>CM054948.1:11096398-11195290 GCA_029168755.2 Tillandsia fasciculata
GCCAAAAAAACAGACACACGGAAGTTTTCTGTGCAAAATGGTGCACGGGGGGGAGCCGGGACGGGGGTGACACGTGGCGGATTGGAATTGGCCGGCGCACGCTGTTGGTCCCGGGGAGAGTGTCGCTTGTGCACGATGGACCGGCGGGGACACGTGGCGGCCACCAATTAGCGGGGTCCGCGGTGCGCGGTCAGGGGGCAGAGCGCCGGTGCAGTGGAACCGGGGTGCGCCACGTGGCGGCCTCGGATTGGGCGACCCATGCGCGTGCGGTGCACGCGCGCGGCTGCGGCCGTACGCACACCGGGCGCAGGCGGGCGTGCCGGGCTGGGCAGCTCCGCGGCCACCACGTGGTGCCGCGCTAGTGGCGGCGCCACCCACCGCGCCGCCCGCAGGGGGCACGTGGCCGTGCCCAGTTCGCTGGCGCCGCTGTGAAGACCCGGATCTTTGTGGTCATTACAGTGTGATTGACAGCTTGTGGAGGCCTATTTCTGTGGATAGTGTTGGTTGCGCTCAAATCGGACCTAAGAAACGGACTCAGTGCGCGAAATGGATCAAGATTGCCTAATGTGGAGTTTCGCCGAAAATTAGAAATTGAATCCTGCAAAACAGACTTCGTATTTAGATTCAGTGCGGAAAAAAGATGAAAATCGGCTATTTACATGTATTTTTCTGAGTCCGGACGCGCGAAAACGGGCAACCCGAAGTTTCCTGTGATTTAGGAGCTTGGTGGACCGGTGGACCGGAGGGGGTGCCACGTGGCGGCTCCCCGTTGGGTCCATACGCCACGTGGAAGGCGCTGGAGGCGCGGCGCAGCAGGCCCGGCCCACGCAGCAGGCGCGGGCAGGCCAAGCAAGCGCGCGGCAGCGGCGCGGGCAGGCGCTGTCGGGGGAGCGGATAAGGGAGGCCACGTGTCGCCTCCCGATTGGCCGCGTGGATTGGCCTGTCGGGAAGCGACACGTGGCGGCGATGGGTGCGGGTTCGGCTGCGCGGGAATGCACGGATTTGCGATGCGTGGCGGCCGGCGGCAGAGTGCCGGGCCGGCCCGTTACTGTAGCAGCAGGGGGAGGTTTTGCAGCAGCTTCTTCTTCTTGGTTTTTAAATGGAGTTTCATTCTCCATTTTAGATTTTTGGAGGGTCCTTCTCAGTGGGGGTTTTACTAGAGCTCAATCAACAAGTCTTCTACAACACTGGATTTTTTGGGGATTTTTGAAGGCCATTTGGATCATCTTCTCCACCTACATTTGAGGACATCACCATTGCTGATTCATAGCCCTCTCCGTCGTGTTTCAGTACGAAATTTTCCAGGACTCATTTCTTGGAATTTTGAGCTCATTTTTGGTTCTACGTTTTCACGAGAGGTAAGGCTACAATCTTTGTATTCAACTCTTCCCTCAGATCTCATGTTTTTACAGAGTTTTAGGGCCATCTTTGGGACCCTTTGTTTCAGTCTGGATTTTTGGGCAGCCTTTAGTATTTTGGCTTTTCTGAATTGTAGGAGTGGAAGTTTTGGATGATTTTTGCGGGGAAATTTTCAGGACTCGAAGATCTACAATATTGGTATGTATCATTTTCCCCAGATCTGAGTTTTTATTAGGGTTTATGCATGATCTTTGGAGCACCTTGCTGCATTCGTGTACAGATGGAACTTGGTGGATAGTTCAAAGTGTTTATGGGTTTTCTCCTTCATCCGAGCATGAAAATTGGAGTTCTTTAGCTCAATTTGTATCTACTCTCGACAAGGAATCCAATGGTACCTCTCTTGCAGGATTTGGAGCACGTTTGGTTAGGTAAATTTAATGATCTTTCCAAGTGCTATTATATGGATTACTGCAGTCCCTGTTTTAGTTTTGATTTGAGCAATGCACCTTGGAATGCAGATAACTTTGTGGATATAAGGTCTTTTTCAGAAATTCAAGTTGGGACTTCTTCTTAACTTCAAGGTGAGCAAATTCTCTTTTGTGATCTGTGGATAAATCCCTTTGGAAAAGCCTCTAATTAAGCTTGGAAGTGCTAGCGAGTTTATGTTAGCAGTTTTTGGACAGCAATGTGATTTTGCTTCATTTGAATGTTAGGGGAATTAATGGTGGATTTTTGAGGACTTGAAGATGTTTGTATGAAAGAGGACACATTTGTTTTACTATTGGAGACTTCATTTTGAGGTATTTGAGGTTGCACATACTTTTCATTTAACCTTGTTGCACTTACTGAATTTCTGGAATTTAATTGCGCAGCATGCATTGTTTCAGTGATTACGCCCAATCCGTGAGGCGGATTTCGATGATTTTTGCGGCATCGGACTCCTGGGAGGATAAGGATTACTCACGCCAAAATTCTGCCAGATCGGGCATCGGATCGACAAGATTCAGGTGGGTGGTTGTGCTTTGCCGAAAACGATGATTTACCCACTCGGGCTATTGGTTTCCCTCATGGCATAGTTGATTATTGTTCTCTTCTCCTTGGTATAAATGCTTGGATATCCATGTTTAGATTATATTATTTGATCCTCAGTGTATACATGAGTGAATGAATAGTTTGATTGATGTTGCATTATCTCATATAAAGCGATTGTAAGCGATCATCCTTAAAGTTATGGCTATGTGAGAGTATTGAGAAAATTAATCTTCAACCTACATCTTGTGATGAATGGTTAACTTGATTCATGTGAGAATGATGGTGATAGTTATATGTAAATGATTTGGTTGATTTATGTGAAGGACATGGTTGCTATGTGAGAAGGGTTATTATGACTTTATGTGAATGTCATATGGGCTAAGTGTGAATGGCCATCAAGGGTAAGTGGGGGTGATCTTGTTGATGATTCTTGAGTCTATGTCATGAGAGGTTATATGTTAAATCACTCTTGACTTATTTATATGGGAATAATGTCTCCACTTTGTGATATAAATTATAGTTGTCGATCCTTAACCTACAATATGTGATATTGGGCATTGATGTTGATTCTTAATCTATCTATGAAAGAATAAATAGTTGATTGATCTTTGATCTAGCTTATGTGAAAATAGGTGTTGATGTGGGTTATTGATCTAGTTGATGTGAGAATGACCTATGCTTTTGATTTTCAATTCATTCATGTTAAGATGGATATCATTGTGAGTTGAGGCCTATTGCTTATGAGACTAAGCATTGTTCATGACTCCTATTACCTCCAAATGAGATTGGACGTTGTTGGTAGATCCTATGTTCATCCTAGGTGAGATCAATGAAGGTTGTGGAGCCTAGACTATTCATTGGTGATACATGATTGAAGGTATATGATTAAGTAATGTTAAATGATCCTAAGCATATTCATGTATGAATGTGAGGTTTGACAAGCATTGTACCATCTTATGTGATTTTGATTAAGTGTGGCACTTCCTTATTTTTATACTTTGTCAGCATCGCCAAAGTGGTATTTGTTACGGAATTTGAGTTGGCGTATTTCGTGAATGTATTAAGTCTTGAAGATTGAAGATGAAGAAACTTTGGATCATATACCTCAATCTCAAGAAAGAAGAATTCAAAAGGATCAGGTACGTTTAACTAAAGAATTTTGATGATCCGAATACTTCTTATAGTGTAGAAACACCTGGAAGAGGTTTTAATTGCTTAATCATCAAAAACTGGACATGGGACATGTTCAGGATCCGGATCGTGGCTTGCAATCCGGATCCCGAAGGGTGTTCGTTCATACACTGGTTCAATCCGGATCGCAGCATTCCATGATCCGGATCCCGAACATAGTTTTACCTGTTTGCTTGAACGATCCGGATCAGGAATTGCAATCCGGATCCCGAACATTGTGTTTTGGTAAAACTGTATGAACGATCCGGATCGGGACTACGATCCGGATCCCGAACATTGAATTTTCTGGAAACCGTCTTTTGTGCTTCTGCAATCCGGATCGCCAATCCAATCCGGATCGCCGTCGGTAAAACTTTCCAGAAAAGTTTGTTTTTGATCCGTATATTCTTCCAATGGTTTCTAACCTATAAATAGACCCTATATTCATTTTTCTAGGGCATCGAATAAATCGAAAAGAGCCGTCATTTTCAAATATCATTTTATACGGCAGATCCACATATAGAGAAGAAAGGAAATCAATAGATCTATTCTATGTTTCTTCATCTATATTGATTGATTTGATTCTAGGTTTTCCATACTCACATTTTGAGTAGAATCAAATCAATGAATACTTAGATGGTATTTCCGATCTATCTTTAATCTAAGTATTCGGCGGATCATCACCACCCAAACAAACAACGATTTACCCCAAAATCGGCGCGTGGACTCGCGTGGCCTTGTGGATTCAAGGTGCAACCGCTCTCGTGGATTCGGAGCGAGGTACGTTCGTGGATTCGAAGCGTGCCATTGGGTGAAGACCGTGGATTCGGTTGGACGTCGTGGACTCGACGTTGGACGCTGTGGATTCAGCGTTGGGCGCGGATCGTGGATTCGAGAAGCGTCGTGGAGCGAGCGGAGAAGATCTACTAGGAGCGTATGGTAAAAGGTTGAGTCGTCTGTGAGTACGTTATATCACCTTGTACGTGTGTTAATTCTAGTGGATTTCGCCGTGTTATCGGTCCCGTGGTTTTTTACTCCGGTTTGGAGTTTTTCCACGTAAAAATCTTGCGTGTTCTTTTATTTTTCCGCATTGGGTTTATTGCGCAATGATTTTTTGAGTGTTTATTGTTTACACCTATTCACCCCCCTCTAGGTGTTTTTTCCCCTATTTAGATCCTTATTAACCTAAACCCAACAAGTGGTATCAGAGCGGGAATAGGGTTGTAAACAATGGTTGAAGGTGGAAACATCAATCGACCCCCTTTCTTTGATGGAACAAATTATGCGTACTGGAAAGTGCGGATGAAAGCCTTTTTAATTTCCATCGACGAAAGGGTGTGGCAATCAATTGAATTAGGATGGTCTAATCCAACTGAAATTTTAGATGATGTTCGCACCTTAAAACCTAGGTCGAAATGGACCAAGGAAGAGATAGACTTATCTTCTTACAATGGCAAAGGAATTAATGCTCTATTTAATGCTTTGTCACAAACTGAGTTCTCTCGCGTCTCGGCATGTGAGACTGCGAAAGAAATCTGGGATGTTCTTCAAGTTACGCATGAGGGAACTAACCTAGTGAAGATTCAGAAACTGCAAATGCTCACGAGCAAGTTTGACTCTATCTCTATGGCAGAGAATGAATCCTTCACTGACTATTACACACGATTGCAAGACATCGTGAACTCATGTGCTAACTTGGGAGAGAAGATTCCAGAATTTAAAGTTGTAAGAAAAATTCTAAGAACTCTTCCTGAACGATTTCGCCCGAAGGTCGCAGCCATTGAAACAATTAAACACCCGGACGAAATGCGTGTAGAAGAATTAGTAGGTGCTTTACAAACTTATGAAATGACATTTCCTACTAACTATTCTTCTGGAAAGGCATCCTCTTCTAAGTCTTCAGGTTACGCATTGAAATCAACTAAAGAAGAAGACGCGGATTCATCCTCCTCGGACGACGACGAGAACCTTTCTATGGAGGACTTTGAGAAGCAGCTCGCTCTCTTGACAAGGAAGTTTCGCCGCAACTTTCGAAGGGGAAATTCAAGCAAAACTCCATCCTTCGGAAAGTCGAAGAAAGGCAAGGGTTCTTCAACTTACAAGTCAAGAAAGCAAGAGAACTTCTCAAAGGATAAGAAAAGTTCTGAGGGACAAGTTCAGTGCTTCAAATGTCGAGGCTACGGCCACATTTCAACGGAGTGTCCCAACAAGAATCCGGCAAAGAAGAAAGCGATGCAAGTCGTTACTTGGGATGACAACTCCACGTCAAATGAGTCATCCTCAAGTGATGAAGAAGACAACGCGACAGCTTTCCACGCGTCCACTACATCTTCACCCTTCATGTGCTTAATGGCAAGTACATCCGATTCCTTGTCCAACTCCACTGTTGAAAAGATTGCAACGGACGATGAATCAGATGATTCGGAAGGTGAAGATTTTGTTTTAGCCTACCATAAGCTTTTGAGGGATTCAAAGAAACTGGCTAAGCAAAACAAGGGGTTGAAAGAGAGATTGCAGGATCTTGAAGATGAAGTAAAAAGGGTAACCTCCATCTCAACCGATCTTGAAGTGGAAAGGGATAATCTGATTAAAACAAATGTTTCCCTTCAAGAGTCCAATGAGCAACTCGAGAAGAATTATATGGATATGGTGAACAAAGCGAATTACTTCTTGAAGCTCAACGGCGAGGCTCGACAGGAAAAATTGGAAATGACGGAGACCATACGCCAACTGAAGGATGACTTAAAGAGATTTTCTTCTGGAAGGAGTAAGTTGGACAGACTTCTTGGTCTCGGTCAAAGAAATAAGTTCGGCCTCGGATACACTCAAACTGGAGACATTCCAAGTTCGAGTGGTACAGTATTTGTGCCTCAGTCGGTATCTCCTCCTCCGACACCGGTGTTCACGACAAGCAACGACAACAAACCTACTACATCTTCCTCGGAATCGACAAGAACCAAGGTATGTTTTCGTTGTGGCATTTCAGGGCACATAAGAAGAAATTGCAAGACGGAAGCCAAACGCACACCTCAAGCACCTCTTGCAATGACTACCAAAAAGGCTATTCCTCGAAAATCAACTGCAATTCATTCAAAGGAAAAGAGCCTTGGTAGTACACCGCTCAAGACGACATCATCAAGGAGCAGCAATTCTTCAAGCAAGACGCTCTCACCTAGGAAATCAACTTCACGATCATTACCGACGCATTCCAAAAAGGTTTGGGTGCGCAAAGGTGAAATCTTCCCTTGTCTTGCTACCAATGTTTCTTTGCATGCATATGATAGTTCGTCTTGGTACCTGGATAGCGGGTGTTCCCGTCATATGACCGGCGATAAAAACTGTTTTCAAACATTTGAGAAAAACTCCGGAGGACTTGTTGTTTTCGGAGATGGTCGGTCTTCCAAAATTGTTGGAAAGGGAACGGTAGCTATTCCAGATGGCCCGGTTCTAGATAATGTGTTATTTGTTCATGGCCTTAAGACTAACCTCATAAGCATAAGTCAACTGTGTGATAGTGGTTATTCAGTTAATTTTTCATCTGATAAATGCACTGTAACTGACATGAACCATGCTTTCTTTTTAAAGGGGGTTAGATCAGAAAACAATTGTTATGTAGTTCCTACTAAGATTTCTGAAAAATGTAACCTAGCATCTTTGAAAAATGAAACACTTTGGCATGAAAGGCTAGGTCACATAAACTTTAAGGAACTTGCTAGAATTTCGAATAAAGATGTGGTCAAGGGGGTTCCGAAACTTTCTTTTGAACAAAACCTTGTGTGTGGCGGTTGCCAAAAGGGAAAACAGTCTAGGACTGCACACAAGAACTTGAACCACATAGGTACAAAACGGCCTTTGGAACTTTTGCATATGGACTTAATGGGGCCAACTCGTCAACCATCTCTGGGAGGTAAATGGTATATTTTCTGTTGGTTGATGATTTTCTAGATATACTTGGGTAGCTTTCTTAAAAGAAAAAGCTGATACCTTTGATTCTTTTCTCGAAATCTGCAATCGTATTATGATAGAAAAGAATGATAGGATTACTCGAGTTAGGAGTGATAGAGGTGGGGAATTCATAAATTCCAAATTCATTGATTTTTGCACTTCTAATGGCATTAAACATGAATTCTCCGCACCTTACACACCTCAACAAAATGGTGTAGTCGAGCGCAAAAACAGGGTCGTACAGGAAATGGCACGTGTTATGCTTCACAGCCGGAACTTACCTTTTTATTTTTGGGCTGAAGCGGTGAACACTGCTGTTTATGTTATCAATCGCGTGTATTTGCGCCCGGGGACATTGAATACACCATATGAACTTTGGTTTTGTAGAAAACCTAACATCAAATATTTTCGTATCTTTGGGAGTCGGTGTTTTATTTTACGTGATCGCGAAAATCTTGGAAAATTTGACTCTCGAAGTGACGAAGGGATTTTCTTAGGTTATTCTACAAACAGCAGAGCATATCGAGTTTTTAACTTAGAATCTAAGACGATCGTAGAATCGATAAATGTTAAGGTAGATGAAGCTTTTCATTTTGAATCTGAAAAATCTACCCTCGATATCTCTCTTGATGATGATACACCTGCTAATGCATCTTCTTCTAACAATTCTTTCGATAATAATGTTGATGCATCTAACGGTTCTTCAAGCTTATCTGATGTGCAGGAATCATCTCGTGTACCTCCGCCTACTCCTCTACCTCAAACGTTACGCATCTCCAAGGATCACCCTGAATCGAACATAATTGGAGATCCACAAGAAGGAGTTAGAACACGGAGACAATTGGTTTGCGGATTTGCATGCTATGTATCTCAAATCGAACCAAGGAATGTTGATGAAGCTCTCCAAGATGATTACTGGATTAAAGCAATGCAGGAAGAGCTCCATCAATTCGAGCGAAACAAAGTCTGGGAATTGACGAAGCCTCCGAAGCAACACAATGTGATAGGTACCAAATGGATCTTCAAGAACAAGAAAAACGAAGAAGGTACTATCATCAGGAACAAAGCAAGGTTAGTTGCTCAAGGCTATTCTCAAGTAGAAGGTATAGACTTTGATGAAACTTTCGCCCCTGTAGCTAGACTCGAGTCCATTCGTATATTGTTTGCGATCGCTTGTCATTTTAAAATCAGATTATTTCAAATGGACGTTAAGAGCGCCTTTTTAAATGGATTTTTAAATGAGGAAGTTTATGTAGCTCAACCGAAAGGTTTTGTGGATCATAAACTACCTAACCATGTTTTTCGTCTGAAAAAGGCTCTTTACGGTCTGAAACAAGCACCGCGAGCATGGTACGAAAGGTTGACAAAGCACCTTTTGGAAAAGGGCTACACTCGAGGGGGAGCTGACAGGACTCTCTTTGTGAAGCATTATCAAAACAATTTCATAGTTGCTCAAATCTATGTCGATGACATTGTTTTTGGAGCAACGAGAGATAATGATGCTTCTAAATTCGCGGAGACCATGGAAAGCGAATTTGAGATGTCCATGATGGGCGAATTGAATTATTTTCTTGGATTACAAGTTAAACAAAACGATGAAGGAATTCACTTGTGTCAATCCAAGTATGCACTGGAGTTGGTCAAAAAGTTTGATCTTGAAAATTCTAAGGATTTTCCGACTCCAATGGGAACTAGCCATAAGGGACTTGGAAGTGAATCACAAAGTGAGAATGTAGACGAGAAACTGTACCGCAGTATGATTGGAAGTCTACTATATCTCACGGCTAGTCGCCCGGATATATCCTTCAGTGTTGGGATTTGTGCGAGATATCAATCAGCACCGAAGGAGGTTCACCTGAAAGCGGTGAAACGGATCATCCGATATATCAAAGGTACAATCAATTTCGGAATTTGGTATCCTATGGGAACGACTTTGGATATTGTTGGATACTCAGATGCCGATTGGGCTGGATCGGTGGATGACCGGAAAAGCACGAGTGGTGCATGCTTCTATCTTGGCCACTGCCTTGTTGCATGGCACAGTAAAAAGCAGAACTGCATAGCACTCTCGACTGCCGAAGCGGAGTACATTTCTGCAGGAAGTTGTTCAACCCAATTGATTTGGATGAAAAGCGTGTTGAGCGATTTCCGGATTTCAACATCTTCGGTAACCATTTTATGTGACAACACTAGTGCTATTAACATTTCTAAAAACCCTGTGTTGCACTCTAGAACAAAACATATTGAACTTAGATATCATTTTCTTAGAGAGCTAGTTGAATCAAACATTCTTCAACTGTCATATATTTCAACTGAGGATCAATTAGCCGACATCTTAACAAAACCTTTGGATCAAAAACGTTTTATTCACTTGCGTAAAGCAATTGGCATGCTTTCCTTGAAATAAACTCTTTTGAAACCTTTGCTTAGATTAGGTTTTGTTTTTGTTTTGTTTTGTTTTGTTCTTTATCTATGTTCTGTACATAGGACATTAATTGAGCATAAATCATAATTGACTTTATTTGCATCTTTTTATGCATTTAGAAATTTATTATGTTTTTGATGTCATAATATTTCAATGTTGCAATGATCATTTACGTTAATTAAACCATCTTTTAAGTGATCAAAGTCAATTTCTCTCTCACTGATCTCTTGGTATAGTCATTATCATATTTGATTGCTTAGTCGAGTATGAATTCGAGATCAATGGTTTGGTTGAATACCTTATATATTATATAATTGATAGCCAATTGAGGGGGAGTCAATGAAATGTAAAATGCTCAAAAGATGTGGAAAGAGTTACATCCCAATGAGGAGTGTGAAAACTACCACCACATGGAGGAAATGAAAGAAAAAATATCTACTCCATGAATGAAAAGCAAATTTTGTTTTGAAAATTGTTGATGAAATTCATATTGAAATACTTGACTCAGTCGTATTTCATGGTTGGTATAAGGTGGGATTTTTGATTAAAGATGCTCAAAGAGCCACTCCTTCAACAGATTGTCTAGATATATTATCTAACTTATTTGGGATTTCAAACATCTATTGATCTTGGTATTTCATTTTCTTTACCAAAATTGATGATTTGATAAAGGCATTACGCATAAGATCAGGATAGATGTAATTGAAATTGTTCAACTTTAAGTGTTTTAACTTTCGTAAATTTTCGTTTCATTTTTGGATATTTTTGATAGATTTTGCATAATCTATTTCTTGTTGTATGAAACGATGTCATTTGTTTAAAGTTGACATGGTAAAGTGCTTACATACTTTTTCTGGATTTTATTGAATTTTTCTAAATTTTTCTGAAGAAAAAGTTGTAGCCGATCCGGATCGGGGCAAGTGATCCGGATCCCGAACGCAGGATTTCTCCTGCGGGTGGCCGATCCGGATCACATTCTCGAGCCGATCCGGATCACGGCTAGGGTTCTTATAAAACATAGAGATTTTCATTTCTTTTACCCTAATCTCTGGTTTTCAAGCCTCTAGAGTTTCTCTCTCTAGATTTCTTGCTTCTTGGAGCTTCAAAACTCAAAGTTCTTCGGATTCAAGTAAGTTTTATTGATCAAAACTCGGTTTTTACAGTTTTTCATCAAACGTGAGTTGAAAAATTGGAACTTTTTCGTTTGTGAATGGTTTTTGATCAAATTTCTTTTGAAATAAGAACTCTGGGTCAATTAGTTTTGCTTTTATGCTGGGTTTTCTCAAGATAAACGAGTTTTTAGGCTTCGATTTCTAAAAATTCTGTTTTAGGGCATAAAAGAGGAATTTTTGAAAATCATGGAATTGATCTATTTTTAAAATTCTTTTTGGAAAACTAATTTGATTCTTGGCTTCTCTACATGATTATGATTGTCTAGGTACAATGTTTTCAAATTTTTCAAAATTGACGATTTTTCATATGTTCTTGAGTTGGTTTCACAGGACACTTTCTCAAACTCAAAGCACTAGATCAATGGCATTCTCCTGGTTAATCCTGTTACTGGTCACAATGATGCCCGGAAGTTCATCTGTTAAGGAAGAACCAGACGTCTCAACTCGAGACAAACCGAACGAAGCTAATGAGGACAGCTCGGATTACAATGAGGAAGAATGGGACGAATTCTTCAAGGATGTTCAGCGAAAAATTGATGAGGAGGAAAGGGAATTCACCAAAGGAAAGAGACTAATGAAATCTGCCTCCACGACCAGACAATATACAAGAAGAAGAAATGTCCAAAGAAGTACGAGTCAGCATAGTGGGCCTCTCACCAGAGCACGCTCACTCTCTGGAATTTTGCAAACTGAATCTCCATGGACTGCAGGACCAGATGCACCATCTGCCTCTACACGGCGTCCATCGCATTCAAAGGCACGGACAACTGAGACAGAGATTTTGGAATCGATTTGTCAGGAACAACAACGACTCTCTGCTACACAAGAGAGAATATCGAAAGAGCTTCAGCAGATCTCTTCTGAACACAAGAAGATCAAGAAAAAGTACTCAAATTTTAAGAATTTGCTTAAAGGGATTTTGAGCAAGCTGAGCTGTACTAGTTCAGATTCTTCAGACTGAGCAGCACCTTCTGTTCATTCTGTCTACTTTGGTTCTTAGTTTTCAGGACGTTGTTTTTTCTTTTACTTTTAGTTCTCAGTTTGTGCATATTATTAGAACTTTATTTTTTCTCTCCTTACATATTGTAGCTCTTGCTACGTTTTGGCTTTGTTTTGTGACAAAAAGGGGGAGAGAGTTTGAGAGAGAGAGAGTTGAGTTAGAGTTTGCAAAGAACTTTGAACAATGATTGTGAATATCAATGACTAAGTAAGGTAAGTATGACCTCAACTCAACTTTGGTTTTTTATTTGTTGATTGGTTGCATGCTTCTATACTAACTATTCGACTAACTATTTGGGCATGTAATATTACTAACAAGTTGATGTTGGACTAACATACTTTGACATCTGGTTTTCGATTGCTTAGAAGATATGTTGGTGTTAACTATGATTCTCTTGCATATCTGAATTTTTCAAATGTCATGATTGAGAATAAACTCTATCTCTGTAGTTGTTTTTGAATGTTTCAATTCTTGAGGTATCTAACGATTTTGTTTGTCAAGAATGCTTTCTGTGTGCAGAGATTACAGATGTCTAAGTCTAGAGTCTGTTTTAGGAGTTTATCTCATGTTTTTAATTTCTGGAACTCTTTTGTAAATTTTTGTTGTATGGTGATAGCAACAAAAATATCTTTTTGAATTTTCTTTTGTGGATTTGTGTTTTGTCACGAAACCGCCAAAGGGGGAGATTGTTACGGAATTTGAGTTGGCGTATTTCGTGATTGTATTAAGTCTTGAAGATTGAAGATGAAGAAACTTTGGATCGTATACCTCAATCTCAAGAAAGAAGAATTCAAAAGGATCAGGTACGTTTAACTAAAGAATTTTGATGATCCGAATACTTCTTATAGTGTAGAAACACCTGGAAGAGGTTTTAATTGCTTAATCATCAAAAACTGGACATGGGACATGTTCAGGATCCGGATCGTGGCTTGCAATCCGGATCCCGAAGGGTGTTCGTTCATACACTGGTTCAATCCGGATCGCAGCATTCCATGATCCGGATCCCGAACATAGTTTTACCTATTTGCTTGAACGATCCGGATCAGGAATTGCAATCCGGATCCCGAACATTGTGTTTTGGTAAAACTGTATGAACGATCCGGATCGTGGACTACGATCCGGATCCCGAACATTGAATTTTCTGGAAACCGTCTTTTGTGCTTCTGCAATCCGGATCGCCAAATCCAATCCGGATCGCCGTCGGTAAAACTTTCCAGAAAAGGCTGTTTTTGATCCGTATATTCTTCCAATGGTTTCTAACCTATAAATAAACCCTATGGTCATTTTTCTAGGGTTAACGAAATAAATTGAAAGAGAGCCGTCATTTTCAAATATCATTTTATACGGCCTTAGATCCACATATAGAGAAGAAAGGAAATCAATAGATCTATTCTATGTTTCTTCATCTATATTGATTGATTTGATTCTAGGTTTTCCATACTCACATTTTGAGTAGAATCAAATCAATGAATACTTAGATGGCATTTCCGATCTATCTTTGATCTAAGTATTCGGCGGATCATCACCACCCAAACAAAACAACGATTTACCCCAAAATCGGCGCGTGGACTCGCGTGGCCTTGTGGATTCAAGGTGCAACCGCTCTCGTGGATTCGGAGCGAGGTACGTTCGTGGATTCGAAGCGTGCCATTGGGTGAAGACCGTGGATTCGGTTGGACGTCGTGGACTCGACGTTGGACGCTGTGGATTCAGCGTTGGGCGCGGATCGTGGATTCGAGAAGCGTCGTGGAGCGAGCGGGAAGATCTACTAGGAGCGTATGAAAAAGGTTGAGTCGTCTGTGAGTACGGTATATCACCTTGTACGTGTGTTAATTCTAGTGGATTTCGCCGTGTTATCGGTCCCGTGGTTTTTTACTCCGGTTTGGAGTTTTTCCACGTAAAAATCTTGCATGTTCTTTTATTTTTCCGCATTGGGTTTATTTGCGCAATGATTTTTTGAGTGTTTATTGTTTACACCTATTCACCCCCCTCTAGGTGTTTTTTCCCCTATTTAGATCCTTATTAACCTAAACCCAACAGTATTGACAGGCATAGGCTGTGTTGCACTTAATGTTCTTATGCAATCATCAATATATTGGAATAGCATGCTCTAATAAATGTAAGAACATCGACACCTGTTTTCTTTTTATCACCTTGGGACATTTGCATGCTTTTATGCTCATTTAGATAGGCCACCTTTTTCTGCTACACTATATGCATATTGGAATTTGACTTACGAGAAACCATGATTTATACTTTTCTCCTTTTCATTTTAGACTCTGGGTATTTGTAGCTCGGGTGCGAGCAGGGGGTTTGGGATAGTGTAGTCAGATTCTTGGGATATGGGACAGGCTGGGCTTGATGGCAGGGTATTGCGGCGACCGCGAATTTTGCTCGTGTGGGTCGCTCCCCTCGAGTGCCACTCCGGAGTGTGCGATATACAGACTTTGAGTCCTTGAGACTCTTATCCCCTATCGGTGTTATGCATTGGCCGACATACCCGATTTGGCAGGCATAGTAGGCAGTACCGGTGTTTACTGGTGTATAGATTGGGTTTATTCAGACAGGCATTTATATTCTGGTGCATACATTTAGCTATTCTTTTAGCTTGGTATTTTAGAGGCATAGTAGTGGTAGTTTCCTATTTCCAGCAGTCTCTATTGCTTACCACTCTTCCTTTCCTTTTTGCCTCTGGTAGACCTTGTGGGTACGTCGGGGTTTGAGGCTTTACCCACAGGGGGAGGCTACTGGTTTTACTAGTGGTTCTCACCCCCATTGTTGTTTTTCCCCTTTCCTCCCTTTGTTTTGCAGTGTCTGCTGCGGGAGTTGCCGACCTTTCGGTTGACGGTTCGAGGCGAGGGAGTCACGAGATAGATCCCTACCAGTGTTGATTTCTACAGTGGGATAGATGTACCAACCCGGATTGTGGGTTTCACTGTATACAGTTGTATTTTTATTATTTTAGTTATCTCCCTTTTGGATTTATAGATGTTGTATAGGTGGCTTTTACTTGTATTCCAGTTTTCAGTGGATAGGATTATTGTATTATTATTTTTGGGAGATGGATATTGTACTGGTATTTTTCAGTTGTACAGTGATTCAGGTTTTTATTACAGCAGTTTTTCTTCAGCTCTGATATCTGTTTAGTTGTTAGATGGTACTTTGCAGGTTGGACGCTTCGCCTATGCGGGATTTCGCATAGGTGGCGGATCTGTTGGCGAGCCCGGGTCGCAGTTTTGACCCCGGGGCGTGACAGATTAGAGTGGTATCAGAACCTAGG
The DNA here is from genome assembly GCA_029168755.2 of Tillandsia fasciculata. NCBI lineage: Eukaryota > Viridiplantae > Streptophyta > Magnoliopsida > Poales > Bromeliaceae > Tillandsia > Tillandsia fasciculata. Next base: position 11,111,782 of record CM054948.1, read on the forward strand.
ATGTAGGCCATTATGGACTTAGAAACCCTAGGCTTGTGGTTGGACCTTAGGATGACTACGTGAGAGTCGTGACTTACAGCGAGAGTCCTGATTGAGTTTTATACCTCTCCCAAGGGACGGGACGAGTGATTGGCATGTTTATTCTCCTAAGCGATTATGTTGGCTGCAGACAACATAATGTTATGGAATGGGTGACATGTCTTAGACTTTCGCTGGATTGTTTCGAGTGCTTGTTGTGTGTTCTGTTGTGCGGTTTGTCGCAGTGAGCGATGTCTCCCTGACGCAGAGTTCTGACCCGTGTGCACCCTATTGCAGCTTGTGGGCCAGGATAGGCAGTTTCGGATCGGATACCCAGATTGAGGTCAGAGAGCTCTAGACCCATATGACAGGATTGGCAGTGGCATATCGGCGGCGGAGTGAGCAGCGGATAGGATGATACAGTTGTTGGAGCAGTGGGCACCTCCGACAGTGCTTTCCGTCGAGACCAACCCCTTTGTAGTATCCCTGGTGGCAACGATCTCAGTGGTGCCGGTTGAGCGAGCAGCCCCCTCGGTGTCGACTTTTAGTGCGGAGGCACCGTGTCACGCCCCGGGGGTAACCAGAACCCGGGCCCGCCAACAGATCCGCCGTGTACACAGAATTTTCCATGTACACGAAGCGCTGGTAACCTGCTCAGATAGATAATATACAGTAGAAGAGCATAAACAGAGCTGAACTAATAGAACTAACAGTAATCTCAGACTGAAATAAACTGTAAACTGAAATAAAAGTACAATATACTCCCAGCTCACCATAAATAATACAACCAGCTGGCCACAGCCAGACCCAAAAGTAAACTACTATGTCTGAGATACAAAAGGGGAGTACAGTAATAGTCTAGCTAAACTCTCGCTCGGGGTAGACGATCTAGCTAGTCGGCGATCCTCTTACCTCGATCTGCCGCTGAAGGCCCAGCAGCTCCCACAGTCGACTCTGCAAAACAAAGGGGAAGAAAGAACAAGAAACAACAATGGGGGTGAGAACTACTAGATAAACCAGTAGCCTCCCCTAGTGGGTAAAACCTCTGATGCTGACGCACCCACTAGGAATAAAGAGGCAAAAAGGAAAGAACAGTGGTATGCAATAAAGACTGCTGAAAAGAAACTACCACTACTATGCCTCTAAATGCAGTGCCAAAAGATGACTGTATAGATGCAACTATAAAGCTGACTGCCCAAAGAAAACCCAATCAGAGGGCCAGGAAATACTGGCACTGCCTGCTCTGTCATCACTCACAACTCACCAACTGACCGGCACCCATCACGGTCTAAAAGCCTACTCCGGAGTGGCACTCGAGGGGAGCGACCCACACGAGTAAAGTATCTCTGTATCAATCATCTCTGTAACCGATGTCTCACAATAGCAGGACTGGATCATGACCATGATCAAAGTGGGAATACTCCATCCACTAATGCAACCCCGATCCCCAATCTGGTGTGATAATAACACCCGGTCAACCGCCCAAAATCCGCGGTTACCGCTGAACCCATAGACCCCAATCTGATAAAGTAAAAACATCTGGTCAACCGCCTAACATCCGCGGTTGCCACTATGCCCCACAATCCCCCAAGACATGTCCAAACTGTCCCAAGCAATACTATCTCCAAAATCCCGATCAGACTCGAGCATCATGCATCGATAGAGAAGAATAACAATAACACATGTTTTCTCCTAAGTCAAATCCCATAATATCGTGCTGCAATAAAATAGTGGCTTAACTAGTTGTCCAATGAGCATGCAAGTGTTCTCTTTTAAAAACATTTAGAAAGGAACTAAGTTTCATGTGAAGAATACTTTTAGAACTATTTTAAAAATATTGTTGGGTTACTAAATTGCATGCGGTTCACGATATAGCAATTGTCCAATTTTCTTGTCCCAGATTTATCACATAGAAGCTACTAAATTAATTTAGGGGCCAAATGCAATAGGTTCATACACCACAAGTTATCTATCACATGTATAATTGGGAACTCTTTTATTCCTAGTGTGCAAATCAACAAAGAGGGATACGCAACCACCCACCTCGAAAAGCGTGTACAATGTACCCAGAAAATACCCGCTGTCCTCTAAACACACCGTCAGCTGCAACAATATCCTACAACATCACATAAGTGTACACGGTGTAAAAATTACAAGTTCCAAACACACATTTGCTGTTTTTATAATCAGCACGCAAAACGAGGAATTTCACCTCTGTCCCGAGCTCCTAAAATCCCAGAAAAATCACGGTTGCGTTCCTCGCGAAAAATCACCCAAAATCGACTCTTGAATCGCCTCGATCCGATATTCCTACGCTGAGAAACAAATCGACGAAGTTGCCGCTGTCCAAAAATCCAAACAGCAAAATAGGGTGTCAAATCACCTCGGGAATCGTGCCAAGAAATCGGAATCCGGAGAAACCATCAACACGGAAAACGAAGCCCTACCTCTTAGGAACACACTGGCGAAGAAATCGTCGAAATCGGACTTCTGTACTGCGCAGGGGACTCCTCGGACTGAAATGCGACGATAACGGGCCGAAATGGGGGAAAACCGAGGCACACTGTAAAATCCGGAACGCCGCTGTCGATCTTCCCAAAAATCTGGGAACGCACCACGAGGTAGAAAAATGTGAGAGGAAAAACTTCACTTCAGAGCTCTCTCCCTGGTTCTCTCTCTTTCTCTCGGAAAAAGCCCAAGAAGAGAGGGGAGGAGGCCTATTTATAGGCCCAAAAAACAATTGGGAAATGACCCCTGTGTCCCCACTTTCGGGCGCAGGGGGGAATTCGGGCTGCTACAGTGCGGCCCGGCCCACCAAGATTCGGGCGGCTACAGTGCGGCCCAGCCCAACCCGGGCCGCACACGGGATCCCCGCCCGTCCGACCACTCGTCCAACCCGGCCCAGGGCCCGCCACGTGTCCGCCAAACAGGCGGCAGCCGTGCGGGCCCAGCGGGGACGCGCCACGCGTCCCCCTGCGGGGCGGCGGGGTGGGTGGCGCCCGCCAATGGCGGGGCGCCACGTGGCCCCCGCTTTCCCGCCCGACACGGCCGCCGGCCGCCCTGCGCCGCCTGCACGCCTGCGGCGCGTGCGCGTACGGCCGCAGGCGCGCGCCTGCGGGTGCGCCGCGCGCACGTGCACCCGCCAACCCGGGGCCGCCACGTGGCGCGCCCCGGTGCACCGTGCACCGCGCCCCACCCGAGCCTGCCCGGCCTGCCCGCGCTGCCCGCGCACCCCCCCGTGCGCCGCGCGCCCTGGACCGGACCAACCGGCGCCTGCCACGTGGCCCGCCGGTGCACCGTGCACCGGCGGCCCATTCCGTGGACCGAGAGCCGTGCGCCGGCCCAATAACAAGGCGCCACGTGTCCCGGCCGGTCCACAGATCCCCCCATGCACCATTTTGCGCAGAAAACTTCCGGGGGTCCGTTTTTGGGCATCCGGACTCCAAATTAAATAAGTAAATAGCCGTTTTCAAGCGTTTTTCCGCGCTGAATCCAAATACGGCCTCCGTTTAGCCTGATTCCACTCCTAAAATTCGGCAAAGGCAGCCGAAGGTCAGGCTTGATCCCAAATCCTCCCTGAGTCCAAACAACACATCCCTTTGACATGTTGGGGCCCAACACACCAACACTAGGTGTTCCACACCCCGAACAGGGGAAAAACACAGGGGAAAAACTGGGACACTACATCCTCCCCCACTAACAAAAGTTTCGTCCTCGAAACTAAAATCATACCTCAATCCAGAGCCTCGAACAAGTAGGGGTAGGCGTCCATCATCTCTGACTCTGGCTCCCACGTCGCCTCGCGCTCATCATGATTGCTCCAAAGGATCTTCACATAGGGGATGGTCCGATTGCGCAATTCTTTCACCTCCCGATCAAGAATCCGTACTGGGCGCTCCTCATATCTCAAATCCTCGCTGATCTCGAGGGGTGCAAAGTCGATGACGTGCGACGGGTCGAAGACGTACCTCCTCAGTGTGGAAACATGGAAAACATCGTGGACACCAGCCAGTCTCGGGGGAAGTGCAAGTCGATAAGCAACAGGCCCGATACGCTCCAACACCTCGAATGGTCCAATGTATCGGGGGCTGAGTTTCCCGCGAATGCCGAACCTCCTGATCCCCTTGGACGGCGAGACTTTCAAAAATACATGATCTCCAACCTGAAACTCTAAGTCTCGTCGCCGAACATCAGCATAGCTCCTCTGTCGGCTCTGGGCGGTCTGAAGATGCTGTCGAATCACCCGGACCTTCTCCTCTGCCTCTAGCAGTATATCTGGCCCCAAGGTCCGTCTCTCGCCTACGTCACTCCAATAAAGTGGTGATCGGCATTTGCGTCCATACAACGCTTCAAACGGAGCCATCTGTATGCTCGCTTGAAAGCTGTTGTTGTACGCAAACTCAACCAAGGATAAGTGCCGAATCCAACCTCCGCCGAAATCCAAGACGCAAGCCCTCAGCATGTCCTCCAAGATCTGTATGGTCCGCTCTGACTGCCCATCAGTCTGAGGATGAAAAGCTGTACTGAATCTGAGCTGAGTCCCCATCGCAGTCTGCAAACTCCCCCAAAAACGCGAGGCAAACCTCGGATCCCTATCTGAGACAATGGAGGCGGGTACTCCATGCAGTCTCACAATCTCATCAAGGTACAACTGGGCTAGTCGCTCGAGCGGCCAAGTAGTCTGCATAGGCAAGAAGTGCGCTGACTTGGTAAGTCGATCCACCACTACCCAGATAGCATCTGCTCCACCCTGTGCCCTCGGCAATCCGACCACGAAGTCCATGGTAATGTGGTCCCATTTCCACTCAGGGATGGGGAGACTTTGTAACTTGCCAGCTGGCACCCGGTGCTCAGCTTTTACTTGCTGACAAGTCAAACACTGGGCCACAAATCTCCCGACATCCCTCTTCATGCCATTCCACCAAAAATGTGCCTTGAGGTCCTTATACATCTTAGTCCCCCCAGGATGAAGGGTATAAGGTGTATAATGGGCCTCTCTCAATATCTGCTCTCTGATCTCAGCATCCACTGGCACACATGCTCGGTCCCTGTACCTCAGTACTCCCGCAGCATCCACTGTAAAATCCCCTGACTGATCACTCGGAAGCTGATCTCGAATCCTGGTCAAGTGGGGGTCCTCACTCTGTTTCTCCCTGATCCTGTCCAGCAGAGTGGGCTGCACGACTAATGACGTCAGTCTAGCAGAGACCCCAGGGGACACAACCTCTATCTCGAGCCGTCTCATCTCCTCCAATAGGGGCGCCTGGTCTGTGATCAACATAGACAAACTCTGAACTGCTCTCCGGCTCAAAGCATCAGCGACCACGTTAGCCTTGCCTGGGTGGTAAAGGATATCCACATCATAATCCTTTAGTAGCTCTAACCACCTGCGCTGTCTCAAATTAAGCTCCTTCTGTGTGAACAGATACTTTAAGCTCTTGTGGTCGGTGTAGATCTCACAATGCTCTCCGTACAGGTAATGGCGCCAAAGCTTCAGTGCAAACACCACGGCAGCGAGCTCTAAGTCGTGGGTAGGGTAATTCTTCTCGTAATCCTTGAGCTGTCTTGATGCATAAGCAATTACCCTCCCATCCTGCATCAACACGCAACCGAGTCCACTGTGTGATGCGTCACTGTAGATCACATATCCTTTCCCCATAACAGGGAGGGAAAGGATAGGAGCAGTCATCAGTCTGTCCTTCAGCTCCTCGAAGCTCTTCTGGCAGTCCTCACTCCAGATAAACTTAACCCCTTTACGCGTCAACCGAGTGAGGGGTGTGGAAAGCTTCGCAAAGCCTTCCACAAACCGACGATAATAACCAGCTAATCCCATGAAGCTGCGCACCTCTGATACAGTCGTCGGTCGGGGCCAATCACGAACTGCCTCAATCTTCGCCGGGTCTACAGCTACACCGGCGGCGGAAATCACATGGCCCAAGAAAGCTACCTCCCGAAGCCAAAACTCGCACTTCACCAGCTTGGCATACAACTTCTTCTCCCGCAGAAGTTGTAGCACAGTCCTCAAGTGCTCCTCATGCTCGGCCTCGCTCCGGGAGTAAACCAGGATATCATCTATGAACACCACCACAAATCGATCCAGGAATGGCCGAAATATCCTGTTCATCAAGTCCATAAAGGCGGCAGGGGCATTAGTCAATCCAAATGGCATAACTGTAAACTCATAATGCCCGTACCGTGATCTGAAAGCAGTCTTAGGAATATCCTCGGCCTTCACCTTTAATTGGTGGTAACCAGACTGTAGATCAATCTTGGAAAAGACACAAGACCCTTGCAGCTGATCAAAGAGATCGTCGATGCGCGGCAGAGGGTACTTGTTCTTGATGGTCACTTTATTCAGCTCCCTATAGTCCACACACAGTCTAAGTGACCCATCCTTCTTCTTCACGAATAGCACCGGTGCTCCCCAGGGCGACACACTGGGTCTAATGAAACCCTTATCCATCAAGTCTTGCAACTGTGCTTTAAGCTCTCGCAGCTCAGCCGGTGCCATCCGGTAAGGAGCCTTAGAGATTGGCGCAGTTCCTGGAACTACGTCAATCACAAACTCAATCTCTCTGTCGGGCGGCATACAAGTCAGCTCAGGTGGAAACACATCCGGGAACTCGCGGACGATAGGGATATCCCCGAGTCCCGGTGCCGCTGTAGGCCCCTCTACAACACTAGCCAAAAAGGCTACACATCCTCGGTGAATCATCCGTCTCGCTCGGGAAGTCGAAACCATAGAGGCAAAGAAAGCGCTCTGACATCCCCGGTACACCAACACCTCCTGGTCTGGCTCTCTAAAAGTGACAGTCCTCTCGGCACAGTCAATAGTCGCAAAATACCGAGCCAGCCAGTCCATCCCGAGAATCACATCAAAATCCTGCAGCTGTCTCAAGACCAACAGGTCTGCTGGCATAATCCAGGACTCGATCTGCATCGGGCAGGACCAACAACACTCCTCCACGAGCAAAGTGTGATCGGGAATCTGTACCTCTCGTGCACGTGGCAAAAGTCCTACCTCTAACCCATGTAATGATGCAAAAGATCTACTAATGAAAGAATGCGATGCTCCAGTATCAAATAAGGTGCGAGTCCTAATGCCAGAAAGTAAAGTGATACCTGCCACCACATGGTCTGCTGCTGAAGCATCCTCTACCTGTGCAGCATACACTCGCCCACTCTGAGCTGGAGGGCGATAATCTGTGGAATGGGAAGAAGATGGCCTGCTCGCTGGAGCATAAGGCCGCTGAGCCGTCGACCGCTGCTGCGATGATACAGGGGCAGATGCTGAAGAAGGGGCGGCTGAGGTCGAAAAGGGGCACGCAGCTCGAATGTGCCCTGGCTGTCCACATCCATAGCAACGACCCCACCGCTGGTCGCAGGTGCCGGGGAAGTGCGGACCTCCACAGAAAATACAACTGCTGGGGGCCCGTGACTGTCGGGACTGCTGCTGCTGAGACTGTCGCTGTCGCTGTGGCTGCCGCTGAGACCCGCGCTGCGACGACTGCGATTTCTGCTGCTGCTGCTGCTGCTGGGGCCTCTGGGATCCACCAGGCCCTCGCCGCTCCGAACGCCCACGGCCCTGGAACTGAGGCGGTGGCGGTCGGGGCGGCCTCCAAGTACTGGCCTGTCCCCCCTCATCCTGGGCTGGTCGCTTTCTGTCGGAGCCCTGAGCGACCGCGGCCCGCTGTCTGGCCACCACCTGATCACCTCTCTCCACCCACTGTGCATGCTCTGCGGCTGCATCCAGAGTCTGAAATCTCTGAGCATGCACCAGGGTGTAAATCTCTGGACGAAGGCCTCCCTCGAACATCTCAACCTGGTGCGGCCCGTCACGAGCGACGAAGGGCACGCAGTTCAACAACTCCATGAACTCCTGGAAATAGGCATGGGCCGATCGCTCGCCCTGCTGCAGGTTCTTCAAGTCGTCCTCCAACTTCTTCTTCACACTGGTCGAAAAATAGGTGTCCAGCACCAACCGTCGGAACTCCTCCCAGGGCAGCTGCCGAGAAATCGGAACTCCGGTGGCTCTACCCGCTGCCACCAAAAATCTGCATCCCGTCCAAACAGTGCACCGCCATGTGCACTCGATACTTCGGGTCGATGAAGAAGTCCCGAAAAAGCTTCTCCATCGCAGAAAGCCATTTCCCAACAGCCGAGGGCGGAGCATCCCGCCCTGAGAATCTAGGTGGTCCCCGCTTAACAAACTGGGAGAGTTTGTCAGCAAAATCCTGCTCCTCCTCCGCAGTCAAAGGCTGAATAGCTCCAGGAGCCCCGCTACTCGAAGATGGCGCTGACGGCACAAAAGGTGCAACAGCACAAAGGCCTCAGGAACAGCTGGGGGTGGTGCCTCTCTCTGAGCGAGCATGATCGATCCTCTGCTGCTGCTGACGATGGCTCTCCGCCAATTGGGCCCGGCCCGCAGCTCACCAATCTCAGTGGATCCCGTCCCGGCTCAACAGGGGGTGTAGGGGCACCCAGAGCGGGAATCCGACGTCGGGGAGGCATCCTGCCACAAGAAAACACGAATCAGTAACATAACCCCACACGACCCAATCTAGCGAAAGTCAAAGACATCCCCCAATTTCTGCGACTTTATGTTGTCTGCAGCCAACATAACGGTCCACCAGAAATTGGGTATGTCGATCCCTCCTCACTCACTGGAAGAGTCCAATAAATAAATCGACGACTTTCGCGAAGTGTCACGCCTCTCGCGCCCTATCATCCTAGGGTCTGCCAAAAGCCTAGGGTTTCCTAAGTCCCAACTGACCTATCCCTAAGCTCTGATACCAACTTAATCTGTCACGCCCCGGGGTAACCAGAACCCGGGCCCGCCAACAGATCCGCCGTGTACACAGAATTTTCCATGTACACGAAGCGCTGGTAACCTGCTCAGATAGATAATATACAGTAGAAGAGCATAAACAGAGCTGAACTAATAGAACTAACAGTAATCTCAGACTGAAATAAACTGTAAACTGAAATAAAAGTACAATATACTCCCAGCTCACCATAAATAATACAACCAGCTGGCCACAGCCAGACCCAAAAGTAAACTACTATGTCTGAGATACAAAAGGGGAGTACAGTAAAAGTCTAGCTAAACTCTCGCTCGGGGTAGACGATCTAGCTAATCGGCGATCCTCTTACCTCGATCTGCCGCTGAAGGCCCAGCAGCTCCCACAGTCGACTCTGCAAAACAAAGGGGAAGAAAGAACAAGAAACAACAATGGGGGTGAGAACTACTAGATAAACCAGTAGCCTCCCCTAGTGGGTAAAACCTCTGATGCTGACGCACCCACTAGGAATAAAGAGGCAAAAAGGAAAGAACAGTGGTATGCAATAAAGACTGCTGAAAAGAAACTACCACTACTATGCCTCTAAATGCAGTGCCAAAAGATGACTGTATAGATGCAACTATAAAGCTGACTGCCCAAAGAAAACCCAATCAGAGGGCCAGGAAATACTGGCACTGCCTGCTCTGTCATCACTCACAACTCACCAACTGACCGGCACCCATCACGGTCTAAAAGCCTACTCCGGAGTGGCACTCGAGGGGAGCGACCCACACGAGTAAAGTATCTCTGTATCAATCATCTCTGTAACCGATGTCTCACAATAGCAGGACTGGATCATGACCATGATCAAAGTGGGAATACTCCATCCACTAATGCAACCCCGATCCCCAATCTGGTGTGATAATAACACCCGGTCAACCGCCCAAAATCCGCGGTTACCGATGAACCCATAGACCCCAATCTGATAAAGTAAAAACATCTGGTCAACCGCCTAACATCCGCGGTTGCCACTATGCCCCACAATCCCCCAAGACATGTCCAAACTGTCCCAAGCAATACTATCTCCAAAATCCCGATCAGACTCGAGCATCATGCATCGATAGAGAAGAATAACAATAACAGATGTTTTCTCCTAAGTCAAATCCCATAATATCGTGCTGCAATAAAATAGTGGCTTAACTAGTTGTCCAATGAGCATGCAAGTGTTCTCTTTTAAAAACATTTAGAAAGGAACTAAGTTTCATGTGAAGAATACTTTTAGAACTATTTTAAAAATATTGTTGGGTTACTAAATTGCATGCGGTTCACGATATAGCAATTGTCCAATTTTCTTGTCCCAGATTTATCACATAGAAGCTACTAAATTAATTTAGGGGCCAAATGCAATAGGTTCATACACCACAAGTTATCTATCACATGTATAATTGGGAACTCTTTTATTCCTAGTGTGCAAATCAACAAAGAGGGATACGCAACCACCCACCTCGAAAAGCGTGTACAATATACCCAGAAAATACCCGCTGTCCTCTAAACACACCGTCAGCTGCAACAATATCCTACAACATCACATAAGTGTACACGGTGTAAAAATTACAAGTTCCAAACACACATTTGCTGTTTTTACAATCAGCACGCAAAACGAGGAATTTCACCTCTGTCCCGAGCTCCTAAAATCCCAGAAAAATCACGGTTGCGTTCCTCGCGAAAAATCACCCAAAATCGACTCTTGAATCGCCTCGATCCGATATTCCTACGCTGAGAAACAAATCGACGAAGTTGCCGCTGTCCAAAAATCCAAACAGCAAAATAGGGTGTCAAATCACCTCGGGAATCGAGCCAAGAAATCGGAATCCGGAGAAACCATCAACACGGAAAACGAAGCCCTACCTCTTAGGAACACACTGGCGAAGAAATCGTCGGAATCGGACTTCTGTGCTGCGCAGGGGACTCCTCGGACTGAAATGCGACGATAACGGGCCGAAATGGGGGAAAACCGAGGCACACTGTAAAATCCGGAACGCCGCTGTCGATCTTCCCAAAAATCTGGGAACGCACCACGAGGTAGAAAAATGTGAGAGGAAAAACTTCACTTCAGAGCTCTCTCCCTGGTTCTCTCTCTTTCTCTCGAAAAAAGCCCAAGAAGAGAGGGGAGGAGGCCTATTTATAGGCCCAAACAAACAATTGGGGAAATGACCCCTGTGTCCCCACTTTCGGGCGCAGGGGGGAATTCGGGCTGCTACAGTGCGGCCCAGCCCACCAAGATTCGGGCGGCTACAGTGCGGCCCAGCCCAACCCGGGCCGCACACGGGATCCCCGCCCGTCCGACCACTCGTCCAACCCGGCCCAGGGCCCGCCACGTGTCCGCCAAACAGGCGGCAGCCGTGCGGGCCCAGCGGGGACGCGCCACGCGTCCCCCTGCGGGGCGGCGGGGTGGGTGGCGCCCGCCAATGGCGGGGCGCCACGTGGCCCCCGCTTTCCCCGCCCGACACGGCCGCCGGCCGCCCTGCGCCGCCTGCACGCCTGCGGCGCGTGCGTGTACGGCCGCAGGCGCGCGCCTGCGGGTGCGCCGCGCGCACGTGCACCCGCCAACCCGGGGCCGCCACGTGGCGCGCCCCGGTGCACCGTGCACCGCGCCCCACCCCGAGCCTGCCCGGCCTGCCCGCGCTGCCCGCGCACCCCCCGTGCGCCGCGCGCCCTGGACCGGACCAACCGGCGCCTGCCACGTGGCCCGCCGGTGCACCGTGCACCGGCGGCCCATTCCGTGGACCGAGAGCCGTGCGCCGGCCCAATAACAAGGCGCCACGTGTCCCGGCCGGTCCACAGATCCCCCCATGCACCATTTTGCGCAGAAAACTTCCGGGGGTCCATTTTTGGGCATCCGGACTCCAAATTAAATAAGTAAATAGCCGTTTTCAAGCGTTTTTCCGCGCTGAATCCAAATACGGCCTCCGTTTAGCCTGATTCCACTCCTAAAATTCGGCAAAGGCAGCCGAAGGTCAGGCTTGATCCCAAATCCTCCCTGAGTCCAGACAACACATCCCTTTGACATGTTGGGGCCCAACACACCAACACTAGGTGTTCCACACCCCGAACAGGGGAAAAACATAGGGGAAAAACTGGGACACTACACACCGAGGCAGGGTGGACAATGGATAGCAAATGAGCAGTGGGACACAATTGATCAACTGAGTCAGCTTTGGCTGTTTGACCTATCCCGACTCGTAGGATTGAGTTTGGAGCCTTGGGAGGCAGAGTCGTGGGTGGTGGAGCTGGACGGACTATTTGAGAGCCTTTTTATGCCTGAGGGTTTACGAAGTTGTTGAACTGCACGCTCCACGTTATGAGGGACGAGGCGCATGGGATGTATGTGTGCTGGGTTAGGATTGCGCTAGGATATCTTTTTGGCTCTTTCGGTCCCTCTGACTTCAGATTTTGGATGCCCCAATGGAGCATAGCGTTGTAGTTCCTTTGGATAGATGGAGGCACTCGGTGCCAGTTGGTGGATGGCAGATTAGTGGGCAGAGACCTTCTTGATTCATTCTTTGGGGTCGAGGACTTCTGAGGCGCCAGAGGTCGGGTGGTCCCTGACGGCAGTGTCAACATCAGTATCAGAGTAGCGCAGCGGAAGCATGATGGGCTGCGATCATTGCCGCAGTATGAGTGGAGGCAGAGATGATACTTTCTTTGGGGATAGTCAGGATATTCTCAGACAGATTGAGCGACGACCACTAGCGCTGGCAGTTGAGTCTGTGCTACCTGGTTGGAGGGCGTCCCATCAGTGGGATGTGTTGTCGCAGGTATGATTTCCTTTTCAGTTATCTGAGTTAGAACGAGGTGCATCCCTGCACGGACTAAAGGTAGAGTGGCTACCACGTGCACTTAAGGTATAGATCCTTGATTAGAATGTGCACGTGGAGGAGGTTTGTGGAATATGTCCAGTGCAGTAAGGCTGTGAGTTATACTCGTTGACTAGCTAGTCTTACGGCAGCCCAGGATTTTCGACCCGATGTATTGGATTGGTCGGTATGGCATCTTACCATTTTTTATTGTGGTGAGAGGACTGTGAATTTCTGCAAGTTGGACAGGAGGAGTTGTTTACAGAGGTGGGTAGATTGCACTAGTTGAAGCGACAGTGTGTCAACAAAAGTCAGGCAGATGAAGAGCCAAGGATGCATTGCCCAGTTAGTGACTGTGATAGAGGTGCCTACGGCGGCCCCGAGACTCAAGGGTGTCCTTAGTGCCCGCGAGTTCTCGGATATGAGTCCACCTGAGTTGATGAGAATGCCGCCGGGCAAGGAGATTGAGATTGTTATTAACGTGGTTCTAGGAACTGCGTCAATATTGAAGGCACCTCATTGGATGGCACCAGCACAACTGTGAGATGATGGTATAGATATTGATTATGATGAATAAAGGGGTTGTTAGACCCGGTGCGTTACCTAATGGAGGAGACGATGGATCTTTCGTCCTGTCAGCAGTGAATGAGTTGTAGTGATGCCCCCACGGTAGTCTTGGGTGTGTGTAGATGTTTTGGGCCTGAGTATAGTGCAGAGCTTGAGCAATGCTTGCGCAGTAAGCGCCATTACTGGGACGGATTAGAGGAATAGGGCCGAAGACCGTGCCCTAGAGTGGCCATTTTTAGATTTCGGTTTCAGCCGAGCAACCCACACTGATGGGTGAGATCAGAGAGTGGTAAATTAAGGGTCCCCAGTTGATGTGGAGCAAGGACAGAATGACAACCACAACAGGGACAACTTCAACTCTTCGCTATTTTCGGTGACTCTCCAACTCAGGGTTGTAGTTGTGGATGTTTTTGATTTTGGACTCCCTTCTTTTATGGAATTGCGTGGGTGTACTTCAGGATTCTTGAATGAGTTGGTTTTGAGGAGGAGATTTTGGGAGTGTTGTGGATCAGTGGTTACCTGCTGTTTCTTCTTTTCCCCGTGACCTGTTGGAATCCTTGATGTTTTCTATGACTCAGCTTAGAGGCGATATGTTCGAATTTTCCGCCATTGTTCGACTTGCTCCATTTGAGACCAGTGAGTGTCTGGAGTACGTGAGACGCCGTTGTGGATTCTAGCTCGAGAATGGAGGAATGGCGCACCTAGGCCATGCCGTATAGGCGGTTGATGTTGTTGTGGATTGATCACGGGAAGCGGGTGACACTTTGAGAGCTGGTGTCGAAGATGTTGGATATTTACCCTTCTGATTTGAGACTCCTTTTGGGCTATGTTAGTTTCGAGGACGAAACTTTCTTTTAGTGGGGAAGGATGTGAAGACCCGGATCTTCGTGGTCATTACAGTGTGATCGACAGCTTGTGGAGGCCTATTTCTGTGGATAGTGTTGGTTGCGCGCAAATCGGACCCAAGAAACGGACTCAGTGCGAGAAATGGATCAAGATTGCCTAATGTGGAGTTTCGCTGAAAATTAGAAATTAAATCTTGCAAAACAGACTTCGTATTTGGATTCAGTGCGGAAAAACGATGAAAATCGGCTATTTACATGTATTTTTCTGAGTCCGGACGCGCGAAAACGGGCAACCCGAAGTTTCCTGTGGATTTAGGAGCTTGGTGGACCGGTGGACCGGAGGGGGTGCCACGTGGCGGCTCCCCGTTGGGTACGTACGCCACGTGGCAGGCGCTGGAGGCGCGGTGCAGCAGGCCCGGCCCACGCAGCAGGCTCGGGCAGGCCGGGCAGGCGCGGGCAGCGGCGCGGGCAGGCGCTGTCGGGGGAGCGGATAAGGGAGGCCACGTGTCGCCTCCCGATTGGCCGCGTGGATTGGCCTGTCGGGAAGCGACACGTGGCGGCGATCGGGTGCGGGTCCGGCTGCGCGGGAACGCGCGGATTTGCGACGCGTGGCGGCCCGGCGGCACAGTGCCGGGCCGGCCCGTTACTGTAGCAGCGGGGGAGGTTTTGCAGCAGCTTCTTCTTCTTGGTTTTTAAATGGAGTTTCATTCTCTATTTTAGATCTTTTGGAGGGTCTTTCTCAGTGGGGGTTTTTACCAGAGCTCAATCAACAAGTCTTCTACAACACTGGATTTTTTTGGGGATTTTTGAAGGCCATTTGGATCATCTTCTCCACCTACATTTGAGGACATCACCATTGCTGATTCATAGCCCTCTCCGTCGCGTTTCAGTGCGAAAATTTCCCAGGACTCATTTCTTGGAATTGTGAGCTCATTTTTGGTTCTACGTTTTTACGAGAGGTAAGGCTACAATCTTTGTATTCAACTCTTCCCTCAGATCTCATTTTCTTACAGAGTTTTAGGGCCATCTTTGGGACCCTTTGTTTCAGTCTGGATTTTTGGGCAGCCTTTAGTATTTTGGCTTTTCGGAATTGTAGGAGTGAAATTTTTGGATGATTTTTGCGGGAAAATTTTCAGGACTCGAAGATCTACAATATTGGTATGTATTATTTTCCCCAGATCTGAGTTGTTATTAGGGTTTATGCATGATCTTTGGAGCACCTTGCTGCATTCGTGTACAGATGGAACTTGGTGGATAGTTCAAAGTGTTTATGGATTTTCTCCTTCATCCGAGCATGAAAATTGGAGTTCTTTAGCTCAATTTGTATCTACTCTCGACAAGGAATCCAATGGTACCTCTCTTGCAGGATTTGGAGCACGTTTGGTTAGGTAAATTTAATGATCTTTCCAAGTGCTATTATATGGATTACTGCAGTCCCTGTTTTAGTTTTGATTTGAGCAATGCACCTTGGAATGCAGATAACTTTGTGGATACAAGGTCTTTTTCAGAAATTCAAGTTGGGACTTCTTCTTACTTCAAGGTGAGCAAATTTCCTTTTGTGATCTGTGGATAAATCTGTAGTGACCCGACCCTTTGGGGTATTTTTGAACTCACATGTAATCGCTTAGGCCTTAAGCGAAATAAAATTATTTAATTTTCAAAAGTCGGCCGGGACAAGGTGTGTGTATTTTTCTGCGATAGAGCGCGAAAAACGATGACCGACGGTGCGATCGGATCCGAAATCCGATGTCGGGATCTCCCGGAACGGGATCCTTAGCGACGCGGTAGTTAGTCACGCATCGGAAACCGTGCAAAATATCTTGCACCCGTTAGAGATAAGGTGGGTTATCTCGGAGGGATAATTAATTAATTAATTAATTAATTAATTATCCGGTGACGGAAATTTAAATCCTCCTACGTACGAATTAATTAAGGGATTTAAATTGGTGGGATTTTATTTCGTGGATTGGGTAAGAGATAAAATCCGGATATTTAAGTAAGGGATTTAAATTGGTGGGATTTTATCTCGTGGATTGGATAAGAGATAAAATCCGGATATTTAAATCGGGGATTTGTTTTCCCCGGGATTATTTAATAAAGGTGATTAAATAATCGGTGACTAGAATTTAAAAGTTAAGATTTAAATACCCGGTAATTTGAATCCAATTGGGAATTTGATTTCCCTTGATTATTTAATAAAGGTGATTAAATAATCGGTGGACAGGATTTAAAGGTGAGAAATATCCCGTCAGTCGGATATTTTCTTGAGAAATAGAAACGGGGAATTTTGGGTTTTCCTACGTACGTAAATAAAGAAATCAAACGATCAAATATGAGGGATCGACGGTAAGGACATTAATTAAACAATTAACTAATAGGGTTATCGGTAAGGATTAATTAATTAATAAATTAATTAATCGGAGTCAAAATACCCGAAAGGGATTTTGACGGTGCGTATGTGTGAAATTAGATAAAAAGGGGATAAATAAATAACAGATTATTTATTCCCCCGTTACCAACGAAACCCTAATTGTAAAATACCGCCTCTCAAATCGCCTCTTTCGTGCGTACCGAAAACCCCAACCGGTGAGGAGAGAAAAAGAAAAGAGGCGGAACCCCTAACCGGAGGAGAAAAGAGGAAAAGAAGGGGGAAGCGGAGGAACCCGATCGCCCCGATTCACGTGCCGGAGATCGGAGAACGAGACGCCATCGTCTACGGGGAGCGGATCCGGATCTCCGGCGCCGCGAGAAACAAGATCGGATCTTTTATTCCGATAAATTTAAGGTTAGTGATCATCGTTCCGGTTGTTAAATTAATCGGGGGTTTTCCGTGTTCTTGAAAGGTCGCTTTAAATTGGTACATCGATCGCGGTTTCTTTTTCGGGTTTTCGATCAACGTTTTGTTCGTTCATGATCGGGTGTGGCCGATGATTTTTATCGGATCTAATTGATGGTTTCTTTAACCGATTTCTTGTTATCGGACCTCCGATCGACGTTTTGGTTGTTCGTCGGTCGTTGGTTTGGTTATTAGATTTACCGGGAATTTTTCGGGAATTTTTCGGGAATTTTTCGGGCGACTTCGGCGGGACATAGTGGGTTAACGGGAGGCCGCCGCCGCCGTTGTTAGACGGGAGGCCGCCGCCGTCGTTACCATGTTCACGGGGTAGTCGCCGGGATCGCACGGGAGCGAAAACGGAGAAGAAATCGCGAAACGGGGGCGAAAACGACGAAAAAAAAAAAAGGGAAAAACGGGAAGTTACTGTGCGTTTCCGTACAGTGCGGTCCACGGGTCCAGGCGTGCACCCGGTGCACGCCTGCAGCATCGGGAGCACAAGACCCGGCGCACGAAATCGTGCGCCGGCCCGGCCCGTCCAGCGCGGTGCACGCGGGGCGTGCACCCGGTGCGCGATGCCGCGGTGGAATGCGTGAACCCGGCGCACGCCAGTGCCGTGCACGGCCCGGCCCGTTCCGCCTGGTGCACGCTTCCTGCGTGCACCCGGCGCGCGCTGCCCGGCCGCCGATGCGTAGACCCGGTCCACGCTCTGCTTCATGCACCATCCGACAGCCCGGAGTTCTTTTGCTCCGTTTGGGTCCGTTTTTCCACCGTTTTGAGCGCGGTTTTCGCCGTTGGGATCGTTATTTCAGTGGCTTTCATGTCATGGCCACTTGGGACCTACTTGGTCATTATTTTATTATAATGTTGGGTGCCGATTTCGCCGACGCTCCGCGCCTCGACGAAATTGTCGGGGGCGCGCCGTCGGGTCTTTCTCTCATCGTTTTCGTCGTCGGGGCTTCTCTGCTGGACCGTTGACGCCCCGAGTTGGCGACTAACTGAGAGATTGGGTTTTGTTAGATTCCGTTAGCGGTTTTGGGTTCCGGTTTCGGCGAACCGGACGGTGTTGGACTTTTCCGTCAAAAAGGGGTAAATTGGGTCTTTTGTTTTGGGATGTTTGTACACGTTTGTGACTATTATTGTCCGTGCGGACTTTTCTTAGGTCCAGGTGCGCAGCGGGGGAGCGCGAAGGATATAGGTGTTCCGTTTGCTCTCCAACAAGGTGGGTACGGTTGCGATGAGTGCAACCGGTGCTGTAAGTGCATCTATCGTCATTAAAAGTACTCTTTAATTTACCTAACAAAGTAGATGGATAGTTTAACCTTTCGATTAATGTTATTTATCTAATAATTGTGCGGCTGCGGTCGCGGTGCCCATTACACGCCAATCTTGGCAATCCGGTTTCGGATGCTGCACGTACACAGGCGGATTGGCCTCCGCATGGGTGTACTTTTCCGGAAGAGTGGTCTTTATGACCCGTGTGCCCCGCAAAGGTAACGGTGCAAGCGGGGACCTCTTCGCGCCAGCTGTGGTGTCGCACCAGCACCGCGAAAGAGGTAAGAGCATCAAAAGGTGTTTGCGCACGAGGGGAGACTTCCGTCTCCCCGACAGGTAATCTGGGATTGGTGCCCAGGTTAAATTAATGTACAGGTGTCTAACGAAAGGTTACGGTGTATTCGGTGTATTCGTATGTTTTTCCCCTCTTGATATTGTTACACATCTACTTTGTTTGTCACTGACTTTACCCACTCCGTGACAGGTATTCCTAGGTGCGTTAGCCGGGATGGCGGTGGGACTGCGTCGTGAGGATCGTAGTCGGACTCTTGGTTATCGTATTTATGACTCATTTCCTCCTTATGCTATTTTTAGTTTTGCTTGTGGATACTTTATTTGTGGACAAGTATTAGTTAGCACTGTGGATGTGGTGTATTCCCTTATGTTTTCATTCGCGGCATGGTTTCAAGAATAAACATTAGATTGCGAAAACGTTTTCTCAAACGAGGTGCCGAGTGGGCACGGTTTACAACTCTGGTTTTATCCTTTCCGAACGTTGATGCCGCTTTATAAACTTGCTTTAATTGATGGTGAATGTCTACGGTATGGTTGTTGGTTGGTGAATGATGCATGTATTATGTGATTGAACAATATGCTGTAAATGAGACGCCGTGCATATACAAAGGAGACTCTGTCCGTGGACAGAGTGAATTTGTGTATGTGGCGGTCTGG
The DNA here is from genome assembly GCA_029168755.2 of Tillandsia fasciculata. NCBI lineage: Eukaryota > Viridiplantae > Streptophyta > Magnoliopsida > Poales > Bromeliaceae > Tillandsia > Tillandsia fasciculata. The sequence goes on from CM054948.1 coordinate 11,130,908, forward strand.
CACGCACCGGGGTTGAGGTTTATGTTACCTTATTTCAAAAAAAAAAAATAGTCACGTTTTCCGCTTCAAATGACTCAAAAACCCCCGGGGGCGTGACAGATTAAATGGTATCAGAGAAAATACAACCACAACCATAGTAGACGTGATTTACATCCACAGTGCAAGGTGCCACAAGCAAATGGGACATGAGATAACCAAGGTGTAGGTGCGTAGTACGTGAGAGTACGGGGAAATGGGAACGTAATATAGGTGTAAATGTAAGTCTAGGTGCTAGGGTGATAACCTTAGGCCTAACGAGGTTTCTTTGTTTACAAGCGGACGATGGCCCGAAATGGGTCATCAGCGGAGGACGCAGGGGCAAAAAGTACGGTGCGAACAGTGGCGGACTGCTAGCTTCTTCGACAACGGCTACAAGAGATGGCCGGGCAGTTAGTAACCCTTGTGGAGCGACATCTTCAAGGTAGTGCAAACGGCGGGTTTGCACACCTTCCAGGAGGTGATCGATAGGACCACTATGGTGGGGCGGGAATTGGCTATTTCACGCACCCGGCAGAAGGATCATGAGTCTGCCGGGGGCCGAAACGACCCCAGCCATAACCCGGGAACGACTTTCCCGACGGGGGCCGACCACCCCAATATCCGAAGACACCGCAAGGAACTTGGGAACACATCAGACAGAGGACTCGGAGTACGACATGGACAAGAAACGAACCCAGCCCTTCTCAGGAGGGGGATTTTCTAGTGGAGACCGGCCATGTATCATCTACAAAGGACGCACTACCCGAGGGAAGTAGTAGCAGGAAAGACCCCTTACGAAGAGTAATGTTGGTCTTGACCCCAGGAGAAACCTTAGGAGAAAATACTCTGTACCTTTCTGCATAATAAGGATGCGAAGACGTAGTTGTCTTTGGTGTTGGCCCTTTATTAGGGGTCAAATAGGTCCAACTTCCTGCATTGAGACAATAGGCCCAGGGGACTAGTGAGTTGGGTTGGGTGAGCCCGAAAGGTTGAGTAGGCTGCGGTCCGCAATAGACCTAACGGCAAGAGGCCCAACAATAGACCCAATATCCGGGTGGGTTGGGTTTGGTCGAGATCTGTGGTGCGGTGTATGCCGCTTTAAGTGAATCGGATGCGCACCTCTAAAAGCTCAGGCTTTTGGGGTTAATGGTTAGCGCCGACGATTCGACATTTGAGGCTTAGTGGTAAGGGAATTTCCGGATGTACTTCTGGCTGAGCTCCCCGGAATGCCGCCGGAGCGAGAGGTTGACTTTCCAATAGAGCCGCTTCCCGGCACCAAGCTCATCACTAAAGCACCGTACAGGATGACCTTCGCAGAGTTGAAGGAGCTCAAGGCACAGTTGGAGGACCTTTTGGATAAGGGTTTTATCAGACCAAGCGCGTCACCTTGGGGCGCGCCCGTCCTGTTTGTGAGGAAGAAGGACGGAAGTCTCCGGTTGTGCATCGACTACCGGGAGATAAATAAGGTCACGGTCAAGAATAAGTACCCCCTGCCAAGGATCGACGACCTCTTTGACCAGTTACGGGGGGCGACGGTGTTCTCAAAGATTGACCTGCAGTCGGGCTATCATCAGGTCCGGGTTAAGGGGGAGGACATCCCCAAAATGGCTTTCCGTACTCGCTATGGCCATTACGAGTTTACGGTAATGCCATTCGGGCTCACTAATGCCCCGGCGGTGTTTATGGACATGATGAACAGGATATCCAAACCCTTCTTGGACTTATTCGTGGTGGTCTTCATCGACGATATCCTCATCTACTCCCGTACAGACGAGGAACATGAAGAACACCTGCGCACAGTCCTCCAGACCCTTCGGGAACAGAAACTCTACGCCAAACTCAAAAAGTGTGAGTTTTGGCTCCGAGAGGTCGGGTTCTTGGGGCACGTGATCTCGGCGGCTGGAGTCGCGGTGGATCCGAAGAAGATAGATTCGGTGACGGACTGGCCCCGACCGACCACGGTGACGGAAATTCGAAGCTTCCTAGGATTAGCCGGGTATTACCGGCGCTTCGTGGAGGGCTTCTCCAAGATAGCCACCCCCTTAACCCGTTTGACGAAAAAGGGGGAAAAGTTTGTCTGGACGGACAAGTGTCAAAGAAGCTTCGAGGAGCTCAAGGACAGGTTGACGCGAGCTCCGATCCTCACCCTGCCAGAGCCTGGGGAGGATTACGAAGTATATTGCGACGCGTCGCGAAATGGATTGGGTGGAGTACTCATGCAACGGGGAAAGGGGATCGCCTATGCATCAAGGCAGCTCAAGGAGTACGAGCGGAATTACCCCGTGCATGATTTGGAACTCGCAGCGGTGGTGTTTGTGCTCAAGCTTTGGAGGCACTACCTGTACGGGGCACACTGTAATGTGTACTCAGATCATAAGAGCCTCAAGTACCTGTTCACCCAAAGGGAGCTAAATCTGCGACAAAGGCGGTGGCTTGAGCTATTAAAGGATTACGACCTAACGATCCACTACCACCCGGGAAAGGCCAATGTGGTGGCCGACGCCCTGAGTCGCAAAGGACAGGCCGCGGAAGCGGATGTAAGCGCCGTTACGCAGCAGGATAGTCTGATTGCGGAGTTCTCGCGATTGAGACTAGAGGTGGTACCTGCAGGGACAGTCGCCCAACTTCTGACGCTGGTGGTCAGACCTACTCTGCTGGACAGGATTCTCGAAGGCCAATCGACTGATAATCAACTCCAGCTGGTGCGGAGCAGGATAACCGCCGACCAGGAAGGTGATTTTGCAGTGGACTCCGACGGCACGATACGATTTCGGGGACGAATCTGCGTGCCGGATCTACCGGAACTCAAGGAGGAGATCCTGCGGGAGGCGCATACTGCCCCATATGCAGCGCATCCTGGGGGAACGAAGATGTACAAGGACGTCAAACAAACCTTCTGGTGGCCCAAAATGAAGGGAGACGTGACACGATTTGTGGCTCACTGCTTAGTGTGCCAACGGGTGAAGGCCGAACATCAACGGCCGGCGGGAAAATTGCAACCTTTACCGGTGCCCGAGTGGAAGTGGGACATGATTACCATGGATTTTGTGACCGGTTTCCCGAGGTCGCCACAGGGACACGATGCGATATGGGTGATCGTGGACCGTTTGACGAAATCGGCCCACTTTTTGCCCATACACACGACGTGGACCCGGGAACGACTGGCACAAACATACCTCGATGAGATAGTAAGGTTGCACGGTGTACCGACATCCATCACGTCGGACAGAGACACACGTTTTGTGTCGAACTTTTGGCGAAGCCTGCAACAAGCGATGGGGACCAAGTTGCACTTCAGCACAGCTTTTCATCCGCAAACCGATGGGCAATCGGAGCGGGTGATACAGATCGTGGAGGACATGCTTCGAGCATGCGTTCTGGACTTGGGCGAAGGGTGGGCACGGTGTTTGCCCCTGGTGGAATTTGCCTACAATAACAGTTATCAGGCCAGTATTCAGATGGCGCCGTACGAGGCCCTGTACGGGCGCCGCTGTCGGTCTCCAATATGCTGGGACGACTTAGGTGAGCGTAAGTTTCTGGGCCCAGATTTGGTGGAGGAGACCGAAGCAAAGGTGCGTTTGATTAAACAAAGGCTACTGACCGCCCAAAGCAGACAGAAGAGTTACGCGGACAACAGACGCCGAGACTTAGAGTTCATGGTGGGCGAGCACGTGCTGCTCCGGGTTTCACCCTCCAAGGGAAACCGACGTTTCGGCATAAAAGGGAAGTTGAGCCCAAGGTACGTGGGACCGTTCGAGATCTTGGAGCGCGTGGGACCGGTGGCGTACCGGTTGGCCCTGCCCCCGAACCTCGAATGAGTCCACAACGTGTTCCACGTTTCGATGCTCCGGAAATACCTGGCATACCCCTCTCATGCCTTGGATGCCTCCACCATCGAGTTGCGAGAGGATTTGAGCGTCGAGGAGACGCCGGTGCGGATTTTGGCAAGAGAGGACAAGAAGTTGCGCAACCGAACGATCCCCTATGTGAAGGTCCAGTGGAGCAACCACGAAGAACGCGAGGCGACGTGGGAACTGGAATCAAAGATGAGGGAATGTTTTCCTGAGTTGTTTTAGTGAGTTTTGAGTTAAGTTTCGGGACGAAACTTTTTATAAAGTGTGAGTGGTGTAGTGACCCGACCCTTTGGGGTATTTTTGAACTCACATGTAATCGCTTAGGCCTTAAGCGAAATAAAATTATTTAATTTTCAAAAGTCGGCCGGGACAAGGTGTGTGTATTTTTCTGCGATAGAGCGCGGAAAACGATGACCGACGGTGCGATCGGATTCGAAATCCGATGTCGGGATCTCCCGGAACGGGATCCTTAGCGACGCGGTAGTTAGTCACGCATCGGAAACCGTGCAAAATATCTTGCACCCGTTAGAGATAAGGTGGGTTATCTCGGAGGGATAATTAATTAATTAATTAATTAATTAATTATCCGGTGACGGAAATTTAAATCCTCCTACGTACGAATTAATTAAGGGATTTAAATTGGTGGGATTTTATCTCGTGGATTGGGTAAGAGATAAAATCCGGATATTTAAGTAAGGGATTTAAATTGGTGGGATTTTATCTCGTGGATTGGATAAGAGATAAAATCCGGATATTTAAATCGGGGATTTGTTTTCCCCGGGATTATTTAATAAAGGTGATTAAATAATCGGTGACTAGGATTTAAAATTAAGATTTAAATATCCGGTAATTTGAATCCAATTGGGAATTTGATTTCCCTTGATTATTTAATAAAGGTGATTAAATAATCGGTGGTCAGGATTTAAAGGTGAGAAATATCCCGTCAGTCGGATATTTTCTTGAGAAATAGAAACGGGGAATTTTGGGTTTTCCTACGTACGTAAATAAAGAAATCAAACGATCAAATATGAGGGATCGACGGTAAGGATATTAATTAAACAATTAACTAATAGGGTTATCGGTAAGGATTAATTAATTAATAAATTAATTAATCGGAGTCAAAATACCCGAAAGGGATTTTGACGGTGCGTATGTGTGAAATTAGATAAAAAGGGGATAAATAAATAACAGATTATTTATTCCCCCGTTACCAACGAAACCCTAATTGTAAAATACCGCCTCTCAAATCGCCTCTTTCGTGCGTACCGAAAACCCCAACCGGTGAGGAGAGAAAAAGAAAAGAGGCGGAACCCCTAACCGGAGGAGAAAAGAGGAAAAGAAGGGGGAAGCGGAGGAACCCGATCGCCCCGATTCACGTGCCGGAGATCGGAGAACGAGACGCCATCGTCTACGGGGAGCGGATCCGGATCTCCGGCGCCGCGAGAAACAAGATCGGATCTTTTATTCCGATAAATTTAAGGTTAGTGATCATCGTTCCGGTTGTTAAATTAATCGGGGGTTTTCCGTGTTCTTGAAAGGTCGCTTTAAATTGGTACATCGATCGCGGTTTCTTTTTCGGGTTTTCGATCAACGTTTTGTTCGTTCATGATCGGGTGTGGCCGATGATTTTTATCGGATCTAATTGATGGTTTCTTTAACCGATTTCTTGTTATCGGACCTCCGATCGACGTTTTGGTTGTTCGTCGGTCGTTGGTTTGGTTATTAGATTTACCGGGAATTTTTCGGGAATTTTTCGGGAATTTTTCGGGCGACTTCGGCGGGACATAGTGGGTTAACGGGAGGCCGCCGCCGCCGTTGTTAGACGGGAGGCCGCCGCCGTCGTTACCATGTTCACGGGGTAGTCGCCGGGATCGCACGGGAGCGAAAACGGAGAAGAAATCGCGAAACGGGGGCGAAAACGACGAAAAAAAAAGGGAAAAACGGGAAGTTACTGTGCGTTTCCGTACAGTGCGGTCCACGGGTCCAGGCGTGCACCCGGTGCACGCCTGCAGCATCGGGAGCACAAGACCCGGCGCACGAAATCGTGCGCCGGCCCGGCCCGTCCAGCGCGGTGCACGCGCTGGGCGTGCACCCGGTGCGCGATGCCGCGGTGGAATGCGTGAACCCGGCGCACGCCAGTGCCGTGCACGGCCCGGCCCGTTCCGCCTGGTGCACGCTTCCTGCGTGCACCCGGCGCGCGCTGCCCGGCCGCCGATGCGTAGACCCGGTCCACGCTCTGCTTCATGCACCATCCGACAGCCCGGAGTTCTTTTGCTCCGTTTGGGTCCGTTTTTCCACCGTTTTGAGCGCGGTTTTCGCCGTTGGGATCGTTATTTCAGTGGCTTTCATGTCATGGCCACTTGGGACCTACTTGGTCATTATTTTATTATAATGTTGGGTGCCGATTTCGCCGACGCTCCGCGCCTCGACGAAATTGTCGGGGGCGCGCCGTCGGGTCTTTCTCTCATCGTTTTCGTCGTCGGGGCTTCTCTGCTGGACCGTTGACGCCCCGAGTTGGCGACTAACTGAGAGATTGGGTTTTGTTAGATTCCGTTAGCGGTTTTGGGTTCCGGTTTCGGCGAACCGGACGGTGTTGGACTTTTCCGTCAAAAAGGGTAAATTGGGTCTTTTGTTTTGGGATGTTTGTACACGTTTGTGACTATTATTGTCCGTGCGGACTTTTCTTAGGTCCAGGTGCGCAGCGGGGGAGCGCGAAGGATATAGGTGTTCCGTTTGCTCTCCAACAAGGTGGGTACGGTTGCGATGAGTGCAACCGGTGCTGTAAGTGCATCTATCGTCATTAAAAGTACTCTTTAATTTACCTAACAAAGTAGATGGATAGTTTAACCTTTCGATTAATGTTATTTATCTAATAATTGTGCGGCTGCGGTCGCGGTGCCCATTACACGCCAATCTTGGCAATCCGGTTTCGGATGCTGCACGTACACAGGCGGATTGGCCTCCGCATGGGTGTACTTTTCCGGAAGAGTGGTCTTTATGACCCGTGTGCCCCGCAAAGGTAACGGTGCAAGCGGGGACCTCTTCGCGCCAGCTGTGGTGTCGCACCAGCACCGCGAAAGAGGTAAGAGCATCAAAAGGTGTTTGCGCACGAGGGGAGACTTCCGTCTCCCCGACAGGTAATCTGGGATTGGTGCCCAGGTTAAATTAATGTACAGGTGTCTAACGAAAGGTTACGGTGTATTCGGTGTATTCGTATGTTTTTCCCCTCTTGATATTGTTACACATCTACTTTGTTTGTCACTGACTTTACCCACTCCGTGACAGGTATTCCTAGGTGCGTTAGCCGGGATGGCGGTGGGACTGCGTCGTGAGGATCGTAGTCGGACTCTTGGTTATCGTATTTATGACTCATTTCCTCCTTATGCTATTTTTAGTTTTGCTTGTGGATACTTTATTTGTGGACAAGTATTAGTTAGCACTGTGGATGTGGTGTATTCCCTTATGTTTTCATTCGCGGCATGGTTTCAAGAATAAACATTAGATTGCGAAAACGTTTTCTCAAACGAGGTGCCGAGTGGGCACGGTTTACAACTCTGGTTTTATCCTTTCCGAACGTTGATGCCGCTTTATAAACTTGCTTTAATTGATGGTGAATGTCTACGGTATGGTTGTTGGTTGGTGAATGATGCATGTATTATGTGATTGAACAATATGCTGTAAATGAGACGCCGTGCATATACAAAGGAGACTCTGTCCGTGGACAGAGTGAATTTGTGTATGTGGCGGTCTGGCACGCACCGGGGTTGAGGTTTATGTTACCTTATTTCAAAAAAAAAAAATAGTCACGTTTTCCGCTTCAAATGACTCAAAAACCCCCGGGGGCGTGACAAACTCCCTTTGGAAAAGCCTCTAATTAAGCTTGGAAATGCTAGCAAGTTTATGTTAACAATTTTGGACAGCATTGTGATTTTTGCTTTATTTGAATGTTAAGGGAAATTAATGGTGGATTTTTGAGGACTTGAAGATATTTGTATGAAAGAGGAGATCTTTGTTTTACTGTTGGAGACTTCATTTTGAGGTATTTGAGGTTGCACATACTTTTTATTTAACCTTGTTGCACTTGCTGAAATTCTGGAATTTAAATGCGCAGTGTGCATTGTTTCAGTGATTGCGCCCAATCCGTGAGGCGGATTTGGATGATTTTAGCGGCATCGGACTCCTGGGAGGATAAGGATTACTCACGCCAAAATTCAGCCTGATCTGGCATCGGATCGTCAAGTTTCAGGTGGGTGGTTGTGCTTTGGCGAAAACAACGATTTACCCACTCGGGCTATTGGTTTCCCTCATGGCATAGTTGATTGTTCTTCTCTTCTCCTTGGTATATTATGCTTGGTTATCCATGTTTAGATTAAATTATTTGATCCTCTGTGTATACACGAGTGAATGAATAGTTTGATTGATGTTGCATTATCTCATATGAAGCGATTGTAAGCGATCATCCTTAAAGTTATGGCTATGTGAGAGTATTTGGGAAAATTAATCTTCAACCTACACCTTGTGATGAATGGTTAAGTTGATTCATGTGAGAATGATGGTGATAGTTATATGTAAATGATTTTGGTTGATTTATGTGAAGGACATGGTTGCTATGTGAGAAGGGTTATTATGACTTTATGTGAATGTCATATGGGCTAAGTGTGAATGGCCATCAAGGGTAAGTGGGGGTAATCTTGTTGATGATTCTTGAGTCTATGTCATGAGAGGTTATATGTTAAATGACTCTTGACTTATTTATATGGGAATAATGTCTCCACTTTGTGATATAAATTATAGTTGTCGATCCTTAACCTACAATATGTGATATTGGGCATTGATGTTGATTCTTAATCTATCTATGAAAGAATGAATAGTTGATTGATCTTTGATCTAGCTTATGTGAAAATGGGTGTTGATGTGGGTTATTGATCTAGTTGATGTGAGAATGACCTATGCTTTTGATTTTCAATTCATTCATGTTAAGATGGATATCATTGTGAGTTGAGGCCCATTCCTTATGAGACTAAGCATTGTTCATGACTCCTATTACCTCCAAATGAGATTGGACGTTGTTGGTAGATCCTATGTTCATCCTAGGTGAGATCAATGAAGGTTGTGGAGCCTTAGACTATTCATTGGTGATACATGATTGAAGGTATATGATTAAGTAATGTTAAATGATCCTAAGCATATTCATGTATGAATGTGAGGTTTGACAAGCGTTGTACCATCTTATGTGATTTTGATTAAGTGTGGCACTTCCTTATTTTTATACTTTGTGAGCATCGTGTATGTGGTATTGTCAGGCATAGGCTGTGTTGCACTTAATGTTCTTATGCAATCATCAATATATTGGAATAGCATGCTCTAATAAATGTAAGAACTTCGACACCTGTTTTCTTTTTATCACCTTGGGACATTTGCATGCTTGTATGGTCATCTAGATAGGCCACCTTTTTCTGCTACACTATTTGCATATTGGAATTTGACTTGGAAGAAACCATGCTTTATACTTTTCTCCTTTTCATTTTAGACTCTTGGTATTTGTAGCTCGGGTGCGAGCAGGGGGTTTGGGATAGTGTAGTCAGATTCTTGGGATATGGGACAGGCTGGGCTTGATGGCAGGGTATTGCGGCGACTGCGGACTTTGGGCGGTCGACCGGGTGGTTATTATTGCATCAGATTGGGGGGATCGGGCTTTCTTTAGTGGATGGGTTTTTCCAGTTTGATCAGAGTCGTGATCCAGTCCTGCTGACTTATACTACCATGATACTTATTACTCAGGCACTTTACTCGTGTGGGTCGTTCCCCTCGAGTGCCACTCCGGAGTGTGCGATATACAGACTTTGAGTCCTTGAGACTTTTATCCCCTATCGGTGTTATGCATTGGCCGACATACCCGATTTGGCAGGCATAGCAGGCAGTACCGGTGTTTACTGGTGTATAGATTGGGTTTATTCAGACAGGCATTTATATTCTGATGCATACATTTAGCTATTCTTTTAGCTTGGTATTTTAGAGGCATAGTAGTGGTAGTTTCCTATTTCCAGCAGTCTCTATTGCTTACCACTCTTCCTTTCCTTTTTGTCTCTGGTAGACCTTGTGGGTACGTCGGGGTTTGAGGCTTTACCCACAGGGGGAGGCTACTGGTTTTACTAGTGGTTCTCACCCCCATTGTTGTTTTTCCCCTTTCCTCCCTTTGTTTTGCAGTGTCTGCTGCGGGAGTTGCCGACCTTTCGGTTGACGGTTCGAGGCGAGGGAGTCACGAGATAGATCCCTACCAGTGTTGATTTCTACAGTGCGATAGATGTACCAACCCGGATTGTGGGTTTCACTGTATACAGTTGTATTTTTATTATTTTAGTTATCTCCCTTTTGGATTTATAGATGTTGTATAGGTGGCTTTTACTTGTATTCCAGTTTTCAGTGGATAGGATTATTGTATTATTATTTTTGGGAGATGGATATTGTACTTGTATTTTTCAGTTGTACAGTGATTCAGGTTTTTATTACAGCAGTTTTTCTTCAGCTCTGATATCTGTTTAGTTGTTAGATGGTACTTTGTAGGTTGGACGCTTCGCCTATGCGGGATTTCGCATAGGTGGCGGATCTGTTGGCGAGCCCGGATCGCAGTTTCGACCCCGGGGCGTGACGCTGTCCCCTGTTCGGCGACAGGTGTCGCGCCCGGGTGAATCCGGGCGCAGGTTATCGGGCCGGGCCGGGTCCGGATTCGGCGCCCGAAAGTTTCGGGCGCCCGAATCTGGGAAGCCCTAGTGGGCTGGGCTGGGCCTATTTATACCCCTCATCTCTCTCTTTTTCTGCTTTTTCCTAGACTTAGAGAGAGATTGAGAGGGAGAGCCCTTTAGAAAACTTGTTCCTCTTGATGTTTTTGATCTCACGGTGGATCCCCAGGATTTTTGGAGGCTCGGTAACGGCGATCTTAGTTTTACAGTGCGCCTCGACGTTTCCCTTTTTCGGCCCGTTTCCGTCGCAGTTCAGTCGGAAATTTTTTGTGCGCAAACCAGGTGGAATTTTTGGGCGATTTCTGCGACAGCGCGTTCCTAAGAGATAAGGCTTCGATTATTGTGTTGACTGCTTTGCTCCATTTCGAACTTTTGGCCTGGTTCCCGAGGCACCTTTTGACCCTATTTTCTGTGGAGGATTTTTGGACAGCATGGGCTTGTTCGATTTTTATCTCGGTCTACAAGCATCGGATCAAGGCGTATAAGAACTCGTTTTGGATCTACTCGTCGAAAGGAATAGAACCGTATTTTTTCTGAATTTTTTGGAGGACTTCACAGAGGTGAAAATTCCTCTTTTTCCATGCTGTTTGGAAAACAGCAAATTCTATTTTTTTTGGGTATTGTGTTTACACCGGGTGCGATGTTTTGTGCAGCAGTGCACTATTTTCGGTGGGTTGTGGAGTTAGAGGACTGCGGACAGCGGGGAGCCTTTTTGGGTGTGGATTGTGCTTTTCGAGGTGGGTGGTTGTTGCTTACCTCACTTTTGACTTGCTCACTAGGAATATTAGAGATCCCCTAAATTAAAAGTGATAATTGATATCCTATTTGAGAATCGCATGTGTTGACCCCACAGATTATGTGACAGCTTATCTATGTTAAATTGAGACATTATTGTTGGAACAAATGTTATAGCATAACCTCGCATGCAAAATTACTTATCATGTTGGAATATCAAGAATTATCCTTTTTAAAATGAATATTAAACACTTTCCTTCAGTTTTAAAAAGAGGACATTTGTATGCTTGTATGGACATCTAGGTAGGCCACTATTCATTGCTATACTATCATATTGGGACTTGACTTAGGAGAAACCATGTTTCGTTGTTCTCCTTTTTATTCAGATGCATGTTGCTCGAGTTTGAGCAGGGGTACTGGATAGTGTAGTTGAGGCCATTGAGTCTGGGACAGATTAGACTCGATTATGGATTGTGGGGCATTGTGGTAACCGCGGACATTAGGCGGTTGGCCAGATGTTGATTACTTTATCAAATTTTGGACTTGTAGGATGTTGCGGCAACCGCGGATATTAGGCGGTTGACCGGATGTTTACTTGTGTATCAGATTGGGGATCGGATTTCCTTTAGTGGATGGAGTTTCCCACTCATTGAGTACTTGTGCATCAGATTGGGGATCGGGCTGTCTTTAGTGGATGGGTTTTCCCACTTTGATCGGAGTCGTGATCCAGTCCTGTTAGTTTATGATACTTGTTACTGAGATACTTTACTCGTGTGGGTCGCTCCCCTCGAGTGCTACTCCGGAGTGTGCGACAGGCAGGCTTTGAGTCCTTGAGACTCCTTCTTTATATCGGTGTTATGCGTTGGCCAGCATACCCGATACGGCAGGCACAGCAGGCAGTACAAGTTCTTACTGGCCCATCGATTGGGTTTATTCAGGCAGGCATGTTAGATACTGATGCATACATACAGTCATTTCTTTCGGTATTGCATTTAGAGGCATAGTAGTGGTAGTTTCCTTTTTGTTAACAGCCTTTATAGCTTACCACTGTTCTTTCCTTTCGCCTCTAGTAGTCCTGGTGGGTACGTCAGAGTTTGAGACTTTCCCCACTAGGGGAGGCTACTGGTTTATCTAGTAGTTCTCACCCCCATAGTTGTTTTCTGTCTCTTTCCCTTTGTTTTGCAGAGTCGTCCGCGGGAGCTGCTAGGCCATCAGCGGCAGATCGAGGTAAGAGGATAGCAGACTAGCTAGATCGTCTGCCCCGATCGTGAGAGTAGCTGGACTTTTATTGTACCCCTTTTGTATATCAGGCTGTAGTACTTTACTTTTGGGTCTGGCTTTAGCCAGCTGTTTGTATTTATTCAGTGAGTTGGGAGATTATTGTACTTATTCGCTTATATCATATTTCCAGTCTGAGATATTATGTAGTTCTTTTTAGTTCAGCTCTGTATTATGCTCTTTTATTGTATATCTTATATCTGAGCAGGTTACCAGCGCTTCGTGTACATGGAAAATTCCGTGTGCATGGCGGATCTGTTGGCGAGCCCGGGTTCTGGTTTACACCCAGGGCGTGACACAACCTGTGAGTAACCCTGAGCAACCAAATGCGCTTTGTTCCTCACAATGGTACCATCTTTATTTTTCTTGTTCTTGAAAATTCATTTAGTACCAATGATGTTTTGTTGCTTAGGGGGCTTAGTCAATTCCCAAACCTTGTTTCGTTCAAATTGATTAAGCTCTTCTTGCATCACTTCAATCTAATATTCATCTTGAATAGCTTCATCAATATTTTTCGGTTCAATCATGGAGACATAGCATACAACTCCACATTCCAATTGTCTCCGACTTTGGACTCCTTCTTGAGGATCTCAAATGATGTTTGATTCCGGATGGTCCTTGGAGATTCAAAGAGTTTGAGGTATAGGGGTACTCGGGGAAACATGTGATGAATCTTTTAAAGTGGATGGACTTGAAGTACCACGAGATGCATCAAGATTATCAGAAGACTTATCATGCACAGATGCAACATCATCAACAAATTCATCGTCAAGAGACATATCAAGAGTAGATTTATCAAAAGAAAAGTGAGAAGCTTCATCTACTTTAACATTTATTGATTCAATCACCGTCTTAGATTCAAGATTGTATACTCTATATGCTCTACTATTGGTAGAATAACCAAGAAAAATTCCTTCGTCACTACAAGAGTTGAATTTCCCAAGATATTCACGGTTACGTAAAATGTAACAACGACTCCCGAAGATACGAAAATACTTGATATTCAATTTTCTACTAAATCATAGTTCATATAGAATATTTAAAGTGCCCGGGCGCAAATAGATTCGATTGATCACAAAGACCGCGGTGTTAACTGCTTCAGCAAAAAAATATAAAGAAACTTTCCGGCTATGAAACATAACACGCGTCATCTCCTGTACAACTCTATTTTTGCGCTCGACTATACAGTTCTGTTGCGTGTATAAGCTGCGGAGAATTCATGTTTTATACCGTTTGAAGAGCAAAAATCGATAATTTTTGAATTTATAAATTTTTCACCTCTATCACTGCGAACATGAACAATCTTTTCATTCTTCTCAATCATAATCCGGTGACAAATATCATGAAAAGAATCGAAAGTATCCGCTTTCTCTTTCAAAAATACAACCCATGAAAATCTAGAGAAATCATCAACCATGAGAAATATATACCATTTACCACCCAAGCTAGGTTGACGAGTTGGCCCCATTAAATCTATATACAATAATTCTAATGGCCGTTTTGTTCCTACTGCAATAATAAGACAAGGGAAGAGTTCACCTTTGCGCACCCAAACCTTACGAGTATTGGAATACGTCGGCAATGATCGTGATTTTGAACTCCTTGGTGAATTCGTTTTGTTTGGTTGACCACCTTTCTTTGGTTTCCATGTCGATGTTGTCTTAGGGGGTGTACTACCATTGTTATTGACCTTTGGTTGATTTTCTTTTGATTTTCAGTTGGTGTTTTGATGGTAGTCGATGCATGATTCACTTGATTTGTTCGTTTTGCTCCATATTTGCATGAAGATCTTGTGTGCCCTTTTTCTCCACAACGATGGCATACCTTGTTTGACATTGAGTTCCATCGTGATGTAGAAGGTTTGTCAACATTGGATAAAATGATTTTAGTCGGAGGAAGAGGAAAAACCGGCTGGAGCAAGAACTTCGTTTCACTCGAACTTGGATCCTCACAAGTTCGATCATATCCAAGGCCCAATCTATTCGTTTGATCAAGACCAAGTAACTTATCCAATTTGGTTCGTCCCGATGAGAACCTTTTCAAAAAAAATTTGAGATGGAATATGGTCTTCATCATCTCCAAATTTTCTTGATGTGCCTCGAAATAGAGCTTCAAGAAGTAATTAGCATTTTCAACTAATTTGACATGTTCTTTTTCAAAATGCTCATTCTTCTCTTGAAGGGAATTGTTAATCTTGATCAAGTTGTCCCTTTCCTCTTCAAGAGTCATTGAGAGAGAAGTTGCTTTATTAGATTGATCTTCGAGATCCCACAACCTTCTCCTCAACTTCTTTTTAGGCTCCGCCAATTTCTTTGAATCTCGTAGCAATTTTTAGTACGCGAGAGCAAAATCTTCACCTTCGGAATCACTTAGTTCATCATCCGACTCTGTTTGTTCATTCAAGGAGGAAATGGATAACGAACCAGAGGAAGTCGATGAAAAGCATACGAAGGGTGAAGTTGTGGACGCAAGAAATGCCGTGGCGTTCTTATCCTCATCACTAGAAGACGACTCGTCAGAAGAAGAAGAGTCATCCCACGTGACGGCTTGCATAGCCTTCTTCTTAGACGGATTCTTGCTGGCACACTCCGTTGATATATGACCAAAGTCTCTGCATTTGAAGCACTGGATTCGTCCCTCGGTGTTCTTCTTTTCCTTTGAAGAACTCTCTTGCTTTCTTGATTTTGAACTTGAAAATTCTTTGCCTTTCTTGGATTTAAAGAAGGATGAAAATTTTCTTGAATTTCCCTTTCTAAAGCTTCGGCAAAATTTTCTAATCAAGAATGCAAGTTGTTTCTTGAAATCCTCCATTGATAGATTATCATCTGAATCTGATGATGAATCTGTGTCTTTATTTTGTTGATTTCAATGCAATACCTGAAGATTTAGAAGAAGATGAAGGCTTTCCTGAAGAATAGTTAGCAGGAAAAGTCATTTCATAAGTTTGAAGTGCACCAACTAATTCTTCTTCTTTGATCTCGTCCGGATATTTTACTGTTTCAATGGCTGCAACCTTAGGGCGAAATCTCTCGGAAAGTGTTCTCAAAATTTTTCTTACAACTTTAGATTCTGAGATTTTCTCTTCCAAGTTGGCACATGTATTTACGATATCTTACAATCGTGTATAATAATCTGTGAAGGTTTCATTTTCTGCCATGTGAATTGAGTCAAATTTGCTCGTAAGCATCTGTAATTTTTGAACCTTCACCAAACTAGTACCCTCATGTGTAACTTGTAGAGTATCCAAGATTTCTTTCTCGGTCTCATATGTTACGGCATTTTGGTGTTGGCATATTTCGTGAGTCAAGTCGGTGAGTTGAGTCGGAGTCTTGAAGTGATCAAATTGTCAATCAGCAATCGAAGACTTAGAGAAGATTCAACAAGAGCTCAAGTTGACACTCAGTGTTTTGAGTCTTGAAGATTGAAGGTGAAGAATTGTGGATCAATTGCATCAATCTCAAGGAAAAGTATTCAAAAGGATCAGGTATGTTTAACTAAATAATTTTGGTGATCCGAATACTTTCTTATAGTGTAGAAACACTTGGATGAATTTTTAATTGCATAAAAATCAAAAACTGGACATGGGACATGTTCAGGATCCGGATCAGACAGTCCAATCCGGATCCCGAAGGGTGCTTGTTCATTGGCAAATCCAATCCGGATCAAAGGCCATTCCGATCCGGATCCCGAACATGGGATTTTGCTGAAATGTATGAACGATCCGGATCGGGCTTGCAATCCGGATCCCGAACCCTTGTTTTCTGGAATTGTCTATCACGTTACGACGATCCGGATCGCAGTAAATCCGATCCGGATCGCCGTCCTGAAAATTTCCAGATAAGGTTAGTTTTTGATTCTTATCTCTTTCCAAAGGTTTCTAACCTATAAATAGACACTTAGGGTTTCTCAAGAACGTGGGAGCAATACCGATCAATTTATAAAACACTTGAGAGCAACCCTAGAGGCTAGGTTTTTATCGTTCTTCTTTATAGCCTCTTTTAGGTCAATTCGATGGTTCTTTCAAGAACATATCTTTTGTCGAATTGATCTAATCTTTGCTTAGAGATTTCTCCCATGGATCTTCATTGATAATCTAAGCAAAGGATCACCATCGAAGCCAATATTCTTACCGGCTGAGTTTGCGTCGTGGATTCGACGTGGCATCGTGGATTCGGTGTGCTAAAGGCGTTTCGTGGATTCGAAACGTGTGCTCGTGGATTCGAGTGGCGTTCGTGGATTCGAACGTGTGCAGTGGACGTGCAATCGGTGGAGCGCAAGGTCCGAAGAAGTTGAAGGAGGGGTTTGAGTCCGTGGAGTCGGTAATCACCTTGTTATTCTTCTTTTCTTAGTGGATTGTTATTGCGTGTTGGTCCCGTGGTTTTTCTCCTGGATTGGAGTTTCCACGTAAATCTCGGTGTGCTGTTTTTTATTTCCGCATTGGTTTTTATTTTGCACTGAGATTTGATTTTTAAATATTACACCTATTCACCCCCCTCTAGGTGTTTGATAGTACCTATTTAGATCCTTGTGGATCCTAAAAACCTACAATTGGTATCAGAGCGGGTTTTAGGTTTATCTATCATGTCGGGTGAAAGTGGTAATATTTTTAGACCTCCTCTTTTTGATGGGACCAATTATGCATATTGGAAAGTGCGGATGAGAGCTTTTCTCATCTCTATTGATGAGCGTGTTTGGCAAACCGTTGAATACGGTTGGGTGCATCCTGTTGAGGAAGTAGGAAATTCTACTACCCCAAAACCTCGCTCTAGATGGTCTAAAGAGGAAATCGAAAGATCTTCTTACAATGGGAAAGGTATGAACGCTTTATATAATTCTCTTTCCTCGACTGAGTTTACAAGAATTTCCGCGTGTGAAACCGCGAAGGAAATTTGGGATATTCTCAAAATTACACATGAGGGTACTAATCTTGTAAAAATTCAAAAGCTCCAGATGCTTACAAGTCAATTTGACTCTATTCATATGGAAGAGCATGAATTGTTTACAGATTATTACACTAGACTTCAAGATGTAATTAATACATGTGCTAATTTAGGAGAAAAGATCCCGGAGTCGAAAATTGTAAGAAAGATACTTCGGACTCTTCCGGAACGGTTTAGGGCAAAGGTTACCGCCATTGAAACCGTTAGTCATCCGGATGAGATGAGTGTAGAGGAATTAGTAGGTGCTTTACAAACTTATGAGATGACTTTTCCTACTAATCAAATTTCTTCCAAGTCTTCTTCTAAGCTTACAGGTATTGCATTCAAATCAACAAAGGAAGAAGATGGCGAATCGAGTTCCGACGATGAAATCTCTTTTGCCGATTTTGAAGAACAATTGGCGCGGATCACAAAGAAATTTCGTCGGAAATTTTGGAAGAATCGAACCGATGGATCTTCATCCACGAAACCATCTAAAGGATCATCGGGTTCTAAATCCTCTAAACTCAAAGGCGTTGCAAAACCTTCTAAAGAAAAAGAAAAAGATGATTTCGAAGGGGAAATCCGATGCTATCGATGCAAAGGCTACGGCCATATTTCAACGGATTGTCCTTCTAAGAAATCATACAAAAAGAAGGCTTTGCAAGCAAAAACTTGGGACGATTCTAGTTTCGATGAATCGACCTCAAGTGAAGAGGAAAAAGTTGTTGCTTTTCATGCCTCTCAAATTCCCTCTTCTAATTTGTGCTTATCATCTTTAGTCACTGACTCTATTCCTTTGATTTTGTATGAAACATCAACATCCGGAGGAGAGTCATCAAGTGAGGGGGAGTCGGACGAAGAAGAACTCGTTGAGGCATACCAACAACTTCTTGCGGAATCAAAGAAGATGGCCAAGCATATCAAGAAGTTGAGGAAGCAACGACTTGAGGTTCAAGACGAGAATCAAGCTTTAAAGATCAAACTTCATGATCTCGAGGAGGAACAAGGACGTTTATTGGATAACAATAAAATCCTCCAAGAAAAGCTAAACCAATCGGAGACGAACGCAAAATCATATATGGACAAGATTAGTTTTCTTGAAAAGCAGTTTGAGGAAATTCATATCACCAATCAAGCTTTGACCAAGCAAGTTTATCAACTTAAATCCGACATACAAAGGCTTTCAACCGGTTCCAAGAAACTAGATTGTATGTCCGGATTAGGTCAAACAAGCAAGGTTGGTTTGGAATTTAAAAAGAACCAAACTGTGAAGGCTTCAAGTTCCACAATAAAATTGAAAGAAAGAACTTGTCACCTATGTGGACTTGAAGGACACTTGGTGAAGAATTGCCCGAAAAAGAGAAAGAAAAATCTTCGGCAACTTCATCTACGGAGCGAACTCAACGGAATCAAAAGACACATCAAGTCAAAGGAGTTCACTCAACCCACCAAAGGTCCGAGCCACAACATCAATCATACAAGTGGATCATTGCGAGGCAAAGACCTAAGGTGGATCAACAGTCAAAGCGGACAACCCCCGGCCACAACGAATCAAGACAACCCAAAATCCAGCGATTTTGGATTCGGAAAGGTGATATCTTTCCTTGTCTTAAGTTCTAAATAGCTTATGACTGTATGTAATGCTTTGATTGGTTTTCCCTTCATATTTTTCTTAATCTTTGCATTACATGTTTTTCAATGCTCTTTTTTTTTACTTTGTTTTTGAACAAAAGGGTTTTTATTGAACAAGTGCATTGAATAAAAAGGGCTTCACGTTCATTCACTCCAAATTAATTTTATATGGATTATCAACTTTACTCCATAATCATAATCTTGAAGATACTTCATTATAGGAGTTTTTGATAGTTATAAGCATCAAATTTTAGAAATCATGTGTGATCTTTAGATGCTTAATCTATCTCGGTTGTGTGAATTCTTTGTGACAACACAAGTGCTATAAACATTTCTAAAAATCCTGTGTTGCATTCAAGAACAAAACACATTGAACTTAGATATCATTTTCTTAGAGAGCTAGTTGAATCAAATATTCTTCAACTTTTATATATTTCAACTGAAGATCAATTAGCTGATATTTTAACAAAACCTTTGGATCAAAAACGATTTATTCATTTGTATAAGGCAATTGGAATGCTTTCCTTGAAATGATTTCTTTTTGAAACCAATCCTTAGGTTAGGTTTTGTTTTTGTGTTTTTGTTCTTCATCTATGTTTGTACATAGGACATTAATTGAGCATTGGTTATATTGACTTTAATTGCATCTTTTCACGCATTTAGAAATCTATTATGCTTTTGACATCATAATATTTCGATGTTGCAATGATCATTTATGTTTATTAACTCATCTTTTAAGTGATCAAAGTCAATTTCTCTCTCAATGATCTCTTGGTATAGTCATTATCTTATTTGACTGCTTAGTCGAGTATGAATGCGAGATCAATTTTTGGTTGAATACCTTATATATTAAATAATTGATAGCCAATTGAGGGGGAGTCAAAGAAAAGTAAAATGCTCAAAAGATGTGGAAAGAGTTACATCCCAATGAGGAGTGTGAAAACTATCACCACATGGAGAAAAGAAAAAGATAGCCCATGTATGGCAAGCAAATTTTTTTTTTTTAAAAAAAAAAAAATGATGATGAAATGCATGTTGAAATACTTGACTCTGTCAAATTTCAAGGTTGGTATAAGGTAGGATTTTTAATGAAAGATGCTCAAAGAGTCACTCTCTTCAACATATTGTCTAGATATATTATCTAACTTATCTGGGATTTCAAACATCTATTGATCTTGGTATTTCATTTTCTTTACCAAATTGATGATTTGATAAAGGCATTACGCATAAGATCATGTTAGATGTGATTGAAGTTGTTCAACTTTAAGGGTTTTAATTTTCATAAATTTTCGTTTCATTTTTGAGTATTTTTGATAGATTTGGTATAATCTATTTCTTGTTGCATGAAACGATGACTTTTGTTTAAAGTTGATGCGCTAAAGTGTTTACATACTTTTTCTGGTTTTTATGGAATTTTTCTAAATTATTCTAATGAAAGAAATTTGGATCATATACCTCAATCTCAAGAAAGGGTAGAATTCAAGATTGATGTCATTTGGAAATCTCCGTAAGTCATCTTTGTAAATCCGTTACATCTTGATAGAGTTTGGATCTCAAGATTATTTTTGATGACTTGTGTTTGATGAATATAACATGAAAAACTGTTTATAATGTTTTATCTTTGTTTTTCATGATTTAGGAGTAAATCTTTTTAATTTTGTGAAATTAATTGGATTGAATGACATCTGTGTGAATTCATTGGTTAAAGCACTTAAATTGATTTCTTGATGGAATACAAATCGGTATTTGAAAAGATTCTAAAATCTGGATTTGTTTCAAGAAATTATTTGATTTTTGCTTTCTGGTACCGGTACGCAATCTGCATTTTTGTTATATACCGGAACTGAGCTTTTATCTCTCTTTCTCTATGAACTAATGTTGTTAGTGATTTCCTTTTGTCTAGTATGTTCACTGTTTGACAATTTGTGACAAAAAGGGGGAGAACAGAAAATAATGATCGTATCACAAAGGGGGAGAACATAAATGCTCAAGACAGGGGGAGAACATGGAGAACATGGAGAACATGTTAGAGATGCTCAAGATAGGGGGAGATAAAGAAAAGATTGAAAGAGCCGAAAAACAAAAGAACCAAAAGGACGAATCAAATGTAGGATTTTAATTTCTAACGACTAACGTTTGATTTTGTTTGGAGTTTTGTTTTGCAGGAATTACATCACTTTAAGACTCCAAGTCCTAAGTCATAGAGTATGTTCTAGGACTGTTTGGTTCAAATGTAATTTTGTATTTATTGGATCTTTCACGCAAAGAAAATCAATGTTTTGGTGATGACATTGAATTTCGATTTTTTGGTTTAAGATGAGTGACTTGAGCGTTTTTATGTATTTTTGGGTTTTGTCACGAAATTGCCAAAGGGGGAGATTGTTACGGCATTTTGGTGTTGGCATATTTCGTGAGTCAAGTCAGTGAGTTGAGTCGGAGTCTTGAAGTGATCAAATTGTCAATCAGCAATCGAAGACTTAGAGAAGATTCAACAAGAGCTCAAGTTGACACTCAGTGTTTTGAGTCTTGAAGATTGAAGGTGAAGAATTGTGGATCAATTGCATCAATCTTAAGGAAAATGGATTCGGATTGATCAGGTACGTTTAACTAAATAATTTTGGTGATCCGAATACCTGTTATAGTGTAGAAACACTTGGTTGAATTTTTAATTGCATAAAAATCAAAAACTAGACATGGGACATGTTCAGGATCCGGATCAGACAGTCCAATCCGGATCCCGAAGGGTGCTTGTTCATTAGCAAATCCAATCCGGATCAAAGGCCATTTCCGATCCGGATCCCGAACATGGGATTTTGCTGAAATGTATGAACGATCCGGATCGGGCTTAGCAATCCGGATCCCGAACCCTTGTTCTTCTGGAATTGTCTATTACGCGACGACGATCCGGATCACAGTAAATCCGATCCGGATCGCCGTCCTGAAAATTTCCAGATAAGGTTAGTTTTTGATTCTTATCTCTTTCCAAAGGTTTCTAACCTATAAATAGACACTTAGGGTTTCTCAAGAACGTGGGATCAATACCGATCAATTCATAAAACACTTGAGAGCAACCCTAGAGGCTAGGTTTTTATCGTTCTTCTTTATAGCCTCTTTTAGGTCAATTCGATGGTTCTTTCAAGAACATATCTTTTGTCGAATTGATCTAATCTTTGCTTAGAGATTTCTCTCATGGATCTTCATTGATAATCTAAGCAAAGGATCACCATCGAAGCCAATATTCTTACCGGCTGAGTTTGCGTCGTGGATTCGACGTGGCATCGTGGATTCGGTGTGCTAAAGGCGTTTCGTGGATTCGAAACGTGTGCTCGTGGATTCGAGTGGCGTTCGTGGATTCGAACGTGTGCAGTGGACGTGCAATCGGTGGAGCGCAAGGTCCGAAGAAGTTGAAGGAGGGGTTTGAGTCCGTGGAGTCGGTAATCACCTTGTTATTCTTCTTTTCTTAGTGGATTGTTATTGCGTGTTGGTCCCGTGGTTTTTCTCCTGGATTGGAGTTTCTACGTAAATCACGGTGTGCTGTTTTTTTATTTCCGCATTGGTTTTTATTTTGCACTGAGATTTGATTTTTAAATATTACACCTATTCACCCCCCTCTAGGTGTTTGATAGTACCTATTTAGATCCTTGTGGATCCTTAAAAACCAACATCATATGTCGAGACGCGAGAGAACTCAGTTTGTGACAAGGCATTAAATAAAGCATTAATTTTCTTGCCATTGTAAGAAGATAATTATATTTCTTCCATTGACCACTTCGTCCAAGGTTTAGGGATTTGTGCATCAATGACAATTTCAATAGGATGTTTCCATCCGGTTTCGATTGATTGCCACACCCGTTCATCGATGGAAATTAAAAACGCTCTCATGCGTACTTTCCAATATGCATAATTGGTTCCATCAAAGAACGGAGGTCGATTGATGTTTCCACCCTCTACCATTATTTACAACCCTATTCCCGCTCTGATACCAGTTGTGGGTTATGGGATCCAAGGATCTAAATAGGGGAAAAATCACCTAGAGGGGGGGCGGGGTGAATAGGTGTAAACAATAAAACTTAGGAATCTTTGCGTAAAAATTGTTACGGAATTTGAGTTGGCGCATTTCGTGAATAGTTTAAGTCTTGAAGATTGAAGATGAAGAAACTCTGGATCAACTACCTCAATCTCAAGAAAGAAGAATTCAAAAGGATCAGGTACGTTAAATTAAATAATTTGTGATGATCCGAATACTTCTTATAGTGTAGAAACACCCGGAAGAGGTTTTAACTGCATATTCATCAAAAACTGGACATGGGACATGTTCAGGATCCGGATCATGTCGTTTCGATCCGGATCCCGAAGGGTGCTCGTTCATACACTAGTTCAATCCGGATCATGGCATTTGATGATCCGGATCCCGAACATGAGTTTTACCTGTTGGCTTGAACGATCCGGATCGTGGAATCTCAATCCGGATCCCGAACACATTGTTCTGGTAAAACTGTATGAACGATCCGGATCGTAGATTATGATCCGGATCCCGAACAGGCGGTTTTCTGGAAATTGCTCTCTACGCGTAAGCGATCCGGATCGTGACTTGCGCAGTCCGGATCGCCGCCCGTAAAACTTTCCAGAAAAGTTTGTTTTTGATCCGAATATTCTTCCTAGGGTTTCTAACCTATAAATAGCCCTTCCTTTCATTTCTAGGGCAATCCACACATCGGAAAAGAGCCGTCATTTTCAAATATCATTTTATACGGCCTTAGATCCACATATAGAGAAGAACGGAAATCATTAGATCTATTTAATGGTTCTTCATCTATATTGATTAGTTTGATTCTAGGTTTTCATACTCATATCTTGAGTTGAATCAAACTAATGAATACTTAGATGGTATTTCCGATCTACTCTTGATCTAAGTATTCGGCGGATCATCACCACCCAAACAAACAACGATTTACCCCAAAATCGGCGCGTGGACTCGCGTGGCCTTGTGGATTCAAGGTGTTATCGCTCTCGTGGATTCGGAGCGAGGTGCGTTCGTGGATTCGAAGCGTACCATTGGGTGAAGACCGTGGATTCGGTCGGACGTCGTGGATTCGACGTTGGACGCTGTGGATTCAGCGTTGGCGCGCATCGTGGATTCGAGAAGCGTCGTGGAGCGAGCGGAGAAGATCGACTAGGGGCGTATGGTAAAAGGTTGAGTCGTCTGTGAGTACGTTATATCACCTTGTACGTGTGTTAACTCTAGTGGATTTCGCCGTGTTATCGGTCCCGTGGTTTTTTACTCCGGTTTGGAGTTTTCCACGTAAAAATCTTGTGTGTTCTTTTATTTTTCCGCATTGGGTTTTATCGCACAATGATTTTTGAGTGTTTATTGTTTACACCTATTCACCCCCCTCTAGGTGTTTTTTCCCCTATTAGATCCTTATTAACCTAAACCCAACAAGTGGTATCAGAGCGGGAATAGGGTTGTAAACAATGGTTGAAGGTGGAAACATCAATCGACCCCCTTTCTTTGATGGAACTAATTATGCGTACTGGAAAGTACGGATGAAAGCTTTCTTAATTTCCATCGACGAAAGGGTGTGGCAATCAATTGAATTAGGATGGTCTAATCCAACTGAAATTTTAGATGATGTTCGCACCTTAAAACCTAGGTCGAAATGGACCAAGGAAGAGATAGACTTATCTTCTTACAATGGCAAAGGGATTAATGCTCTATTTAATGCTTTGTCACAAACTGAGTTCTCTCGCGTCTCGGCATGTGAGACTGCGAAAGAAATCTGGGATGTTCTTCAAGTTACGCATGAGGGAACTAACCTAGTGAAGATTCAGAAACTGCAAATGCTTACGAGCAAGTTTGACTCAATCTCTATGGCAGAGAATGAATCCTTCACTGACTATTACACACGATTGCAAGACATCGTGAACTCATGTGCTAACTTGGGAGAGAAGATTCCAGAATTTAAAGTTGTAAGAAAAATTCTAAGAACTCTTCCTGAACGATTTCGCCCGAAGGTTGCAGCCATTGAAACAATTAAACACCCGGACGAAATGCGTGTAGAAGAATTAGTAGGTGCTTTACAAACTTATGAAATGACTTTTCCTACTAACTATTCTTCTGGAAAGGCATCCTCTTCTAAGTCTTCAGGTTACGCATTGAAATCAACTAAAGAAGAAGACGCGGATTCATCCTCCTCGGACGACGACGAGAACATTTCTATGGAGGACTTTGAGAAGCAGCTCGCTCTCTTGACAAGGAAGTTTCGCCGCAACTTTCGAAGGGGAAATTCAAGCAAAACTCCATCCTTCGGAAAGTCGAAGAAAGGCAAGGGATTCTCAAGCTACAAGTCAAGAAGCCAAGAGAACTTCTCAAAGGATAAGAAAAGTTCTGAGGGACAAGTTCAGTGTTTCAAATGTCGAGGCTACGGCCACATAGCAACTGAATGTCCCAACAAGAATCCGGCTAAGAAGAAAGCGATGCAAGCAGTCACTTGGGATGACAACTCCACGTCAAATGAGTCATCGTCAAGTGATGAAGAAGACAACGCGACAGCTTTCCACGCGTCCACCAAACCTTCATCCTTCATGTGCTTAATGGCAAGTACATCCGACTCACTGTCCAACTCCACTGTGGAAAAGATTGCAACGGACGATGAGTCAGATAATTCGGAAGGTGAAGATTTTGTTTTAGCCTACCATCAACTTCTGAGGGATTCAAAGAAACTGGCTAAACAAAACAAGGGGTTGAAAGAGAGATTACTGGAACTTGAAGTTGAATTAAAAAGAGTAACCTCTATCTCAACCGATCTTGAAGTGGAAAGGGACAATCTGGTTAAGACAAATGTTTCCCTTCAAGAGTCCAATGAGCATTTCGAGAAGAGTTATGTAGACATGGTGAACAAAGCGAATTACTTCTTGAAGCTCTACGGCGAGGCCCGACAGGAAAAATCTGAAATGACAGAGACCATACGCCAACTAAAGGATGACTTACAGAG
Source organism: Tillandsia fasciculata (assembly GCA_029168755.2). NCBI lineage: Eukaryota > Viridiplantae > Streptophyta > Magnoliopsida > Poales > Bromeliaceae > Tillandsia > Tillandsia fasciculata. The sequence goes on from CM054948.1 coordinate 11,157,082, forward strand.
ATTTACTTCTGGAAGGAGTAAGTTGGACAGACTCCTTGGTCTCGGTCAAAGAAACAAGTTCGGCCTCGGATACACTCAAACTGGAGACATTCCAAGTTCGAGTGGTACGGTATTTGTGCCTTCGTCGGTATCTCCTCCTCCGACACCGGTGTTCACGCCAAGCAACGACAACGAACCTACTACATCATCTTCGGAATCGACAAGAACCAAGGTATGTTTTCGTTGTGGCATTTCAGGGCACATCAGAAGAAACTGCAAGACTGGAGCCAAATGCACACCTCAAGAACATCTTGCAGCAACTACCAAAAGGGCTATTCCTCGAAAAACCATTCCAACCAAATTGACGGAAAAGAGCCTTGGTAGTACATCGCTCAAGACGACATCTTCAAGGAGCAGCAATTCTTCAAGCAAGACGCCCTCACCTAGGAAATCAACTCCACGAGTACTACAGTCGCATACCAAAAAGGTTTGGGTGCGCAAAGGTACCAAACGGCCTTTGGAACTTTTACATATGGACTTAATGGGGCCAACTCGTCAACCATCTCTTGGAGGTAAATGGTATATTTTTTTGTTGGTTGATGACTTTTCTAGATATACTTGGGTAGCCTTTCTAAAGGAAAAAGCTGATACCTTTGACTCTTTTCTCGAAATCTGCAATCGTATTATGATAGAAAAGAATGAAAGGATTACTCGAGTGAGGAGTGATAGAGGTGGTGAATTCATAAATTCTAAATTCATTGATTTTTGTGTTTCTAATGGCATTAAACATGAATTCTCCGCACCTTACACACCTCAACAAAATGGTGTAGTCGAGCGCAAAAACAGGGTCGTACAGGAGATGGCTCGTGTTATGCTTCATAGCCGGAACCTTACCTTTATACTTTTGGGCTGAAGCGGTGAACACGGCTGTCTATGTTATCAATCGAGTGTACTTGCGCCCGGGGACTTTTAATACACCATATGAACTTTGGTTTTGTAGAAAACCTAACATCAAATATTTTCGCATTTTCGGAGTCGGTGTTTTATTTTACGTGATCGTGAAAATCTTGGAAAATTTGACTCTCGAAGTGACGAAGGGATTTTCTTAGGTTATTCTACAAACAGCAGAGCATATCGAGTTTTTAACTTAGAATCTAAGACGATCGTAGAATCGATAAATGTTAAGGTAGATGAAGCTTTTCACTTTGAATCTGAAAAATCTACCCTCGATATCTCTCTTGATGATGATACACCTGCTAATGCATCTTCTTCTAACAATTCTTTCGATAATAATGTTGATGCATCTAACGGTTCTTCAAGCTCATGTGATGTGCAGGAATCATCTCGTGTACCTCCGCCTACTCCTCTACCTCAGACGTTACGCATCTCCAAGGATCACCCTGAGTCGAACATAATTGGAGATCCACAAGAAGGAGTTAGAACACGGAGACAATTGGTTTGCGGATTTGCATGCTATGTATCTCAAATCGAACCAAAGAATGTTGATGAAGCTCTCCAAGATGATTATTGGATTAAAGCAATGCAGGAAGAGCTCCATCAATTCGAGCGAAACAAAGTCTGGGAACTGACGAAGCCTCCGAAGCAACACAATGTGATAGGTACCAAATGGATCTTCAAGAACAAGAAAAACGAAGAAGGTACTATCATCAGGAACAAAGCAAGGTTAGTTGCTCAAGGCTATTCTCAAGTAGAAGGTATAGACTTTGATGAAACCTTCGCCCCTGTAGCTAGACTCGAGTCCATTCGTATACTGTTTGCGATTGCTTGTCATTTTAAAATCAAATTATTTCAAATGGACGTTAAGAGCGCCTTTTTAAATGGATTTTTAAATGAGGAAGTTTATGTAGCTCAACCGAAAGGTTTTGTGGATCATAAACTACCTAACCATGTTTTTCGACTGAAAAAGGCTCTTTACGGTCTGAAACAAGCACCGCGAGCATGGTACGAAAGGTTGACAAAGCACCTTTTGGAAAAGGGCTACACTCGAGGGGGAGCTGACAGGACTCTCTTTGTGAAGCATTATCAAAACAATTTCATAGTTGCTCAAATCTATGTTGATGACATTGTTTTTGGAGCAACAAGAGATAATGATGCTTCTAAATTCGCGGAGACCATGGAAAGCGAATTTGAGATGTCCATGATGGGCGAGTTGAATTATTTTCTTGGATTACAAGTTAAGCAGAACGATGAAGGAATTCACTTGTGTCAATCCAAGTATGCACTGGAGTTGGTCAAAAAGTTTGATCTTGAAAATTCGAAAGATTTTCCAACTCCAATGGGAACTAGCCATAAGGGACTTGGAAGTGAATCACAATGTGAGAATGTAGACGAGAAACTGTACCGCAGTATGATTGGAAGTCTACTATATCTCACGGCTAGTCGCCCGGATATATCCTTCAGTGTTGGGATTTGTGCGAGATATCAATCAGCACCGAAGGAGGTTCACCTGAAAGCGGTGAAACGGATCATCCGGTATATCAAAGGTACAATCAGTTTCGGAATTTGGTATCCTATGGGAACGACTTTGGATATTGTTGGATACTCAGATGCCGATTGGGCTGGATCTGTGGATGACCGGAAAAGCACGAGTGGTGCATGCTTCTATCTAGGCCACTGCCTTGTTGCATGGCACAGTAAGAAACAGAACTGCATAGCACTCTCGACTGCCGAAGCGGAGTACATTTCTGCAGGAAGTTGCTCAACCCAATTGATTTGGATGAAGAGCGTGTTGAGCGATTTCCGAATTTCAACATCTTCGGTAACCATTTTATGTGACAACACTAGTGCCATTAACATTTCTAAAAACCCTGTGTTGCACTCTAGAACAAAACATATTGAACTTAGATATCATTTTCTTAGAGAGCTAGTTGAATCAAACATTCTTCAACTGTCATATATTTCAACTGAGGATCAATTAGCTGACATCTTAACAAAACCTTTGGATCAAAAACGTTTTATTCACTTGCGTAAAGCAATTGGCATGCTTTCCTTGAAATAACCTCTTTTGAAACCTTTGCTTAGATTAGGTTTTGTTTTTGTTCTTTGTTTTGTTTTGTTCTTTATCTATGTTTTGTACATAGCACACTAATTGAGCATAAATCATAATTGACTTTAATTGCATCCTTTTATGCATTTAGAAATTTATTATGTCCTTGATGTCATAATATTTCAATGTTGCAATGATCATTTACGTTATTTAAACCATCTTTTAAGTGATCAAAGTCAATTTCTCTCTCAATGATCTCTTGGTATAGTCATTATCATATTTGATTGCTTAGTCGAGTATGAATTCGAGATCAATGGTTTGGTTGAATACCTTATATATTAAATAATTGATAGCCAATTGAGGGGGAGTCAATGAAATGTGAAATGCTCAAAAGATGTGGAAAGAGTTACATCCCAGTGAGGAGTGTGAAAACTACCACCACATGGAGAAAATGAAAGAAAAAGAACTCCATGAATGAAAAGCAAACTTTTTGTTTTGAAAATTGTTGATGAAACTCATATTGAAATACTTGACTCAGTCGTATTTCATGGTTGGTATAAGGTGGGATTTTTAGTAAAAGATGCTCAAAGAGCCACTCCTTCAACAGATTGTCTAGATATATTATCTAACTTATCTGGGATTTCAAACATCTATTGATCTTGGTACTTCATTTTCTTTACTGAAATTGATGATTTGATAAAGACATTACACATAGGATCAGGATAGATGTAATTGAAGTTGTTCAACTTTAAGTGTTTTAACTTTCGTAAATCTTCGTTTCATTTTTGGATATTTTTGATAGATTTTGCATAATCTATTTCTTGTTGTATGAAACGATGCTATTTGTTTAAAGTTGACATGATAAAGTGCTTACATACTTTTTCTGGATTTTATTGTATTTTTTAACTTTTCTGGAGAAAAAGGTGTAGCCGATCCGGATCGTGGCAAGTGATCCGGATCCCGAACGCAGGATTCTCTCCTGCGTATAGCCGATCCGGATCGTGGCAAGTGATCCGGATCCCGAATGCAGGATTTTCCCTGTATGTGGCCGATCCGGATCTCATTCACAACCGATCCGGATCGCGGCTAGGGCTTCTTATAGAAACCTTCAGATTCAAGATTTCTTTACCAAAATTTCTGATTTCCAAGCTTCTAGAGTTTCTCTCTCTAGATCTCTTGCTTCCTAGTGCTTCAAAACTCAAGTTCTTCGGATTCAAGTAAGTTTTCATGATCAAAACTCGGTTTTTCACAGTTTTTAGGTTTTTTCATCAAACGCGAGCAGAAAAGATGGATTTTCTTCGTTTGTGAATGGTTTTTGATCAAATTTCTTTTGAAATAAGAACTCTGGATCTATTAGTTTTGCTTTTATGCTGGGTTTTTGCATGATTAACGAGTTTTTAGGCTTCGATTTCTAAAAATTCGGTTTTAGGGCATAAAAGAGGAATTTGTGTAAAACATGAAATTGATCTATTTTTAACATTCTTTTTGGAAAACTAATTTGATTCTTAGCTTCTCTATATGATTATGATTGTCTAGGTACAATGTGTTAAATTTTTCAAAATTGACAATTTTTCATATGTTCTTGAGTTGGTTTTCACAGGACATTCTCTTTAAACTCAAAGCACTATAGTCAATGGCATTCTCCTGGTTGCTCATCCTGCTGGTTGCTATGCTACCCGGGGGTTCATCGGTTAAGGAAGAACCAGGCGTCTCAACTGGAGACAAGCCCGAAGGAGCAAATGAAGACAGCTCAGACTACGATAGTGAAGAATGGGATGAGTTCCTAAAGATGTTCAGAAAAAATTGATGAAGAAGAAAGAGAGTTCAGGAAAGGGAAAAAGCTTATGAAATTTGCCTCCACAACCAAACAGTATACAAGAAAGAAAAGTGTGAAGCGAAGCACGAACCAACGGAGTGGGCCTCTAACTAGAGCACGCTCACTTTCAGGATCCTTGCAAACTGGATCACCGTGGACTGCTGGACCTGATGCACCATCTGCATCTAGACAGCGTTCATCTTTTCCAAGGACGCAAACAACAGAGACAGAAACTTTGGAATCGATTCGTCGAGAACAACAGAGGGTCTCGGTTACACATGAAAGGATATCGAGAGAACTTCAAGAAATCTCTGCTGAACACAAGAAACTCAAGAGGAAATACTCAAATCTTAAGAGCTTGATTAAAGGATTTTTAAGCAAGCTGAGCTCTTCTAGCTCTGGCTCGTCAGACTGAAAAACAGAGTTGGACACTTTTGTTTGGGTTTTAGATTTCAGGACATTACTTTTCTTTACTCATCTCTCAGTTTGTGCATATTCTTAGGTTAATTCTCTTTTTGTGCATATTGTTAGAAACTTATGAACTTTTTGTTTACTCTCCTTACATATTGTAGCTCATGCTACATTTTTGGCTTTATTTGTGACAAAAAGGGGGAGAGAATGGAGAGTGAGAGTTGAAGAGTTATAAACTCTGAACAATGAAAAACAATGAACTCTGAACAATGACTGTGAATGAATCAAGGAATGAATCAAGGTAAGTATGAATCTCAACTCAACTTGGTTTTTCTTTTGTGATTGTGACATGCTGATACTAACTATTTGACTAACTATTTGGGCATGTAATATGACTAACAAGTTGATGTTGGACTAACATACTTTGACATTTGGTTTTCAACTGCTTAGAAGATATGTTGGTTTTAACTATGTTCTTTCACATATCTGATTCTTTCAAATGTCATGATGAGATCAAACTCTATTCTGCTTTTGGTTTTCAATGTTTCAATTCTTGAGGTATCTAACGATTTTGTTTGTCAAGAATGTTTTCTGTGTGCAGAAGTTACAGATGTCTAAGTCTAGAGTCTGTTCTAGGAGTTTATCTCATGTTTTTATTTTCTGGAACTCTTTTGTAAATTTTTGTTGTATGGTGATAGCAACAAAAATATCCTTTTTGAATTTTCTTTGTGGATCTGTGTTTTGTCACGAAACCGCCAAAGGGGGAGATTGTTACGGAATTTGAGTTGGCGTATTTCGTGAATAGTTTAAGTCTTGAAGATTGAAGATGAAGAAACTTTGGATCATATACCTCAATCTCAAGAAAGAAGAATTCAAAAGGATCAGGTACGTTTAACTAAATAATTTTGATGATCCGAATACTTCTTATAGTGTAGAAACACCTGGAAGAGGTTTTAATTGCATATTCATCAAAAACTGGACATGGGACATGTTCAGGATCCGGATCGTGTCTTTCAATCCGGATCCCGAAGGGTGCTCGTTCATACACTAGTTCAATCCGGATCATGGCATTTGATGATCCGGATCCCGAACATGAGTTTTACCTGTTGGCTTGAACGATCCGGATCAGGAATCTCAATCCGGATCCCGAACACATTGTTCTGGTAAAACTGTATGAACGATCCGGATCGTAGATTATGATCCGGATCCCGAACAGGCGGTTTTCTGGAAATTGCTCTCTACGCGTCTGCGATCCGGATCGTGACTTGCGCAATCCGGATCGCCGTCGGTAAAACTTTCCAGAAAAGTTTGTTTTTGATCCGAATATTCTTCCTAGGGTTTCTAACCTATAAATAGCCCTTCCTTTTCATTTCTAGGGCATCCACAATCGGAAAAAGAGCCGTCATTTTCAAATATCATTTTATACGGCCTTAGATCCACATATAGAGAAGAACGGAAATCATTAGATCTATTTAATGGTTCTTCATCTATATTGATTAGTTTGATTCTAGGTTTTCATACTCATATCTTGAGTTGAATCAAACTAATGAATACTTAGATGGTATTTCCGATCTACTCTTGATCTAAGTATTCGGCGGATCATCACCACCCAAACAAACAACGATTTACCCCAAAATCGGCGCGTGGACTCGCGTGGCCTTGTGGATTCAAGGTGTTATCGCTCTCGTGGATTCGGAGCGAGGTGCGTTCGTGGATTCGAAGCGTACCATTGGGTGAAGACCGTGGATTCGGTCGGACGTCGTGGACTCGACGTTGGACGCTGTGGATTCAGCGTTGGGCGCGGATCGTGGATTCGAGAAGCGTCGTGGAGCGAGCGGAGAAGATCGACTAGGGGCGTATGGTAAAAGGTTGAGTCGTCTGTGAGTACGTTATATCACCTTGTACGTGTGTTAACTCTAGTGGATTTCGCCGTGTTATCGGTCCCGTGGTTTTTTACTCCGGTTTGGAGTTTTTCCACGTAAAAATCTTGTGTGTTCTTTTATTTTTCCGCATTGGGTTTTATCGCACAATGATTTTTGAGTGTTTATTGTTTACACCTATTCACCCCCCTCTAGGTGTTTTTTCCCCTATTAGATCCTTATTAACCTAAACCCTACAAAAATAACCCAATGCGAAAAATAAAAAATATACGCAAGATTTTACGTGGAAAACTCCATCACTGTAGTAAAAACCACGGGACCGATCACACGAAAAATCCACTAAGATTAAACACGTACAAGGTGATATAACGCAACACCACGACTCAACCTTTTTCATACGCTCCGAGTAGATCTTATCCGCAGTCCTCAACGCGCCTCGATCACACGATTTGCGTCCAACTTTGAATCCACGAAGTCCAACGTCGAATCCACGACGTCTAACCGAATCCACGGTTGTCATCAATTTGGCACGAGTCGATCACATGAACACACCTAGCTCCGAATCCACGAAGTCGATAGCACCTTGAATCACAAGGCCACGCGAATCCACGCGCCGAAGTTCCTTTCGAAAATCATCGTTTGTTTATTGGTGGTGATGATATTTGAATACTTAGATCATAGATTGCGATGACCTGGATCTCCGCAGAGCTGTTGCAGTGCGATCGGTGACTTCTGGGGGCCTGCAAGATATCTTACAATTGGACACAAGTGTTGGACTCAGGGATGAAAATGGATCACGAGGGTAATCGGATGATCCCGTCGAATGTTTAGAAGGGGTTTCACGTGAAACAGACATTAGAATTGGACTCAGTGCAAAATTTGGGTTAAAAACACTTGTCTGGGTGCATTCGGCAAATTTTGGAGTTAGAATTTGGCAAATCGGACAGCGGATTTGGATTCAGCGCGCGAAAACGACGAAAATGGACTATTTACTTGTATTTTTCAGAGCCCGGATGCCCGCGCACGGATTTCGAGGCTTGGGTACTGTTCCGGCGCCGGGGGGCAGCGCCGGCGGCGGCGGGCAGCGGCGGAGCACGGCGGTGCAGCGGCGGGCAGCGTCGCGGGCAGCAGCGCGCAGGCGCGGGCAGCGCAAAGGCGCGCGGGCAGGCGTGGGGGCAGGCGCGCGGTGCAGCGGGGGGGAGTGCACCACATGGCGGATTTTCGTTGGTGGGACTGGGGCACGTGGCAGCGGATGAGAGATTGGTTCTGTAGGCGCGGTCTACGGGGTGCGCGAGGAGCCGTGGACTGGGGCGGGGCCACGTGGCCACCCTTGGTTGGCCGGTCCACGCGTGCCCGGTCCACGGAGCTAGTGGGGCGGCCTCAGGATGCGTGCCTGGCAGGGGGCGCAGGCGGCACGTGGGCGCGTTGACGCTCGGTTCTCGCGCGTGGGCATGCCACGCGTCGGCTTCCGCGATAGGCCACGCGGCGCGTAGTGAGCGGTGGGTTTTGGTATCCGCTGTTTTGCGGTGACGTGGCAGCATGGGAGCGTTTCGGGCGCTCTTCGTAGCGGGTTGCGGGGACCCGGATTCGGCGCCCGAATGTTTCGGGCGCCCGAATCCGGGGACACAGTGGGTATTTTGGCATTTGTTTCTTTTGGCCTATAAAAAGGCCGGTTTGAGCTGCGATTTGGACCTTTTTGGAGCTGTTTCTCTCTGGGTGTTCTACAGAGAAGTTGTTCCCCTCTTTGATCTACACCTTGTGGAGGATTTCTGGGATTTTTGGTGGCATGCACTTCGAGGTTTCCGATTTTATGGCGCAGCGAGACGTTCTTGCATTGGTGTTCTTCTCCATCGCATTTCGGTGTGTGGACTCCCCCGGGCTACTCCGACCATCTTTTTCGGCGATTCTTGCACCGTTGGCTTCACGACATGTGTAGTGACCCGACCCTTAGGGGTATTTTTGAACTCACATGTAATCGCTTAAGCCTTAAGCGAAATAAAATTATTTAATTTTCAAAAGTCGGCCGGGACAAGGTGTGTGTATTTTTCTGCGATAGAGCGCGAAAAACGATGACCGACGGTGCGATCGAATTCGAAATCCGATGTCGGGATCTCCCGGAAATTTAAATCCTCCTACGTACGAATAAAAGGGGGGATTTTATCTCGCGGATTGGATAAGAGATAAAATCCAGATACTTAAATTTCGAAATTTATCTTTCCAAGATTATTTAATGAAGGGGATTAAATAATCGGTGACCGGGATTTGAAAATTGGAAATTTAAATAACCGATGATTTAAATCCAAGTGGGAATTTATCCCCCATGATTATTTAATGAAGGTGATTAAATAATCGGTGGCCAGGATTTAAAAGGGTGAAGATTTTATCTCGTAAGTCAGATATTTATTTGAGAAATAGAAACAGGATGTTTTGGGTTTTCCTAGTTACGCACGTGTAAGATAAAGCGGATATTAATTAAATAATTAAGTAATAGGGTTATCGGTAAGGACTAATTAATTAATAAATTAATTAATCGGAGTCCAAATATCCGAAAGGATTTTGACGGTGCGTATGCGTGAAATTGGATAAAAAGGATAAATAGATAGGGAGATCTATTTATTCCCCCGTTTGCCGAACGAAACCCTATTTTTAAAATACCGCCTCCTCAAACCCTCCTCTTTCGTGCGTACCGAAACCCCAACCGGTGAGGAAAAGAAAGAAAAGAGAGAACGGAACCCTAACCGGAGGAAGGAGAAGGAAAAGAGAAGGAGCCGATCGTCCCAAACGCCGACCCGAAGGCAAGAAACACGACCGGACACCTTCCCGACGATCTCCGGTTAGTAGAATATTTTTTTAGTAATTTTTCCGGATTTTTCCTGTCGCCTTTTCGTCAATTTCTGGAGTTTCTCCGCCGTCCCCGTTACCGTCGCCGTCGTCGTAATTGTGCTAGACGGACGGAACGGACGGCGGAGACGCGCGGTGCCGCTAGGGCATCGCGCGGGGAGGGGGAAAACAATCGCGGACGACCGGACGCCGCCGCAAGTGGCGACGGCGCCGCGCGGGTCGCACCCGCGCGGGCGCCGCGCGGACACCGCGCGGCCGCCGCGCGGGCGTGCCGCGCGGGCGCCGCGCGGGCACCTGCGGGGCGCCGCGCGGGGGCCGCGCGGGCACCCGCGCGGGGCGCCGCGCGGGGCCGCGCGGGCACCGCGCGGGCCGCGCGGGCACCGCGCGGGGCCCGCGCGGGCGCGCGCGCGGGCGCCGCGCGGGCGCCGCGCGGGCCGCCCGCGCGGGCACCCGCGCGGGCGCCGCGCGGGCACCCGCGCGGGGTGCCGCACGGGCGGCCCGCGCGGGCGCCCGCGCCCGTGTCCGCACGGGCACCGCGCGGACGCCGCGCGGGGCACTATGCGGGCGCCGTCCGCGGAGCCACGCCGCGCGCGGCTCCGACGGACGGCGACGGCCGCTCAAGGCAAGGGTGTCCCGCCGGACAGCGGGACGGTGCCGGACTCTTCGTACATAATAGAGTGGGGTATTTCTGTTGCAATATGTTAGTATGTATTCTGATCTTAGTATCCGTGCGGACTTTTTATAGGTCCAGGTGCGCAGCGGGAGAGTGCAGAGGGCTCGGGTGACCCGTCTTCTCTCCAACCAGGTGGGTAGGGTTGCTATAAGTGCAACAAGTGCAGTAAGTGCATTTATCGCCATTAAAGTACTCTTAAATTTACCTAACAAAGTAGATGGACAGTTTAACCTTTCGCTTAATGATGTTTTATCTAACAATTTAAGCGGCTGCGGTCGCGGTGCTCACCACACGCCAATCTTGGCAATCCGGTTTCGGATGCTGCACGTACACCGGCGGATCGGGCCACCGCATGGTGTACTTTTCCGGAAAAGTGGTCTTTTTGACCCGTGTGCCTCACAAAGGGGTGGGAGCCGTGAGGACCCCTTCACGGCAGCTATAGGGGCCGCACTAGCCCCGTGAAGAGGTTAAAAGCATCAAAAGGTGTTTGTGCACGAGGGGGGACTTTAGTCTCCCCGACAGGTACTCTGGGGTTGGTGCCCAGCTTAATTAATAAATAATCTGGGGTTGGTGCCCAGTTTAAAATATGCACAGGGGTTTAACGAAAGGTTACGGTGTACTCGGTGTTTTCGGTTCGTTTTTCCTTCCTTGATACTATTAGACATCTACTTTGTTTGTCACTGACGTTACCCACTCCGTGACAGGTACTGCTACTAGGTGCGTCAGCCGGGGTGACGGTGGGGCTGCGTCGTGAGGACCGTAGTCGGACACTTGGTTATTATGATTATATCTCATTTCCTTTTGCGTATAAATACTTAATTTGCTTGTGGATGGCTTTAGTTGTGAACATGTATTAATTAGCTCTGTGGATGAGGTGTATTCTTATGTTTTAATTACGTTTAGTGGCGTTCCTTTTATGCGGCATGTTTTCATGATAAATTAAAGGATTGCGAAAATGTTTTCTCAAAACGAAGTGCCGTGTGGGCACGGGTTTTGCAAACGCTGGGTTTTATCCTTTCCAAACACTGACGCCGCTTTATAAACTTGCTTTAATTGGTGATGAATGTCTACGGTATGGTTGTTGGTTGGTGATTAATGTGTGATGAATTGTATGTTGTAAATGAGACGCCGTGCATATACAAAGGAGACTCTGTCCGTGGACAGAGTGAATTTGTGTATGTGGCGGTCTGGCACGCACCGGGGTTGAGGTTTATATCACCTTATTAAGAAAAAAAAAAATAGACACGCAATTTTCCGCTTTAAATGACTCAAAAACCCCCGGGGGCGTGACAGATTAAATGGTATCAGAGAAATACAACCACAACCATAGTAGACGTGACTTACATCCACAGTGCGAGGTGCCACAAGCAAATGGGACATGAGATAACCAAGGTATAGGTGCGTAGTACGTGAGAGTACGGGGAAATGGGAACGTAACATAGGTGAAATCGTGAGACGGTGTGATAGGGTTATAACCATAGGGTTGACATGGCTTCTTTGGTGACAGCAAGCAATGGCTCGGACTAGGTCGTCCACCGAGAATGCGGACGCGGACGGAGCGGCCTCAGCCGCCGCGGAAAACCAGGCCCTCCGGCGACAACTGCGGGAAATGGCCGGGCAGTTAGCGACGCTGACGGAGCAGGTTCGTCAGCTGACGCAGCGACAGGCTACCGCAACCACCGAGCGTGAACCGATCCCTCCGCCCGAAGCCACAGCACCCACTACGGAGCCCCAAGGGGGGGGTGGTACGACGACGGAACAGCCCCCAGCCCCAAGGGAAGTACCCACCCCAACGACTTCGGGGCCCGTGTTGGGAGCGACAGCGGGGGAGGCAGGGACGACCCCTACCCTTGGGGGATCCGCCACCGCAGGAGGGATCGCAGAGCAGCGAGCGACGCGGGAGAGGGTCAGGACGAATTGACTGAGTTCAAGAAGCATGACCCACCCACCTTCGAGGGAGAAACGACCGACCCATGGGTCGTCGAGAAGTGGGTGGATACCATGGAAAAGCTTTTCGAGGATTTACTGATAGAGGAACAAGAGCGGGTCCCACTAGCTGTCCACTTTCTGGAAGGGAATGCACGCATCTGGTGGAAGACGGTACGTCCGGATCCGTCCACCAACGACCCGCTACCGACATGGTCGGTCTTTAGGGAGGAACTCTTCGGTGCGTTCTTCTCTGAAAGCGTCAAGCGGCAACTGGAAGACGATTTGAAGAACATCAGGCAAGGGAACCGCTCAGTCGTGGAGTATCAAAGGGAGTTTGTGAGGTTGGTCAATTGCGTCCCGTTTGTTGTACGGGATGAACCTCACAAGGCCCGTCTTTTTGTGGATGGGCTGCGGAGCGACATCTTCGAGATGGTTCAGGCGGCGGACCTGCGCACGTTCCGAGAGGTGGTGGACAGGGCCACCATCGTGGAGCGGGGGTTCGCCATGACCCGAGCTCGACGGGAGGGATCGGAAAACAACCGGGAAAAGAAACGGACGCAGACCTACCCGGGAGGGGGCCCTCCTGGCGGGAGCCGGCCCCCAAAATACCCCAAGACGCAGCAGGGAAACAAGAGTGCGCCGGCCGGGAGACCTCGACCAGCAAACAAGTCGTGTGTTATTTGCGGAGCGTCGCATCCGGTGACTGAATGCCCTAAGAAGCAAGATCACTGCTACCGCTGCGGCAAACAGGGACATTTCCGATTCAACTGTCCCCTGAACCCTGGAGCGGCATCTTCCGCAGCTTCCACTCCAACGGCGCAGCCACCGGGACGGGGTAGGGCGCCAACGGGAATGCCCCCGCGCCCTTCGGCACCAAGAACAGAAGGAGAATCGCGACCACAACCAGGAGGGAGGCTCTATTCCATGGGTCAGCATGGAGCGGCACTGCCAGAGGAGGTGGTCGCAGGTATTACTTCCGTTTCTAATTTTCGAGCTCGAACTCTGTTTGACACCGGGGCGACTCGCTCCTTTATTTCCCGTACCTTTGCGCAAACCCATCAGCTAGAAAGTAGTCCTCTGGATGTCTTAATGACCGTCCAGACCCCTGGGGGGCCCATCGCGGCAACTGGCCTGGTAACCTCATGTTCAATAAGGCTGGGAAGGTTGTCGTGCCCCTGGGATCTGGTGGTCATACCGCTAAAAGAATACGACGTGGTCTTGGGCATGGACTGGCTCACCGAGTATCAGGCGGTCATCGACTGCGAGAAGCGACAGGTGCAGCTACAGAAGCCGGGATTCCCAGAAAACGTGTACTTGGCGTGCAAAAGTACTTCCTTCCTGGCCGTCATCTCCGCGTCAAGAGCTAGGAAGCTGATAGAGGGCGGGTGCGTGGCTTATCTAGCCTCTGTAGATCTAGCCACCCGACCCGTTCCCTCGCCTTCAGAAATTCCCGTGGTAAGGGAATTCCCGGATGTATTTCCGGCGGAGCTTCCCGGAATGCCGCCGGAACGAGAGGTTGACTTCCCAATTGAACTGCTCCCCGGCACCAAGCCCATCACCAAGGCACCGTACAGGATGGCCTTCGCGGAGCTGAAGGAACTCAAGGCACAGTTGGAGGACCTTTTGGACAAAGGTTTCATCAGACCAAGCGCGTCACCTTGGGGCGCGCCCGTCCTGTTTGTGAGAAAGAAGGACGGAAGTCTCCGGTTGTGCATCGACTACCGGGAGATAAACAAGGTCACTATCAAGAATAAGTACCCCCTGCCAAGGATCGACGACCTTTTTGACCAGTTACGGGGGGCGACGGTGTTCTCAAAAATTGACCTGCAGTCGGGCTATCATCAGGTCCGGGTCAAGGGGGAGGACATCCCCAAAACGGCTTTCCGTACTCGTTATGGCCATTACGAGTTTACGGTAATGCCGTTCGGGCTCACAAATGCCCCGGCAGTGTTCATGGATATGATGAACAGGGTATTCAAACCCTTTCTAGACTTGTTCGTGGTGGTCTTCATCGACGATATCCTCATCTACTCGCGTACGGACGAGGAACATGAAGAACATCTGCGCACAGTCCTCCAGACCCTTCGGGAACGGAAACTCTACGCCAAACTCAAAAAGTGTGAGTTTTGGCTCCGAGAGGTCGGTTTCTTGGGGCATGTAATCTCGGCGGCTGGAGTCGCGGTGGATCCGAAGAAGATAGATTCGGTGACAGACTGGCCCCGACCGACCACGGTGACGGAAATTCGAAGCTTCCTGGGATTAGCCGGGTATTACCGGCGCTTCGTGGAGGGCTTCTCCAAGATAGCCACCCCCCTAACCCGTCTGACAAGAAAGGGGGAAAAGTTCATCTGGACGGATAAGTGCCAGAGAAGCTTCGAGGAGCTTAAGGATAGGTTGACGCGAGCCCCGATTCTCGCCCTGCCAGAGCCAGGGGAGGATTACGAAGTATATTGCGATGCGTCGCGAAATGGATTGGGTGGAGTACTCATGCAACGGGGAAAGGTCATAGCCTATGCATCAAGGCAGCTCAAGGAGTATGAGCGGAATTACCCCGTGCACGATTTGGAACTCGCAGCGGTGGTGTTTGTCCTCAAGCTTTGGAGACACTACCTGTATGGGGCACACTGCAATGTGTACTCAGATCATAAGAGTCTCAAGTACCTCTTCACCCAAAGGGAGCTAAATCTGCGACAAAGGCGGTGGCTTGAGCTATTAAAGGATTACGATCTAACGATCCACTATCACCCGGGAAAGGCCAACGTGGTGGCCGACGCCCTGAGTCGCAAAGGACAGGCCGTGGAGGCGGATGTAAGCGCCATTACACGGCAGGATAGTCTGATTGCGGAATTTTCGCGATTGAGACTAGAGGTAGTACCGGCAGGGACAGTCGCACAGCTTCTGACATTGGTGGTCAGACCTACTCTGCTGGACAGGATTCTCGAAGGCCAATCGACTGATAATCAGCTCCAGCTGGTGCGGAGTAGAATAACCGCCGACAAGGAGAGCGATTTCATGGTGAACTCCGACGGCACGATACGATTTCGGGGACGAATCTGCGTGCCGGATCTACCGGAGCTCAAGGAGGAGATTCTGCGGGAGGCGCATGCTGCCCCATATGCAGCGCATCCCGGGGGAACGAAGATGTACAAGGACGTCAAGCAAACCTTCTGGTGGCCCAAAATGAAGGGAGACGTGACGCGATTTGTGGCACACTGCCTGGTGTGCCAACAGGTGAAGGCCGAGCACCAGCGCCCGGCAGGAAAATTGCAACCGTTACCGGTGCCCGAGTGGAAGTGGGATATGATCACCATGGATTTTGTGACCGGATTCCCGAGATCGCCACAGGGACACGATGCGATATGGGTGGTCGTGGACCGATTGACGAAATCGGCCCACTTTTTGCCCATACACACGACGTGGACTCGGGAACGACTGGCACAAACATATATCGATGAAATAGTAAGGTTGCACGGAGTACCGACATCCATCACGTCGGACAGAGACACACGTTTTGTGTCGAACTTTTGGCGAAGCCTGCAACAAGCGATGGGGACCAAGTTGCACTTCAGCACAGCTTTTCATCCGCAAACCGATGGGCAATCAGAGCGGGTGATACAGATCGTGGAGGACATGCTTCGAGCATGCGTTCTGGACTTGGGCGAAGGGTGGGCACGGTGTTTGCCCCTGGTGGAATTTGCCTACAATAATAGTTACCAGGCCAGTATTCAGATGGCGCCGTACGAGGCACTGTACGGGCGCCGCTGTCGGTCTCCAATATGCTGGGACGACTTAGGTGAGCGAAAGTTTCTGGGCCCAGATTTGGTGGAGGAGACCGAAGCAAAGGTGCGATTAATTAAGCAAAGGTTACTGACCGCCCAGAGCAGGCAGAAGAGTTACGCGGACAACAGACGCCGAGACCTAGAGTTTATGGTGGGCGAGCATGTGCTGCTCCGGGTTTCACCCTCCAAGGGAAACCGGCGTTTCGGCATAAAGGGAAAGCTAAGTCCGAGGTACGTGGGACCGTTCGAAATCCTGGAGCGCGTAGGACCGGTGGCATACCGCTTAGCCCTGCCACCGAACCTCGAACGAGTCCACAACGTCTTCCATGTTTCAATGCTCCGGAAATACCTGGCAGACCCCTCTCATGCCTTGGATGCCTCCACCATCGAGTTGCGAGAGGATTTGAGCGTCGAGGAGACGCCGGTGCGGATTTTGGCAAGAGAGGACAAGAAGTTGCGCAACCGAACAATCCCCTATGTGAAGGTCCAGTGGAGCAACCACGACGAGCGCGAGGCGACGTGGGAACTGGAGTCGAAAATGAGGGAATGCTTTCCTGAGGTGTTTAGTGAGGATTGAGCTTAAGTTTCGGGACGAAACTTTTTATAAAGTGTGAGTGGTGTAGTGACCCGACCCTTAGGGGTATTTTTGAACTCACATGTAATCGCTTAAGCCTTAAGCGAAATAAAATTATTTAATTTTCAAAAGTCGGCCGGGACAAGGTGTGTGTATTTTTCTGCGATAGAGCGCGAAAAACGATGACCGACGGTGCGATCGGATTCGAAATCCGATGTCGGGATCTCCCGGAACGGGATCCTTAGCGACGCGGTAATTAGTCACGCATCGGAAACCGTGCAAAAATATCTTGCACCCGTTAGAGATAAGGTGGGTTATCTCGTAGGGGATAATTAATTAATTAATTAATCAATTATCCGGTGACGGAAATTTAAATCCTCCTACGTACGAATAAAAGGGGGGATTTTATCTCGCGGATTGGATAAGAGATAAAATCCAGATACTTAAATTTGGAAATTTATCTTTCCAAGATTATTTAATGAAGGGGATTAAATAATCGGTGACCGGGATTTGAAAATTGGAAATTTAAATAACCGATGATTTAAATCCAAGTGGGAATTTATCCCCCATGATTATTTAATGAAGGTGATTAAATAATCGGTGGCCAGGATTTAAAAGGGTGAAGATTTTATCTCGTAAGTCAGATATTTATTTGAGAAATAGAAACAGGATGTTTTGGGTTTTCCTAGTTACGCACGTGTAAGATAAAGCGGATATTAATTAAATAATTAAGTAATAGGGTTATCGGTAAGGACTAATTAATTAATAAATTAATTAATCGGAGTCAAAATATCCGAAAGGATTTTGACGGTGCGTATGCGTGAAATTGGATAAAAGGATAAATAGATAGGGAGATCTATTTATTCCCCCGTTTACCGAACGAAACCCTATTTTTAAAATACCGCCTCCTCAAACCCTCCTCTTTCGTGCGTACCGAAACCCCAACCGGTGAGGAAAAGGAAAGAAAAGAGAGAACGGAACCCTAACCGGAGGAAGGAGAAGGAAAAGAGAAGGAGCCGATCGTCCCAAACGCCGACCCGAAGGCAAGAAACACGACCGGACACCTTCCCGACGATCTCCGGTTAGTAGAATATTTTTTAGTAATTTTTCCGGATTTTTCCTGTCGCCTTTTCGTCAATTTCTTGAGTTTCTCCGCCGTCCCCGTTACCGTCGCCGTCGTCGTAATTGTGCTAGACGGACGGAACGGACGGCGGAGACGCGCGGTGCCGCTAGGGCATCGCGCGGGGAGGGGGAAAACAATCGCGGACGACCGGACGCCGCCGCAAGCGGCGACGGCGCCGCGCGGGTCGCACCCGCGCGGGCGCCGCGCGGACACCGCGCGGCGCGCGCGCGGCGGCGCCCGCGGGCGCCGCGCGGGCGCGCGCGGGTGCCGCGCGGGCGCCGCGCACCCGCGCGGGGTGCCGCGCGGGCGCGCGCGCGGGGCGCCGCGCGGCGGCCCGCGCGGGCGCCGCGCGGGCACCCGCGGGGTGCCGCGCGGGCGGCCCGCGCGGGCGCCGCCGGCGGCCCGCGCGGGCCCGCGCGGGCGCCGCGCGGGCGCCCGCGCGGGCCGGGCGCGGCACCCGCGGGGGCCGCGCGGGCGGCCGCGCGCGGGCGCCGCGCGCCGCGCGGGCGCCCGCGCGGGCCCGTGTCCGCACGGGCACCGCGCGGACGCCGCGCGGGGCACTATGCGGGCGCCGTCCGCGGAGCCACGCCGCGCGCGGCTCCGACGGACGGCGACGGCCGCTCAAGGCAAGGGTGTCCCGCCGGACAGCGGGACGGTGCCGGACTCTTCGTACATAATAGAGTGGGGTATTTCTGTTGCAATATGTTAGTATGTATTCTGATCTTAGTATCCGTGCGGACTTTTTATAGGTCCAGGTGCGCAGCGGGAGAGTGCAGAGGGCTCGGGTGACCCGTCTTCTCTCCAACCAGGTGGGTAGGGTTGCTATAAGTGCAACAAGTGCAGTAAGTGCATTTATCGCCATTAAAGTACTCTTAAATTTACCTAACAAAGTAGATGGACAGTTTAACCTTTCGCTTAATGATGTTTTATCTAACAATTTAAGCGGCTGCGGTCGCGGTGCTCACCACACGCCAATCTTGGCAATCCGGTTTCGGATGCTGCACGTACACCGGCGGATCGGGCCACCGCATGGTGTACTTTTCCGGAAAAGTGGTCTTTTTGACCCGTGTGCCTCACAAAGGGGTGGGAGCCGTGAGGACCCCTTCACGGCAGCTATAGGGGCCGCACTAGCCCCGTGAAGAGGTTAAAAGCATCAAAAGGTGTTTGCGCACGAGGGGGGACTTTAGTCTCCCCGACAGGTACTCTGGGGTTGGTGCCCAGCTTAATTAATAAATAATCTGGGGTTGGTGCCCAGTTTAAAATATGCACAGGGGTTTAACGAAAGGTTACGGTGTACTCGGTGTTTTCGGTTCGTTTTTCCTTCCTTGATACTATTAGACATCTACTTTGTTTGTCACTGACGTTACCCACTCCGTGACAGGTACTGCTACTAGGTGCGTCAGCCGGGGTGACGGTGGGGCTGCGTCGTGAGGACCGTAGTCGGACACTTGGTTATTATGATTATATCTCATTTCCTTTTGCGTATAAATACTTAATTTGCTTGTGGATGGCTTTAGTTGTGAACATGTATTAATTAGCTCTGTGGATGAGGTGTATTCTTATGTTTTAATTACGTTTAGTGGCGTTCCTTTTATGCGGCATGTTTTCATGATAAATTAAAGGATTGCGAAAATGTTTTCTCAAAACGAAGTGCCGTGTGGGCACGGGTTTTGCAAACGCTGGGTTTTATCCTTTCCAAACACTGACGCCGCTTTATAAACTTGCTTTAATTGGTGATGAATGTCTACGGTATGGTTGTTGGTTGGTGATTAATGTGTGATGAATTGTATGTTGTAAATGAGACGCCGTGCATATCCAAAGGAGACTCTGTCCGTGGACAGAGTGAATTTGTGTATGTGGCGGTCTGGCACGCACCGGGGTTGAGGTTTATATCACCTTATTAAGAAAAAAAAAAATAGACACGAAATTTTCCGCTTTAAATGACTCAAAAACCCCCGGGGGCGTGACAACATGTAGGGCTATGACTTTTTCTGAGCTTCCCCTCTTTTCGAGTTTTTCTTGGTGTGTTCTGAGCCTTCTTATGACCCTTTTCTGCTGCGGAGTTTTTGGACAGCACCACGGTTTTTCAGCGATATCTCCGCGCACAGACATCGAATTGAGGCGTGCCAATAGTTGTTTTGCATCTACACATCACAAGGAATATCCTCAAATTTTCCTGGATTTTTATGAGATTTCCCCGAAGGTGATAATCCCACTTTTTCTGGATGAAGTGTTACAGATTTTGTACTTGGGATTTTTAGAGGTAGTCACCTTGCCGATTTTGTATATTGGCCTACAGGTGTCGGTTTTGGACGTGCGAGTACTAGTTTCGATCGGCTCGACGCGACGAACGCAGAGGTTATTTTTTCGGATTTTTTTGAGTTTATTTCGCATGTGAGATTTAGCCATCTTCAGGGCTGGTTGTGTGGACAGCGGCATGTTGTATGTTATTTGGTTTAATTGCGCACCGTTTGGTTTATATTTTTCAGTTTTGGGCGTTTGGCGTGGAAAAGGGATATTGGACAGCGAGGAGGTTTTACAGCTGTGGATTACGCGTTTCCAGCTGGGTGGTTGCTATATCCCTCTTTTCTGACTTACCCACTAGGAGTATTAGAGAGATCCTTTTGGGACATCTATGATCGGTAATTGCTATTCTTATGAGTTTGTCATGTGAGACACATCATGTTGGAAATGTTATTAAGGAATCACTATGTGGGAAACATAATTGTAATTAGAACTTATGCATGCTTGTGTGGAATTATGGATTGCTATGTTAGCACTAAACCTTGCATGTGGATTTGATTATAATATTGAGGCCATGTAATTTACCTTGATGGTGGAATATTTGCTTGCTCGTGTCGGTATATAGATTTCTGTGTTAGCACTTAACATTGCATGTGGAATTGTTTATTATATTGGGTCAAAATGATTTATCCTGTTAGTGGTATTACTTGAGGATAGGTGACATGCATAGGTGGATACTGTTAATAATCAATGACTTAATTTATTTTTCCTTCAGAACACTTGCATGCTTGTATGGTCATCTAGATAGGCCATTTCTTATTGCTACACTATCATGTTGGAACTTGACTTAGGAGAAACCATGCTTGCTTCTTTTCTCCTTATTCTTTAGTCAGGTGGTTCTTGTTGCTCGGGTTGGAGCAGGGGTATGGGATAGTGTAGCCGGGACCTTGGGGTCGGGGACAGGTGGTATTCGATTATGGGTTGTGGGGTGTTGCGGCTACCGCGGATAGTAGGCGGTTGACCGGATACAGATTATTTTACCCGATTTTGGATTGGGGATCGGGGTTCTTTAGTGGAGGGTTTTGTTCTACTTGAGTATAGTTGTGATCCAGTCCTGCTTTTATGATACTTGTGATAGTGATTGAGTTCTATTATCGCACCGGCGCGGCTTTATATGCCCGGTGATGCTTTTCTCGTGTGGGTTGCTCCCCTCGAGTTCCCCTCCGGAGCGTGGGGGTCAGACAGGCCTTGAGTTTTTGCTATCACATCGGCGCGGCTTATTTGCCCAATGATGAGGGCTGCAGTAGGAGTTCTGCTATCACATCGGCGCGGCTTACTTGCCCGATGATGAGGGCGGTACAGATTGGGTTCATCTAGGACGGTTGGTTACTGTTGCATACGGTTATTCCAGTCTAGGACTGCATTTAGAGGCATAGTAGTGGTAGTTTCCTTCTTCAGCAGTCATTATTGCTTACCACTCTTCTTTCCCTTTTGCCTCTGGTAGACCTAGTGGGTGTGTCAGAGTTTGAGGATTTACCCACTAGGGGAGGCTACTGGTTTACTAGTAGTTCTCACCCCCATTTTTCTTTCCTCTTTTTCTTCTCCCTTATTTTGCAGTGTCTTCTGCGGGTGCTGCTGGGCTTTCAGCAGCGGGTCGAGGAGAGAGGACGGCTGAGTAGATAGATCTCGAGGTAGGATGAGCGTGTTAGCTGGACTGTTGGTGTACCCATGTTTCCTCAGACGGTTGTACTTTTACTTTTGGGACTGGCTTTTGCCAGCAGGTTGTATTTATTTTGGTGAGCTGGGAGAGACAGATGTATCATTTTTACAGATGCATTGTATTTTATTTCCAGCTTCAGTCTGAGATGTAGTAGTTTTAGTTCAGCTCTGTTTTTATTGCTCTTTATTATATATCTTTATTTGAGCGGACTGCTGGCGCTTCGTATACGCAAAAAATTTCGTGTGCACGGCGGATCTGTAGACGGGCCCGGGTTCTTGTTTACACCCGGGGCGTGACAGATTAGGTTGGTATCAGAGCTTAGTGATAGGTCAGTTGGGACTTAGGAAACCCTAGGCTTTTGGCAGACCCTAGGAGGATAGGGCGTGAGAGACGCGATATTTTGCAAAAGTCGGTGATTTATTTATTTGACTCTTCCTGTAAGTGAAGAGGGATCAACATATCCTATTTTTGTGGGACAGTTATGTTGGCTGCAGAAAATATAAAGTTACAAAAATAGGGAGATGTCTTTGACTTTCGCTAGATTGGGTAGAGTGATTGGGGTGTGCTGATTTGCGGCTTTGTCGTGGCGAGCGGTGTCTCCCCGACGCAGGGCGCTGACCGTGTGCACCTTGGTGCAGCAGTTTGGGTCTAAGCTGGTTGTTTCGGGCCAGATACCCAGATTTGGAGTCTGAGAGCTTCGGACCCGAAGGGTAGTAGTGTGTAATACTCGGAAAAATTGTGTTAGTGTGAAGAGTGTTTTTCAGGTGCGAATGGGTGCGAGGAAACAAATTTAACCTTAGTGATGTGTACCGGTGTACGGATGGCACAGTTGCCGAAGCACAAATTCTGCCTTTCAGATCCGAGTCTGATCTTGAAAATCTGAGGTCGCCAGTGCGACCGTCTCATCGAATCGAGTGAAAATGGTATAGACCGTTTGCTGATCCGACGGTCGGATCGTCCGGAAATCAGCGAAGAAGCGGGCGGGATCCATGACTTAAGTGAATAGTAAAATGAATAGTAACCGCTGATTTCGGTCCCTTCTCGATCGGTCGTTGGCCATTTCACTGTCCAAAGTCCAAACCTAGCAGTATGAGTAGACGTTTCTAGCTAATTTCGACGTTCTGAGCGCAATGGCGCTGACGGAATTTTCATTTGACGACCCTAGAGTCTCGAGAAGAGTGCTAAACTGTATTTGGATACAGTATTTATGGACCGAGAATTTATCCGGGCGTTTTCTCGAAAAACAAAAATCGCTACCTGATAGGTTTCGTCGAGCCGGACGTTCTGGCGAAGTCCGTTTTTCGATTCGACGATGAAAATGCCTCGAAAAGCATAAAATACAGTGGAAAGTGCGATATTTTGCAATACATCCTATTTTATGCTCTGTTTTGCGTGCGGATCTTTGGAGAAGGACCTGAATGTAAGAAGAGTGTGCTGTGAAGGACTGGGTGTGAAATAATGAAGTTCCTTGGACTAAAGAGCAATTGTGCTCAATGCACTACTTATACACCAACTAGGTTAGGGTTTTTGGAAACCCTAAAGCTGTAGCTCTACCCAGCAGCCGCCAGATCCAACAACTCCTCTCCTTCTGCCGCACTCCCCGGAGGTCGCGCGCCGGCCGCCGCCGATCCGTCGCCGGAGAAGCCCAAGAAGGTCATAGCAACCTTAGTTTTCTCGGATGGTTGGTGTTGGGGAGGTGTTTTGGAAGTGTTGTTGGTCCAAAGTAAATCTGGGTGCCTCTCTGAGGGGTTGAAGTCGAGCCGAGGAACCCCGGTGCCCAGCTCCGCCGCGCGCCGCCGCGGCCATCTCCATCTTCCTCGTTTTCCGGCGAGGTAAGGGTTAGAATTTTTGTATTTTTTTCCAAAGGCCCAAGAGGTGTCTCTATATGTTCCTTACTTAGAGTAGACCCTACCTGTGAAGCCCGAACCGTCGCCGTCGTCCCGGCCGCCGGCGGGAGCGAATTATTGCCGGAATTCCTTGTTTCGGCTGAGGATGATCACTAGCTTCATCCGGTCGACAAAATGAAGATCAAGACCGTTGATCTTGGTCTTATTGGTGACTGCAAGCCGCTACTAAAGTTTGGAGTTGATCGGTGGAGGATCCGCGAAGATCCGGCTAGCCCTAGAATCGGCCATTTTTGAACCGCGGCCGAACCCCGCCGTCCGGCGCCGCCGTGCACCCACACGGCCGGCCACCCCCACAGGAAGCTCCCTGGCAGCCATTGGAGCATTTTGGTCCATGTTGCACTGGCCCAGACCTTGCCGGCCGGAATCCGCCATTAACGGCCATTATCTTGGCCGAGCTCCGTCGCCGGCGTTCGCCGGGGCTCCGAGCGGTGGGAAAGCCACTCAGGTAAGTTCCTTAGACACTAATAAGGCCTTTTGTGAAGTTGCATGTGGATTCTAACGTAGGATTTTGTGAACCCGTAGTTGCACCACTTTGCAATCCGAGCTCGGGTGAGCTCCGCCGCCGCGCGTCGCCGGCGCTTTCCGCCGCCGGCCAGTGACCCAGGTATGCTGGTAGGACCTGTAGTAGGCTTCCTGAAACTTTGCATGGACTTTTGGACGTAAGTTTTTCATCTTGTAGAGTTACACCAGCTTGCTTGGCCGAGCTCCTCCTCCGGCAGCCGCCGTTGCCCTGGTCACCAGCCAATCACCAGGTAACCCCTTAACCTTGGCTCTAGCTTCCCTTCCATCTTAGAAGCACCAGGATTGCCTTCTTGCTGAGAATGGGCTCGGGCAAGTGTTTGGATGTTATATATAAAGTATGCCCACCACGTGTTCGATGAAATGCCACAAAGAAAAAAAAAATGGGAATTCGACTTGGTGTAAAATATGAAAGTTGTTTTAAATCATCCCCTGAGCGCAGTGCTCACTGCAGATCAAGTTGGTTCTGAGTGGATGTGTGTTGTGGTGCATTGTCGAAGTGTTAGAGAGCGAGGGACTTGGATCTGGATGATCCATCAGTTTTGGACTGAAATTAAAGTGAGCCCTGGTGTCCTGGCACTGTCCGGAGATACTTTGATATATAACAATTTAGATTTTGAGGAATGAATTTAATGTTGTGTTAAAACTAAGTGTTAAGAGGATAGTTGGTCGTGGTAGGGTTCGGGGCTGTTTGCGAAGCCGCGACAGTATGCCCCTGGCTAATTTGGGGTCACTGGACGCGATGCTCGCGTTAGAAATAGGTTTTGAAGAGCCGGAGAAACAAAAATGCTATTTGGCTAGGTTAGAGAGGAAATTTTTGGCCCGAAGTTTTCCTCGGGTCTCGTGCTACATCCAAATGGTGAGCACGAGCTTCGACTCGTCGTAACGGACGTGCTGAAACTTACGGCGCTGTCTTTGGATTCCTAGTTTGGAAGAACGGGTCAAAATAGTGTTCAAATAGGTGTAGTTATAGCAATTTTTCGGGAACTTCGGTTTAAGCCTAGTGTCGGCTAAGTACCCGTATTAGCGACATGTTATTGTAATGTTATCAGGATGGATATGGTGAGTCTTTTACTGACTACAGTTTCTGTTCAGGGCCCAGCTGTTCAGCACCAGCCGCCCAGTAGTCTAGCGAGAGTTCGGGATCGGCCTACATTCGGGTGGTTCGTTCGACTGACTTCAAGGTGGGTCTTATTTTGGTACTTAGCGCCGATTTCCGGCGGTCGCTTTTATTCTTAATTTTTTATCACGTTGCTAACATGATAGTGGGTACACCCTTAGAATCCTTTTATGCGCAATGTCGTTATATTCATGTTTATCATGGGGTGGGTTTCTTCGTGGTGTTTAGCGTCGGTCTCCGGCGGCCGTTTTCCTTTCGATAGTACATGTTAGCGGGTTACCTTCGAGTACACGTATTACTGCTTTACTTTTGATTACACAGGTTAGCGGGTTACTTTCGATCACACATGTTGCGGTTTTACTTTTGATTATATATGATGCCGTTTTACTCTTGTTATATATTATGAGGCTAACATGATGGTGGTTATGGTTACTTGGCTCGAGGCTGCAGCACGCGCACCCGCGGTTTGGCCACCGCAAAGGGTGCGCTTTTCCGGAAAAGCGGTCTATGACCCGTGTATACCCACGAGGTGACGTAGTGGGGCCCCTTATTAGTTGTAGGGTTTGAGGCGCCGAGGTGCGAGCGGTGCGACCCGTCGGTTTAGTTGTCCGACGTGGTCGGGTTTCTGCAGGTACGGTATGGGCCGTCGGTTTAGTTGTCCGACGTGGCCAGGTATTACAGGATACAGGTGTACAGGTTGTCTTTTCCCTCTTGGGAGGGCGGTTGCTCCGGTTGTCTTCACGGTTTGTTTTATTATATTCTCCTGCTCTACTATTATTCGTCACTGACTTCCCACTTCGTGACAGGGTTCAGACGGGGGGAGAGGTAGGCGGCGGTGAGGACGGGGCAGGAGCTTCTGGGTCGCTGGGGACCCTGGACTGTATTTCTTCCTTCATCCTTACATTTCATTTACATTGTAGTCATGTGTGAGGTTCTCAATACCCTCGTGGGGTCGGCGTGGATGTCGGTATGGGTTGCATTTAGTTACCCTCTTATGCGTTTGTTCTTCCTTTTATCTCTGTTGGCCGTTTGGAAAAGAAAAGGCAAAACCAAAGAAATGATTGCGAAAACCGTCTTTAAAATCTAAGTGTCGTGTGGGCACTGGTTTCAAAACCCTGTGGATTTATGGATTGCGAAATGGATTTCAAAACTCGAGTGTCGTGTGGGCACTGTTTTCAAAACCTTGTGGATTTATGCTGATTTCGAAACTCGTTTTCAAAACTTAAGTGCCGGGTAGGCGCTCTTTCAACGACTGTGGATTTATCCTTTCTAAATTGATCGGCCATGCGCTTTAATAAATTAGAATGCTGGTTGTATGTTAATAATCGTTGTGATTGAATGGTCGTGTATGTTTGGAACATGTACTGAACGCTACACCGTGCACATACAGGGGAGACTCCGTCCGTTTACAGAGAGATCCTGTATGTGCGGCGGGTCTGGGCACGCGCCGGGGAAGAAGGATTTTCTTTGCTATCAAAAAAAAATTTACGTCAAACGTACGACTTTTGCAAACCGTTTCCGCTAAAACAAACCCCCGGGGCGTGACAGATTAAGATGGTATCAGAGCCAATTCTTTAATCACAACAGTCAGTGTCCGACATCCACGGAGATACCACACTTAGCTACAAATGAATGAAATGAATAAGGCATAGAAGCGTAGAACGCGAGTGATCGGGGGAGCGGGGGGAAAGTATAGGTCCCTTTTCTCGATAGTCGGTTGAGTGCTAAGCTAGCAGAGTCTAGAACTGACTTGTGTTGTGTGTGTGTACGGGTCAAGTTTCGTTTCCCGGTTTAGCTCGGTTGTCGTGCTTGTGTAGTCGTGTTGTTTTGGCTCGTGTAGTAGGGTTGTTATGGAGGCTGGGGTCGAGGCCGGCTGCCACCGGGGTATTGATGGTTGCTAGGAATCAATGGATTAAGCAACCAGCACGGGACACGGTGGGCCTGCTGACGGTGTTCATGCACTGGGTGCGGCTGTTATCACAGCAGATCATTGCGCTGGCTGTTGTTTTTTTTCGAACCCCTCCCTCTGCCGACGTTCTGGTCGTCGTTAGTAACGGCGACTGGTGGTAGAGTAATCCGCCGGTGTTTGTTAGTGAGTCGGCCGTTTTGTCGGGCGTGAGTAACTGGGTAGCCTCTTGTCTAAAATTGTACCTTATAGGGCTAGGGTTTTAGGTTACAGCAGAGAGTCGGCCGATTCTTTTGCATCTTGGACAAGGTATAGGTGGGAATGAGGATTCTTCCCCTATGGTGGTCACCCATAGTTCAGCTTCTACTGTAGACACTGCGATGGTGGTGGAAATCGTCGAGATGGGGTCTTGGGGTTCTCCTTTGGGTTGAGAAAGGAAACACCCGGGGCTAGCAAATCTTGTTTCGTATGGGCTCGAGCTTGGTTGAGCGGACTTAGAGCTTAGAATACTCCTAGTTGGGAAAGTGAGCATTTGGTCTGGGGGGTGTGCTGCTCGGTTCGGTGCACGGTGCTTGGAGGGGCAATAGATTTGGGACCAAGCGGCAGGGGTTAACCAGAGTAACGCACCCCTTTTGGTGCCAAGACGGAGGTAGGACCGTATTTCTTAGTTTTTGTCCCCAGCCTTCCATGACCAAGGCATAATCGGGAAGGTTTTGGGTTACGAGACTATTGATTGCGAAGCAGTGTAGATCAGCGGGGGTTATTGACTACATGGCGCTCTGGCATGGGTTGCTTTCGGCTGGGATGCCCTGCAATCAGCTTTTTCTGTGGAGTAGACCTTGTGGTAGGTCTGAGAGCTGAAATCTAGCGTTAGTTTGGACCGTCGCCTCGGTAGAACGGACAGTCGGAACGGACAACCCGGGATGGTGGTTATGCTCCGAGCTAGGGGTAGTTCGAGGTGGCGACGGGTGGGTTTGTGTTTTGTCACGAAACCGCCAAAGGAGGTTGTTACGGAATTTGAGTTGGCGTATTTCGTGAATGTATTAAGTCTTGAAGATTGAAGATGAAGAAACTTTGGATCATATACCTCAATCTCAAGAAAGAAGAATTCAAAAGGATCAGGTACGTTTAACTAAAGAATTTTGATGATCCGAATACTTCTTATAGTGTAGAAACACCTGGAAGAGGTTTTAATTGCTTAAACATCAAAAACTGGACATGGGACATGTTCAGGATCCGGATCGTGGCTTGCAATCCGGATCCCGAAGGGTGTTTGTTCATACACTGGTTCAATCCGGATCGCAGCATCTTGATCCGGATCCCGAACACTGGTTTTACCTTTTGCTTTTCGAATCCGGATCAGGATTTGCAATCCGGATCCCGAATGTGATGTTTGGTGAAACTGTATGAACGATCCGGATCGGGGATTACGATCCGGATCCCGAACGTGTGTTTTTCTGGAAACCGTCCTTCTTGTTCTGCAATCCGGATCGCCAATTCCAATCCGGATCGCCGTCGGTAAAATTTCCAGAAAAGGCTGTTTTTGATCCTATCTTCTTCCAAGGTTTCTAACCTATAAATAGGCCCTATATTCATTTCTAGGGCATCCGCTATTACAGAAGAAAATAGCCAAAAAGAAAAAATCCACATATAGAGAAGAAAGGAAATCAATAGATTTATTCTATGTTTCTTCATCTATATTGATTGATTTGATTCTAGGTTTTCCATACTCACATTTTGAGTAGAATCAAATCAATGAATACTTAGATGGTATTTCCGATCTATCTTTAATCTAAGTATTCGGCGGATCATCACCACCCAAACAAACAACGATTTACCCCAAATCGGCGCGTGGACTCGCGTGGCCTTGTGGATTCAAGGTGCAACCGCTCTCGTGGATTCGGAGCGAGGTACGTTCGTGGATTCGAAGCGTGCCACTGGGTGAAGACCGTGGATTCGGTCGGACGTCGTGGACTCGACGTTGGACGCTGTGGATTCAGCGTTGGGCGCGGATCGTGGATTCGAGAAGCGTCGTGGAGCGAGCGGAGAAGATCTACTAGGAGCGTATGGTAAAAGGTTGAGTCGTCTGTGAGTACGTTATATCACCTTGTACGTGTGTTAATTCTAGTGGATTTCGCCGTGTTATCGGTCCCGTGGTTTTTTACTCCGGTTTGGAGTTTTTCCACGTAAAAATCTTGCGTGTTCTTTTATTTTTCCGCATTGGGTTTATTGCGCAATGATTTTTTGAGTGTTTATTGTTTACACCTATTCACCCCCCTCTAGGTGTTTTTTCCCCTATTTAGATCCAATTACTTATAACCCAACAAGTGGTGACCCGGCTAGTTGGATTGGCACATCCTGGAGTTGTGTAAGGGTTTTAGTGTGGCTTCCCCCATTGTGGTCGGGTTAGTTTGGGCATGTACGGGCCGTCGGTCTGGTTTGGTGGTAGGACCGGGGTACCTCGACGCGTCGCAAGACTTTGGCTGCTGACTGCTCAACACCGTCAGAGGTGGTCCGCGAACCAGTGGCGTCATAGCAGGGAACTCCAAGTCGAGGAGCAGGCTTACTTAGGTTAGTTTCGCCAAGAGATACGGGACGGTAGGGTTGCCAGGCGGGTCGAGTCGTCGTCTGTCTGAAATCTCAGGGTGGTTCAGTCCGGTAGTTTTTCGTTCAGGTTTACCACCGAGTTTCGCCAAGAGATATATGGCGTTTCGCGTGTCATCGCTTCGGGGTTGGATTATGGAGCGCCCCAACGGTGTTCGTGGGTTTGATGAACAGAAAGTTTCGGACCCTTCTTGGGTCAACTTGCGTACGGGCGAGGAGCGTTTACGAGTGACCTTGCAGACTTGCAGGGACCAGAGGGCGTAGGCCAAACTCAAAAGGTGTGAGTTTGGGCATCACGAGGGGGACGCGAAGCCTTTTGGGAGCGCAAGTCGGGCATGCTTGGGCCCTTTTCCATTTATTGGATTCCTGGGGTGTTCAAGTTTCGAGGACGAAACTTCTTTTAAGGTGTGAGTGGTGTAATACTCGGAAAAATTGTGTTAGTGTGAAGAGTGTTTTTCAGGTGCGAATGGGTGCGAGGAAACAAATTTAACCTTAGTGATGTGTACCGGTGTACGGATGGCACAGTTGCCGAAGCACAAATTCTGCCTTTCAGATCCGAGTCTGATCTTGAAAATCTGAGGTCGCCAGTGCGACCGTCTCATCGAATCGAGTGAAAATGGTATAGACCGTTTGCTGATCCGACGGTCGGATCGTCCGGAAATCAGCGAAGAAGCGGGCGGGATCCACGACTTAAGTGAATAGTAAAATGAATAGTAACCGCTGATTTCGGTCCCCTCTCGATCGGTCGTTGGCCATTTCACTGTCCAAAGTCCAAACCTAGCAGTATGATTAGACGTTTCTAGCTAATTTCGACGTTCTGAACGCAATGGCGCTGACGGAATTTTCATTTGACGACCCTAGAGTCTCGAGAAGCATGCTAAACTATATTTGGATACAGTATTTATGGACCGAGAATTTATCCGGGCGTTTTCTCGAAAAACAAAAATCGCTACCTGATAGGTTTCGTCGAGCCGGACGTTCTGGCGAAGTCCGTTTTTCGATTCGACGATGAAAATGCCTCGAAAAGCATAAAATACAGTGGAAAGTGCGATATTTTGCAATACATCCTATTTTATGCTCTGTTTTGCGTGCGGCTCTTTGGAGAAGGACCTAAATGTAAGAAGAGTGTGCTGTGAAGGACTGGGTGTGAAATAATGAAGTTCCTTGGACTAAAGAGCAATTGTGCTCAATGCACTACTTATACACCAACTAGGTTAGGGTTTTAGAAACCCTAAAGCTGTAGCTCTACCCAGCAGCCGCCAGATCCAACAACTCCTCTCCTTCTGCCGCACTCCCCGGAGGTCGCGCGCCGGCCGCCGCCGATCCGTCGCCGGAGAAGCCCAAGAAGGTCATAGCAACCTTAGTTTTCTCGGATGGTTGGTGTTGGGGAGGTGTTTTGGAAGTGTTGTTGGTCCAAAGTAAATCTGGGTGCCTCTCTGTGCGGTTGAAGTCGAGCCGAGGAACCCCGGTGCCCAGCTCCGCCGCGCGCCGCCGCGACCATCTCCATCTTCCTCGTTTTCCGGCGAGGTAAGGGTTAGAATTTTTGTATTTTTTTCCAAAGGCCCAAGAGGTGTCTCTAAATGTTCCTTACTTAGAGTAGACCCTACCTGTGAAGCCCGAACCGTCGCCGTCGTCCCGGCCGCCGGCGGGAGCGAATTATTGCCGGAATTCCTTATTTCGGCCGAGGATGATCACTAGCTTCATCCGGTCGACAAAATGAAGATCAAGACCGTTGATCTTGGTCTTATTGGTGACTGCAAGCCGCTACTAAAGTTTGGAGTTGATCGGTGGAGGATCCGCGAAGATCCGGCTAGCCCTAGAATCGGCCATTTTTGAACCGCGGCCGAACCCCGCCGTCCGGCGCCGCCGTGCACCCACGCGGCCGGCCACCCCCACAGGAAGCTCCCTGGCAACCATTGGAGCATTTTGGTCCATGTTGCACCGACCCAGACCTTGCCGGCCGGAATCCGCCATTAACGGCCATTATCTTGGCCGAGCTCCGTCGCCGGCGATCGCCGAGGCTCCGAGCGGTGGGAAAGCCACTCAGGTAAGTTCCTTAGACACTAATAAGGCCTTTTGTGAAGTTGCATGTGGATTCTAACGTAGGATTTTGTGAACCCGTAGTTGCACCCACTTTGCAATCCGAGCTCGGGTGAGCTCCGCCGCCGCGCGTCGCCGGCGCTTTCCGCCGCCGGCCAGTGACCCAGGTATGCTGGTAGGACCTGTAGTAGGCTTCCTGAAACTTTGAATGGACTTTTGGACGTAAGTTTTTCATCTTGTAGAGTTACACCAGCTTGCTTGGCCGAGCTCCTCCTCCGGCAGCCGCCGTTGCCCTGGTCACCAGCCAATCACCAGGTAACCCCTTAACCTTGGCTCTAGCTTCCCTTCCATCTTAGAAGCACCAGGATTGCCTTCTTGCTGAGAATGGGCTCGGGCAAGTGTTTGGATGTTATATATAAAGTATGCCCACCACGTGTTCGATGAAATGCCACAAAGAAAAAAAAAATGGGAATTCGATTTGGTGTAAAATATGAAAGTTGTTTTAAATCATCCCCTGAGCGCAGTGCTCACTGCAGATCAAGTTGTTTCTGAGTGGATGTGTGTTGTGGTGCATTGTCGAAGTGTTAGAGAGCGAGGGACTTGGATCTGGATGATCCATCAGTTTTGGACTGAAATTAAAGTGAGCCCTGGTGTCCTGGCACTGTCCGGAGATACTTTGATATATAACAATTTAGATTTTGAGGAATGAATTTAATGTTGTGTTAAAACTAAGTGTTAAGAGGATAGTTGGTCGTTGTAGGGTTCGGGGCTGTTTGCGAAGCCGCGACAGTATGCCCCTGGCTAATTTGGGGTCACTGGACGCGATGCTCGCGTTAGAAATAGGTTTTGAAGAGCCGGAGAAACAAAAATGCTATTTGGCTAGGTTAGAGAGGAAATTCTTGGCCCGAAGTTTTCCTCGGGTCTCGTGCTACATCCAAATGGTGAGCACGAGCTTCGACTCGTCGTAACGGACGTGCTGAAACTTACGGCGCTGTCTTTGGATTCCTAGTTGGAAGAACGGGTCAAAATAGTGTTCAAATAGGTGTAGTTATAGCAATTTTTCGGGAACTTCGGTTTAAGCCTAGTGTCGGCTAAGTACCCGTATTAGCGACATGTTATTGTAATGTTATCAGGATGGATATGGTGAGTCTTTTACTGACTACAGTTTCTGTTCAGGTACCAGCTGTTCAGCACCAGCCGCCCAGTAGTCTAGCGAGAGTTCGGGATCGGCCTACATTCGGGTGGTTCGTTCGACTGACTTCAAGGTGGGTCTTATTTTGGTACTTAGCGCCGATTTCCGGCGGTCGCTTTTATTCTTAATTTTTCATCACGTTGCTAACATGATAGTGGGTACACCCTTAGAATCCTTTTATGCGCAATGTCGTTATATTCATGTTTATCATGGGGTGGGTTTCTTCGTGGTGTTTAGCGTCGGTCTCCGGCGGCCGTTTTCCTTTCGATAGTACATGTTAGCGGGTTACCTTCGAGTACACGTATTACTGCTTTACTTTTGATTACACAGGTTAGCGGGTTACTTTCGATCACACATGTTGCGGTTTTACTTTTGATTATATATGATGCCGTTTTACTCTTGTTATATATTATGAGGCTAACATGATGGTGGTTATGGTTACTTGGCTCGAGGCTGCAGCACGCGCACCCGCGGTTTGGCCACCGTAAAGGGTGCGCTTTTCCGAAAAAGCGGTCTATGACCCGTGTATACCCACGAGGTGACGTAGTGGGGCCCCTTATTAGTTGTGGGGTTTGAGGCGCCGAGGTGCGAGCGGTGCGACCCGTCGGTTTAGTTGTCCGACGTGGTCGGGTTTCTGCAGGTACGGTATGGGCCGTCGGTTTAGTTGTCCGACGTGGCCAGGTATTACAGGATACAGGTGTACAGGTTGTCTTTTCCCTCTTGGGAGGGCGGTTGCTCCGGTTGTCTTCACGGTTTGTTTTATTATATTCTCCTGCTCTACTATTATTCGTCACTGACTTCCCACTTCGTGACAGGGTTCAGACGGGGGGAGAGGTAGGCGGCGGTGAGGACGGGCAGGAGCTTCTGGGTCGCTGGGGACCCTGGACTGTATTTCTTCCTTCATCCTTACATTTCATTTACATTGTAGTCATGTGTGAGGTTCTCGATACCCTCGTGGGGTCGGCGTGGATGTCGGTATGGGTTGCATTTAGTTACCCTCTTATGCGTTTGTTCTTCCTTTTATCTCTGTTGGCCGTTTGGAAAAAAAAAAGGCAAAACCAAAGAAATGATTGCGAAAACCGTCTTTAAAATCTAAGTGTCGTGTGGGCACTGGTTTCAAAACCCTGTGGATTTATGGATTGCGAAATGGATTTCAAAACTCGAGTGTCGTGTGGGCACTGTTTTCAAAACCTTGTGGATTTATGCTGATTTCGAAACTCGTTTTCAAAACTTAAGTGCCGGGTAGGCGCTCTTTTCAACGACTGTGGATTTATCCTTTCCAAATTGATCGGCCATGCGCTTTAATAAATTAGAATGCTGGTTGTATGTTAATAATCGTTGTGATTGAATGGTCGTGTATGTTTGGAACATGTACTGAACGCTACGCCGTGCACATACAGGGGAGACTCCGTCCGTTTACAGAGAGATCCTGTATGTGCGGCGGGTCTGGGCACGCGCCGGGGAAGAAGGATTTTCTTTGCTATCAAAAAAAAATTTACGTCAAACGTACGACTTTTGCAAACCGTTTCCGCTAAAACAAACCCCCGGGGCGTGACATAGTGTTGGGGGCAGATCAGCGGCAGTGTGACACAGTTGTCGGAGCAGCGCAGTGACACAGTTGTCGGGGCAGCGACACAGTTGTCGGAGCAGCGCAGTGACACAGTTGTCGGGGCAGCGACACAGTTTGTCGGAGCAGCGCAGTGACACAGTTGTCGGGGCAGCGACACAGTGTCGGAGCAGCGCAGTGACACAATTATCGGAGCAGCGAGTAGCCCCCTCTGTGCCAACGTTTAGTGCTGGGGCACCGAGGCATGGTGGACAGTGGACAATGGATAAGCTGTGGGACAACATCGATCGAGTGAGCCAGTTTTGGCGGATGAGTCATTCCGATTCGTGGGATTTAGTATGGAGCCTTTGGAAGTAGGGTCGTGTTCGGTGGGGATAGAGAGTACTTGGAAGCCTTTTGTGTCAAGAGTTAACGCAGTTGCGGAACGGCGTGCTCTATGTGTAGAGGGACGAGGCGCATCGATATGTATGTCTGAGAGTGGACTGCACCAGGATACCTTTTGGCTCGTCCATTTCGGATTTAGGACGCCTCAATGGAGTAGTGTCGGGTATGGAGCGTGGCGCTGCAGCTCCTTTGAGTTTGGACCTGCCGCCAGAGGCGAGTTCTGATAGAGGCGCTTAACGCCGCGTGATGGAGGACAGATCAGTCGGAAGAAGCATTCCCGATTTCTTTTCCCAGGATGGTGGATTTTTGAGACGCCAGAGGTCGGGCGGACCCCGATGGCAGCATCAGCATTAATATCGGCAGCAGCGGTGGCATGGATATGTTACCTGCGGAGGGCCACTTTTTGTCGTCCGGTGTGAGCAGAGGTAGAGGTTGTACTCCTTTGTGTGGTTGGTTGTGATTTTGTAGGCAGACTGAGCGACGACCACCTGCATCGAGTGGATGGGTCTGTGCCGCCCGGTTGTGGGGCACCACGGTAGAGAATCTGGTTACTGCAGGTATGGTTATATTCAGCAGCATGAGTTGGGGTAGGATGGATGCTACGTGCACGGGAGGTTTAGATTTCCGATCACACTTTGCACGTGAAGGAATGTTGTTGGTCCTGCCGGTGTAGATAGGGTCCAGGATAGTGCCGGTAGACCGGATGGTCTTGACTCAGCTGCGGGACTTGGATTGTGTTACTTTGGATGGTTCACTCCGGCTTTGCGAGGAATATCGGTACTTGGATGAGGTGACCATCAGGAACAAGTACCCTTTACTGAGCATGGAGGATATGTTTGACCAGCTGCAAGGGTCTTGTACTTTCTCGAAGATTGAGTTGCAATTTGGTTATCACCAATTGAAGGTGAAGGCTGAGGATTTCCCCGAAGACAGCTTTTAGGACAGTACGGGCAATGTGAGTTCACAGTCATGCCTTATGGATTGGCCAGTGCCCTGCCGCGGTAATGGATTGGATGAGCTGGATTGTTCGACCTTATTTGGATGCGTGTGGATTCAGGGAGCAGGGAAATTGCTTATGCATCCCGGCGGCTTAAGGATTAGAGATCAGAGTCCGAGTGATCAGTCGGGGAACTTTATTTTGGATACCTCGGGAGTATGGAGGTATTTGGATCGAGCTTTTGTGCCGATGGACTCGTGGTTGGATTACCGGGGGGCCCTGGGAGGAGCGGATGCTTTTGCCGATGCAGGCTACTTGGTCACTCGAGCGGTTAGCCCAGCTGTACTTGGATGAGGTGGTGCGGTTTTTCTGGAGTACCCGCCTTTATTTTGTTCTAGTTAGAGACCCGAGGATTGCATCGCGTCTCTGGAGGAGGTATTAGTTAGTCTTGGGAGCTTGAGTTGAGGATGATTGTATGCCTACCCCCCCCCCCCCCCCTCCCTACTGTTCGAGGTTCCGGCTTGAGGGATGACCTTAGTTTCGAGGACAAACTTTCTTTTAGTGGGGGAGGATGTGATGACCTGGATCTCCGCAGAGCTGTTGCAGTGGGATCGGTGACTTCTGGGGCCTGTACTGTATATTGGAGGTGTTTGTGCACAAATTGGGCACAAGTGTTGGACTCAGGGATTAAAATGGATCACGAGGGTAATCGGATGATCTCGTCGAATGTTTAGAAGGGGTTTCACGTGAAACAGACATTAGAATTGGACTCGGTGAAAATTTAGGTTAAAAACACTTGTCTGGGTGCATTCGGCAAATTTTGGAGTTAGAATTTGGCAAATCGGACAGTGGATTTGGATTCAGCGCGCGAAAACGATGAAATAGACTATTTACTTGTATTTTTCACAGCCCGGAATGCCCGTGCACGGATTTCGAGGCTTGGGTACTGTTCCGGCGCCGGGGGGCAGCGCCGGCGGCGGCGGGCAGCGGTGGAGCACGGCGGCGCATAGTGGCGCAGCGGCGGGCAGCATCGCAGGCAGCGCACAGGCGCGGACAGCGCGGAGGCGCGCGGGCAGGCGCGCGGTACAGCGGGGGGGAGTGCCCACGTGGCGGATTTTCGTTGGTGGGACTGGGGCACGTGGAAGCGGATGAAGAGTTGGTTCTGTAGGCGGTTTACGGGTGCGCTAGGAGCCGTGGACCGGGCGGGGCCACGTGGCGACCCTTGGTTGGCCGGTCCACGCGTGCCCGGTCCACGAAGCCTGTGAGGCGGCCTCGGGATGCGTGCCTGGCGGGGGCGCAGGCGGCGGGCGCAGACCGCACGTGGGCGCGTTGACGCGCGGTTCCCGCGCGTCATGCCATCGCGTCGGCTTCCGCGGTGGCCATGCGGCGCGTAGTGGCGGTGGGTTTTGGTGTCGCTGTTTTGCGGTGACGTGGCAGTACAGAGCGTTTCGGGCGCTCTTCGCAGCGGGTTGGGGGACCCGGATTCGGCACCGATGTTTCGGGCGCCCCCAATCCGGGACACAGTGGGTATTTTGGCATTTGTTTCTTTTGGCCTATAAAAAGGCCGGTTTGAGGCTGCGATTTGGACCTTTTTGGAGCTGTTTCTCTCTCTGTGTGTTCTACAGAGAAGTGTTCCCCGCTTTGATCTAACCTGTGGAGGATTTCTGGGATTTTTGGTGGCATGCACTTCGAGGTTTCCGATTTTTACGGCGCAGCGAGACGTTCTTGCATTGGTGTTCTTCTCCGTCGCATTTTGGTGCGTGGACTCCCCGGGCTACTCCGACCATCTTTTTCGGGCGATTCTTGCACCGTTGGGTGTGTTCCGAGCCTTCTTATGACCACCCTTTTCTGCTGCGGAGTTTTTGGACAGCACCACGGTTTTCAGCGATATCCTCGCGCGCACAGACATCGGACTGAGGCATGCCAGTAGTCGTTTTGCATCTACGCATCGCAAGGAGTTTCCTCGAATTTTCTGGATTTTTTGAGTTTTCCCCGAAGGTGATAATCCCACTTTTTCTGTATGAAGTGTTATAGATTTTGTACTTGGGATTTTTGGA
>CM054948.1:11195390-11301890 GCA_029168755.2 Tillandsia fasciculata
GACAGCGATGGTGGTGGAAATCGTCGAGATGGGGTCTTGGGGTTCTCCTTTGGGTTGAGAAAGGAACACCCCGGGGCTAGCAAATCTTGTTTCGTATGGGCTCGAGCTTGGTTGAGCGGACTTAGAGCTTAGAATACTCCTAGTTGGAAAGTGAGCTTTGGTCTGGGGTGTGCTGCTCGGTTCGGTGCACGGTGCTTGGAGGGGCAATAGATTTGGGACCAAGCGGCAGGGGTTAACCAGAGTAACGCACCCCTTTGGTGCCAAGACGGAGGTAGGACCGTATTTCTTAGTTTTTGTCCCCAGCCTTCCATGACCAAGGCATAATCGGGAAGGTTTTGGGTTACGAGACTATTGATTGCGAAGCAGTGTAGATCAGCGGGGGTTATTGACTACATGGCGCTCTGGCATGGTTGCTTTCGGCTGGGATGCCCTGCAATCAGCTTTTTCTGTGGAGTAGACCTTGTGGTAGGTCTGAGAGCTGAAATCTAGCGTTAGTTTGGACCGTCGCCTCGGTAGAACGGACAGTCGGAACGGACAACCCGGGAATGGTGGTTATGCTCCGAGCAAAAATAGTTTTTGTGAATTCTTGTGGATTTGTGTTTTGTCACGAAACCGCCAAAGGGGGTTGTTACGGAATTTGAGTTGGCGTATTTCGTGAATGTATTAAGTCTTGAAGATTGAAGATGAAGAAACTTTGGATCATATACCTCAATCTCAAGAAAGAAGAATTCAAAAGGATCAGGTACGTTTAACTAAAGAATTTTGATGATCCGAATACTTCTTATAGTGTAGAAACACCTGGAAGAGGTTTTAATTGCATAAACATCAAAAACTGGACATGGGACATGTTCAGGATCCGGATCGTGGCTTTCAATCCGGATCCCGAAGGGTGTTTGTTCATACACTGGTTCAATCCGGATCGCAGCATCTTCTGATCCGGATCCCGAACACTAGTTTTACCTTTGGCTTGCCGATCCGGATCAGGAATTGCAATCCGGATCCCGAACATGATGTTTGGTGAAACTGTATGAACGATCCGGATCGGGGATTACGATCCGGATCCCGAACGGTGTTTTTCTGGAAACCGTCTTTCTTGTTCTGCAATCCGGATCGCCAATTCCAATCCGGATCGCCGTCGGTAAATCTCCAGAAAAGGCAGTTTTTGATTCCTATCTTCTTCCAAGGGTTTCTAACCTATAAATAGGCCCTGTATTCATTTCTAGGGCATCCGCTATTACAGAAGAAAATAGCCGAAAAGAAAAAATCCACATATATAGAGAAGAAAGGAAATCAATAGATTTATTCTATGTTTCTTCATCTATATTGATTGATTTGATTCTAGGTTTTCCATACTCACATTTTGAGTAGAATCAAATCAATGAATACTTAGATGGTATTTCCGATCTATCTTTAATCTAAGTATTCGGCGGATCATCACCACCCAAACAAACAACGATTTACCCCAAAATCGGCGCGTGGACTCGCGTGGCCTTGTGGATTCAAGGTGCAACCGCTCTCGTGGATTCGGAGCGAGGTACGTTCGTGGATTCGAAGCGTGCCACTGGGTGAAGACCGTGGATTCGGTCGGACGTCGTGGACTCGACGTTGGACGCTGTGGATTCAGCGTTGGGCGCGGATCGTGGATTCGAGAAGCGTCGTGGAGCGAGCGGAGAAGATCTACTAGGAGCGTATGGTAAAAGGTTGAGTCGTCTGTGAGTACGTTATATCACCTTGTACGTGTGTTAATTCTAGTGGATTTCGCCGTGTTATCGGTCCCGTGGTTTTTTACTCCGGTTTGGAGTTTTTCCACGTAAAAATCTTGCGT
Organism: Tillandsia fasciculata; assembly: GCA_029168755.2. NCBI lineage: Eukaryota > Viridiplantae > Streptophyta > Magnoliopsida > Poales > Bromeliaceae > Tillandsia > Tillandsia fasciculata. The sequence goes on from CM054948.1 coordinate 11,197,216, forward strand.
GTTCTTTTATTTTTCCGCATTGGGTTTATTTGCGCAATGATTTTTTGAGTGTTTATTGTTTACACCTATTCACCCCCCCTCTAGGTGTTTTTTCCCCTATTTAGATCCAATTACTTATAACCCAACAGGCGGTGACCCGGCTAGTTGGATTGGCACATCCTGGAGTTGTGTAAGGGTTTTAGTGTGGCTTCCCCCATTGTGGTCGGGTTAGTTTGGGCATGTACGGGCCGTCGGTCTGGGTTTGGTGGTAGGACCGGGGTACCTCGACGCGTCGCAAGACTTTGGCTGCTGACTGCTCAACACCGTCAGAGGTGGTCCGCGAACCAGTGGCGTCATAGCAGGGAACTCCAAGTCGAGGAGCAGGCTTACTTAGGTTAGTTTCGCCAAGAGATACGGGACGGTAGGGTTGCCAGGCGGGTCGAGTCGTCGTCTGTCTGAAATCTCAGGGTGGTTCAGTCCGGTAGTTTTTCGTTCAGGGTTACCACCGAGTTTCGCCAAGAGATATATGGCGTTTCGCGTGTCATCGCTTCGGGGTTGGATTATGGAGCGCCCCAACGGTGTTCGTGGGTTTGATGAACAGAAAGTTTTCGGACCCTTCTTGGGTCAACTTGCGTACGGGCGAGGAGCGTTTACGAGTGACCTTGCAGACTTGCAGGGACCAGAGGGCGTAGGCCAAACTCAAAAGGTGTGAGTTTGGGCATCACGAGGGGGACGCGAAGCCTTTTGGGAGCGCAAGTCGGGCATGCTTGGGCCCTTTTCCCATTTATTGGATTCCTGGGGTGTTCAAGTTTCGAGGACGAAACTTCTTTTAAGGTGTGAGTGGTGTAATACTCGGAAAAATTGTGTTAGTGTGAAGAGTGTTTTTCAGGTGCGAATGGGTGCGAGGAAACAAATTTAACCTTAGTGATGTGTACCGGTGTACGGATGGCACAGTTGCCGAAGCACAAATTCTGCCTTTCAGATCCGAGTCTGATCTTGAAAATCTGAGGTCGCCAGTGCGACCGTCTCATCGAATCGAGTGAAAATGGTATAGACCGTTTGCTGATCCGACGGTCGGATCGTCCGGAAATCAGCGAAGAAGCGGGCGGGATCCACGACTTAAGTGAATAGTAAAATGAATAGTAACCGCTGATTTCGGTCCCCTCTCGATCGGTCGTTGGCCATTTCACTGTCCAAAGTCCAAACCTAGCAGTATGATTAGACGTTTCTAGCTAATTTCGACGTTCTGAACGCAATGGCGCTGACGGAATTTTCATTTGACGACCCTAGAGTCTCGAGAAGCATGCTAAACTATATTTGGATACAGTATTTATGGACCGAGAATTTATCCGGGCGTTTTCTCGAAAAACAAAAATCGCTACCTGATAGGTTTCGTCGAGCCGGACGTTCTGGCGAAGTCCGTTTTTCGATTCGACGATGAAAATGCCTCGAAAAGCATAAAATACAGTGGAAAGTGCGATATTTTGCAATACATCCTATTTTATGCTCTGTTTTGCGTGCGGCTCTTTGGAGAAGGACCTAAATGTAAGAAGAGTGTGCTGTGAAGGACTGGGTGTGAAATAATGAAGTTCCTTGGACTAAAGAGCAATTGTGCTCAATGCACTACTTATACACCAACTAGGTTAGGGTTTTTAGAAACCCTAAAGCTGTAGCTCTACCCAGCAGCCGCCAGATCCAACAACTCCTCTCCTTCTGCCGCACTCCCCGGAGGTCGCGCGCCGGCCGCCGCCGATCCGTCGCCGGAGAAGCCCAAGAAGGTCATAGCAACCTTAGTTTTCTCGGATGGTTGGTGTTGGGGAGGTGTTTTGGAAGTGTTGTTGGTCCAAAGTAAATCTGGGTGCCTCTCTGTGCGGTTGAAGTCGAGCCGAGGAACCCCGGTGCCCAGCTCCGCCGCGCGCCGCCGCGACCATCTCCATCTTCCTCGTTTTCCGGCGAGGTAAGGGTTAGAATTTTTGTATTTTTTTCCAAAGGCCCAAGAGGTGTCTCTAAATGTTCCTTACTTAGAGTAGACCCTACCTGTGAAGCCCGAACCGTCGCCGTCGTCCCGGCCGCCGGCGGGAGCGAATTATTGCCGGAATTCCTTATTTCGGCCGAGGATGATCACTAGCTTCATCCGGTCGACAAAATGAAGATCAAGACCGTTGATCTTGGTCTTATTGGTGACTGCAAGCCGCTACTAAAGTTTGGAGTTGATCGGTGGAGGATCCGCGAAGATCCGGCTAGCCCTAGAATCGGCCATTTTTGAACCGCGGCCGAACCCCGCCGTCCGGCGCCGCCGTGCACCCACGCGGCCGGCCACCCCCACAGGAAGCTCCCTGGCAACCATTGGAGCATTTTGGTCCATGTTGCACCGACCCAGACCTTGCCGGCCGGAATCCGCCATTAACGGCCATTATCTTGGCCGAGCTCCGTCGCCGGCGATCGCCGAGGCTCCGAGCGGTGGGAAAGCCACTCAGGTAAGTTCCTTAGACACTAATAAGGCCTTTTGTGAAGTTGCATGTGGATTCTAACGTAGGATTTTGTGAACCCGTAGTTGCACCACTTTGCAATCCGAGCTCGGGTGAGCTCCGCCGCCGCGCGTCGCCGGCGCTTTCCGCCGCCGGCCAGTGACCCAGGTATGCTGGTAGGACCTGTAGTAGGCTTACTGAAACTTTGCATGGACTTTTGGACGTAAGTTTTTCATCTTGTAGAGTTACACCAGCTTGCTTGGCCGAGCTCCTCCTCCGGCAGCCGCCGTTGCCCTGGTCACCAGCCAATCACCAGGTAACCCCTTAACCTTGGCTCTAGCTTCCCTTCCATCTTAGAAGCACCAGGATTGCCTTCTTGCTGAGAATGGGCTCGGGCAAGTGTTTGGATGTTATATATAAAGTATGCCCACCACGTGTTCGATGAAATGCCACAAAGAAAAAAAAATGGGAATTCGATTTGGTGTAAAATATGAAAGTTGTTTTAAATCATCCCCTGAGCGCAGTGCTCACTGCAGATCAAGTTGGTTCTGAGTGGATGTGTGTTGTGGTGCATTGTCGAAGTGTTAGAGAGCGAGGGACTTGGATCTGGATGATCCATCAGTTTTGGACTGAAATTAAAGTGAGCCCTGGTGTCCTGGCACTGTCCGGAGATACTTTGATATATAACAATTTAGATTTTGAGGAATGAATTTAATGTTGTGTTAAAACTAAGTGTTAAGAGGATAGTTGGTCGTGGTAGGGTTCGGGGCTGTTTGCGAAGCCGCGACAGTATGCCCCTGGCTAATTTGGGGTCACTGGACGCGATGCTCGCGTTAGAAATAGGTTTTGAAGAGCCGGAGAAACAAAAATGCTATTTGGCTAGGTTAGAGAGGAAATTCTTGGCCCGAAGTTTTCCTCGGGTCTCGTGCTACATCCAAATGGTGAGCACGAGCTTCGACTCGTCGTAACGGACGTGCTGAAACTTACGGCGCTGTCTTTGGATTCCTAGTTTGGAAGAACGGGTCAAAATAGTGTTCAAATAGGTGTAGTTATAGCAATTTTTCGGGAACTTCGGTTTAAGCCTAGTGTCGGCTAAGTACCCGTATTAGCGACATGTTATTGTAATGTTATCAGGATGGATATGGTGAGTCTTTTACTGACTACAGTTTCTGTTCAGGTACCAGCTGTTCAGCACCAGCCGCCCAGTAGTCTAGCGAGAGTTCGGGATCGGCCTACATTCGGGTGGTTCGTTCGACTGACTTCAAGGTGGGTCTTATTTTGGTACTTAGCGCCGATTTCCGGCGGTCGCTTTTATTCTTAATTTTTCATCACGTTGCTAACATGATAGTGGGTACACCCTTAGAATCCTTTTATGCGCAATGTCGTTATATTCATGTTTATCATGGGGTGGGTTTCTTCGTGGTGTTTAGCGTCGGTCTCCGGCGGCCGTTTTCCTTTCGATAGTACATGTTAGCGGGTTACCTTCGAGTACACGTATTACTGCTTTACTTTTGATTACACAGGTTAGCGGGTTACTTTCGATCACACATGTTGCGGTTTTACTTTTGATTATATATGATGCCGTTTTACTCTTGTTATATATTATGAGGCTAACATGATGGTGGTTATGGTTACTTGGCTCGAGGCTGCAGCACGCGCACCCGCGGTTTGGCCACCGCAAAGGGTGCGCTTTTCCGAAAAAGCGGTCTATGACCCGTGTATACCCACGAGGTGACATAGTGGGGCCCCTTATTAGTTGTGGGGTTTGAGGCGCCGAGGTGCGAGCGGTGCGACCCGTCGGTTTAGTTGTCCGACGTGGTCGGGTTTCTGCAGGTACGGTATGGGCCGTCGGTTTAGTTGTCCGACGTGGCCAGGTATTACAGGATACAGGTGTACAGGTTGTCTTTTCCCTCTTGGGAGGGCGGTTGCTCCGGTTGTCTTCACGGTTTGTTTTATTATATTCTCCTGCTCTACTATTATTCGTCACTGACTTCCCACTTTGTGACAGGGTTCAGACGGGGGGAGAGGTAGGCGGCGGTGAGGACGGGACAGGAGCTTCTGGGTCGCTGGGGACCCTGGACTGTATTTCTTCCTTCATCCTTACATTTCATTTACATTGTAGTCATGTGTGAGGTTCTCGATACCCTCGTGGGGTCGGCGTGGATGTCGGTATGGGTTGCATTTAGTTACCCTCTTATGCGTTTGTTCTTCCTTTTATCTCTGTTGGCCGTTTGGAAAAGAAAAAGGCAAAACCAAAGAAATGATTGCGAAAACCGTCTTTAAAATCTAAGTGTCGTGTGGGCACTGGTTTCAAAACCCTGTGGATTTATGGATTGCGAAATGGATTTCAAAACTCGAGTGTCGTGTGGGCACTGTTTTCAAAACCTTGTGGATTTATGCTGATTTCGAAACTCGTTTTCAAAACTTAAGTGCCGGGTAGGCGCTCTTTCAACGACTGTGGATTTATCCTTTCCAAATTGATCGGCCATGCGCTTTAATAAATTAGAATGCTGGTTGTATGTTAATAATCGTTGTGATTGAATGGTCGTGTATGTTTGGAACATGTACTGAACGCTACGCCGTGCACATACAGGGGAGACTCCGTCCGTTTACAGAGAGATCCTGTATGTGCGGCGGGTCTGGGCACGCGCCGGGGAAGAAGGATTTTCTTTGCTATCAAAAAAAAATTTACGTCAAACGTACGACTTTTGCAAACCGTTTCCGCTAAAACAAACCCCCGGGGCGTGACATAGTGTTGGGGGCAGATCAGCGGCAGTGTGACACAGTTGTCGGAGCAGCGCAGTGACACAGTTGTCGGGGCAGCGACACAGTTGTCGGAGCAGCGCAGTGACACAGTTGTCGGGGCAGCGACACAGTTGTCGGAGCAGCGCAGTGACACAATTATCGGAGCAGCGAGTAGCCCCCTCTGTGCCAACGTTTAGTGCTGGGGCACCGAGGCATGGTGGACAGTGGACAATGGATAAGCTGTGGGACAACATCGATCGAGTGAGCCAGTTTTGGCGGATGAGTCATTCCGATTCGTGGGATTTAGTATGGAGCCTTTGGAAGTAGGGTCGTGTTCGGTGGGGGATAGAGAGTACTTGGAAGCCTTTTGTGTCAAGAGTTAACGCAGTTGCGGAACGGCGTGCTCTATGTGTAGAGGGACGAGGCGCATCGTATATGTATGTCTGAGAGTGGACTGCACCAGGATACCTTTTGGCTCGTCCATTTCGGATTTAGGACGCCTCAATGGAGTAGGTGTCGGGTATGGAGCGTGGCGCTGCAGCTCCTTTGAGTTTGGACCTGCCGCCAGAGGCGAGTTCTGATAGAGGCGCTTAACGCCGCGTGATGGAGGACAGATCAGTCGGAAGAAGCATTCCCGATTTCTTTTCCCAGGATGGTGGATTTTTGAGACGCCAGAGGTCGGGCGGACCCCGATGGCAGCATCAGCATTAATATCGGCAGCAGCGGTGGCATGGATATGTTACCTGCGGAGGGCCACTTTTGTCGTCCGGTGTGAGCAGAGGTAGAGGTTGTACTCCCTTTGTGTGGTTGGTTGTGATTTTGTAGGCAGACTGAGCGACGACCACCTGCATCGAGTGGATGGGTCTGTGCCGCCCGGTTGTGGGGCACCACGGTAGAGAATCTGGTTACTGCAGGTATGGTTATATTTCAGCAGCATGAGTTAGGGGTAGGATGGATGCTACGTGCACGGGAGGTTTAGATTTCCGATCACACTTTGCACGTGAAGGAATGTTGTTGGTCCTGCCCGGTGTAGATAGGGTCCAGGATAGTGCCGGTAGACCGGATGGTCTTGACTCAGCTGCGGGACTTGGATTGTGTTACTTTGGATGGTTCACTCCGGCTTTGCGAGGAATATCGGTACTTGGATGAGGTGACCATCAGGAACAAGTACCCTTTACTGAGCATGGAGGATATGTTTGACCAGCTGCAAGGGTCTTGTACTTTCTCGAAGATTGAGTTGCAATTTGGTTATCACCAATTGAAGGTGAAGGCTGAGGATTTCCCCGAAGACAGCTTTTAGGACAGTACGGGCAATGTGAGTTCACAGTCATGCCTTATGGATTGGCCAGTGCCCTGCCGCGGTAATGGATTGGATGAACTGGATTGTTCGACCTTATTTGGATGCGTGTGGATTCAGGGAGCAGGGAAATTGCTTATGCATCCCGGCGGCTTAAGGATTAGAGATCAGAGTCCGAGTGATCAGTCGGGGAACTTTATTTTGGATACCTCGGGAGTATGGAGGTATTTGGATCGAGCTTTTGTGCCGATGGACTCGTGGTTGGATTACCGGGGGGCCCTGGGAGGAGCGGATGCTTTTGCCGATGCAGGCTACTTGGTCACTCGAGCGGTTAGCCCAGCTGTACTTGGATGAGGTGGTGCGGTTTTTCTGGAGTACCCGCCTTTATTTTGTTCTAGTTAGAGACCCGAGGATTACATCGCGTCTCTGGAGGAGGTATTAGTTAGTCTTGGGAGCTTGAGTTGAGGATGATTGTATGCCTACCCCCCCCCCCCCCCCTCCCTACTTGTTCGAGGTTCCGGCTTGAGGGATGACCTTAGTTTCGAGGACAAACTTTCTTTTAGTGGGGGAGGATGTGATGACCTGGATCTCCGCAGAGCTGTTGCAGTGGGATCGGTGACTTCTGGGGGCCTGTACTGTATATTGGAGGTGTTTGTGCACAAATTGGGCACAAGTGTTGGACTCAGGGATTAAAATGGATCACGAGGGTAATCGGATGATCTCGTCGAATGTTTAGAAGGGGTTTCACGTGAAACACACATTAGAATTGGACTCGGTGAAAATTTGGGTTAAAAACACTTGTCTGGGTGCATTCGGCAAATTTTGGAGTTAGAATTTGGCAAATCGGACAGTGGATTTGGATTCAGCGCGCGAAAAACGATGAAAATAGACTATTTACTTGTATTTTTCACAGCCCGAATGCCCGTGCACGGATTTCGAGGCTTGGGTACTGTTCCGGCGCCGGGGGGCAGCGCCGGCGGCGGCGGGCATGTCACGCCCCCGGGGGTTTTTGAGTCATGTGAAGCGAAAAAACGTGTCTATTTTTTTTTTCTTTTTAATAAGGAAACATAATCCTCAACCCCGGTGCGTGCCAGACCGCCACATACGCAAATTCACTCTGTCCACGGACAGAGTCTCCTTTGCATATGCACGGCGTCTTATTTACAACATGTCATTCAATCACAAATATTATGCATCAATTCCCAACCAACAACCATACCGTAGACGTTCACCATCAATTATAGCAAGTTAATTAAGCGGCATCACTGTTTGGAAAGGATAAAGCCCAGAGTTGAAAACCCGTGCCCACACGGCACTTCATTTTGAGAAAACATTTTCGCAATCCTTTAACTCATCATGAAAACATGCCGCACATAAGAACACTACTAAAAGTATCATACTATAACCTACACCTCATCCACAGAGCTAATACAAGTTCACAACTAAGCCATCCACAAGCAAAATAAAGATTCATGCATAAGGAAATGAGTTGGAGTCAAAAGAATCAAGATAACCAAGTGTCCGACTACGGTCCTCACTACGCAGTCCCACCGTCACCCCGGCTGACGCACCTAATAGCAGTACCTGTCACGGAGTGGGTAACGTCAGTGACAAACAAAGTAGATGTCTAATAGTAACAAGAAGGGAAAACAAACCGAATACACCGAGTACCCCGTAACCTTTCGTTAAACCCCCCGTGCATATTTTAAGCTGGGCACCAGTCCCAGAGTACCTGTCGGGGTGACTAAAGTCCCCCCTCGTGCACAAACACCTTTTGATGCTTTAACCACTTCACGGGGCTAGTGCGGCCCCTATAGCAGCCGTGAAGAGGTCCTCACGGCTCCCACTCCTTTGTGAGGCACACGGGTCAAAAAGACCACTTTTCCGGAAAAGTACACCATGCGGTGGCCCGGTCCGCCAGTGTACGTGCAGCATCCGTCACCGGATTGCCAAAATTGGCGTGTAGTGAGCACCGCGACCGCAGCCGCTTAAATTGTCAGATAAAATATCTTTAATCGAAAGGTTAGCTTACCATCTACTTTGTTAGGTAAATTAAAGAATACTTTAATGGCGATAAATGCACTTACTGCACTTGTTGCACTTATGGCAACTCTACCCACCTGGTTGGAGAGAAGACGGGTCACCCGAGCCCTTTGCACTCTCCCGCTGCGCACCCGGACCTATATAAAGTCCGCACGGACACTAAGGTCAGAAAATATACTAACATATCGCAATAGAAAAATACCCCACATTATTATTTACAAAAGTCCGGCACCGTCCCGCTGTCCGGCGGGGCACCCATGCCTTGAACGGCCGTCACCGTCCGTCGGAGCCGCGCATGGCGGGGCTCCGCGGACGGCGTCCTCACAGCACCCAGCGCGGCGTTCGCGCGGTGCTCGTGCGGACACGGGTCCGCGCGGCGCCCGCGCGAACGCCCGCGCGGCGCCCGTGCGGCACCCCGCGCGGGTGCCCGGGCGGCACCCCGCGTGGCTCCCCGCGCGGGGCCGCCCGCGCGGCACCCGTGCCCGGGCCCCGCGCGGGGCCCCGCGCGGGCCCCGCGCGGGGCCGCCCGCGCGGGCCGCCCGCGCGGCACCCCGCGCGGCCGCCCGCGCGGCACCCCGCGCGGGTGCCCGCGCGGCACCCCGCGCGGGGCCGCCCGCGCGGGCCGCCCGCGCGGGTGCCCGCGCGGCGCCCGCGCGGCACCCCGCGCGGCACCCCGCGCGGGGCCGCCCGCGCGGCGGCGCGCGGTGTCCGCGCGGCGCCCGCGCGGGTGTGACCCGCGCGGCGCCGCCGCCGCTTGCGGTGGCGCCCGGTCGTCCGTGTGTTTCTCCCCTTCACCCCGCGCGATGCCCTAGTGGCACCGCGCGCCTCCTTTGTCCGTTCCGTTCGTCTAACATAACTACGATGACGACGACGGTAACGGGGACGGGGGAGAAATTCAAGAAACCTAAAACGGGCGACTAGGAAAATTCGGAAAAATTATTAAAAAATATAAAACTAACCGGAGATCTTCGGGAAAGTGTCCGGTCACGTTTCTTGCCCTCGGGTCGGCGTTTGGGACGATTGGTTCCTTCTCCTTTCTCCGGTTATGGATCCGTTCTCTCTTTTCTCTTACTTTTCCTCACCGGTTGGGGGTTTCGGTAGCACGAAAGAGGAGGGTTTGAGGAGGCGGTAAAATAAGAATAGGGTTTCGCTCGGCGCTCGGTAAACAGGAGAATAAATAGTTCTCCCCATTTACTTATCCAAAATCACGCCAAAAATCCCTTCGGATATTTTCGGTTCGATTAATTAATTTATTAATTAATTAATCCCTACCGATAACCCTATCTTTAACTTCCTTAATTTTACGTACGTAGGAAAACCCGAATCTCCCCGTTTCTATCTCTCAGATAAATATCGGCTGACGGGATATTAAATCTTAAAATCTGACCACCGGTTATTTAATCACCTTAAATTCTGACCACCCGATTATTTAACCACCCTTATTAAATAATCAAATCCCAATTGGATTCAAATTACCGGATATTTAAATCAACCCTTTTTTTTTAAATTTTAGTCACCGATTATTTAATCACCTTTATTAAATAATCTTGTGGGAAACAAATCCCCGATTTAAATATCCCGATTTTATCTCTTATCTAATACATTAAATCCTAAATTAATTCGTACGTAGGAGGATTTAAATTTCCCTCACCGGATAATTAGTTAATTAATTAATTAATTACCCCTACGAGATAACCCACCTTATCTCTAACGGGTGCAAGATATTTTGCACGGTCCCCGATGCGTGACTAATTACCGCAACGCTAAGGATCCCGTTCCGGGAGATCCCGATATCGGATTTCGAATCCGATCGCACCGTCGGTCATCGTTTTTCGCGCTCTATTGCAGAAAAATACACACACCTAGTCCCGGCCGACTTAAGAAAATTAAATAAATTTTATTTCGCTTAAGGCCTAAGCGATTACATGTGAGTTCAAAAATACCCGAAGGGTCGGATCACTACACCACTCACACTTTATAAAAAGTTTCGTCCCGAAACTTAAACTCAAACCTCACTAAACAGTTCGGGAAAACATTCCCTCATTTTCGACTCCAGTTCCCACGTCGCCTCGCGCTCCTCGTGGTTGCTCCACTGGATCTTCACGTAGGGGATCGTTCGGTTGCGCAGCTTCTTGTCCTCTCTTGCCAAAATCCGCACTGGCGTCTCCTCGACGCTCAAGTCCTCTCGCAACTCAATGGTGGAGGCATCCAAGGCATGAGAGGGGTCAGCGAGGTACTTCCGGAGCATCGAGACATGGAACACGTTGTGGACTCGTTCGAGGTTCGGGGGCAGGGCTAACCGGTACGCCACCGGTCCCACGCGCTCTAGGATTTCGAACGGTCCTACGTATCTTGGGCTCAATTTCCCCTTTATGCCGAAACGTCGGTTTCCCTTGGAGGGTGAGACCCGGAGCAGCACGTGCTCGCCCACCATGAATTCTAAGTCTCGGCGTCTGTTATCTGCATAGCTTTTCTGTCTGCTTTGGGCGGTCAGCAGCCTTTGTTTAATTAATCGCACCTTTGCTTCGGTCTCCTCCACCAAATCTGGGCCCAGGAACTTTCGCTCGCCTAAGTCATCCCAGCATATCGGAGACCGACAGCGGCGCCCGTACAGTGCCTCGTACGGCGCCATCTGAATGCTGGCCTGGTAACTGTTATTGTAGGCAAATTCCACCAGGGGCAAACACCGTGCCCACCCTTCGCCCAAGTCCAGAACGCATGCTCGAAGCATGTCCTCCACGATCTGTATCACCCGCTCTGATTGTCCATCGGTTTGCGGATGAAAGGCTGTGCTGAAGTGTAACTTGGTTCCCATTGCTCGTTGTAGACTTCGCCAAAAGTTCGACACAAAACGTGTGTCTCTGTCCGACGTGATGGATGTTGGTACACCGTGCAACCTCACTATCTCGTCGATGTACGTTTGCGCCAGTCGTTCCCGAGTCCATGTCGTGTGTATGGGCAAAAAGTGGGCCGATTTTGTCAAACGGTCCACGATCACCCATATCGCATCGTGTCCCTGTGGCGACCTCGGAAATCCGGTTACAAAATCCATGGTAATCATGTCCCATTTCCACTCGGGCACCGGTAAAGGTTGCAACTTTCCTGCCGGCCGTTGATGTTCGGCCTTCACCCGTTGGCACACTAGGCAGTGCGCCACCAATCGCGTTACGTCTTCCTTCATTTTCGGCCACCAGAAGGTTTGCTTGACGTCTTTGTACATCTTCGTTCCCCCGGGATGCGCTGTATATGGGGCATTATGCGCTTCCCGCAGGATCTCCTCCTTGAGCTCCGGTAGATCCGGCACGCAAATTCGCCCCCGAAATCGTATCGTGCCGTCGGAGCTCACCATAAAGTCGCTCTCCTCGTCTGTGTTTATCCTACTTCGCACCAGCTGGAGCTGTTGGTCAGTCGATTGGCCTTCGAGAATCCTGTCCAGCAGAGTAGGTCTGACCACCAGCGTCAGAAGTCGTGCGACTGTCCCTGCCGGGACTACCTCTAGTCTCAATCGCGAAAATTCCGCAATCAGGCTATCCTGCTGTGTGATGGCGCTTACATCTGCCTCCACGGCCTGTCCTTTGCGACTCAAGGCATCGGCCACCACGTTGGCCTTTCCCGGGTGATAGTGGATCGTCAGATCGTAATCCTTTAATAGCTCCAGCCACCGCCTTTGTCGCAGATTTAGCTCTCTTTGGGTGAAGAGGTACTTGAGGCTCTTATGATCCGAGTACACATTGCAGTGTGCCCCGTACAGGTAGTGCCTCCAAAGCTTGAGCACAAACACCACCGCTGCGAGTTCCAAGTCGTGCACGGGGTAATTCCGCTCGTACTCCTTGAGCTGCCTTGACGCATAGGCTATGACCTTTCCCCGTTGCATGAGCACTCCACCCAATCCATTCCGTGACGCGTCGCAGTATACTTCGTAATCCTCCCCAGGCTCTGGCAGGGCGAGAATCGGGGCTCGCGTCAACCTATCCTTAAGCTCCTCGAAGCTTCTTTGACACTTGTCCGTCCAGACAAACTTCTCCCCCTTTTTCGTTAAACGGGTTAGGGGGGTGGCTATCTTGGAGAAGCCCTCCACGAAGCGCCGGTAATACCCGGCTAATCCTAGGAAGCTTCGAATTTCCGTCACCGTGGTCGGTCGGGGCCAGTCCGTTACCGAATCTATCTTCTTTGGATCCACCGCGACTCCGGCCGCTGAGATCACGTGCCCCAAGAACCCGACCTCTCGGAGCCAAAACTCACACTTTTTGAGTTTGGCGTAGAGTTTCTGTTCCCGTAGGGTCTGGAGGACTGTGCGCAGGTGTTCTTCATGTTCCTCGTCTGTACGGGAGTAGATGAGGATATCGTCGATGAAGACCACCACGAACAAGTCCAAGAAGGGTTTGAATACCCTGTTCATCATATCCATGAACACTGCCGGGGCATTTGTGAGCCCGAACGGCATTACCGTAAACTCGTAATGGCCATAGCGAGTACGGAAAGCCGTTTTGGGAACGTCCTCCCCCTTGACCCGGACCTGATGATAGCCCGACTGTAGGTCAATCTTTGAGAACACCGTCGCCCCCCGTAACTGATCGAAGAGGTCATCGATCCTTGGTAGGGGGTACTTATTCTTGACCGTCACTTTATTTATCTCTCGGTAATCGATACACAACCGGAGACTCCCGTCCTTTTTCCTTACAAACAGGACGGGTGCGCCCCAAGGTGATGCGCTTGGTCTGATGAATCCTTTGTCCAGGAGGTCCTCCAACTGCGCCTTGAGTTCCTTCAGCTCCGCGAAGGCCATCCTGTACGGTGCCTTGGTGATGGGCTTGGTGCCGGGAAGCAGTTCAATTGGGAAGTCAACCTCCCGCTCCGGTGGCATTCCGGGAAGCTCCGCCGGAAAGACATCCGGGAATTCTCCTACCACGGGAATTTCCGAATGCGGGGGGACGGGTCGGGTGGCTAGATCTACTGAGGCTAGGTAGGCCACGCACCCGCCCTCTATCAACTTCCTAGCTCGTGACGCGGAGATGACGGCAAGAAAGGACGTGCTCTTGCACGCCAAGTACACGTTTTCTGGGAATCCCGGCTTCCGCAGTTGCACCTGTCGCTTCTCGCAGTCGATGACCGCCTGATACTCGGTAAGCCAGTCCATGCCCAAGACCACGTCGTAATCTTTTAACGGTATGACCACCAGATCCCAGGGGCACGACAACCTTCCCAACCGTATCGGACACGAGGTCACCAGGCCGGTTGCCGCAATGGGCCCCCCAGGAGTCTGGACGGTCATTAACACATCCAGAGGACTACCTTCTAACTGATGGGCTAGCGCAAAGGTACGGGAAATAAAAGAGCGAGTCGCCCCAGTGTCAAAAAGAGTTCGAGCTCGAAAACTAGAGACGGAAGTAATACCTGCCACCACTTCCTCTGGCGGTACCGTTCCGTGCTGGTCCATAGAGTAGAGTCTCCCTCCGGGTTGCGGTCGCGATCCTCCTTCTGTTCTTGGTGCTGAGGGTCGCGGGGGCATTCCCGTTGGCGCCTTGCCCCGTCCCGGTGTCTGCGCCGTTGGAGTAGAGGCTGCGGAAGATGCCGTCCCAGGGTTCAGGGGACAGTTGAATCGGAAGTGTCCCTGTTTACCGCAACGGTAGCAGTGATCTTGCTTCTTAGGGCATTCAGTCACCGGATGCGACGCTCCACAAATAATACACGGCTTGTTTGCTGGTCGAGGTCTCCCGGTCGGCGCGCTCTTGTTTCCCTGCTGCGTCTTGGGATATTTTGGGGGCCGGCTCCCGCCAGGAGGGCCCCCTCCCGGGTAGGTCTGCGTTCGTTTCTTTTCCCGGTTGTTTTCCGATCCCTCCCGTCGAGCTCGGGTCATGGCGAATCCCCGCTCCACGATGGTGGCCCTATCCACCACCTCACGGAACGTGCGCAGGTCCGCCGCCTGAACCATCTCGAAGATGTCGCTCCGCAGCCCATCCACAAAGAGACGGGCCTTGTGAGGTTCATCCCGTACAGCAAACGGGACGCAATTGACTAACCTCACAAACTCCCTCTGATACTCCACGACTGGGCGGTTCCCCTGCCTGATGTTCTTCAAATCGTCTTCCAGCTGCCGCTTGACGCTTTCAGAGAAGAACGCACCAAAGAGTTCTTCCCTAAAGACCGACCATGTCGGCAACGGGTCGTTGGTGGTCGGATCCGGACGTACCGTCTTCCACCAGATGCGTGCATTCCCCTCCAGAAAGTGAACAGCTAGTGGAACCCGCTCTTGTTCCTCTATTAGCAAGTCCTCGAAAAGCTTATCCATGGTATCCACCCACTTCTCGACGACCCACGGGTCGGTCGTTTCTCCCTCGAAGATGGGTGGGTCATGCTTCTTGAACGCGGTCAGATTTGTCCTGATCCTTTCCCGCGTCGCTCGCAGCTCCGCGGCTCCTCCTGCGGTGGCGGATCCCCCAAGGGTAGGGGTCGTCCCTGCCTCCCCCGCTGCCGCTCCCAACACGGGCCCCGAAGTCGTTGGGGTGAGCACTTCCCTTGGGGCTGGGGGCTGCTCCGTCGTCGTACCACCCGCCCCTTGGGGCTCCGTAGTGGGTGCTGTGGTTTCGGGCGGAGGGGTCGGTTGACGTTCGGTGGTTGCGGTAGCCTGTCGCTGCGTCAGCTGACGCACGTGCTCCGTCAGCGTTGCTAACTGTCCGGCCATTTCCTGCAGTTGTCGCCGGAGGGTCTGGTTTTCTGCGGCGGCTGGGGCCGCTCCGTCCGCATCTGCATTTTCGGTGAACGACCTAGTCCGAACCATTGCGTGCTGGTAACAAAGAAACCACGTCAATCCTATGGCTATATCCCTAGCACATCGTCTCACGGTTTCACCTATGTTACGTTCCCGTTTCCCCGTACTCTCTCGTACTACACCTACACCTTGGTTATCTCATTTCCAATTTGCTTGTGGTACCTAGCACTGTGGATGTAAATCACGTCTACTATGGTTGTGGTTGTATCTCTCTGATACCATTTAATCTGTCACGCCCCCGGGGGTTTTTGAGTCATGTGAAGCGGAAAAACGTGTCTATTTTTTTTTTTCTTTTTAATAAGGAAACATAATCTTCAACCCCGGTGCGTGCCAGACCGCCACATACGCAAATTCACTCTGTCCACGGACAGAGTCTCCTTTGCATATGCACGGCGTCTTATTTACAACATGTCATTCAATCACAAATATTATGCATCAATTCCCAACCAACAACCATACCGTAGACGTTCACCATCAATTATAGCAAGTTAATTAAGCGGCATCACTGTTTGGAAAGGATAAAGCCCAGAGTTGAAAACCCGTGCCCACACGGCACTTCATTTTGAGAAAACATTTTCGCAATCCTTTAACTCATCATGAAAACATGCCGCACATAAGAACACTACTAAAAGTATCATACTATAACCTACACCTCATCCACAGAGCTAATACAAGTTCACAACTAAGCCATCCACAAGCAAAATAAAGATTCATGCATAAGGAAATGAGTTGGAGTCAAAAGAATCAAGATAACCAAGTGTCCGACTACGGTCCTCACTACGCAGTCCCACCGTCACCCCGGCTGACGCACCTAATAGCAGTACCTGTCACGGAGTGGGTAACGTCAGTGACAAACAAAGTAGATGTCTAATAGTAACAAGAAGGGAAAACAAACCGAATACACCGAGTACCCCGTAACCTTTCGTTAAACCCCCTGTGCATATTTTAAGCTGGGCACCAGTCCCAGAGTACCTGTCGGGGTGACTAAAGTCCCCCCTCGTGCACAAACACCTTTTGATGCTTTAACCACTTCACGGGGCTAGTGCGGCCCCTATAGCAGCCGTGAAGAGGTCCTCACGGCTCCCACTCCTTTGTGAGGCACACGGGTCAAAAAGACCACTTTTCCGGAAAAGTACACCATGCGGTGGCCCGGTCCGCCAGTGTACGTGCAGCATCCGTCACCGGATTGCCAAAATTGGCGTGTAGTGAGCACCGCGACCGCAGCCGCTTAAATTGTCAGATAAAATATCTTTAATCGAAAGGTTAGCTTACCATCTACTTTGTTAGGTAAATTAAAGAATACTTTAATGGCGATAAATGCACTTACTGCACTTGTTGCACTTATGGCAACTCTACCCACCTGGTTGGAGAGAAGACGGGTCACCCGAGCCCTTTGCACTCTCCCGCTGCGCACCCGGACCTATATAAAGTCCGCACGGACACTAAGGTCAGAAAATATACTAACATATCGCAATAGAAAAATACCCCACATTATTATTTACAAAAGTCCGGCACCGTCCCGCTGTCCGGCGGGGCACCCATGCCTTGAACGGCCGTCACCGTCCGTCGGAGCCGCGCATGGCGGGGCTCCGCGGACGGCGTCCTCACAGCACCCAGCGCGGCGTTCGCGCGGTGCTCGTGCGGACACGGGTCCGCGCGGCGCCCGCGCGAACGCCCGCGCGGCGCCCGTGCGGCACCCCGCGGGGGTGCCCGGGCGGCACCCCGCGTGGCTCCCCGCGCGGGGCCGCCCGCGCGGCACCCCGCGCGGGTGCCCGCGCGGCACCCCGCGCGGCACCCCGCGCGGGGCCGCCCGCGCAGGGCCGCCCGCGCGGGCCGCCCGCGCGGCACCCCGCGCGGGTGCCCGCGCGGCACCCCGCGCGGGGCCGCCCGCGCGGCACCCCGCGCGGGTGCCCGCGCGGCACCCCGCGCGGGCCGCCCGCGCAGGCCGCCCGCGCGGGGCCGCCCGCGCGGCGCCCCGCGCGGGTGCCCGCGCGGCGCCCGCGCGGCACCCCGCGCGGGGCCGCCCGCGCGGCGGCCGCGCGGTGTCCGCGCGGCGCCCGCGCGGGTGTGACCCGCGCGGCGCCGCCGCCGCTTGCGGTGGCGCCCGGTCGTCCGTGTGTTTCTCCCCTTCACCCCGCGCGATGCCCTAGTGGCACCGCGCGCCTCCTTTGTCCGTTCCGTTCGTCTAACATAACTACGATGACGACGACGGTAACGGGGACGGGGGAGAAATTCAAGAAACCTAAAACGGGCGACTAGGAAAATTCGGAAAAATTATTAAAAAATATAAAACTAACCGGAGATCTTCGGGAAAGTGTCCGGTCACGTTTCTTGCCCTCGGGTCGGCGTTTGGGACGATTGGTTCCTTCTCCTTTCTCCGGTTATGGATCCGTTCTCTCTTTTCTCTTACTTTTCCTCACCGGTTGGGGGTTTCGGTAGCACGAAAGAGGAGGGTTTGAGGAGGCGGTAAAATAAGAATAGGGTTTCGCTCGGCGCTCGGTAAACAGGAGAATAAATAGTTCTCCCATTTACTTATCCAAAATCACGCCAAAAATCCCTTCGGATATTTTCGGTTCGATTAATTAATTTATTAATTAATTAATCCCTACCGATAACCCTATCTTTAACTTCCTTAATTTTACGTACGTAGGAAAACCCGAATCTCCCCGTTTCTATCTCTCACATAAATATCGGCTGACGGGATATTAAATCTTAAAATCTGACCACCGGTTATTTAATCACCTTAAATTCTGACCACCCGATTATTTAACCACCCTTATTAAATAATCAAATCCCAATTGGATTCAAATTACCGGATATTTAAATCAACCCTTTTTTTTAAAAATTTTAGTCACCGATTATTTAATCACCTTTATTAAATAATCTTGTGGGAAACAAATCCCCGATTTAAATATCCCGATTTTATCTCTTATCTAATACAATTTAAATCCTAAATTAATTCGTACGTAGGAGGATTTAAATTTCCCTCACCGGATAATTAGTTAATTAATTAATTAATTACCCCTACGAGATAACCCACCTTATCTCTAACGGGTGCAAGATATTTTGCACGGTCCCCGATGCGTGACTAATTACCGCAACGCTAAGGATCCCGTTCCGGGAGATCCCGATATCGGATTTCGAATCCGATCGCACCGTCGGTCATCGTTTTTCGCGCTCTATTGCAGAAAAATACACACACCTAGTCCCGGCCGACTTAGGAAAATTAAATAAATTTTATTTCGCTTAAGGCCTAAGCGATTACATGTGAGTTCAAAAATACCCGAAGGGTCGGATCACTACAGGGCAGCGGTGGAGCACGGCGGCGCATAGTGGCGCAGCGGCGGGCAGCATCGCAGGCAGCGCACAGGCGCGGACAGCGCGGAGGCGCGCGGGCAGGCGCGCGGTACAGCGGGGGGGAGTGCACCACGTGGCGGATTTTCGTTGGTGGGACTGGGGCACGTGGAAGCGGATGAGAGGTTGGTTCTGTAGGCGCGGTTTACGGGGTGCGCTAGGAGCCGTGGACCGGGGCGGGGCCACGTGGCGACCCTTGGTTGGCCGGTCCACGCGTGCCCGGTCCACGAAGCCTGTGAGGCGGCCTCGGGATGCGTGCCTGGCAGGGGGCGCAGGCGGCGGGCGCAGACCGCACGTGGGCGCGTTGACGCGCGGTTCCCGCGCGTGGGCATGCCACGCGTCGGCTTCCGCGGTGGGCCATGCGGCGCGTAGTGGCGGTGGGTTTTGGTGTCCGCTGTTTTGCGGTGACGTGGCTGTACAGGAGCGTTTCGGGCGCTCTTCGCAGCGGGTTGCGGGGACCCGGATTCGGCACCCGAATGTTTCGGGCGCCCGAATCCGGGGACACAGTGGGTATTTTGGCATTTGTTTCTTTTGGCCTATAAAAAGGCCGGTTTGAGCTGCGATTTGGACCTTTTTGGAGCTGTTTCTCTCTGGGTGTTCTACAGAGAAGTTGTTCCCCTCTTTGATCTACACCTTGTGGAGGATTTCTGGGATTTTTGGTGGCATGCACTTCGAGGTTTCCGATTTTACGGCGCAGCGAGACGTTCTTGCATTGGTGTTCTTCTCCGTCGCATTTTGGTGCATGGACTCCCCCGGGCTACTCCGACCATCTTTTTCGGCGATTCTTGCACCGTTGGCTTCACAATAGGTAGGGCTATGACTTTTGTGTTCTGAGCTTCCCCTCTTTTCAAGTTTTTCTTGGTGTGTTCCGAGCCTTCTTATGACCACCCTTTTCTGCTGCGGAGTTTTTGGACAGCACCACGGTTTTTCAGCGATATCTCCGCGCACAGACATCGGACTGAGGCATGCCAGTAGTCGTTTTGCATCTACGCATCGCAAGGAGTTTCCTCGAATTTTCCTGGATTTTTTTGAGTTTTCCCCGAAGGTGATAATCCCACTTTTTCTGTATGAAGTGTTATAGATTTTGTACTTGGGATTTTTGGAGGTAGTCACCTTGCCGATTTTGTATCTTGGCCTACAGGTGTCGGTTTTGGACGTACGAGTAATCGTTTCGATCGGCTCGACGCGACGAACGCAGCAGTTATTTTTTTGGATTTTTCTGAGTTTATTTAGCAGGTGAGATTTAGCCATCTTCAGGGCTAGTTGTGTGGACAGCGGCATGTTGTATGTTATTTGGTTTAATTGCGCACCGTTTGGTTTATATTTTTCAGTTTTGGGCGTTTGGCGTGGAAAAGGGATATTGGATAGCAAGGAGGTTTTATAGCTGTGGATTATGCGTTTCCAGGTGGGTGGTTGCTATATCCCTCTTTTCTGACTTACCCACTAGGAGTATTAGAGAGATCCTTTTGGGATATCTATGATCGGTAATTGCTATTCTTGTGAGTTTGTCATGTGAGACACATCATGTTGGAAATGTTATTAAGGAATCACTATGTGGGAAACATAATTGTAATTGGAACTTATGCTTGCTTGTGTGGAATTATGGATTGCTATGTTAGCACTAAACCTTGCATGTGGATTTGATTATAATATTGAGGCCATGTAATTTATCTTGATAGTGGAATATTTGCATGCTCGTGTCGGTATATAGATTTCTGTGTTAGCACTTAACCTTGCATCTGGAATTGTTTATTATATTGGGTCAAAATGATTTATCCTGTTAGTGGTATTACTTGAGGATAGGTGACATGCATAGGTGGATACTGTTAATAATCAATAACTTAATTTATTTTTCCTTGAGAACACTTGCATGCTTGTATGGTCATCTAGATAGGCCATTTCTTATCGCTACACTATCTTGTTGGAACTTGACTTAGGAGAAACCATACTTGCTTCTTTTCTCCTTATTCTTTAGTCAGGTGGTTCTTGTTGCTCGGGTTGGAGCAGGGGTATGGGATAGTGTAGCTGGGATCTTGGGGTCGGGGACAGGTGGTATTCGATTATGGGTTGTGGGGTGTTGCGGCTACCGCGGATAGTAGGCGGTTGACCGGATACAGATTATTTTACCCGATTTTGGATTGGGGGTTATTGCGGCTATCGCAGATAGTAGGCGGATGACCGGATGTCGGGTATGGGACATGATTGTGATTGTGGGTTATTTCGGTGACCGCGGATATTGGGCGGTTGACCGGTTGTCGGTTGTTGGGCTTGATTGTTGACAGTGGGTATCGCGGCGACCGCGGATATTGGGCGGTCGACCAGATGGTTACTTATGCATCAGATTGGGGATCGGGGTTCTTTAGTGGAGGGTTTTGTTCCACTTGAGTATAGTTGTGATCCAATCCTGCTTTTATGATACTTGTGACAGTGATTGAGTTCTATTATCGCACCGGCGTGGCTTTATATGCCCGGTGATGCTTTTCTCGTGTGGGTCGCTCCCCTTGAGTTCCCCTCCGGAGCGTGGGGGTCAGACGGGCCTTGAGTTTTTGCTATCACATCGGCGCGGCTTATTTGCCCGATGATGAGGGCGGCAATAGGAGTTTTGCTATCACATCGGCGCGGCTAACTTGCCCGATGATGAGAGTGGTACAGATTGGGTTCATCTGGGACGGTTGGTTACTGTTGCATACGGTTATTCCAGTCTAGGACTGCATTTAGAGGCATAGTAGTGGTAGTTTCCTTCTTCAGTAGTCATTATTGCTTACCACTCTTCTTTCCCTTTTGCCTCTGGTAGACCTAGTGGGTGTGTCAGAGTTTGAGGATTTACCCATTAGGGGAGGCTACTGGTTTACTAGTAGTTCTCACCCCCATTTTTCTTTTCTCTTTTTCTTCTCCCTTGTTTTACAGTGTCTTCTGCGGGTGCTGCTGGGCTTTCAACAGCGGGTCGAGGAGAGAGGACGGCTGAGTAGATAGATCTCGAGGCAGGATAAGCGTGTTAGCTGGACTGTTGGTGTACCCATGTTTCCTCAGACGGTTGTACTTTTACTTTTGGGACTGGCTTTTGCCAGCATGTTGTATTTATTTTGGTGAGCTGGGAGAGACAGATGTATCATTTTTACAGATGTACTGTATTTTATTTCCAGCTTCAGTCTGAGATGTAGTAGTTTTAGTTCAACTCTGTTTTTATTGCTCTTTATTATATCTCTTTATTTGAGCAGGCTGCTGGCGCTTCGTGTATACGGAAAATTCCGTGTACACGGTGGATCTGTAGACGGGCCCGGGTTCTGGTTTACACCCGGGTCGTGACATAGATAAACAAGAAAACACCATCTATGTAGTAACCATGATTTTTAAAATCCAAAAATTTGAGTTTAAATAATTTCCTGGAAGTAATTAAATGGCAAAATAGGCAATTAGTAGTGCAATAGTGGCCCTAAAAATGTCGACTTTTGATCGGGGCCTGATCTCAAAAATCGGAGATCACCATTGCGACCGTCTCGTCGAAACATGAAAAATTGATATAAAAATGTTTTCGATCCGACGGTCAGATCTTCCAGAAATCAGTAAAGAAGTGGGCGGGTCCCACAACTTAAAGATGAATAGTAACCCCCTATTTTAAATGCCCTATTGATCGACGTTGGCCGATTCGCCGTCTGGACCCCTAATATAGCAATATGAGTAGTCAAACCTAACTATTTTCGATGTTCTGAGCGCAATGGCGCTGATGGAATTCGCGTTTGGCGATCCGGATGCATCGAAGTGCGTGCATCAGACTGTAATCTATCGAACTAGATGGCCCGAGATTTTATACGAGTGTCAAACCAAGCAAGCAAATACGCTACCTGATAGGTCTCGACGAGCCGGACGTCGTGGCAAAGTCTGTTTCGCAATTTGACGAACGGATTTTCTCGAAATGCGTAAAAAGTACCAAAAAAGGGGGTATTTTTGAAGAAATCCTATTATTTTATGTACCAAAATTAAAGAGGCTTATAGGTTAGGGTTCTGGGTACATTTTTTTACCTACAGATAGCTTTCTAGGGTTTAAGATTAAGTGTGAACAGGGTTCATGGGGAATTTTTGCAAGAATCTTGCATTTACACCTTTTTGTCTCTTGGTCTACCTTGGGCTGGAGCACGAGGGGTCAGCAAGGGATCCAAAGCATCACCAACTCCTCTGAGTTCCCCAGACTAAGTCCCGAAGTGTTGGAGTGGCTGAGGGACAAACCCATTGAGACCAAACCCGAGAGAGTGAGAGGAAGAAGAAGGTTGGATCAAACCTTTTCAAAGTTGGAGTTGAATTTCTCTGGGGTGTTCCTTGTGTCTGTGGAGCATCCTGGGAGGTTGCTGTGGCCGCGCGAAGAAGGAGAAGGAAACCGGCTTCTTCCTTGTCTTCTACAACCCCGGCCAAGGTAAGGTCTTTTAAACCCCGGTTTGTTTTAGCCCGAGACCACTAGCAGTAGGTTAGTTAGGTTCTTGTGATGCTCTCTGCACAGTCTGAGCCCCCCATGCATGGCCGGTTGCCGGCGAGAGCAATATCTCACCGGAAACCTAAAGAAGCTCCGTCGCGGCCATTCTTTGCAACTAATGGACCAAAACTTGGTCGCCGGCGCTCCGGCCAACTCCAGCCGGGGTGGGTTGGTCGGGAAGCTTCCTATGACTCCTTAGAGACTTTCCATCCATGTTGGGAGGCTCCATGTTGTCTCTGGAGAAAACCGCCATTAGAGGTGAAGAAGCTCGAAATGGAGCTTGCTCCGCCGCCGCCGCCGTGCCTCGTCGCCGGGAACGGGTCCAGGTGAGCTTGCTTTGAGTTTTGGGGAAGGTTTGAGCAAGTGGCTTGGGCTCAGATGCTCTGGTTGAGTGATCACGAAATTCGAAGCAAAGGCTTCATCTTCAACCTCTTACCGCGGCCAAATCTGGGAGCAAACTTGAAACCAAATTGATGGAAACGCTTCTGCGACTTAGAGGAACATTTCCTTCCAAGTTTGGAAGCATTTGGTGCTGTGGTTGCAGAGAACCAACTTAGTGTTGGGTGTGGTGTGTGTTGTGTATAGAGTGCATGTTAGATGTTTGATTAAATGCCACAAAGAAGTTTTATGTAGAATTAGGCTTTGATGTAAATATGAAAAATGCTTCAAATGATCCCCTGAGCTTGATGCTCACTTCAGATCAAAGTTGATCTTTGTGGATTGATGTTTGGAGCATTATGTGAGTTGATTAAGAGCAAGGTCATGGATCTCTTTGATCCAGCAGATTCTGGGCTGCCAAACAGTGAGCCTGGGTGTTCTGGAGTCTCAGGAGACTAATGCTTCAATTTATTTCAAGTTTGCACAAATAGGTTAAAAGTTATAGTATAAACAAGCTCTAAGTTAATATTATGGCCCAAGGTTGGTTCTGGGCTGTTTGCGAAGCAGCGACAGTGAGCTCCTGGCTATTTTGGGGTCACTGGATGCGATGCTCGTGTTATATTTAAGTTTTGATGATCCGGAGAAACAAAAATGGCTTAAGGCTAGGTTAGAGAAGAATTTTATGACCCGAAATTTTCCTCGAGTTCCGTGCTGCCACAAATGGGTGAGCACGGTGTTCAGCAAGTTATTTGTCACCTACTGGAAGTGACGGTTCGTAAAAATGTTATTCCAGTCAAGAGAACGAGCGAAAACGGCTATCTAAAGGCACTAAAAGTGCGATTTTGGAAAAGATCCGGGTTCTAGTTGAGTTGGGATTAGAGTGATTGAGTTGTTCCCTGATCAGCATTTTTGATTCAGGTTGACACAGTCTTCGAGCTTTCTGTTGGAGTCGAAAGTTTGCCTGCAAAACGACAGGTGGGTTTATCTTCGGTCCGGGCTTTATCATTTCGGCCCTCTGGGGTATAGTATTGGTTGGACCCCTGTTCTTGTTAGCCTAGATGATATTTGAGCCTGCCTTCCTTTTGATCAGTTTTATTTTGCTATAAACGTGTTTTTATTCAACCAATGTTTTGTCTCCAAGCATCGCAGAGTCGCCGGAGTCTGTTCTTGTTTGATAGGACGAAGGCATAGCTCTTCGAGGTTTGGACATAAAACATGTTTTCAAAATGTTTTCCTAAAAAGATTTTAGTTTTGCATGATCGATTCTCAGTTGCTTCCATATATTATGACTCTATTCCTGGACATTTGCCATGCCTGATTGGTCATTAGCTAGCTTGCACATTTATACTTGATTATCAGTATATCCTGATCCATGTTCTAGAAATTGTTGATTATATTCTGCATTGCATCCTTGTTGGAATTTTGGTCATTTCTAGTTGCATACCTGTTGATCAGTACTCCCTGATTATTTCTGATCCAAACTATAGTAGTGGATGATTATTCCTGCATATGAGTTGAGATTCAATTGATTCTGATATTGCATCCTTGATTAGATTGTTTCGGCTTGTTGTTCACCCGTTATGCTGCTAAATACATGATTTTATAAAATAAATATTTTTATCGAGCTTCGTAGGATCGCCTGAGTATGTTCTTGTTTGATAGGACAAGGGCAACGCTCTTCGAGGCTTGGACCTAAAACTTGTTTTCAAAATGGTTTTCTCAAAAACATGTATTTAGTTTTGCATGATTGGTTAGCCTGCATGATTGGTATTCAGTTGCTTTCAGATCTGGATAATTATTGTCACGCCCCGGGTGTAAACCAGAACCCGGGCCCGTCCACAGATCCGCCGTGCATGCGGTATTTCCCACATACACGAAGCGTCGGTAACCTGCTCAGATAAGAAATAATAATAAAAGAGCATAATAATCAGAGCTAAAATAAAACTACTGTATCTCAGACAGATGCTGGAAGTAAAAAGTACAACAGTAAAATAAAATACAGATGTCTCTCCCAGCTCACAACTATAATACAAACAGCTGGCAGAAGCCAGTCCCCAAAAAGAAATACAAAAAACTGTCTGAGAAGTCCTGGTACCCAAAAATCTCCAGCTACGACCCTCGGTGGCTCTCTATCTAGTCCGCAATTCGCTTACCTCGATCAGTTGCTGACGGCCCAGCAACTCCCACTGAGGACTCTGCAAAACAAGGGAAAGAAAGAAACAAGAAAAACAATGGGGGTAAGTACTACTATAAACAGTAGCCTCCCCTAGTGGGTAAAGCCTCAGCTCAGATATGCCCACCAGGTGCTCAGAGGCAAAAAGGGAAAGAAGAGAGAAGGGGATGCAGATAAATAAAGCAACTGATAAAGTGCTATCCCTAATATGCCTCTACATGACCAACCAATAAGGATGGGGAAAAAGGATGCATCAGAATCAAGAAGCCTGTCATAATGACCCAATCTG
This sequence comes from Tillandsia fasciculata, assembly GCA_029168755.2. NCBI lineage: Eukaryota > Viridiplantae > Streptophyta > Magnoliopsida > Poales > Bromeliaceae > Tillandsia > Tillandsia fasciculata. The sequence continues at coordinate 11,223,176 of CM054948.1, forward strand.
ACAGCCAGTGAACACTGGCACTGCCTGCTCTGCTGTCGAACTCAAGAAACCAGCATGGTGCCCGGCGCTCACACCGTGGAAAGCAGCAAGGTGCCCGGCGCTCACACCGTGGAAAGCCTACTCCGGAGTGGCACTCGAGGGGAGCGACCCACACGAGTAAATATCACTGTATCAAGCATCTCTGTAACCACTGTCTCATAATAGCAGGACTGGATCGAGACTCAAAGAAGTGGGAACAACCCTCCACTAAAGTAAGCCCGATCCCCAAAACACCCAATCTGATGCAATAGAAACAATCCGGTCAACCACCCAAGATCCGTGGTCGCCGCAACACCCTGACAAACCCAACCTGTCCCAAATCCCCAATACCTGACTACACTGTCCAACATACGCTCGAACCTGAGCGATTAAGCCGCTAGTGCCAACAATGAAAGAAGAAAAGAGAAAAGCATGGTTTCTCCTAAGTCAAGTCCCAAAATAGTGTAGCAGTAAAAGATGACAATAATTATGTGACCAATTTAATCATGCATGTTCCAATATTTTGTCCAATTTCCAAGTATAAACAGTTTAGAAGTGACATAAGCTAGGGTGACCGTCTCACATGAACAAACATCAGTTTTGCAGTCCTCTATTTCTATTTGTCTCCAAGTATACAGTTCCAGTGATTAATCTAACAATAATTTATTAGAGATCTGATAACCAATAATCAATTTCCTAGAGCATGCAAGTCTACCAATCAACACATTTGGCATTGTCATAGCAAGGGTACTCTGATATTCCTAGTGGGCATACAAAGAGAGGAGTACAACAACCACCCACCTGAAGCGCAACTGTCCAAACTCGTACAGTCAGAAAATACCAAAATTCCAAATCCTTGCTCCCACAATTTTAGCACACCCGCAACATTCCTGGTACATCAAGAAATCCACTAATTACACTAGACTCCCAAATTCAGCACTTAATCACATACAACCTCGAATTCAAACTGTTAAATTATCACCTGCAGAAATTGCCCAGAAAATTCCAATAAAAATATCACGGCGATCCTTGCGTCGATAGCTTCGAAACGGTACCTTGCACGTCCAAATCGAGTTCGGTAAGTCAAGATAAAAATTCGGCAAGAGGGCACTCTCATACAATAATCTGTATTAAGGACTGATTACTGTTCACAGAGAAATCATTAATTTTCACCTCGAAAGAAAATTCACAAAAATCCAATAAAAATACGAGCGCGTTCCTTGCGATCCGTAGATGAAAAAGTTGTATAAGCTCGTTTCCGTCGGACGCTCGTGCGCAAAGATATGGCCGAAACACTCCGCTGCTGTCAAGGAATTCCATACAGAAAAAGGGGTCACTTGTTGCCTCGAAATCCGTGCCAAAACCTCGAAACGGGAAAGCGCGACCAAAACGAAAGATGAAGTCCTACCTCTTAGGAGTCTACTGGTGCAAGAATCACAGGAAAATGATGTCGGGGTAGCCCAGGGGAGCAAAAATACGATCGCTGCGCCGAAGAAGAACACTAGGAAGCAACGTCGCGCCGCACCGTAAAATGGGGAACCTCGGGATTCGTGCCTCCAAAACTCTTGAAACTTGGCAGGGAGATCCAGGACTTAGAGATGAAAAACTTTGCTTGAAAGGTGCTTGGGCTGAAGAGGCTCGGTTTGGGAGAAAAAGAGAAGAAGGAGCTCGGGTTGGGGTTTTAATAGGCTGAAAAACAAATCAATAATTCCACCATGTCCCTACTTTCGGGCGCCCCGATTTCGGGCGCTACAGTAACGGGCCGGCCCGATTTCGGGCGCGCACAGTGCGGCCCGGCCACCCACGCCCAGCCCAACACCCGCGGACCCCGCTGCACCCGGAGCACCTGCGCCAGCCAATGGCGACGCGCCACGTGGCCCCGGCAGGCCGTGCACCGCGCACGTCGCGCCGTGCACCGCGCACGTCCCGGCTGACCCGGTCGTACGGCCACCTGCCCCGGTCACCTCTCCACCGCTTGCGTGGACCGGGAGCACAACACCCGCCAACCCGACCCGCCACGTGTCACCCCGGTCCACCGTGCACCCGGCCCAACTCCGTGGACCGCGCGCCTGAACCGGCCAACCGAAAGCGCCACGTGGCACCGCCCTGGTGCACGACCCCCGCGGTGGACCGCGCGCCTGCCCGCGCGCCCTGCGCCCTGCCCGCGCCGCTGCCCGCCTGCCGCCTGCCGCCGCTGCCGCCTGCCCGAGCCCCGCCGCCCGCCGGCGCTGCCCGCCGCCGCCGGCGATCGCCGGCGACACTGTTCCGGCGTGAACAGTACCCGCAAGCTCAAATTAACAAGTAAATAGCCCATCTTGACCGTTTTCGCGCGCTGATTCCAAAAACGAGGTCCGTTTTGCCAAATTCCGCCTCCAAAATTTGCCGGAGGCTCCCGCAAGCGCCAAAAACTGTCAAAACTTCCGGGAGTCCGCTTTTGGACATCCGGACTCAGAACTGGGCAAACAAAAAGCCAATCTCAAGTGTTTTTCCGCGCTGAATCCAAATCCATCCTCCGTTTGGCCTAAATCCTTTTCTAAAATTCGGCAAAAGCAGCCGAAGGCCAAAACAGCTAACCAAAGCTCACAGGGTCCATCGGTGGCATCCCTTTGATGCACTATGGGCCAGATACACCATCAACAGGTGTCTATACAGTGGATTCACGGGAAAAGCTGCATGGGGGTTCAGGGTCCTACATCCTCCCCCACTAAAAAAGTTTCGTCCCCGAAACAAGATAAACAAAGCAAACGTACCTCAAACTGCGGCCTCGAACAAGAAGGGGTAGGCATCTCTCATCTCTGTCTCCAGCTCCCATGTAGCCTCTTGCTCCTCATGATTGCTCCACAGGATCTTCACATATGGAATGGCCCGATTGCGCAATTCCCTCACCTCACGAGCAAGAATCCGCAACGGGCGCTCCTCGTAGACCAAGTCCTCGCCGATCTCCAACGAAGTGAAGTCAATCACGTGCGACGGGTCGAAAATATATCTCCTCAGAGCTGAGACGTGGAAGACATCATGAACTCCGGCCAGGCGCGGGGGTAAGGCAACTCTGTATGCCACAGGACCAACTCTGTCAAGTACCTCAAAGGGTCCAATAAAGCGGGGACTGAGCTTCCCCGTACTCCAAATCTCCGGACCCCTTTCGAGGGCGAGACCTTCAAGAAGACATGATCACCAACCTGAAACTCCAGGTCTCGCCGTCGAGTATCTGCGTAGCTCTTCTGACGACTCTGGGCTGTCTCAAGATGCCGGCGAATAATCCTGACTTTTTCCTCTGCCTCCAAAAGTAACTCCGGTCCCAAAGTCCTCCTCTCACCCACGTCACTCCAATATAAGGGAGACCGACACTTGCGTCCATACAACGCTTCAAACGGAGCCATCTGGATGCTCGCCTGATAGCTGTTGTTGTACGCGAACTCAACCAAGATAAGTGCCGGTACCACCCTCCTCCAAAATCCATAACGCACGCTCTAAGCATATCCTCGAGGGTCTGTATGGTGCGCTCTGACTGCCCATCGGTCTGTGGGTGGAAAGCGGTGCTAAACCTGAGCTGAGTCCCCAATGCAGAATGCAAACTCCCCCAAAAGCGTGATACGAATCTCGGGTCTCGATCTGACACAATCGAAGCAGGTATGCCGTGAAGCCTCACTATCTCATCCATATATAACTGTGCCAAATACTCCAATGACCAAGTCATCTGAACCGGTAAGAAGTGCGCCGACTTGGTGAGTCTGTCAACAATAACCCAGATCGCATCTGCCCCGCTCTGCGCCCTCGGCAATCCAGTGACGAAATCCATAGTGACGTGGTCCCATTTCCACTCGGGAATTGGAAGACTCTGCAACTTGCCAGCAGGGACGCGATGCTCTGCTTTCACTTGCTGACAAGTTAAACAGTGAGCTACGAATCTCCCAATGTCCCGCTTCATTCCGGGCCACCAAAACTGTGCCTTGAGGTCCTTATACATCTTAGTACCTCCAGGGTGGACGGTATAAGGTGTATGGTGGGCCTCCCTCAAAATCTGATCTCTAATCTCCTGATCCATAGGCACACACACTCGGTCCCTGTACCGCAGTACTCCCGAGCTATCCACAGAAAAATCCCCTGTCTGATCCGCCTGAAGCTGCGTCCTGATCCTCGTCAAGTGGGGGTCCTCACTCTGAGTGTCCCTGATCCTCTCCAACAGAGTGGGCTGCAAGACCATAGACATGAGTCTAGCAGAGACCCCAGGGGATACTACCTCCAGCTGTAATCGCCTCATCTGCTCGACCAACGGCGCCTGCTGCGAGATCAATAAGCTCAGACTCGTCCTCCTGCTCAAAGCATCCGCCACAACATTGGCCTTGCCGGGGTGATAAAGGATACTCAGATCATAATCCTTTAGCAGCTCCAACCACCGGCGTTGCCTCAAATTCAGCTCCTTTTGGGTGAACAGATACTTCAAGCTCTTGTGATCAGTATATATCTCGCAATGCTCACCATACAAGTAATGCCGCCACAGCTTCAGAGCAAACACCACCGCTGCCAACTCCAGATCATGAGTAGGGTAATTTTTCTCATAGTCCTTCAATTGCCGCGAAGCATAGGCAATCACCCTACCCTGCTGCATCAACACACACCCCAGACCACTATGTGAGGCATCACTGTAAATCACAAATCCTTCCCCATAACAGGGAGGGCAAGGATTGGAGCGGTCATCAATCTCTGCTTCAGCTCCTCAAAACAGCTCTGGCAAGTCTCGCTCCAAACAAACTTAACCCCTTTCCTGGTCAGACGAGTGAGGGGAGAGGAAAGCTTCGCAAAGCCTTCCACAAAACGCCGATAGTAGCCCGCCAAACCAAGAAAGCTCCGCACCTCGGTGATAGTCGTCGGCCTCGGCCAATCTCGAATAGCATCCACCTTGGCCGGATCCACCGCCACTCCAGCAGCTGAAACAACATGACCCAGAAAAGCAACCTCCCGGAGCCAAAACTCGCACTTTTTGAACTTAGCATACAGCTTCTTCTCTCGCAGAAGCTGTAGCACGGTCCTCAAGTGCTCCTCGTGCTCCAAATCACTCCGGGAGTAGATCAGAATATCATCTATAAACACCACCACAAACCGGTCCAAAAACGGCTGAAAAATCCTGTTCATCAAGTCCATGAATGCGGCAGGGGCATTTGTCAACCCAAAAGGCATCACAGTAAACTCATAATGCCCGTACCGCGATCTGAAGGCCGTCTTGGAGATGTCCTCGGCCCTCACCCTCAGCTGGTGGTAACCGGACTGCAGATCAATCTTCGAGAACACCGATGCTCCCTGTAACTGATCAAACAAATCATCAATCCGGGGGAGGGGATACTTGTTCCGGATGGTCACTTTATTCAATTCCCTATAATCCACACACAACCGCAGTGACCCATCCTTCTTCTTCACAAACAACACAGGCGCTCCCCACGGAGAAACACTGGGTCGGATGAAGCCCCTATCCAAAAGATCCTGAAGCTGGGCCTTCAACTCCCTCAACTCAGCTGGTGCCATCCTATAGGGTACCTTTGAGATTGGTGCAGTTCCAGGAACTACATCAATCACGAACTCAATCTCCCTCTTCGGCGGCATCGTCGTCAGCTCTGGGGGAAACACATCTGGGAACTCGCGGACAATAGGGATATCCTCGAGTCCCAGTTGTAGAGTTATTTAGGATCCACAAGGATCTAAATAGGTACTATCAAACACCTAGAGGGGGGTGAATAGGTGTAATATTATAAAAGCCAATCTCAGTGCAAAAATAAAAATAATGCGGAAAATAAAAATCAACACACCGAGATTTACGTGGAAACTCCAATCCAGGAGAAAAACCACGGGACCAACACGCAATAACAATCCACTAAGAATAGAAGAATAACAAGGTGATTACCGACTCCACGGACTCAACCCCTCCTTCAGCTTCTTCGGACCTTGCGCTGACCGGTTGGATGTCCACGCAATAACAATCCACAAGAAAAGAAGAATAACAAGGTAATTACCGTCTCCACGGATTTAACCCCTCCTTCAATTCTTCGGACCTTGCGCTCCACCGTTTGCACGTCCACTGCACACGTTCGAATCCACGAACGCCACTCGAATCCACGAGCACACGTTTCGAATCCACGAAACGCCTTCAACACACCGAATCCACGATGCCACGTCGAATCCACGACGCAAACTCAGCCGGTAAGAATATTGGCTTCGATGGTGATCCTTTGCTTAGATTATCAATGAAGATCCATGGGAAAAATCTCTAAGCAAAGATTAGATCAATTCGACAAAAGATATGTTCTTGAAAGAACCATCGAATTGACCTAAAAGAGGCTATAAAGAAGAACGATAAAAACCTAGCCTCTAGGGTTGCTCTCAAGTGTTTTATAAATTGATCGGCCGTGCTCCCACGTTTTTGAGAAACCCTAAATGTCTATTTATAGTTTAGAAACCTTTGGAAAGAGATAAGAATCAAAAACATACCTTATCTGGAATTTTTCAGGACGGCGATCCGGATCGGGATTACTGCGATCCGGATCGTCGTAACGAGATTGACGATTCCAGAAATCCAAGGGTTCGGGATCCGGATCGCAAGGCCCGATCCGGATCGTTCATGAATTTCAGCAACATCCAATGTTCGGGATCCGGATCAGAATAGGCTTGGATCCGGATTGGATTTGCACATGAACTAATACCCTTCGGGATCCGGATTGGATCATCTGATCCGGATCCTGAACATGTCCCATGTCCAGTTTTTGATTTTTATGCAATTAAAAATTCATCCAAGTGTTTCTACACTATAAGAAAGTATTCGGATCACCAAAATTATTTAGTTAAACATACCTGATCCTTTTGAATACTTTCTTCTTGAGATTGATGTAACTGATCCACAATTCTTCATCTTCAATCTTCAAGACTCAAGACACTGAGTGTCAACTTGAGCTCTTGTTGAATCTTCTCTAAGTCTTTGATTGCTGATTGACAATTTGATCCCTTTAAGACTCCGACTCAACTCACTGACTTGACTCACGAAATATGCCAACACCAAAATGCCGTAACAATCTCCCCCTTTGGCAATTTCGTGACAAAACCCAAAAATACATAAAAACGCTCAAGTCACTCATCTTAAACCAAAAAATCGAAATTCAATGTCATCACCAAAACATTGATTTTCTTTGCGTGAAAGATCCAATAAATACAAAATTACATTTGAACCAAACAGTCCTAGAACATACTCTATGACTTAGGACTTGGAGTCTTAAAGTGATGTAATTCCTGCAAAACAAAACTCCAAACAAAATCAAACGTTAGTCGTTAGAAATTAAAATCCTACATTTGATTCGTCCTTTTGGTTCTTTTGTTTTTCGGCTCTTTCAATCTTTTCTTTATCTCCCCCTATCTTGAGCATCTCTAACATGTTCTCCATGTTCTCCCCCTTTGTGATACGATCATCATTTTCCGTTCTCCCCCATTTTTTCATTTTCGTTTGTCCTCTCTTGATGATCTCATCTCCGTCATTTCTCTTCTCCCCCTTTTTGTCACAAATTGTCAAACAGTGAACATACTAGACAAAAGGAAATCACTAACAACATTAGTTCATAGAGAAAGAGAGATAAAAGCTCAGTTCCGGTATATAACAAAAATGCAGATTGCGTACCGGTACCAGAAAGCAAAAATCAAATAATTTCTTGAAACAAATCCAGATTTTGGAATCTTTTCAAATACCGATTTGTATTCCATCAAGAAATCCATTTAAGTGCTTTGAAGAACAATGAATTCACATAGATGTCATTCAATCCAAATTTCTTTCATTAGAATAATTTAGAAAAATAAAAACCAGAAAGAGTATGTAAGCACTTTAGCGCATCAACTTTAAACAAAAGTCATCGTTTCATGCAACAAGAAATAGATTATACCAAATCTATCAAAAATACTCAAAAATGAAACGAAAATTTATGAAAATTAAAACCCTTAAAGTTGAACAACTTCAATTACATCTAACCTGATCTTATGCGTAATGCCTTTATCAAATCATCAATTTTGGTAAAGAAAATGAAATACCAAGATCAATAGATGTTTGAAATCCCAGATAAGTTAGATAATATATCTAGACAATCTGTTGAAGGAGTGGCTCTTTGAGCATCTTTCAAAAATCCCACCTTATACCAACCATGAAATATGACTGAGTCAAGTATTTCAATATGCATTTCATCAACATTTTTAAAACAAAATTTGCTTTGCATTCATGGAGTATCTTTTTCTTTCTTTCTTTTCTCCATGTGGTGGTAGTTTTCACACTCCTCATTGGGATGTAACTCTTTCCACATCTTTTGAGCATTTTACTTTTCTTTGACTCCCCCTCAATTGGCTATCAATTATTTAATATATAAGGTATTCAACCAAAAATTGATCTCGCATTCATACTCGACTAAGCAATCAAATATGATAATGACTATACCAAGAGATCATTGAGAGAGAAATTGACTTTGATCACTTAAAAGATGAATTAATTAACATAAATGATCATTGCAACATTGAAATATTATGATATCAAAAGCATAATAAATTTCTAAATGCGTGAAAGGATGCAATTAAAGTCAATTTAACCAATGCTCAATTAAACAACTCCTCTAAATGAAGTGTCTTCAAGATTATGAATATGGAGTCAAGTTGATAATCCAAGAAAATTAATTTGGAGTGAATGAACGTGAAGCCCTTTTTATTCAATGCACTTGTTCGTTAAAAACCCTTTTGTTCAAAAACAAAGTATAAAAACAAAGAGCATTGAAAAACATGTAATGCAAAGATTAAGAAAAATATGAAGGGAAAACCAATCAAAGCATTACATACAGTCATAAGCTATTTAGAACTTAAGACAAGGAAAGATATCACCTTTCCGAATCCAAAATCGCTGGATTTTGGGTTGTCTTGATTCGTTGTGCCGGGGGTTGTCCGCTTTGACTGTTGATCCACCTTAGGTCTTTGCCTCGCAATGATCCACTTGTATGATTGATGTTGTGGCTCGGACCTTTGGTGGGTTGAGTGAACTCCTTTGACTTGATGTGTCTTTTGATTCCGTTGAGTCCGCTCCGTAGATGAAGTTGCCGAAGGATTTTTCTTTCTCTTTTTCGGGCAATTCTTCACCAAATGTCCTTCAAGTCCACATAGGTGACAAGTTCTTCCTTTCAATTTATTGTGGAACTTGAAGCATGCACAGTTTGGTCCTTTTTAAATCCCAAACCAACCTTGCTTGTTTGACCTAATCCGGACATACAATCTAGTTTCTTGGAACCGGTTGAAAGCCTTTGTATGTCGGATTTGAGTTCATGAACTTGCTTGGTCAAAGCTTGGTTGGTGACATGAATTCTTCAAACTGCTTTTCAAGAAAACCAATCTTGTCCATATATGATTTAGCGTTTGTCTCCGATTGGTTTAGCTTTTCTTGGAGGATTTTATTGTTATCCAATAACCGTCCTTGTTCCTCCTCGAGATCATGAAGTTTGATCTTTAAAGCTTGATTCTCGTCTTGAACTTCAAGTCGTTGCTTCCTCAACTTCTTGTTAAGTTTGGCCATCTTCTTTGATTCCGCAAGAAGTTGTTGGTATGCCTCAACGAGTTCTTCTTCGTCCGACTCCCCCTCACTTGATGACTCTCCTCCGGATGTTGATGTTTCATGCAAAATCAAAGGAATAGAGTCAGTGACTAAAGATGATAAGCACAAATTAGAAGAGGGAATTTGAGAGGCATGAAAAGCAACAATTTTTTCTTTTTCCTCTTCACTTGAGGTCGATTCATCGAAACTAGAATCGTCCCAAGTTTTTGCTTGCAAAGCCTTCTTTTTATATGATTTCTTAGAAGGACAATCCGTTGAAATATGGCCGTAGCCTTTGCATCGATAACATCGGATTTCCCCTTCGAAATCATCTTTTTCTTTTTCTTTAGAAGGTTTTGCAACGCCTTTGAGTTTAGAGGATTTAGAACCCGATGATCCTTTAGATGGTTTCGTGGATGAAGATCCATCGGTTCGATTCTTCCAAAATTTCCGACGAAATTTCTTTGTGATCCGCGCCAATTGTTCTTCAAAATCGGCAAAAGAGATTTCATCGTCGGAACTTGATTCGCTATCTTCTTCCTTTGTTGATTTGAATGCAATACCTGTAAGCTTAGAAGAAGACTTGGAAGAAATTTGATTAGTAGGAAAAGTCATCTCATAAGTTTGTAAAGCACCTACTAATTCCTCTACACTCATCTCATCCGGATGACTAACGGTTTCAATGGCGGTAACCTTTGCCCTAAACCGTTCCGGAAGAGTCCGAAGTATCTTTCTTACAATTTTCGACTCCGGGATCTTTTCTCCTAAATTAGCACATGTATTAATTACATCTTGAAGTCTAGTGTAATAATCTGTAAACAATTCATGCTCTTCCATATGAATAGAGTCAAATTGACTTGTAAGCATCTGGAGCTTTTGAATTTTTACAAGATTAGTACCCTCATGTGTAATTTTGAGAATATCCCAAATTTCCTTCGCGGTTTCACACGCGGAAATTCTTGTAAACTCAGTCGAGGAAAGAGAATTATATAAAGCGTTCATACCTTTCCCATTGTAAGAAGATCTTTCGATTTCCTCTTTAGACCATCTAGAGCGAGGTTTTGGGGTAGTAGAATTTCCTACTTCCTCAACCGGATGCACCCAACCGTATTCAACGGTTTGCCATACCCGCTCATCAATAGAGATGAGAAAAGCTCTCATCCGCACTTTCCAATATGCATAATTGGTCCCATCAAAAAGAGGAGGTCTAAAAATATTACCACTTTCACCCACATGATAGATAAACCTAAAACCCGCTCTGATACCAATTGTAGAGTTATTTAGGATCCACAAGGATCTAAATAGGTACTATCAAACACCTAGAGGGGGGTGAATAGGTGTAATATTATAAAAACCAATCTCAGTGCAAAAATAAAAAACAATGCGGAAAATAAAAATCAACACACCGAGATTTACGTGGAAACTCCAATCCAGGAGAAAAACCACGGGACCAACACGCAATAACAATCCACTAAGAATAGAAGAATAACAAGGTGATTACCGACTCCACGGACTCAACCCCTCCTTCAACTTCTTCGGACCTTGCGCTGACCGGTTGGATGTCCACGCAATAACAATCCACTAAGAAAAGAAGAATAACAAGGTGATTACCGTCTCCACGGATTTAACCCCTCCTTCAATTTCTTCGGACCTTGCGCTCCACCGTTTGCACGTCCACTGCACACGTTCGAATCCACGAACGCCACTCGAATCCACGAGCACACGTTTCGAATCCACGAAACGCCTTCAACACACCGAATCCACGGTGCCACGTCGAATCCACGACGCAAACTCAGCCGGTAAGAATATTGGCTTCGATGGTGATCCTTTGCTTAGATTATCAATGAAGATCCATGGGAAAAATCTCTAAGCAAAGATTAGATCAATTCGACAAAAGATATGTTCTTGAAAGAACCATCGAATTGACCTAAAAGAGGCTATAAAGAAGAACGATAAAAACCTAGCCTCTAGGGTTGCTCTCAAGTGTTTTATAAATTGATCGGCCGTGCTCCCACGTTTTTGAGAAACCCTAAATGTCTATTTATAGTTTAGAAACCTTTGGAAAGAGATAAGAATCAAAAACATACCTTATCTGGAATTTTTCAGGACGGCGATCCGGATCGGGATTACTGCGATCCGGATCGTCGTAACGAGATTGACGATTCCAGAAATCCAAGGGTTCGGGATCCGGATCGCAAGGCCCGATCCGGATCGTTCATGAATTTCAGCAACATCCAATGTTCGGGATCCGGATCAGAATAGGCTTGGATCCGGATTGGATTTGCACATGAACTAATACCCTTCGGGATCCGGATTGGATCATCTGATCCGGATCCTGAACATGTCCCATGTCCAGTTTTTGATTTTTATGCAATTAAAAATCCATCCAAGTGTTTCTACACTATAAGAAAGTATTCGGATCACCAAAATTATTTAGTTAAACATACCTGATCCTTTTGAATACTTTCTTCTTGAGATTGATGTAATTGATCCACAATTCTTCATCTTCAATCTTCAAGACTCAAGACATTGAGTGTCAACTTGAGCTCTTGTTGAATCTTCTCTAAGTCTTTGATTGCTGATTGACAATTTGATCACTTCAAGACTCCGACTCAACTTACTGACTTGACTCACGAAATATGCCAACACCAAAAATCCGTAACACCAGTGCCGCCGTAGGCACCTCCACCACAGTGGCCAAAAAGGCAGTGCAACCCCTACTCATCATCCTCCTAGCTCTGGCCGAGGAAATGGTCGCTGCGAACAGCGTGCTCTGGCAGCCTCTGAAGATGAACTCCTCCTGTCCTGGCTCACGAAGAGTCACCGTCCTCTCTCTGCAGTCGATAGTGGCGGAATACCGTGATAGCCAATCCATCCCCAACACCAAGTCAAAATCATGGAGCTGCTGCAAGACAAGCAAGTCTGCAGGCAAAATCCAAGGCCCCAACTCACGGGCAAGCCAAACAACGCTCCTCGACAAGCAAAACGTGATCAGGAACCCGCACCTCCAAAGCACAAGACAAGGACTCTACCTCTAGACCATGCAGGGATGCAAATGCTCGACTAATAAAAGAATGAGATGCTCCAGTGTCGAATAAAGAGCGAGCCCGAATACCAAAAAGTAGAGTAATACCTGCCACCACCTGGTCTGCCGCTGAGGAATCCGCCAACTGGGCGGCATACACCCGCCCGCTCGGTGCTGGAGGTCGAGAATCTGTAGAATAAGAGGTGGACGGCCTGCTCGCTGGAGCATAAGGCCGCTGAGCTGATGGCCGCTGCTGCTGAGGGGGATATGGAGCCGACGCCGAAGAAGGTGCCGAAGAAGTAGTAAGGGGGCAAGTAGCTCGCACATGCCCTGGCTGCCCACAACGGAAGCATCGACCCCATCTCTGGTCACAAGTGATGGCGGCATGCTGACCTCCACAGAAAATACATCGGTCAGAAGATCGGGGCTGTCTCGGCTGCTGCTGCTGCTGTCTCGAGGACTGCTGCTGAGATCTCTGCTGCCTCTGCTGTGATCTCTGCTGCTGGTGCTGCTGCTGATGCTGCTGCGGTCTCTGGGGTCCACCAGGCCCTCTCCTCTCAGATCGCCCACGGCCATAAGACTGGGACTGCGGCGGCCGTGGCGGTCTCCATGAGCTGGCCTGTCCCCCGTCCTCTGGGGCTGGTCGCTTCCTGTCGGAACTCTGCGCGACCGCGGCCCTCCGTCTGGCCACCTCCTGATCGCCTCTCTCCACCCACTGTGCATGCTCTGCGGCTGCCTCCAGGGTCTGAAATCTCTGGGCATGCACAAGTGTGTAAATCTCTGGACGAAGGCCTCCCTCGAACAACTCAACCTGGTGCGGACCGTCACGAGCGACGTAGGGCACACAGTTCAGCAACTCCCTGAACTCCTGAAAATAGGCATGGGCCGGTCGCTCGCCCTGCTGCAGATTCTTCAAATCGTCCTCCAATTTCTTCTTCACACTGGTAGAGAAATAGGTGTCCAACACCATCCGTCTGAACTCCTCCCAAGGTAACTGCCTGGTGATCCGGAACTCCAGTGGCTCAACTCGCTGCCACCAAAAATCAGCATCTCCGTCCAAACAGTGCACCGCCATGTGCACTCGATACTTCGGGTCGATGAAGAAGTCCCGAAAAAGCTTCTCCATCGCAGAAAGCCAAATCCCAACAGCCCGGGGCTGAGCATCCCGCCCCGAGAATCTAGGTGGTCCCCGCTTAACAAACGCAGCGAGTCTGTCAGCAAAATCCCGCTCCTCCTCCGCAGTCAAAGGCTGAAATGCCGCAGGAGCCCCGCTACTCGAAGATGGCGCTGACGGCACAAAAGGTGCAACAAGAGGCACAGGGACCTCCGGAACAGCTGGGGGTGGTGCCTCCCTCTGAGCAAGCAGCTGCTCAATCCTCTGCTCCTGGCGGCGCTGACCCTCCGCCAACTGGGCCACCAAGGCCCTCAACTCAGTAAGCTCGGGTGGTGTAGGCTGCTCTGGCTCAACAGGGGGCGAAGGGACACCCCGAGTGGGAATCCGACGTCGAGGAGGCATCCTGCCACAAGAAACCAAACATCAGCAACAAAACCCCACACGACCCAATCTGGCGAAAGTCAAAAGACATCCCCCTATTTCTGTAACCTTATGTTGTCTGCAGCCAACATAATGGTTCAACAGAAATAGACTATGTCGATCACTCTTCACTCACAGGAAGAGTTAACAGTAAAAAATCACCGACTTTCGCAACAAGTCACGCCACTCACGCCCTATAATCCTAGGGTCTGTCCAAAAGCCTAGGGTTTCCTAAGTCCCAACTGACCTATCCCTAAGCTCTGATACCAACTTAATCTGTCACGCCCCGGGTGTAAACCAGAACCCGGGCCCGTCCACAGATCCGCCGTGCATGCGGTATTTCCCACATACACGAAGCGTCGGTAACCTGCTCAGATAAGAAATAATAATAAAAGAGCATAATAATCAGAGCTAAACTAAAACTACTGTATCTCAGACAGATGCTGGAAGTAAAAGGTACAACAGTAAAATAAAATACAGATGTCTCTCCCAGCTCACAACTATAATACAAACAGCTGGCAGAAGCCAGTCCCCAAAAAGAAATACAAAAAACACTGTCTGAGAAGTCCTGGTACCCAAAAATCTCCAGCTACGACCCTCGGTGGCTCTCTATCTAGTCCGCAATTCGCTTACCTCGATCAGTTGCTGACGGCCCAGCAACTCCCACTGAGGACTCTGCAAAACAAGGGGAAAGAAAGAAACAAGAAAAACAATGGGGGTCAGTACTACTATAAACAGTAGCCTCCCCTAGTGGGTAAAGCCTCAGCTCAGATATGCCCACCAGGTGATCAGAGGCAAAAAGGGAAAGAAGAGAGAAGGGGATGCAGATAAATGAAGCAACTGATAAATGCTATCCCTAATATGCCTCTACATGATAACTCGTAATGGGATGGAAAAAGGATGCATCAGAATCAAGAAGCCTGTCATAATGACCCAATCTGACAGCCAGTGAACACTGGCACTGCCTGCTCTGCTGTCGAACTCAAGAAACCAGCATGGTGCCCGGCGCTCACACCGTGGAAAGCAGCAAGGTGCCCGGCGCTCACACCGTGGAAAGCCTACTCCGGAGTGGCACTCGAGGGGAGCGACCCACACGAGTAAATATCACTGTATCAAGCATCTCTGTAACCACTGTCTCATAATAGCAGGACTGGATCGAGACTCAAAGAAGTGGGAACAACCCTCCACTAAAGAAAGCCCGATCCCCAAACACCCAATCTGATGCAATAGAAACAATCCGGTCAACCACCCAAGATCCGTGGTCGCCGCAACACCCTGACAAACTCAACCTGTCCCAAATCCCCAATACCTGCCTACACTGTCCAACATACGCTCGAACCTGAGCGACTAAGCCGCTAGTGCCAACAATGAAAGAAGAAAAGAGAAAAGCATGGTTTCTCCTAAGTCAAGTCCCAAAATAGTGTAGCAGTAAAAGATGACAATAATTATGTGACCAATTTAATCATGCATGGTTCCAATATTTTGTCCAATTTCCAAGTATAAACAGTTTAGAATAAATAAGCTAGGGTGACCGTCTCACATGAACAAACATCAGTTTTGCAGTCCTCTATTTCTATTTGTCTCCAAGTATACAGTTCCAGTGATTAATCTAACAATAATTTATTAGAGATCTGATAACCAATAATCAATTTCCTAGAGCATGCAAGTCTACCAATCAACACATTTAGCATTGTCATAGCAAGGGTACTCTGATATTCCTAGTGGGCATACAAAGAGAGGAGTACAACAACCACCCACCTGAAGCGCAACTGTCCAAACTCGTACAGTCAGAAAATACCAAAATTCCAAATCCTCGCTCCCACAATTTTAGCACACCCGCAACATTCCTGGTACATCAAGAAATCCACTAATTACACTAGACTCCCAAATTCAGCACTTAATCACATACAACCTCGAATTCAGAACTGTTAATTATCACCTGCAGAAATTGCCCAGAAAATTCCAATAAAAATATCACGGCGATCCTTGCGTCGATAGCTTCGAAACGGTACCTTGCACGTCCAAATCGGAGTTCGGTAAGTCAAGATAAAAATTCGGCAAGGGCACTCTCATACAATAATCTGGATTAAGGGCTGATTACTGTTCACAGAGAAATCATTAATTCTCACCTCGAAAGAAAATTCACAAAAATCCAATAAAAATACGAGCGCGTTCCTTGCGATCCGTAGATGAAAAAGTTGTATAAGCTCGTTTCCGTCGGACGCTCGTGCGCAAAGATATAGCCGAAACACTCCGCTGCTGTCAAGGAATTCCATACAGAAAGAGGGGTCACTTTTGCCTCGAAATCCGTGCCAAAACCTCGAAACGGGAAAGCGCGACCAAAACGAAAGATGAAGTCCTACCTCTTAGGAGTCTACTGGTGCAAGAATCACAGGAAAATGATGTCGGGGTAGCCCAGGGGAGCAAAAATACGATCGCTGCGCCGAAGAAGAACACTAGGAAGCAACGTCGCGCCGCACCGTAAAATGGGGAACCTCGGGATTCGTGCCTCCAAAATCTTGAAACTTGGCAGGGAGATCCAGGACTTAGAGATGAAAAACTTTGCTTGAAATGTGCTTGGGCTGAAGAGGCTCGGTTTGGGAGATAAAAAGAGAAGAAGGCAGCTCGGGTTGGGGGTTTTAAAGGCTGAAATGAACAAATCCAATAATTCCCTCCAAGTCCCTGGTTCCGGGCGCATCCCTGATTTCGGGCTGCTACAGTAACGGGCCGGCCCGTTACTGTTCACGCCCGAAATCCCCTGGGCCGGCCACGTAGCCCAGCCCAACAGGCCCGCGGACCCCGCTGCACCCGGCGCACCTGCGCCAGCCAACGGGGGCGCGCCACGTGGCCCCGACAGGCCGTGCACCGCGCACGTTGCGCCGTGCACCGCGCACGTCCCCGGCTGACCCGGGTCGTACGGCTGTTACGGAATTTGAGTTGGCGCATTTCGTGAATAGTTCAAGTCTTGAAGATTGAAGATGAAGAAACTCTGGATCAATACCTCAATCTCAAGAAAGAAGAATTCAAAAGGATCAGGTACGTTAAACTAAATAATTTTGATGATCCGAATACTTCTTATAGTGTAGAAACACCCGGAAGAGGTTTTAACTGCATATTCATCAAAAACTGGACATGGGACATGTTCAGGATCCGGATCATGTCGTTTCGATCCGGATCCCGAAGGGTGCTCGTTCATACACTAGTTCAATCCGGATCATGGCATTTGATGATCCGGATCCCGAACATGAGTTTTACCTGTTGGCTTGAACGATCCGGATCGTGGAATCTCAATCCGGATCCCGAACACATTGTTCTGGTAAAACTGTATGAACGATCCGGATCGTAGATTATGATCCGGATCCCGAACAGGCGGTTTTCTGGAAATTGCTCTCTACGCGTAAGCGATCCGGATCGTGACTTGCGCAGTCCGGATCGCCGCCCGTAAAACTTTCCAGAAAAGTTTGTTTTTGATCCGAATATTCTTCCTAGGGTTTCTAACCTATAAATAGCCCTTCCTTTTCATTTCTAGGGCAATCCACACATCGGAAAAAGAGCCGTCATTTTCAAATATCATTTTATACGGCCTTAGATCCACATATAGAGAAGAACGGAAATCATTAGATCTATTTAATGGTTCTTCATCTATATTGATTAGTTTGATTCTAGGATTTTCATACTCATATCTTGAGTTGAATCAAACTAATGAATACTTAGATGGTATTTCCGATCTACTCTTGATCTAAGTATTCGGCGGATCATCACCACCCAAACAAACAACGATTTACCCCAAAATCGGCGCGTGGACTCGCGTGGCCTTGTGGATTCAAGGTGTTATCGCTCTCGTGGATTCGGAGCGAGGTGCGTTCGTGGATTCGAAGCGTACCATTGGGTGAAGACCGTGGATTCGGTCGGACGTCGTGGACTCGACGTTGGACGCTGTGGATTCAGCGTTGGGCGCGGATCGTGGATTCGAGAAGCGTCGTGGAGCGAGCGGAGAAGATCGACTAGGGGCGTATGGTAAAAGGTTGAGTCGTCTGTGAGTACGTTATATCACCTTGTACGTGTGTTAACTCTAGTGGATTTCGCCGTGTTATCGGTCCCGTGGTTTTTTACTCCGGTTTGGAGTTTTCCACGTAAAAATCTTGTGTGTTCTTTTATTTTTCCGCATTGGGTTTTATCGCACAATGATTTTTTGAGTGTTTATTGTTTACACCTATTCACCCCCCTCTAGGTGTTTTTTCCCCTATTAGATCCTTATTAACCTAAACCCAACAAGTGGTATCAGAGCGGGAATAGGGTTGTAAACAATGGTTGAAGGTGGAAACATCAATCGACCCCCTTTCTTTGATGGAACTAATTATGCGTACTGGAAAGTACGGATGAAAGCTTTCTTAATTTCCATCGACGAAAGGGTGTGGCAATCAATTGAATTAGGATGGTCTAATCCAACTGAAATTTTAGATGATGTTCGCACCTTAAAACCTAGGTCGAAATGGACCAAGGAAGAGATAGACTTATCTTCTTACAATGGCAAAGGGATTAATGCTCTATTTAATGCTTTGTCACAAACTGAGTTCTCTCGCGTCTCGGCATGTGAGACTGCGAAAGAAATCTGGGATGTTCTTCAAGTTACGCATGAGGGAACTAACCTAGTGAAGATTCAGAAACTGCAAATGCTTACGAGCAAGTTTGACTCTATCTCTATGGCAGAGAATGAATCCTTCACTGACTATTACACACGATTGCAAGACATCGTGAACTCATGTGCTAACTTGGGAGAGAAGATTCCAGAATTTAAAGTTGTAAGAAAAATTCTAAGAACTCTTCCTGAACGATTTCGCCCGAAGGTTGCAGCCATTGAAACAATTAAACACCCGGACGAAATGCGTGTAGAAGAATTAGTAGGTGCTTTACAAACTTATGAAATGACTTTTCCTACTAACTATTCTTCTGGAAAGGCATCCTCTTCTAAGTCTTCAGGTTACGCATTGAAATCAACTAAAGAAGAAGACGCGGATTCATCCTCCTCGGACGACGACGAGAACATTTCTATGGAGGACTTTGAGAAGCAGCTCGCTCTCTTGACAAGGAAGTTTCGCCGCAACTTTCGAAGGGGAAATTCAAGCAAAACTCCATCCTTCGGAAAGTCGAAGAAAGGCAAGGGATTTCAAGTACAAGTCAAGAAGCCAAGAGAACTTCTCAAAGGATAAGAAAAGTTCTGAGGGACAAGTTCAGTGTTTCAAATGTCGAGGCTACGGCCACATAGCAACTGAATGTCCCAACAAGAATCCGGCTAAGAAGAAAGCGATGCAAGCAGTCACTTGGGATGACAACTCCACGTCAAATGAGTCATCGTCAAGTGATGAAGAAGACAACGCGACAGCTTTCCACGCGTCCACCAAACCTTCATCCTTCATGTGCTTAATGGCAAGTACATCCGACTCACTGTCCAACTCCACTGTGGAAAAGATTGCAACGGACGATGAGTCAGATAATTCGGAAGGTGAAGATTTTGTTTTAGCCTACCATCAACTTCTGAGGGATTCAAAGAAACTGGCTAAACAAAACAAGGGGTTGAAAGAGAGATTACTGGAACTTGAAGTTGAATTAAAAAGAGTAACCTCTATCTCAACCGATCTTGAAGTGGAAAGGGACAATCTGGTTAAGACAAATGTTTCCCTTCAAGAGTCCAATGAGCATTTCGAGAAGAGTTATGTAGACATGGTGAACAAAGCGAATTACTTCTTGAAGCTCTACGGCGAGGCCCGACAGGAAAAATCTGAAATGACAGAGACCATACGCCAACTAAAGGATGACTTACAGAGATTTACTTCTGGAAGGAGTAAGTTGGACAGACTCCTTGGTCTCGGTCAAAGAAACAAGTTCGGCCTCGGATACACTCAAACTGGAGACATTCCAAGTTCGAGTGGTACGGTATTTGTGCCTTCGTCGGTATCTCCTCCTCCGACACCGGTGTTCACGCCAAGCAACGACAACGAACCTACTACATCATCTTCGGAATCGACAAGAACCAAGGTATGTTTTCGTTGTGGCATTTCAGGGCACATCAGAAGAAACTGCAAGACTGGAGCCAAATGCACACCTCAAGAACATCTTGCAGCAACTACCAAAAGGGCTATTCCTCGGAAAACCACTCCAACCAAATTGACGGAAAAGAGCCTTGGTAGTACATCGCTCAAGACGACATCATCAAGGAGCAGCAATTCTTCAAGCAAGACGCCCTCACCTAGGAAATCAACTCCACGAGCACTACAGTCGCATACCAAAAAGGTTTGGGTGCGCAAAGGTGAGATCTTTCCCTGTCTTGCTACCACTGTTTCCTTGCATGCATATGATAGTTCGTCTTGGTATTTGGATAGCGGGTGTTCCCGACATATGACCGGCGATAAAAACTGTTTTCAAACTTTTGAGAAAAACTCCGGAGGACTTGTTGTTTTCGGAGATGGCCGGTCTTCCAAAATTGTTGGAAAGGGAACAGTAGCTATTCCAGATGGCCCGGTTCTAGATAATGTATTATTTGTTCATGGCCTAAAGACTAACCTCATAAGCATAAGTCAACTGTGTGATAGTGGTTATTCAGTTAATTTTTCATCTGATAAATGCACTGTAACTGACTTGAACCATGCTTTCTTTTTAAAGGGGGTTAGATCAGAAAACAATTGTTATGTAGTTCCTTCTAAAATTTCTGAAAAATGTAACCTAGCATCTTTGAAAAATGAAACACTTTGGCATGAAAGGCTAGGTCACATAAACTTTAAGGAACTTTCTAGAATTTCAAATAAAGATGTGGTCAAAGGGGTTCCGAAACTTTCTTTTGAACAAAACCTTGTGTGTGGCGGTTGCCAAAAGGGAAAACAGTCTAGGACTGCACACAAGAATTTGAACCACATAGGTACAAAACGGCCTTTGGAACTTTTGCATATGGACTTAATGGGGCCAACTCGTCAACCATCTCTGGGAGGTAAATGGTATATTTTTTTGTTGGTTGATGACTTTTCTAGATATACTTGGGTAGCCTTTCTAAAGAAAAAGCTGATACCTTTGATTCTTTTCTCGAAATCTGCAATCGTATTATGATAGAAAAGAATGAAAGGATTACTCGAGTGAGGAGTGATAGAGGTGGTGAATTCATAAATTCCAAATTCATTGATTTTTGTGTTCTAATGGCATTAAACATGAATTCTCCGCACCTTACACACCTCAACAAAATGGTGTAGTCGAGCGCAAAAACAGGGTCGTACAGGAAATGGCACGTGTTATGCTTCACAGCCGGAACTTACCTTTATATTTTTGGGCTGAAGCGGTGAACACTGCTGTCTATGTTATCAATCGAGTGTATTTGCGCCCGGGGACTTTGAATACACCATATGAACTTTGGTTTTGTAGAAAACCTAACATCAAATATTTTCGCATTTTCGGGAGTCGGTGTTTTATTTTACGTGATCGTGAAAATCTTGGAAAATTTGACTCTCGAAGTGACGAAGGGATTTTCTTAGGTTATTCTACAAACAGCAGAGCATATCGAGTTTTTAACTTAGAATCTAAGACGATCGTAGAATCGATAAATGTTAAGGTAGATGAAGCTTTTCACTTTGAATCTGAAAAATCTACCCTCGATATCTCTCTTGATGATGATACACCTGCTAATGCATCTTCTTCTAACAATTCTTTCGATAATAATGTTGATGCATCTAACGGTTCTTCAAGCTCATGTGATGTGCAGGAATCATCTCGTGTTCCTCCGCCTACTCCTCTACCTCAGACGTTACGCATCTCCAAGGATCACCCTGAATCGAACATAATTGGAGATCCACAAGAAGGAGTTAGAACACGGAGACAATTGGTTTGCGGATTTGCATGCTATGTATCTCAAATCGAACCAAGGAATGTTGATGAAGCTCTCCAAGATGATTATTGGATTAAAGCAATGCAGGAAGAGCTCCATCAATTCGAGCGAAACAAAGTCTGGGAACTGACGAAGCCTCCGAAGCAACACAATGTGATAGGTACCAAATGGATCTTCAAGAACAAGAAAAACGAAGAAGGTACTATCATCCGGAACAAAGCAAGGTTAGTTGCTCAAGGCTATTCTCAAGTAGAAGGTATAGACTTTGATGAAACCTTCGCCCCTGTAGCTAGACTCGAGTCCATTCGTATACTGTTTGCGATTGCTTGTCATTTTAAAATCAAATTATTTCAAATGGACGTTAAGAGCGCCTTTTTAAATGGATTTTTAAATGAGGAAGTTTATGTAGCTCAACCGAAAGGTTTTGTGGATCATAAACTACCTAACCATGTTTTTCGACTGAAAAAGGCTCTTTACGGTCTGAAACAAGCACCGCGAGCATGGTACGAAAGGTTGACAAAGCACCTTTTGGAAAAGGGCTACACTCGAGGGGGAGCTGACAGGACTCTCTTTGTGAAGCATTATCAAAACAATTTCATAGTTGCTCAAATCTATGTCGATGACATTGTTTTTGGAGCAACGAGAGATAATGATGCTTCTAAATTCGCGGAGACCATGGAAAGCGAATTTGAGATGTCCATGATGGGCGAGTTGAATTATTTTCTTGGATTACAAGTTAAGCAGAACGATGAAGGAATTCACTTGTGTCAATCCAAGTATGCACTGGAGTTGGTCAAAAAGTTTGACCTTGAAAATTCGAAAGATTTTCCAACTCCAATGGGAACTAGCCATAAGGGACTTGGAAGTGAATCACAATGTGAGAATGTAGACGAGAAACTGTACCGCAGTATGATTGGAAGTCTACTATATCTCACGGCTAGTCGCCCGGATATATCCTTCAGTGTTGGGATTTGTGCGAGATATCAATCAGCACCGAAGGAGGTTCACCTGAAAGCGGTGAAACGGATCATCCGGTATATCAAAGGTACAATCAATTTCGGAATTTGGTATCCTATGGGAACGACTTTGGATATTGTTGGATACTCAGATGCCGATTGGGCTGGATCGGTGGATGACCGGAAAAGCACGAGTGGTGCATGCTTCTATCTTGGCCACTGCCTTGTTGCATGGCACAGTAAGAAACAGAACTGCATAGCACTCTCGACTGCCGAAGCGGAGTACATTTCTGCAGGAAGTTGCTCAACCCAATTGATTTGGATGAAGAGCGTGTTGAGTGATTTCCGAATTTCAACATCTTCGGTAACCATTTTATGTGACAACACTAGTGCCATTAACATTTCTAAAAACCCTGTGTTGCACTCTAGAACAAAACATATTGAACTTAGATATCATTTTCTTAGAGAGCTAGTTGAATCAAACATTCTTCAACTGTCATATATTTCAACTGAAGATCAATTAGCTGACATCTTAACAAAACCTTTGGATCAAAAACGTTTTATTCACTTGCGTAAAGCAATTGGCATGCTTTCCTTGAAATAACCTCTTTTGAAACCTTTGCTTAGATTAGGTTTTGTTTTTGTTCTTTGTTTTGTTTTGTTCTTTATCTATGTTTTGTACATAGCACACTAATTGAGCATATTTCATAATTGACTTTAATTGCATCCTTTTATGCATTTAGAAATTTATTATGTCCTTGATGTCATAATATTTCAATGTTGCAATGATCATTTACGTTATTTAAACCATCTTCTAAGTGATCAAAGTCAATTTCTCTCTCAATGATCTCTTGGTATAGTCATTATCATATTTGATTGCTTAGTCGAGTATGAATTCGAGATCAATGGTTTGGTTGAATACCTTATATATTAAATAATTGATAGCCAATTGAGGGGGAGTCAATGAAATGTGAAATGCTCAAAAGATGTGGAAAGAGTTACATCCCAGTGAGGAGTGTGAAAACTACCACCACATGGAGAAAATGAAAGAAAAAGAAACTCCATGAATGAAAAGCAAACTTTTTGTTTTGAAAATTGTTGATGAAACTCATATTG
Source organism: Tillandsia fasciculata (assembly GCA_029168755.2). Classification (NCBI taxonomy): domain Eukaryota; kingdom Viridiplantae; phylum Streptophyta; class Magnoliopsida; order Poales; family Bromeliaceae; genus Tillandsia; species Tillandsia fasciculata. The sequence goes on from CM054948.1 coordinate 11,247,281, forward strand.
AAATACTTGACTCAGTCGTATTTCATGGTTGGTATAAGGTGGGATTTTTAGTAAAAGATGCTCAAAGAGCCACTCCTTCAACAGATTGTCTAGATATATTATCTAACTTATCTGGGATTTCAAACATCTATTGATCTTGGTACTTCATTTTCTTTACTGAAATTGATGATTTGATAAAGACATTACACATAAGATCAGGATAGATGTAATTGAAGTTGTTCAACTTTAAGTGTTTTAACTTTCGTAAATCTTCGTTTCATTTTTGGATATTTTTGATAGATTTTGCATAATCTATTTCTTGTTGTATGAAACGATGCTATTTGTTTAAAGTTGACATGATAAAGTGCTTACATACTTTTTCTGGATTTTATTGTATTTTTTTTAACTTTTCTGGAGAAAAAGGTGTAGCCGATCCGGATCGTGGCAAAGTGATCCGGATCCCGAACGCAGGATTCTTCCTGCGTATAGCCGATCCGGATCGTGGCCGGATCCGAATGCAGGATTCCCTGGCCGATCCGGATCTCATTCACGACCGATCCGGATCGCGGCTAGGGTTCTTATAGAAACCTTCAGATTCAAGATTTCTTTACCAAAATTTCTGATTTCCAAGCTTCTAGAGTTTCTCTCTCTAGATCTCTTGCTTCCTAGTGCTTCAAAACTCAAGTTCTTCGGATTCAAGTAAGTTTTCATGATCAAAACTCGGTTTTTCACAGTTTTTAGGTTTTTTCATCAAACGTGAGCAGAAAAGATGGATTTTCTTCGTTTGTGAATGGTTTTTGATCAAATTTCTTTTGAAATAAGAACTCTGGATCTATTAGTTTTGCTTTTATGCTGGGTTTTTGCATGATTAACGAGTTTTTAGCCTTCGATTTCTAAAAATTCGGTTTTAGGGCATAAAAGAGGAATTTGTGTAAAACATGAAATTGATCTATTTTTAACATTCTTTTTGGAAAACTAATTTGATTCTTAGCTTCTCTATATGATTATGATTGTCTAGGTACAATGTGTTAAGATTTTTCAAAATTGACAATTTTTCATATGTTCTTGAGTTGGTTTTCACAGGACACTCTCGTTTAAACTCAAAGCACTGACAGAAATGGTGATCACCTGGATGATTTTCCTGCTCACTGCCATGGTCCATGTGAAGGACTCTGCAAAGCCGAAGAGAAGCAAAAGAACAAAGAGAGCTAAGGCCGACTCCGATACTGAATCGGAAACGGAGTCGATTGACTGGGACAACCTTGACATTGAAGGGGCTGCCCCAACTGCTGTAAAAGGGAAAGCTCCTGCTGAAGCTCCCAAGTCTAAACCTCCTCCTACTGCAGCTGAAAAAGGAAAGGCGCCAATGGAGTCTACCGGAAAAAGAATGAAAACCTTGGCAAGGAAAAGAAGTGGTGCACAAGGGATTTCAATTAATGAACCTTCAGCCGACCTACCACCATCTCAGGGATTCGTTAGCTCCACACGAATCAAAGAGTTTGAAAAGAGGGAATGCATAGGAGAGCGCCACGTGAATGTACAACAAATGAGGGATAGATCTGCAGAGTTCGGAGCTCTGTTTGATCGAGTTGGTCTTGGTCCGATCTGCAACTTTCCTGAGAAGACTGGATTTTGTCCACACTCAGTTCGGATCTTCTATCAGAATGCAGCGAGTCTTATCGATGAAGTTTCTGGACGCCGAGAATTTCAGACCTTTGTAAAAGGTACCAAAATTAAAGTCACTCCCCAACTGATTGGAGAGGTGCTCAACATGAATGCCATCTCAGATGGACTACACTACTTGAAGACTCAGGTCTTCACACACAAATCGTGGAGGATAGTTGTCGATGGAACCTGCTCTTCGGAGACTCCGTCTGCCGGAAATTCAGTTTACTCCAGGGAACTCAAGAAGGAGTACAAGTACTTGAACTTTATTGTCTGCTACAACATGCTTCCCAACATGAACACGAAAATCGTCCGATGGGAAAGATTACTTTTTCTTTTTCTTCTTGGAAATCCAACTGCAGCAATGGGAGCAAATCTGAACATTCCTTACCTCATCTGGAATAGGATGACGCGATATATCGCGCAGTCACATCCTTCTGAGCGACTGCCGTATCCGATGATCATTATGCGCATCCTTCGGAAATTTAAGGTGGATACGAGAGCGAGTTCGTACATGTACAGTCTGGGGACGATCAATGAGACAACAATTGTCAAGTCACTGACAACAAAGCAGGATGATCCTCAAATTGGTCAACGAGTTCGACCTCAAGCACCTTCTTCCAGTGCCCCCATTCCACCGACACATAAGGCACCTCCATCCACTTCTGACGACGATGCCTCAGTCACTTCCATCTTCAAAGAACAGAAGCGGCTCTCGGATGAACAAGAACGCATATCCGCTGAATTTTCTGAGATGAAAGGCGACCTTCATGTCATGAAGAATGAGATGGAGATCATCACAGCCTCGCAAGTCACCCTGACTAAATCAGTATCCTCGGTGAAAAGACTTGTGAAGAAGTTGTTTGCAAAGATGGGTTGCACAACTTCCGATGACTCCGACTCTCTGGAGTGACTCTATGATCTAATCATTTTCCTTTGTTTTCTTATTTTTCTCTGTTTGTTGATGTGTGTTTTGTTTTGCAGGCTTATGGTTTGTATTTATGTTGCTAACTCTCCCTGTGATGTAATTATTTGGCGTTGTTTGTGACAAAAAGGGGGAGAGAATGAGAGTGAGAGTTGAAGAGTTATAAACTCTGAACAATGAAAAACAATGAACTCTGAACAATGACTGTGAATGAATCAAGGAATGAATCAAGGTAAGTATGAATCTCAACTCAACTTGGGTTTTCTTTTGTGGATTGTGACATGCTGATACTAACTATTTGACTAACTATTTGGGCATGTAATATGACTAACAAGTTGATGTTGGACTAACATACTTTGACATTTGGTTTTCAACTGCTTAGAAGATATGTTGGTTTTAACTATGTTCTTTCACATATCTGATTCTTTCAAATGTCATGATGAGATCAAACTCTAATTCTGCATTTGGTTTTCAATGTTTCAATTCTTGAGGTATCTAACGATTTTGTTTGTCAAGAATGTTTTCTGTGTGCAGAAGTTACAGATGTCTAAGTCTAGAGTCTGTTCTAGGAGTTTGTCTCATGTTTTTATTTTTCATGGAACTCTTTTGTAAATTTTTGTTGTATGGTGATAGCAACAAAAATATCCTTTTTGAATTTTCTTTGTGGATCTGTGTTTTGTCACGAAACCGCCAAAGGGGGAGATTGTTACGGAATTTGAGTTGGCGTATTTCGTGAATAGTTCAAGTCTTGAAGATTGAAGATGAAGAAACTCTGGATCAATACCTCAATCTCAAGAAAGAAGAATTCAAAAGGATCAGGTACGTTAAACTAAATAATTTGTGATGATCCGAATACTTCTTATAGTGTAGAAACACCCGGAAGAGGTTTTAACTGCATATTCATCAAAAACTGGACATGGGACATGTTCAGGATCCGGATCATGTCGTTTCGATCCGGATCCCGAAGGGTGTTCGTTCATACACTAGTTCAATCCGGATCATGGCATTTGATGATCCGGATCCCGAACATGAGTTTTACCTGTTGGCTTGAACGATCCGGATCGTGGAATCTCAATCCGGATCCCGAACACATTGTTCTGGTAAAACTGTATGAACGATCCGGATCGTAGATTATGATCCGGATCCCGAACAGGCGGTTTTCTGGAAATTGCTCTCTACGCGTAAGCGATCCGGATCGTGACTTGCGCAGTCCGGATCGTCGCCCGTAAAACTTTCCAGAAAAGTTTGTTTTTGATCCGAATATTCTTCCTAGGGTTTCTAACCTATAAATAGCCCTTCCTTTTCATTTCTAGGGCAATCCACACATCGGAAAAAGAGCCGTCATTTTCAAATATCATTTTATACGGCCTTAGATCCACATATAGAGAAGAACGGAAATCATTAGATCTATTTAATGGTTCTTCATCTATATTGATTAGTTTGATTCTAGGATTTTCATACTCATATCTTGAGTTGAATCAAACTAATGAATACTTAGATGGTATTTCCGATCTACTCTTGATCTAAGTATTCGGCGGATCATCACCACCCAAACAAACAACGATTTACCCCAAAATCGGCGCGTGGACTCGCGTGGCCTTGTGGATTCAAGGTGTTATCGCTCTCGTGGATTCGGAGCGAGGTGCGTTCGTGGATTCGAAGCGTGCCATTGGGTGAAGACCGTGGATTCGGTCGGACGTCGTGGATTCGACGTTGGACGCTGTGGATTCAGCGTTGGCGGCGCAAATCGTGGATTCGAGAAGCGTTGCGGAGCGAGCGGAGAAGATCGACTAGGGGCGTATGGTAAAAGGTTGAGTCGTCTGTGAGTACGTTATATCACCTTGTACGTGTGTTAACTCTAGTGGATTTCGCCGTGTTATCGGTCCCGTGGTTTTTTACTCCGGTTTGGAGTTTTTCCACGTAAAAATCTTGTGTGTTCTTTTATTTTTCCGCATTGGGTTTTATCGCACAAAGATTTTTGAGTGTTTATTGTTTACACCTATTCACCCCCCTCTAGGTGTTTTTTCCCCTATTAGATCCTTATTTAACCTAAACCCTACAACGGCCACCTGCCCCGGTCAGTCTCCACCGCTCGCGTGGACCGCGTGCACCAAGACCCGCCAATCCCGAGCCGCCACGTGGGCACCCCTCGGTCCACCGTACACCCCGCCAAGTCAGTGGACCGCGCGCCGTGAACCAACCAACCGAACAACGCCACGTGGCACCGCCCTGGTGCACGACCCCCGCGGTGGACCGCGCACCTGACCGCGCGCCCTGGCGCCTGCCCGCGCCCTGCCCGCGCCGCGTGCCGCCGCCTGCCGCCTGCCCGAGGCCGCCCCGCCGCCCGCCGGCGCTGCCCGCCGCCGCCGGACGCCGCCGGCGATCGCCGGAAACACTGTTCCGGCGTGAACAGTACCCGCAGGCTTCAAATTAACAAGCAAATAGCCCATCTTGACCGTTTTCGCGCGCTGATTCCAAAAACGAGGTCCGTTTTGCCAAATTCCGCCTCCAAAATTTGCCGGAGGCTCCCGCAAGCGCCAAAAACTGTCAAAACTTCCGGGAGTCCGCTTTTGGACATCCGGACTCAGAACTGGGCAAACAAAAAGCCAATCTCAAGTGTTTTTCCACGCTGAATCCAAATCCATCCTCCGTTTGGCCTAAATCCTTTTCTAAAATTCGGCAAAAGCAGCCGAAGGCCAAAACGGCTAACCAAAGCTCACAGGGTCCATCGGTGGCATCCCTTTGATGCACTATGGGCCAGATACACCATCAACAGGTGTCTATACAGTGGATTCACGGGAAAAGCTGCATGGGGGTTCAGGGTCCTACAATTATTATACCTGATTATCAGTACTTCTGATTATATCTGATCCATGATTCATGTTGCTGATTATTCCTGCATATGAGTAGAGTTTCAGTTGGTTTTGAGTTTGCATCCTTGTTGGAGATTGTTTCATCTTGTTGCTGTTCTTTTGAGTTGTGATTCTGTTGGCTTATACTGTTGCATCCCAGTGGGGATTTTTCCCGGCTTGTTGCCGATTACCCGGTCAGTGGACCGAGAGCTTGAGCATTTGCATTATGATCGCCCGCACCGTTATTCTTCACGAACATTAGCGGAGTAATTACCCGCAGCGATGTTCTTTACCGGTAAAGTGGTCAGCAGTAGCGACCCGTGACCCCCAGGGGGGAATGTCAACCAGGTGGTGCCAGGTGGGCAGTTTGCCTGAGGTCTTGTAGACCAATATGGTGGCTTGTGATTGGGTAACTTGTTATTTCAGTTATTGATGCATGTGTTGCCTGTTTAGCCTGTTTTTGTCATAGCCTGCTTTTATCATATCTCATGATTACCTGATTCCTAATCCTGTTATGGTTATCAATCTATACTTGCTTAAAGATTTTGTAAGATGCTTTAAATTACAGCTCCAAAGATATATCTGCTTTACCTAACATGTGATTATTACTATCCTCTAGTATTGTATGCCAGTAGGTACGATCTGCTATTTTTCGGCTCGTCGTGCCCACTGGGATACATGTACAGTGTATCTCACACCCCCTGGGTGACCATTTTTCAGGTCGATCGGGTGCTGGGATGTCGGGACGTGTTTGGTGAGGTTCCGTGTTAGCAGTCGACCCTGGACAGCTGTATTCATGTATTAGCAATTGCCAAAGAGAAAAATTGTAATTTAATTGTAAAAGTAATTGTAATATTTATTCGTTTAGTTGTACGTAGTTAGTCTACTCTGATGATTGTAAAGCTTAGCCGTGCATATATAGAAAAGGCTCAATCCCAAGGGGGATTGGGACTCTTCTATATATGTGGCGGTCTGTCATGCCCTGGCTTGGTTTTAAAAACTCTGATTTGAAAAAAAAAAAAAATTAGACGCTGATTTTTGAACTCGGGGCGTGACAATCTAAGTATTCATCGATTTGATTCTTTAAAGAATAAAGAAATTGAAAACCCTAGAATCAAATCGATAAATAGAAGAAGAAAACCTAAAATAGAATGTGTTTACCTTTCTTTTCTATGTGTGGATTACCTTTGATTCCTTTTTGGAATACCCTAAAAGATGATATTAGGATCTATTTATAGGTTAGAAATATTTTGGAAAAAGATAAGAATAAAAAACTGTCTTAACAGAATTTTTTCACATGGCAGTCCGGACTAGAATAAGTCTGATCCGGACTGTCGTCATTAACAAGAAAATTTCCAGAAATAAAGTTCGGGGTTCGGACTGGACGGTTCTGATCCGGACTGATTCATGCGATATAACAAAAACATAGTTCAGGGTCCGGACTGGATAGAAGTTGATCCGGACTGGAATTTCGCATGAACCAAATCATGTTCGGGGTCCGGACTGGATGTGCCTGATCCGGATCCAGAACAGATAAAATGTCCAGTTTTTTATTTTTATTCAATGAAAATTATTCCAAGTGTTTCTAAACTATAAGAATGTATTCAAATCACCAAAAATATTTAATTAAACGTACCTGATCATTTTGAATCCATTCTTCTTGATATTGATGTATGTGATTGACAATTCTTCAACTTCAATCTTCAAGACTCAAAATACTTCACGAAATACGCCAATACAAAAATCGTTAACAGGCACCAGTAAAGATGAGAGAGTTGTTGTCACAGTTGCTGGAACTAATGGATAGAGGGTTGTTAGACCCAGTGTCTCACCTTGGGGAGCACCTTCATTATGGTGGAAGAGACGATGGATCACTAGGCCTGTCAGCAAAGGTTGACTTGCAGTGACGCCCCTACTGTGGCCTTGGATGTGTGTTGATGCATGGTAGGGTAATCGACTATGCTTCCGACGGTTAAAGGATTACGAGAAAATTACCCTACGTATGATCTTGAGTTGGCGGCTTTACCAGCATTGTGAGATCTTCACCAACCACTAAAGCTTGAAGTATCTGTTCACCCAGATAGAGTTGAACCTGAAGCAGCGCCGGTGGTTAGAGTTACTGAGGGATTATAGTGTGAGCATCCAGTATTATCCCGGCAAGGCCAATTTAGTGGCAGATGCTTTGAGCAGGAGAGCAGTGCAGAGCTTAAGCCTGACGATCGCGTGACAGGCGCTGCTACTGGAGCAGAAAAGACGATTAGGGCTAGAGGTTGTGTCTCTAGGGGCCTCTTTTAGATTGTAGCCTTCGTTGAGCAGCCCACTTGGATGGGCAGGATCTGAGAGTGACAGCCACAGCAGGAACAACTTCAACATTTCTCTCTATTTTTCACGTCTTTACGCCGAGGCTTCGCGAACGGGCCGAAAACTTCGAAAGGCTGCTCCAAAAACGGGGATGGTGCCGGAGCCTGTTCTTGTTTGATTGAGGTGAAAGCACTGGCCTTTCGGAATTTTTGAACTTTTCGCCATTTTCGTCTGTTTTCTAAACTGAGAGTTAGGGGTTGATGATGTTCCTGATGTTGGGCCCCTTCCCTTCTTGGATGAGTTGGTATCGAGGGTGAGATTTTGGAGCGTGTTGCACTAGTTGCTCTTTTTCCCTCGCGATTTGTTGGAGTCCTCATTGTTTTCCACGTCTCAGCTCAAAGGACATATGTTTTGGATCCCTCGCCCGTGATTGACTCGCTCCACTTGAGATCAGTGAGTGTTTGGAGTACGAGGGACGCCCGTTGCGAATTCTGGCTCGTGAGATGAGAGGATTGCGCAACAGGGCCATGTCGTACTTGTTGTTATTGAGGAGTAATCGCGAGGAGCGAGCGGCGACTTAAGATCTGGAGACGGTGTTGATGGATACCTACCTTTTTGTTTCGAGACTCCCGTTTGAGATATGTTCAGTTTCGAGGACGAAACTTTCTTTTAGTGGGGGAGGATGTGATGACCCGGATCTCCGTGGATGTTAGCAGCGTGGTCAGTGGCTTCTAGATGCCCATTATTGTGTGATGTGTGGGTTATGAATAATATGGATCTGAATAGGGAAAAAACCACATAGAGGGGGGGTGAATAGGTGAAAACAATAAACACACCAAATCATTGCGTAAAAAATAACCCAATGCGGAAAATAAATAAAGTACACAAGATTTAAGTGGAAAACTCCGTCACAGGAGTAAAAAACCACGGGACCAATAACACGGTGAAATCCACTAGAATTAAAACACGTACAAGGTGATTTACCGTAAACCTACGACTTAACCTTTTCCATACGCTCCTAGTTGATCTTCTCCACTCGCTCCACAACGCGCCTCGAATCCACGATTTGCGTCCAACTTCGAATCCACGAAGTCCAACGTCGAATCCACGACGTCCAACCGAATCCATGGTCTTCACCAATGCGGCACGCCTCGATCACACGAACGTGCCTCGCTTCGAATCCACGAGAGCGGTCACACCTTGAATCCACAAGGCCACGCGAATCCTCGCGCCGATTTTTGATAGATCGTTGTTTTGTTTGGTGATGATCCTCCAAATACTTAGATCAAAGATAGATAAGAAAATACCATCTAAGTATTCTTCAATTTGATTCTACAAAAAATAGGAGTTTGGAAACCCTAGAATCAAATTGAACAATATAGATGAAGAAACATGAATTTAATCGTGTTTTCCTTTCTTCTCTATATTTGTAGATTTTTCTATAATCTTTCGATTATCTCGATTAATTTTGGATTATCCTAAAAGATGAAATTAGGATTTATTTATAGGTTAGAAACCTTTGGAAAGAGATAAGAATCAAAAACTGACTTAACAGAATTTTTCCCACACGACGGTCCGGACTGGATTAAGTCTGATCCGGACTGTCGTCTTTTTCAGAAGATTTTCTGAAAAACACAGTTCGAGGTCCGGACTGAAACAGGTGAGGTCCGGACTGTTCATGCAATTTTGCAGAAATTAAGGTTCGACGTCCGGACTGGAACAGGGGTGGTCCGGGCTGGAAAACCGCATGAACTAAACTATGTTCGGGGTCCGGACTGGAACAGGGGTGGTCCGGGCTGGAAAACCGCATGAACTAAACTATGTTCGGGGTCCGGACTGAAACAGGTGAGGTCCGGACTGTTCATGTAATTTTGCAGAAATTAAGGTTCGGCGTCCGGACTGGAACAGGGGTGGTCCGGGCTGGAAAACCGCATGAACTAAACTATGTTCGGGGTCCGGACTGGAATGGTCTGATCCGGATCCTGAGCATCCAACTTGTCCAGTTTTTTATTTTTATGCAATGAAAACTTATCCAAGTGTTTCTAAACTACTCAAATGTATTCGGATCACCAAAAATATTTAGTTAAACGTACCTGATCATTCTGAATACATTCTTCTTGAGATTGATGTAGTTGATCCACAGTTCTTCATCTTCAATCTTCAAGACTTATATCATTTCACGAAATACGCCAATACAAAATCCTTAACAATCTCCCCCTTTGGCGGTTTCGTGACAAAATAAAAATCCACTTAAAAAAAAATTAAAAAGATATTTTTGTTGCTATCACCATACAACAAAAATTTACATGAATGATCCAAATAAAAATGAATACAAGAGATAAACTCCTAAAACAGACTCTAGACTTAGACGTTTGTACTCTCTGCAAAAGAAATAATTCTTGACAAAAAAGAAATCGTTAGATATCTCAAGAATTTAAACATTCAATAATCAGTCAGAGAGATAGAGTTTATACTCACAATGACATTAATTATCAGATATGTATGAAAATTTAGCAAACAAAGATTCACATATCCCTAACCATTAAGAATCCAAATGTCATGTCAAAACACTTAACAAGTTAATAAATGTGTCAGTTATCAAGCAACTTGTTAGTAATATTACATGCCCAAATAGTTAGTCAAATAGTTCGTCGGGGCATGTACTCAAAGTACACAAAGTTTTCATACTTACCTTTACTACACCGTGCAAAAGTTCCAACACAAAAGTGTTTTCAATGTTCCAAAGTAAGTGTTTTCAATGTTCCAAGTACTTACCTACTTACCAAAAGTTCCAAATAGTTGCATGTTCTCTCAGTTTTCAGGTTCTCTCCCCCTTTTTGTCACAGAAAGTTAGCCAAAATTACAATAAAGAGAGGTAAAGTTCATAAAAGAAAAGAACTAAAAGGAAAAACCTGCATGAAAAGATGAACATTAGAACACATGGTCAATCTAGATCTGACCTGTCCGAGCTGCTACAATCCAATTTGTTTAAAATTTCCTTGAGCAGTCTTGATATTTTTGAACATTTTCTTTTCATCTGTTGTTGTCCAGAAGTGATACGTTGTATGTCAATGGACATTCTTTCTTGTTCTACAGACAATCTCCTCTGTTCTTGTCGGATGGAGGACATAAACATATTATCCTCTGTGGTGTATTTCCTAGAGGTCGAAGGAGGTAGCGAGGATGCAGATGGTGCATTTTGACCTTCAATCCATGAAGAGTCTCTAGGATGAGATTGTTCTCTGGCGAGGGGTTCATTAATGTGAATTCCAATGGCCCTTGGATTCTTTCGTCTAGCATATTGCTTGGTCGTTGAGCAAGACTTCAGCGGCTTTTTGTTCTTTAAAGCGAACCTATCTTCTTCATCAACAACCTGTTATATTTCTCTGCAAATTTCTTCCCAATCTTCGTTGTCTAATTCTGAATCATTTTGTAGGACATTCATCGTCTCTTCCTGACTTGCTTTATCTTGCTCCTTTTTAATTGACGCTCGTGTGCCAACCATCGCTACAACGAGAACTATGCTCCAACCAAACACCATTGCTGCTGTAATGTTTTAAACAAAATCCTGCAAGCAAAAACTCAAGAACACGAAAAAATTGTTTAATTTCAAAATTTTAAAAAATTATACCCGAACAATCATTATCGTGTATAGAGACTAGGAATCAAGTTAGATTTTCAAAAAGAAATATAAAAATAGATCAATTCCATATTTTTAGAAAATTCTCAAATATTGTCCTAAAACCGAATTTTCAGAAATCGAAGCCCAAAAATTCGTTAATCAAATGAATACAAGGCATAGAAACACAACTAATGTCTCCAGAGTTCTTATTTCAAAAGAAATTTGATCAAAAACCATACAAAATTGAAGATTAGCCGTGATATCCTTCACGTATTGATGAACAATAACAAACACAGTGAAGATCTGGAGTTTTGATCAAGGAAACTTACTTGATTTGTGAGAAAATGAGTTGGAAAGATCCAAAAGCTGTTGGATTCTAGAGAGAGAAACACCAGGAAGCAAGAAATAAAAGATTGAAGAGAATGAGATTCGAAAAACCTTTCGTATCAATTAAAACCTAGCCGCGGTCCGAATCGGGTTGGAGTTCAGTCCGGATCGGCTATGCGCATGAAAATCCCTCGTTCGGGATCCGGATCGGATTCATCCAGTCCAGATCGGATTCAACTTTTTCTTCAGATAAACTTGTAAAAATTCCAGAAAATCCAAAAAATGAATGTAAGCATTTTTGTATATCAACTTTAAACAAAAATTATCATTTCATATCAAAAGAAATAGATTATGCTAAATCTATCAATAATATCCAAATAATGAAACGAAAATTTATAAAAATTAAATCCTTTAAAATTGAACAAGTTCAAAACATCAACCACGATCTAATGAGTAATGCGTTTATCAAATCATCAATTTAGTAAAGAAAATGAAGCACAAAAATCGATAGATGTTTGAAATCCCAAATAAATTAGATAATGCTATCTAGTCAATTTATTGTAGGGAGTGGCTCTTTCAGCATCTTTCAATAAAAATTCCACCTTATACCAACCTTGAAATTCGACAAAATCAAGTATTCCAAAAAAAGTATTTTAATAAGCAATATTCACCATGCTTGGTAAACATGTGGTAGCTGCACACAGTACTCAGACGACCGAGGTGGTAGCTCTTTCCTCCATGTGGTGGTAGTTTTCACACTCCTCTTAAGGATGTAACTCTTTCCACATCTTTTGAGCATGAAACTTTAATAATAGACTCCCCCTCAATTGGCTATCAATTATTTAAGACATAAAGTATTCAACCAAAAATTGATCTCGTGTTCATACTTAGCACAATTATCAAATAAGATAAAGACTATACCAAGAGATCATTGAGAGAGAAATTGACTTTGATCACTTAAAGATGAACTAATTGATATAAATGATCATTGCATCAAATGAATTATCATGATATCCAAATCATAATAAATTTCTCAAAAATATGAAAAGATGCAATTAAAGTCAATTTAACAAATGCTCAGTTAATGTTCTATATACAAAAGAAAGAACAAAAACACAAAACAAAACCTAACCTAAGCAAAGGTTCAAAAAGAGGTTATTTCAAAGAAAACATTCCAATTGCTTTTCGCAAATGAATAAAATATTTTTGATCCAAAGGTTTTGTCAAAATATCGGCTAATTGATCTTCAGTTGAAACATAAGAAATTTGTAAAGAACTTGATTCAACTAGCTCTCTAAGAAAATGATATCTAAGTTCAATGTGTTTTGTTCTTGAGTGCAACATTGGATTTTTTGAAATATTAATGGCAATAGTGTTGTCACAAAGAATTGTTACCGAAGTCGCAGGAATTCGGAAGTCACTTAAGATATTTTTCATCCAAATCAATTGAGTTGCACAACTTCCCGCTGAAATGTATTCTGCTTCGAAAGTCGAGAGAGCAATGCAGTTTTGCTTCTTACTGTGCCATGCAACAAAGCAATGGCCAAGGTAAAAGCATGCTCCACTCGTGCTCTTTCGATCATCCACTGATCCAGCCCAATCGGCATCTGAATATCCTATTATGTCGAGAGATGTGCTCATAGGATACCAAATTCCGAAATTTAGCGTACTTTTGACGTACCGGATGATCCGTTTCACCGCTTTTAGGTGAATTTCCTTCAATGCTGATTGATATCTCGCGCAAATTCCGACACTGAAGGCAATGTCCGGGCGACTAGCCGTAAGGTAAAGTAGACTTCCAATCATGCTTTGATAAAGTTTCTCGTCTACTTATTCTCCGTGAGATTCACATCCAAGTCCCTTATTGCTAGTTCCCATGGGAGTCGGAAAGTCTTTAGAATCTTCTAATCCAAATTTCTTGACCAACTCCTTTGCATACTTGGATTGACACAAATGAATGCCCTCTTCAATTTGTTTTACTTGCAATCCAAGAAAGTATGTCAACTCGCCCATCATGGAGATCTCAAATTCGTTTTTCATTGTTTCAGCGAATTTTGAAGCATCATTATTCCTTGTAGCACCAAACACAATGTCGTCGACATAGATTTGTGCAATAATGAAATTATCTTGAAAGTGCTTCACAAAGTGTCAAATCGGCTCCCCCTCGAGTATAGTCCTTTTCTGAAAGGTGCTTTGTCAGTCTTTCGTACCATGCTTGCGGTGCTTGTTTTAGACCGTAAAGAGCATTTTTCAATCAAAAAATATGGTTTGGAAGTTTATGATCAATGAAACCTTTCGGTTGAGCAGCATAAACTTCTTCATTTAAAAAACCATTTAAAAACGCGCTCTTAACGTCCATTTGAAAAAGTTATATTTTAAAATGACAAGCGATAGCAAATAAAATACGAATTGACTCGAGACGGGCTACCGGGGCAAAAGTTTCATCAAAGTCTATACCTTCAACTTGTGAATAGCCCTGAGCAACTAATCTTGCTTTGTTCCGAATAACGGTAACTTCCTCATTTTTCTTGTTCTTGAAAATTCATTTTGTACCGATGATGTTTTGTTGCTTCGGGGGCTTCGTTAGTTCCCAGACTTTGTTCCTTTCAAATTGATTGAGCTCTTCTTGCATTGCTTCAATCCAATAGTTGTAATGACACGACTTTTTCAGTAATTTTTACCCTCCTATTAATAAAGTGTTTCTTTTAGTGAATTTGAATTACCGAGTTTTTGTGAGTCGGTCGAGTTGTGGCACGAGTATTTTTCTGTAAGAGGGCTCGAAAAATGATGACCGACGGTGCAATCGGATCTGAAATCCGACGTAGGGATCTCCCGGAACAGGGTTTTTAGAGTTGCGGTGACTTAACGTGCATCGGAATCCGTGCAAAATATCCTGCACGCTTTACGAGGAAGTGTGGGTTTATTCCGTAGGATTAATTAATTAAAGAATTAATTATTCGGTGATAGATATTAAAAGGTGGGATTTAATTGTACGTACGAAAAGAAAAAATCTCACTTTTCGCAAAAAGAGAAACCCTAGCCGGAGAGAACGAGGGAGAAAAGAGAAGAAAAAGGCGGAACCCTAACCGGAGGAGGGAAAAAGAAAGAAAGAGGAAGAAGACGGAGGAATCCGATCACCCCAAACCACGTACCGGAATTAGGAGTGCGATCGGTCGACTTCCCCGTCGGAATTTTCGGTAAGTAGATTTCGTTTCGTTGCATTATTGGGGTTTTCGTATCTTTTCGTTGTTGTCATCGCCGTCTCCGTCTCCGACGTCATCGCCGGCCCCGCCGCCGCTGCCGCGCGATCTAGGGTATGACGCGGGCGGGCGGATGACGCGCAGGTGCCGCTAGGGCACCGAGCGGGCCGGCGGAAGACGCGCGGCGCCGCTAGGGAACTGCGCGTGCGGACGCCGCTAGGGAACCGCGCGGGCGGACGCCGTGCGGGCACCGCGCGGGCGGACGCCGTGCGGGCACCGCGCGGGCGCCGCCCGCGGGCGCGCACCGCGCGGCCTCGTGCCGCGCGGGCGCGCACCGCGCGGCCTCGTGCCGCGCAGGGCGCCCGCGGAGGGGCGGGCGCCGCGCGGGGCGCCCCCGGGCGGGCCGGCGTCGCGCGGGCGCCGCCCGCGGGCGCGAACCGCGCGGCCTCGCGCCACGCAGGGCACCCGCGGGCGGGCGGGCACCGCGCGGGCGCCACCCGCGTGCGGGCGGGTGCCGCGCAGGCGCCGCCCGCGGGCACACACACCGCGCGGCCTTGCTCCGCGCGGGGCACCCGCGGGCCGACGGGTGCCGCACGGGCGCCGCCCGCGGATGCACACCGCACGGTTTCGTGCCGCGCGGGGCATCCGCGAGCGGTGGCATCCGCGCGGGCAAACTCCGCGGGCGACGACTTCCGCGTGGGAGGGCGCGCGGGGAGCCGTCAAGTGTTGTAAGAGCACCGTTTTTGGGTTTTTCGTCGCGGGGTTAGTTTTGGATTTCCGTTTTCGCGGTGTAAGTGCGTTTTATTAATTATCGTTTTTGGGGACTTCTTTAGGTCCAAGTGCGCAGCGGGAGTGTGTTAAAGATCCAAGTGCTCCGATCTTTCCGCAACCAGGTGGGTACCCTTGCAATAAGTGCAATATGTCATCGTAAAAAGTATAATAACCTGTCTAATAAAGTAGATGAGATGTTTCAATTGATTTAACCTTTCGCATGAATATGTACCGTTTCTTCTGTTATTAACTGTGGCGACCAAGTGTCGCGGTGATTGTTACACGCCAGTTTCGGCTATCATGTTCTTGGATGCTTACACGTACACAGGCGGATTGGCCTCCGCATGGGTGTGCTTTTCCGGAGAAGTGGTCGGAATGACCCGTGTACCCCACAAAAGTGAAAGTGCCGGGTAGGGACCTCTTCACGCCAGCTATAAGTGCCGCACTAGCACCGTGAAGGGGTTAAAGGCATCACGTAAGTAAAGTAATTGTTCACGAGGGGAGATCGTCGACTCCCCGACAGGTACCATGTGATTAAATCAAGTGGTGTGGACTCATGATGAGGAAAAGCGAAAGGTTCCGGTGTATTTCGTTTGTTTTAAAGTTATTGTTAATTGTTTGAAACATCTACTTTATTTGTCACTGACTTTACCCACTCCGTGACAGGTCCGACTAGGTGTAGTAACCGAGACGGTGGTGAGGCAGCGTCTAGAGGACCATAGCCGTATGAGGCTTTACTAGAGAACTCTTGTTTGGTTTATCTCATTTTCTCTTTCTGATTTAACTGTTAGTTTAATTTGCTTGATTGTGGATCATATTGGATGTTGGATAGTTAATTAGTTGACACTGTGGATTGTGACATACTGTTATGAATTCTGTAGCCGTTTTACATTAAACAAAGGTTTCGAAAACGCTTTCTAAAAACTAAGTGTCGTGTGGGCACAATCTTGGAAAGCCTCTGGATTTATCCTTTCAAAAAGATGTAGCCGCTTTATTGTGAATGTGTAGACGTTTTGGAAAAGCTGGGTGTCGGGTGGACACCGTTTGCAAACCCTTAGCTTATCTCTTGATGTGATTAAATAGAATTACTCTTCCTTGCTATGTTCACTGTGACTGTGTGGTTAAAGAATGTTGTTGTTGTAAATGTGACGCCGTGCATATACAAAGGAGACTCTGTCCGTTTGAAGAGTGAATTTGTATATGTGGCGGGTCTGACACGCACCGGTGGGCGAGGTCGTTATTTATAAAGAAAAAAAATATATATATACGCTTTTCCGCTTATCCTTAGACCTCCGGGGCGTGACAATAGTCGTCCTGAAGAGCTTCATCAATGTTCCTTGGTTCTACCATGGAGACGTAACATGCGACTCCACATTCCAACTGTCTCCGAGTTCTAACTCATTCTTGAGGAACTCCAATGATGTTTGATTCCGGATGGTCCTTGGAGATACGTAGCGTTTGATGTAATGGAGTACTCGGGGGAATTTGTGATGATTCCTGCACATTAGATGAACTAGAAGAACCATGAGATGCATCAAAATTTTCAGAAGATTTATCATGCAAAGATGCAATATCATTAGTAGGAGATTCATCATCAAGAGACATATCAAGAGTAGATTTATCAGAAGACAAATGAGAAGCTTCATCTACTTTAACATTAATTGATTCTATCATCGTCTTCGATTCAATATTGTATACTCGATATGCTCTACAATTTGTAGAATAACCCATAAAAATTCCTTCATCACTTCGAGAGTCGAATTTTCTAAGATTTTCTCGATCGCGTAAAATGTAACAGCGACTCCCGAAGATACGAAAATACTTGATATTAGGTTTTCTACTAAACCATAGCTCATATGGGGTATTCAAAGTACTCGGGCGCAAATAGATGCGATTGATTACATAGATAGCAGTGTTAATTGCTTCAGCCCAAAAATATAAAGAGAGTTTCCAGCTATGAAGCATAACACGTGCCATCTCTTGAATAACTCTATTTTTGCGCTCGACTACACCGTTTTGCTGCGGTGTATAAGGTGCAGAGAATTCATGTTTTATGCCATTTGAAGAGCAAAAATCAATGAATTTTGAATTAATGAATTCTCCACCTCTATCACTGCGAACACGGACAATCTTTTCATTTTTCTCAATCATAATACGATGACATATATCATGAAAAGAGTCAAAAGTATCCGCTTTCTCTTTTAAAAATTCTACCCAAGAATATCTAGAGAAATCATCAACCATAAGAAAAATGTACCATTTTCCACCCAAACTAGGTTGACGTGTTGGCCCCATTAAATCTATATGCAATAATTCTAATGGGCGTTTTGTTCCTACTTGGTTCAAATTCTTGTGAGTGGATCTCGTTTGTTTTTCCTTTTGGCAACCACCACGCACAAGGTTTTCTTTTAAATTTAGTTTAGGAACACCTTTAACTATGTCTTTGTTAGATATTCTAGATAGTTCCTTAAAGTTAATGTGACCTAATTTTTCATGCCAAAGAGTCTCATTATCAAGTAACACTAGGTTACAATTTTAACTTGTTTTACCAGGAACTATATAGCAATTGTTCTGTGACCTAACCCCTTTTAAAATGAAAGAATGATTTTTATCAGTTACAAGACATTCTACAGAAGAAAAATTAACTGAAAAACCATCATCACAAAGTTGGCTAATGCTTATGAGGTTAGTCTTAAGGCCTTCAACAAACAAGACATTGTTTAAAGCCGGGCCATCTGGAATAGCAATGGTTCTTTTGCCAACAATTTTTGAAAATCGTCCATCTCCAAAAACTACATGTCCTCCGGAGGTTTTCTCAAGGGTTTGAAAAATATTTTTATCTCCGGTCATGTGGCGTGAGCAACCACTATCCAGATACCAAGACGAATTGTCATATGCATAAAGTGATGTATGAATGACAAGACAAGGAAAGAATTCACCTTTGCGCACCCAAACCCTACGAGTTTTGGAGTATGTCGGCAATGGTCGTGGCATTGTTCTCCTTGGTGAATGTGTCTTGTTCGGTTGATCACTTTTTTTTGGAATCCATGATGACGTCGTCTTGTGGGGTGTACTACCAAAGTTCTTTACCTTTGAAAGATTCATCTTCGATTTCCGAGGGATGAACTTGTTGGTAGTTGTTGCAAGAGGCGCTTGATTTGTTCGTTTGGCTTCATTCTTGCAATTTTGTCTTATATGCCCTGCAAAACCTCAACGAAAACATACCTTTGTGCATGTTGAACCCGAAGTAGATGAGGTAGGCTTGTTCACGTTGGATGCAGTGATTTTCGTCGGAGGAGGAGAAATCGACTGGGGCACAAAAATCGTTTCACTCGAACTTGGATCATTGCTGGTTCGAGTGTATCCAAGACCCAATCGATTCGTTTGACCGAGACCAAGCAATTTGTCCAACTTGCTCCTTCCAGAAGAGAATTGCTTCAAATCTTCCTTAAGTTGGAGTATGGTCTTCGTCATTTCTAATTTTTCTTATTGAGCCTCGGAGTAGAGCTTCAAGAAGTAGTTAGCTTTATCCACCAATTTAATGTGCTCTTTCTTGAAATGCTCATTCTTCTCTCGAAGAGAAACATTGATTTTAACCGAGTTATCCTTTTCCTCTTCAAGAGCGTTTGAGAGAGAAGTTGCCTCTTTAGATTGTTCTTCAAGATCCCGCAATCTTCTTCTCAAACTCGTGTTTTGCTTTGCCAATTTCTTTGAATTCTTCAATAGTTTATGGTAGGCAAAAGCAAAGTCTTCACCTTCGGAATCGCTTGGTTCATCATCCGTTGCATTCATTTTCATCCAAGGAGTTAGATAATGAACCAGAGGAAGTCGCTGAAAAGCACATGTAAGGTGAAGTTGTGGACGCGTGGAATGCTGTGGCGTTATTGTCCTCATCACTGGAAGATGACTCATTGGAAGTGGAAGTGTCATCCCAAGTGACGGCTTGCATAGCCTTCTTCTTTGACGGATTCTTGTTGGGACATTCCGTTGAGATATGGCCATAACCTCGGCACTTGAAACACTGAATTTGTCCCTTAGAGTTCTTCTTGTCCTTTGAAGAACCCTCTTGCTTTCTTGACTTAAAGCTTGAAGATCCTTTGCCTTTCTTGGACTTAACGAAGGATGAGGATTTGCTTGAATTTCTCCTTCGAAAGTTTCGGCGAAATTTTCTCGTCAAGAGTGCAAGTTGTTTCTCGAAATCCTCCATTGATATATTCTCATCAGCGTCTGAGGAGGATGAATCCGCGTCTTCTTCCTTTGTTGATTTCAATGCAAAACCTGAAGACTTAGAAGAAGAGGAAGGCTTTCCAGAAGAATAGTTAGTAGGAAAAGTCATTTCATACGTTTGAAGTGCACCAACTAATTCTTCTACTTTGATTTCGTCCGAGTGTTTTACTGTTTCAATGGCCGCGACCTTAGGGCAAAATCTTTCAGGAAGTGTTCTCAAAATCTTTCTTACAACTTTAGATTCTGGAATTTTCTCTCCCAAGTTAGCACATGTATTTACGATATCTTGCAATCATGTATAATAATCTGTGAACGATTCATTTTCTGCCATAAAAAATTAAGTCAAATTTGCTCGTAAACATTTGCAATTTTTGAATCTTCACTAAACTTGTTCCCTCATGTGTAACTTGTAGAGTATCCCAGATTTCTTTCGCAGTCTCACATGCCGAGACGCGAGAGAATTCGTTTGTGACAAAGCATTAAATAAGGCGTTAATTCCTTTGCCGTTGTAAGAAGATGCATCAATTTCTTCCTTAGTCCATTTCGACCTAGGTTTGATGGTGACAACATCGACAATAATCTCAGTAGGATTTGTCCATCCAAACTCAATTGATTGCCAAACCCGTTCATCGATGGAAATTAAAAACGCTTTCATGCGTACTTTCCAATATGCATAATTTGTTCCATCGAAGAACGGTGGTCTATTGATGTTTCCACCTTCAACCATTGTTTACAACCCTATTCCCGCTCTGATACCACTTGTGGGTTATGAATAATATGGATCTGAATAGGGAAAAAATCACCTAGAGGGGGGGTGTGAGGACCCGGATCCCCTCGTTGGGTTTGCTGGTTGTTTGGCAGTTTTTGGAGGCCTGCGTGGTGTGTCGGTGGTGTTTGTGCGCAATTTGGACACAAGTGATGGACTTCAGGCTTAAAAAGGGATCATGTGGGAATTGGAGGACCCGTCGAGTGTTTAGAAGTGGTTTCGCGCGACACAGATGTCAAAATTGGACTCAGGGCGAAGTTTGGATAAAAGATCACCTCTCCGGATGCCTTCGGCAATTTTTAGAGTTAGAATTTGGCAAAACGGACTTCGGATTTGGATTCAGCGCGCGAAATCGTTGAAAATGGACTATTTACTTGCTTTTTTCGGAGCCCGGATGACGCGCACGTTTTTCGAGGTGCGTGCGTGAATCCCGAGATGACACGGATCCCGAGGTACGGCGCACGGCTCGAGGCGCGGGGCATGCGGCGCGAGGGGCGCAGCTGGCGCGCTGGGGAAGCGCGCCTTCCTGTGCGGGGGCGCGGGGGGGGGCGCCACGTGGCGGGCCCCCATTGACGCCCGCGCGGACGCGGGGGGGCGCGCGCCCGTGTGGCGCGTGGGGTGTCCCGCGCCTGTGTGGCGCGGTGTAACGCGCCCGTGTGGCTCGCGAGTTGCGGCGCCCGCGTGGCGCGCAGGGACGCGCACCGTGTTGCGTTGGGGCGCGCGCCTGAGCCCGGTGCGCGCGCCCCTGTGTGGTGGACCGCCAGGTGGCGGACCCCCATTAGGGGGCTCCGTGGGGTGGGTCCAATGGACCATCCCTCCCCTCCATCTTCCTTTCTTCTTCTTTCTTCTCCACCCGCGCACCCATCTCCTCTGGTTTTCCTTTTCTTCTCTAACCGAGCACAAGGGGAGAGAGTGGGAGGAGGTTTCGTGGGGTGGAGCGGCACGTTGGCGATCTCGTGGAGCGCGCAAGGCGTTCCATTTAGCCAGATGGGCGGCGCGACGCTGTCGAGGTAGGTTCCGCGTGTTGATTTTTGCGGTGTTTTTAGCACAGTTTTGAGGCGTCCTTTTGGACTTTGGATTTGACCCTGTGCCTTTTGGCGTGTTAGGGACCGTGTTTTACTGCACCGTTTTGCGTGCGGACTCCGGCGGCGTGCTCCGTTTTGCGTGCGGACTCCGTTTTGCGCATGGATTTCGGCACCGTGCTCCATTTTGCGTGCGAGCTTCGAAGGCGTGCTCCGTTTTGCGTGCGGACTCTGGCACCGTGCTTTGTTTTGCGTGCGAACTCCGGCGGCGTGCTCCGTTTTGCGTGCGGACTCTATTTTGCATGCGGACTCCGGCACCGTGCTCCGTTTTGCGTGCGAACTCTGTTGGCGTGCTTCGTTTTGTGTGCGGACTCCGGTGAAGGCAAGGAATCGCATGGGGGCCAATTGCAAGTGTCTACGAGCAATTGGTGGCAAACCGAGGTGGGTTGGTTTTCCTCTCCAAGTCTGCGGACTTCTTTCTAATTCTATTATGATAGGATTTTTCATGCTAGTTTAAGTGTTTCATTGGAACTTTGACTAGCACCCCCGTCATATGTTGCATGTGTTTAACCAGACCAATAGAGAACCTTAATCTGGGCTAGGTTCTACTATGCTTTAGACATCCCACACATTGCATTTCTTTCTGGACATAGAGTTCCTCGCCCGGGTAGTGGGCCGAGCGGTCAGGATATTGTGGGACGTATGTTGCACTCGGACCTGGGGGTTGAGTGGGGTCTGGTAGCTGTGTTAGGCCTGTGTTAGTGTTTTGGGAACCGTTTAGGTAAACGGTGGTCCAAGATCTTTGGGTATTTCTTGTTGGTTTTTAAGGATCCACAAGGATCTAAATAGGTACTATCAAACACCTAGAGGGGGGTGAATAGGTGTAATATTATAAAAACCAATCTCAGTGCAAAAATAAAAACCAATGCGGAAAATAAAACAGCACACCGAGATTTACGTGGAAACTCCAATCCAAGAGAAAAACCACGGGACCAACACGCAATAACAATCCACTAAGAATTGAAGAATAACAAGGTGATTACCGACTCCACGGACTCGACCCCTCCTTCAAGTTCTTCGGACCTCGCGCTCCACCGATTGCACGTCCACTGCACACGTTCGAATCCACGAACGCCACTCGAATCCACGAGCACACGTTTCGAATCCACGAAACGCCTTCAACACACCGAATCCACGGTGCTACGTCGAATCCACGACGCAAACTCAGCCAATAAAGAAATATAGGCTTCGATGGTGATCCTTTGCTTAGATTATCATTGAGGAACCATAGAAAGAATTTCTAAGCAAAGTTTAGATCAATTCGACAAAATATAGATCTTGGAAGAACCGTCGAATTGACCTAAAAGAGGCTAAAGAGAAGAAAGATAAAATCCAGCCTCTAGGGTTGCTCTCGAGTGTTTTCGGTATTGGTCATTCTATTCGAGAAACCCTAAGTATCTATTTATAACCCTTGGAAACATATTAGAGTCGGTTTAGGAAACTTTTCCCGAGGTAACATTGTGTACCGGTACCACTTATCATGTTCCGGTACTCAATGGTGCAAAACACAGATTTTTCTATTGTGTTCCGGTACGCGAGTCTGTGTTCCGGTACGCAATACAAATTTCAGAAAATTCTGTGTCGGGTTTGAGGAACTTCAAGTGTGGTTCCGGTACTCAATGTAAAAACTGATTTTTCCAAGATAAACTTTATCCAAAACAAACCAAGTACCGGAATCCAAACTTAAATAAAGTTGTAAGTTAAAACCAAGTTCCTAAAACCAAGTCTAAACCGGTTTTCATTAATTTCCTGTTTCCAATGATTATAAACGAACTTTAATCACCATGAACAATATTTAATCATACCTGAAAGTTGACTTGGGCTCGTGTTGAATCTTCAATGAGTCTTCGAAGGCTGATTTGACAATTTGATCCCTTTAAGACTCCGACTCAACTCACTGACTTGACTCACGAAATATGCCAACACCAAAATGCCGTAACAATCTCCCCCTTTGGCAATTTCGTGACAAAACCCAAAAATACATAAAACCGCTCAAGTCACTCATCTTAAACCAAAAAATCGAAATTCAATGTCATCACCAAAACATTGATTTTCTTTGCGTGAAAGATCCAATAAATACAAAATTACATTTGAACCAAACAGTCCTAGAACATACTCTATGACTTAGGACTTGGAGTCTTAAAGTGATGTAATTCCTGCAAAACAAAACTCCAAACAAAATCAAATGTTAGTCGTTAGAAATTAAAATCCTACATTTGATCCGTCTTCTTTTTGGTTCTTTTGTTTTGTGGCTCTTTCAATCTTTTCTTTATCTCCCCCTATCTTGAGCATTCCAACATGTTCTCCATGTTCTCCCCCTGTCTTGAGCATCTATGTTCTCCCCCTTTGTGGTTCAATCAATATTTTTTCTGTTCTCCCCCTTTTTGTCACAAATTGTCAAACAATCAAAATAGACAAAAAGAAACATACTAGCAGGATACGTTCATAGTTACATGCCCATTAGAGTTCTTGTTCATCATAAAGTGAAAAGAAACTAAAAACCAAAAACAAGAAGGCAAAGAAATCACTCATCCTGATCTGAATCATCATCGTCCTCATGTGATGTAGGTCCATGAGATGTACTCGGTGCAGTTGCTCCAGTGACCACATCGTCGTGTTTGCACCCAAGGATTTCGAATATCTTCTTTAAACCATCCTCGATTTTCTTGAAACCTTGCTCCATCCTTTTCTGCAAAGTCTGAAGAGTTACCACTTCTTCTGGTTCAGGAGATTCTTGGCGAGGCGGTGCGCTCGTAGTTGCTTCACTTGCATAGCCCTTTGTGTGTCCAAATGTCTTTAAAGTGCTAACTGACTTGGCTAACGTGATTCCATCGATTGAGCCTAAGCCGTAGTCAAACTTGGTACAAGAAATGTCAACACCGTGGTCTTCCAGAATACGAGTAATCAGGATTGGATACGGTAGAAGGTCACGTTGCCTTGATCCCTCAATGACATGTACCATTTGTTGCCAAATTAGAAATGGAATGTTGACGTTGATCCCATTTGCACTTTCCGGGTGACCAAGGAAAAAGAGAAGTAGCAATCGATCCCATCGAATCCTTTTGGTCCCCATTGTAGGCAATAAGTTGTAGCAGACGATTAAGGACAAAATGTGATATTCTGGTTTTAGGTCCTTTGATTCAACATATGACCTATTTGTGTGTGTCCCTGACTTGCAAATTGAATCCACAACAGTGTCCCAATGGGTGTCATGCTGGAAATCACCATCTGTATAGTAAAGACCAGAAGTATCAACAGCTAGCCCAAGATTTGCCCTAATTACTGCTGGAGTAATGTCAAACTTGACGCCTCTAACTGTTGTTTCAATGATAAAAGCCCCTGTGTCATGGTCCTTTTGGAGTATGTTAGCTCTCATATAGAATTCCCTGATGATCTCAACACAAAAACCCATCTTTGGTTGGACTCTGCCAAGTGGCCGAATATTACTTTGTTCCAAAAGCCTCACAAAGTCTGGCACCTCACGACATAGCTCATTGAAATTCACGTGACGCTCTCCAATACATGTACGGTTTGCAAATCTGGCTCGGCGTTTTGCACTTACATGCTGTTCACTTTCATCAACATTAGATCTCCGTTGAGAGCGGTCGCGTATTACCGGTCCACCGGTACTTCTACGCGGAGGAGAATCCGCACCCTTCTTTTTCCTTGGAGCCATAGGTGCTTTCCCCTTTCCTTGAACCGTTTCTTCTTCATATTCTGATGAATTTTCAGAATCTGAGCTTGTCGAACCTTCCTCTCGTGATCGTTTAGTAGTCTTCTTCTTTCCAGAACCACGACCACGTCCACTTCCAGTGGCCATTAAGATCACTAGTGCAAGAAGCCATGAAAAAGCCATTTCCTACAAAGAACACAATGCACTATGATTTGATCGTATAGGAAGGTTTAAACATGTCTAAGAAACATTCTAAACATGTCACAATTGATGATTCATCATTTAAAATCCATTTACATCAAAAGCCCTAAAATTTCAATTTTCTCTATGTTAAGAACACATGCAAATGATAGATTCAAGCATATAAGCATGGAAACATGAATCTAATTACATAAAAAGCAACCATTTATGTTCTAAACATGAAATAGGGGTGATTTATACAAGAGATTTCAATTGGAATAAGGATCTACTCAAAAATCCCTAAGTAAAACATCAAAACCTAAAAACTAGGGTTTTGAAGTAAAAGAAAGCAACATTCATGAAAAAACTTACAAATGAGAGCAACAAATGTGATGACCCGGATCTCCGCAGAGCTGCTGCAGTGCGTTGGGGTGGCCATTGGAGGCCTACATGGTGTGTTGGAGGTGTTTGTGGCATAATTGGACATAAGTGTTGGACGTCGGACTTATATGGACCATGTGAGTGATCAGAGGACCCCGTGGAGGGTTTAGAAGTGGTTTCACGCGAATCGGATATTAAATTTGGGCTCCGCGCGAAATTTGGGCTAAGAACGCCTTTCCGGGTGCCTTCGGCAAATTTTAGAGTTGGAATTTGGCAAAACGGACGTCAAATTCGGATTCAGCGCGCAAAAACGGTCAAAATGGACTACCCACTTGATGTTTTGAGCTCGGGTTACTGTTCACCGCCGGAACAGTGATTCCGGCGATCGCCGGCGGCGGCGGCGGCGGCGGCGGCGGCGCAGCGGCGGAGAGCGGCGGCGCGGCCTCGGGCAGGCGGAAGGCGGCGGCGGGCAGGGCACGTGGGCGCGGGCAGGGCGCGCGGTCCACGCGGCCGGTGTGCACCGGAGCGGGGTGCCACGTGGCGGCTCAGGATTGGCGGGTGCATCGCGCTCGGTTCACGGGAGAGCGCGGGGTGTACGGTGGACCGGATAGGGACACGTGGCATCTTGTCATTGGTCCGGTGTAAGGCGTTCCGTGCACCGGGTGCAGCGAGCGCGGGGGTTGGACACGTGGCAAGCGAGGGTTGGCCGGGCTACTGTGCGCGTACGGGCGGCAGGCGGCGGGGCAGGCGTGCAGGCGACAGGCGGCAGGCGGCGGTGCCGGCGGACGTGGCGCACGCGTGCGCCACGTGGCGTCCAGCCATTGGCTAGCGCCAGCGGATGCGTTGACCGAGGGAGGGCCACGCGGCGCGAGGAGGTTGGGCGGATCCGCTGTTTCGTGTTGGTGGACACGTGTCGCGCGCTGGGCCGGGTCGGACGGCCGGTTGGACGAGACGGGATCCCGTGTGCGGGCTGGACTGGGCCGGGCCGCACTGTGCGCGCCCGGAAAATCCCGGGCCGGGCCGCACTATTCACGCCCGAAATGGGCCGGGCGCCCGAAACTTAGGACCAGGGAATTTTCCCAATTGTTTCCCTCAGCCTATAAATACCAACCCGAGCCCCTTCTTTTCGAGTTTTTCTCCCCTTTTCGAGCCTCTTCTGCCCGAGCCACCTTAAGGAGATTTGTTCACCTCTTGATGCTTGATCTTCCTGCCAAGTTCTAGGATTTTAGGAGGCTCGAATCCCGAGGTTCCCCATTTTACGGCGCGGCGCGGCGCGACGATGCATTTCCTGCTTCCTTCTTCGGCGCAGCAGTGATGTTTTGGCTCCCCTGGGCTACCCCGAGGTCACTTTTCTGTGATTCTTGCGCCGGCTGACTCCTTACAGATAAGGCTTCAACTTTCATTTTGATCGCGCTTTTTCGTTTCGAGGTTTTGGCACGGATCCCGAGGCAAACAGTGACCCCTTTTTGCTGTGTGGATTTCCTTGACAGCAGCGGAGTATTTCGGCCATATCTTCGCGCACGAGCGTCAGACGGAGACGAGCTTATACAACTTTTTCATCTACGGATCGCAAGGAACGCGTTCGTATTTTTCTTGGATTTTCCAGAGATTTGTTTCGAGGTGATAATCACTGTTTTCTCAGTGTACTGTGTACAATTTTTCTTCACAGTTTGTTGATTGGATTACCGCCTTGACGAATTTATAACTTGGCTTACCGAACTCTGATTTGGGCGTGCAAGGTACCGTTGCGAAGCTATCGACGCGAGGATTGCCGTGATATTTTTCTGGGAATTTTCTGGGCACTTTCTGCAGGTGATAATTTAACAGTTTCGGGACTGTTGTTGTATGGGTTAATTAGAGCATTATTTGGGAATTTAAGTGAGTTTAGTGGACTTTGTTGGGTTTAGGTTAATAAGGATCTAATAGGGGAAAAAACACCTAGAGGGGGGTGAATAGGTGTAAACAATAAACACTCAAAAATCTTTGTGCGATAAAACCCAATGCGGAAAAATAAAAGAACACACAAGATTTTTACGTGGAAAACTCCAAACCGGAGTAAAAAACCACGGGACCGATAACACGGCGAAATCCACTAGAGTTAACACACGTACAAGGTGATATAACGTACTCACAGACGACTCAACCTTTTACCATACGCTCCTAGTAGATCTTCTCCGCTCGCTCCACGACGCTTCTCGAATCCACGATCCGCGCCCAACGCTGAATCCACAGCGTCCAACGTCGAGTCCACGACGTCCGACCGAATCCACGGTCTTCACCCAATGGCACGCTTCGAATCCACGAACGCACCTCGCTCCGAATCCACGAGAGCGATAACCCTTGAATCCACAAGGCCACGCGAGTCCACGCGCCGATTTTGGGGTAAATCGTTGTTTGTTTGGGTGGTGATGATCCGCCGAATACTTAGATCAAGAGTAGATCGGAAATACCATCTAAGTATTCATTAGTTTGATTCTACTCAAGATGTGAGTATGAAAACCTAGAATCAAACTAATCAATATAGATGAAGAACCATAAATAGATCTAATGATTTCCGTTCTTCTCTATATGTGGATCTAAGGCCGTATAAAATGATATTTGAAAATGACGGCTCTTTTTCCGATTGTGGATGCCCTAGAAATGAAAAGGAAGGGCTATTTATAGGTTAGAAACCCTAGGAAGAATATTCGGATCAAAAACAAACTTTTCTGGAAAGTTTTACCGACGGCGATCCGGATTGGAAGTCACGATCCGGATCGCAGAAGCACAGAGAGCAATTTCCAGAAAATCGCCTGTTCGGGATCCGGATCATAATCCACGATCCGGATCGTTCATACAGTTTTACCAGAACAATGTGTTCGGGATCCGGATTGCAATTCCTGATCCGGATCGTTCAAGCCAACAGGTAAAACTCATGTTCGGGATCCGGATCATCAAATGCTGCGATCCGGATTGAACCAGTGTATGAACGAACACCCTTCGGGATCCGGATTGAAAGACACGATCCGGATCCTGAACATGTCCCATGTCCAGTTTTTGATGAATATGCAATTAAAACCTCTTCCAGGTGTTTCTACACTATAAGAAGTATTCGGATCATCAAAATTATTTAGTTAAACGTACCTGATCCTTTTGAATTCTTCTTTCTTGAGATTGAGGTATATGATCCAAAGTTTCTTCATCTTCAATCTTCAAGACTTAAACTATTCACGAAATACGCCAACTCAAATTCCGTAACAATCTCCCCCTTTGGCGGTTTCGTGACAAAACACAAATCCACAAAGAAAATTCAAAAAGATATTTTTGTTGCTATCACCATACAACAAAAATTTACAAAAGAGTTCCAGAAATTAAAAACATGAGATAAACTCCTAGAACAGACTCTAGACTTAGACATCTGTAACTCTGCACACAGAAAACATTCTTGACAAACAAAATCGTTAGATACCTCAAGAATTGAAACATACAAAACCAAATACAGAGATAGAGTTTATCTCATCATGACATTTGAAAGAATCAGATATGTGAAAGAACATAGTTAAAACCAACATATCTTCTAAGCAGTTGAAAACCAAATGTCAAAGTATGTTAGTCCAACATCAACTTGTTAGTCATATTACATGCCCAAATAGTTAGTCGAATAGTTAGTATAGAAGCATGTCACAATCACAAAAGAAAACCAAAGTTGAGTTGAGATTCATACTTACCTTGATATCACAATCATTGTTCATTCATTGTTCATTGTTTTCTCTAACTCTCTCTCCCCTTTTTGTCACAAAACAAGCCAAAACGTAGCATGAGCTACAATATGTAAGGAGAGTAACAGAAAAAAAGTTCTAAAAGTATGCACAAACTGAGAAATAAACTAAAAGAGTAAAGAAAAACAATGTTCTGAGAACTAAGAACCCAAACTAAGGTGACCAATTCTGTTGCTCAGTCTGAAGAGTCTGAACTAGTACAGCTCAGCTTGCTTAAAAGTCCTTTAAGCAAGTTCTTAAGGTTTGAGTATTTTTTCTTGATCTTCTTGTGTTCAGAGGAGACTTGCTGAAGCTCTCTCGATATTCTTTCATGTGTAGCAGAGATTCTTTGTTGTTCCTGACGAATCGATTCCAATATCTCTGTCTCAGTTGTCCGTGTCTTTGAATAAGATGAACGCTGTCTGGATGCAGATGGTGCATCAGGTCCTGCAGTCCATGGTGATTCAGTTTGCAAAATTCCAGAAAGTGAGCGTGCTCTGGTTAGAGGCCCACTCTGCTGGCTTGTATTTCTTTGAACATTTTTCCTTCTTGTATATTGTACGGTCGTGGAGGCAGATTTCATAAGTCTCTTCCCTTTGGTGAACTTCCTTTCTTCTTCATCAATTTTTCGCTGAACATCCTTAAAGAAATCGTCCCATTCTTCACTATTGTAATCCGAGCTGTCTTCATTGGCTCCTTCCGGTTTGTCTCCAGTTGAGACGCCTGGTTCTTCTTTAACCGATGAACCCCCAGGCAGCATTGCGACCAGCAAGATGATCAACCAGGAGAATGCCATTGATTCTAGTGCTTTGAGTTTTAAGAAAGTGTCCTGTGAAGACCAACTCAAGAACATATGAAAAATTGTCAATTTTGAAAAATTTGAAACATTGTACCTAGACAATCATAATCATGTAGAGAAGCCAAGAATCAAATTAGTTTTCCAAAAAGAATTTTAAAAATAGATCAATTCCATGTTTTACAAAAATTCCTCTTTTATGCCCTAAAACCGAATTTTTAGAAATCGAAGCCTAAAAACTCGTTAATCATGTAAAAACCCAGCATAAAAGCAAAACTAATTGACCCAGAGTTCTTATTTCAAAAGAAATTTGATCAAAAACCATTCACAAACGAAAAAATCCATCTTTTCAACTCACGTTTGATGAAAAACCTAAAAACTGTGAAAAACCGAGTTTTGATCATGAAAACTTACTTGAATCCAAAGAACTTTGAGTTTTGAAGCACCAGGAAGCAAGAAATCTAGAGAGAGAAACTCTAGAAGCTTGAAAACCAGAAATTAGGGTTAAGAAATCTCGAATCTGAAAGTTTCTATATAGAACCCTAGCCGTGATCCGGATCGGCCGAGAATGTGATCCGGATCGGCCACCCGCAGGAAAAATCCTGCGTTCGGGATCCGGATCACTTGCCACGATCCGGATCGGCTACACCTTTTTCTTCAGAAAAATTAAGAAAAATACAGTAAAATCCAGAAAAAGTATGTAAGCATTTTATCATGTCAACTTTAAACAAATAGCATCGTTCCATACAACAAGAAATAGATTATGCAAAATCTATCAAAAATATCCAAAAATGAAACGAAAATTTACGAAAGTTAAAACACTTAAAGTTGAACAAACTCAATTACATCTATCCTGATCTTATGTGTAATGCCTTTATCAAATCATTAATTTCAGTAAAGAAAATGAAATACCAAGATCAATAGATGTTTGAAATCCCAGATAAGTTAGATAATATATCTAGACAATCTGTTGAAGGAGTGGCTCTTTGAGCATCTTTTACTAAAAATCCCACCTTATACCAACCATGAAATACGACTGAGTCAAGTATTTCAATATGAGTTTCATCAACAATTTTCAAAACAAAAATTTGCTTTTCATTCATGGAGTTTCTTTTTCTTTCATTTTCTCCATGTGGTGGTAGTTTTCACACTCCTCATTGGGATGTAACTCTTTCCACATCTTTTGAGCATTTCACATTTCATTGACTCCCCCTCAATTGGCTATCAATTATTTAATATATAAGGTATTCAACCAAACCATTGATCTCGAATTCATACTCGACTAAGCAATCAAATATGATAATGACTATACCAAGAGATCATTGAGAGAGAAATTGACTTTGATCACTTAAAAGATGGTTTAATTAACGTAAATGATCATTGCAACATTGAAATATTATGACATCAAAACATAATAAATTTCTAAATGCATAAAAGGATGCAATTAAAGTCAATTATGATTTATGCTCAATTAGTGTGCTATGTACAAAACATAGATAAAGAACAAAACAAAACAAAGAACAAAAACAAAACCTAATCTAAGCAAAGGTTTCAAAAGAGGTTATTTCAAGGAAAGCATGCCAATTGCTTTACGCAAGTGAATAAAACGTTTTTGATCCAAAGGTTTTGTTAAGATGTCAGCTAATTGATCCTCAGTTGAAATATATGACAGTTGAAGAATGTTTGATTCAACTAGCTCTCTAAGAAAATGATATCTAAGTTCAATATGTTTTGTTCTAGAGTGCAACACAGGGTTTTTTGAAATGTTAATAGCACTAGTGTTGTCACATAAAATGGTTACCGAAGATGTTGAAATTCGGAAATCGCTCAACACGCTCTTCATCCAAATCAATTGGGTTGAACAACTTCCTGCAGAAATGTACTCCGCTTCGGCAGTCGAGAGTGCTATGCAGTTCTGTTTTTTACTGTGCCATGCAACAAGGCAGTGGCCAAGATAGAAGCATGCACCACTCGTGCTTTTCCGGTCATCCACTGATCCAGCCCAATCGGCATCTGAGTATCCAACAATATCCAAAGTCGTTCCCATAGGATACCAAATTCCGAAATTGATTGTACCTTTGATATACCGGATGATCCGTTTCACCGCTTTCAGGTGAACCTCCTTCGGTGCTGATTGATATCTCGCACAAATCCCAACACTGAAGGATATATCCGGGCGACTAGCCGTGAGATATAGTAGACTTCCAATCATACTGCGGTACAGTTTCTCGTCTACATTCTCACTTTGTGATTCACTTCCAAGTCCCTTATGGCTAGTACCCATTGGAGTCGGAAAATCTTTAGAATTTTCAAGATCAAACTTTTTGACCAACTCCAGTGCATACTTGGATTGACACAAGTGAATTCCTTCATCGTTTTGCTTAACTTGTAATCCAAGAAAATAATTCAACTCGCCCATCATGGACATCTCAAATTCGCTTTCCATGGTCTCCGCGAATTTAGAAGCATCATTATCTCTCGTTGCTCCAAAAACAATGTCATCGACATAGATTTGAGCAACTATGAAATTGTTTTGATAATGCTTCACAAAGAGAGTCCTGTCAGCTCCCCCTCGAGTGTAGCCCTTTTCCAAAAGGTGCTTTGTCAACCTTTCGTACCATGCTCGCGGTGCTTGTTTCAGACCGTAAAGAGCCTTTTTCAGTCGAAAAACATGGTTAGGTAGTTTATGATCCACAAAACCTTTCGGTTGAGCTACATAAACTTCCTCATTTAAAAATCCATTTAAAAAGGCGCTCTTAACGTCCATTTGAAATAATTTGATTTTAAAATGACAAGCAATCGCAAACAATATACGAATGGACTCGAGTCTAGCTACAGGGGCGAAGGTTTCATCAAAGTCTATACCTTCTACTTGAGAATAGCCTTGAGCAACTAACCTTGCTTTGTTCCTGATGATAGTACCTTCTTCGTTTTTCTTGTTCTTGAAGATCCATTTGGTACCTATCACATTGTGTTGCTTCGGAGGCTTCGTCAGTTCCCAGACTTTGTTTCGCTCGAATTGATGGAGCTCTTCCTGCATTGCTTTAATCCAATAATCATCTTGGAGAGCTTCATCAACATTCTTTGGTTCGATTTGAGATACATAGCATGCAAATCCGCAAACCAATTGTCTCCGTGTTCTAACTCCTTCTTGTGGATCTCCAATTATGTTCGATTCAGGGTGATCCTTGGAGATGCGTAACGTTTGAGGTAGAGGAGTAGGCGGAGGTACACGAGATGATTCCTGCACATCAGATAAGCTTGAAGAACCGTTAGATGCATCAACATTATTATCGAAAGAATTGTTAGAAGAAGATGCATTAGCAGGTGTATCATCATCAAGAGAGATATCGAGGGTAGATTTTTCAGATTCAAAGTGAAAAGCTTCATCTACCTTAACATTTATCGATTCTACGATCGTCTTAGATTCTAAGTTAAAAACTCGATATGCTCTGCTGTTTGTAGAATAACCTAAGAAAATCCCTTCGTCACTTCGAGAGTCAAATTTTCCAAGATTTTCACGATCACGTAAAATAAAACACCGACTCCCAAAATGCGAAAATATTTGATGTTAGGTTTTCTACAAAACCAAAGTTCATATGGTGTATTCAAAGTCCCCGGGCGCAAATACACTCGATTGATAACATAGACAGCCGTGTTCACCGCTTCAGCCCAAAAATATAAAGGAAGTTCCGGCTATGAAGCATAACACGTGCCATCTCCTGTACGACCCTGTTTTTGCGCTCGACTACACCATTTTGTTGAGGTGTGTAAGGTGCGGAGAATTCATGTTTAATGCCATTAGAAGTGCAAAAATCAATGAATTTGGAATTTATGAATTCCCCACCTCTATCACTCCTAACTCGAGTAATCCTTTCATTCTTTTCTATCATAATACGATTGCAGATTTCGAGAAAAGAATCAAAGGTATCAGCTTTTTCTTTTAGAAAGGCTACCCAAGTATATCTAGAAAAGTCATCAACCAACAAGAAAATATACCATTTACCTCCCAGAGATGGTTGACGAGTTGGCCCCATTAAGTCCATATGCAAAAGTTCCAAAGGCCGTTTTGTACCTATGTGGTTCAAATTCTTGTGTGCAGTCCTAGACTGTTTTCCCTTTTGGCAACCGCCACACACAAGGTTTTGTTCAAAAGAAAGTTTCGGAACCCCCTTGACCACATCTTTATTTGAAATTCTAGCAAGTTCCTTAAAGTTTATGTGACCTAGCCTTTCATGCCAAAGTGTTTCATTTTTCAAAGATGCTAGGTTACATTTTTCAGAAATTTTAGAAGGAACTACATAACAATTGTTTTCTGATCTAACCCCCTTTAAAAAGAAAGCATGGTTCATGTCAGTTACAGTGCATTTATCAGATGAAAAATTAACTGAATAACCACTATCACACAGTTGACTTATGCTTATGAGGTTAGTCTTAAGGCCATGAACAAATAATACATTATCTAGAACCGGGCCATCTGGAATAGCTACCGTTCCCTTTCCAACAATTTTGGAAGACCGACCATCTCCGAAAACAACAAGTCCTCCGGAGTTTTTCTCAAAAGTTTGAAAACAGTTTTTATCGCCGGTCATATGACGGGAACACCCGCTATCCAGATACCAAGACGAACTATCATATGCATGCAAGGAAACATTGGTAGCAAGACAGGGAAAGATCTCACCTTTGCGCACCCAAACCTTTTTGGTATGCGTCGGTAATGGTCGTGAAGTTGATTTCCTAGGTGAGAGCGTCTTGCTTGAAGAATTGCTGCTCCTTGATGATGTCGTCTTGAGCGGTGTACTACCAAGGCTCTTTTCCGTCAATTTGATTGGAGTTGTTTTCCGAGGAATAGCCCTTTTGGTAGTCATTGCAAGATGTTCTTGAGGTGTGCGTTTGGCTCCAGTCTTGCAGTTTCTTCTTATGTGCCCTGAAATGCCACAACGAAAACATACCTTGGTTCTTGTCGATTCCGAAGAGGATGTAGTAGGTTCGTTGTCGTTGCTTGTCGTGAACACCGGTGTCGGAGGAGGAGATACCGACGAGGCACAAATACCGTACCACTCGAACTTGGAATGTCTCCAGTTTGAGTGTATCCGAGGCCGAACTTGTTTCTTTGACCGAGACCAAGAAGTCTGTCCAACTTACTCCTTCCAGAAGAAAATCTCTGTAAGTCATCCTTTAGTTGGCGTATGGTCTCTGTCATTTCCAATTTTTCCTGTCGGGCCTCGCCGTAGAGCTTCAAGAAGTAATTCGCTTTGTTCACCATATCTATATAACTCTTCTCGAAATGCTCATTGGACTCTTGAAGGGAAACATTTGTCTTAATCAGATTGTCCCTTTCCACTTCAAGATCGGTTGAGATAGAGGTTACTCTTTTTACTTCATCTTCAAGATCCTGTAATCTCTCTTTCAACCCCTTGTTTTGTTTAGCCAGTTTCTTTGAATCCCTCAAAAGTTGATGGTAGGCTAAAACAAAATCTTCACCTTCCGAATTATCTGATTCATCGTCCGTTGCAATCTTTTCCACAGTGGAGTTGGACAGTGAGTCGGATGTACTTGCCATTAAGCACATGAAGGATGAAGGTTTGGTGGACGCGTGGAAAGCTGTCGCGTTGTCTTCTTCATCACTTGACGATGACTCATTTGACGTGGAGTTGTCATCCCAAGTGACTGCTTGCATCGCTTTCTTCTTAGCCGGATTCTTGTTGGGACATTCCGTTGCTATGTGGCCGTAGCCTCGACATTTGAAACACTGAACTTGTCCCTCAGAACTTTTCTTATCCTTTGAGAAGTTCTCTTGGCTTCTTGACTTGTAGCTTGAAATCCCTTGCCTTTCTTCGACTTTCCGAAGGATGGAGTTTTGCTTGAATTTCCCCTTCGAAAGTTGCGGCGAAACTTCCTTGTCAAGAGAGCGAGCTGCTTCTCAAAGTCCTCCATAGAAATGTTCTCGTCGTCGTCCGAGGAGGATGAATCCGCGTCTTCTTCTTTAGTTGATTTCAATGCGTAACCTGAAGACTTAGAAGAGGATGCCTTTCCAGAAGAATAGTTAGTAGGAAAAGTCATTTCATAAGTTTGTAAAGCACCTACTAATTCTTCTACACGCATTTCGTCCGGGTGTTTAATTGTTTCAATGGCTGCAACCTTCGGGCGAAATCGTTCAGGAAGAGTTCTTAGAATTTTTCTTACAACTTTAAATTCTGGAATCTTCTCTCCCAAGTTAGCACATGAGTTCACGATGTCTTGCAATCGTGTGTAATAGTCAGTGAAGGATTCATTCTCTGCCATAGAGATAGAGTCAAACTTGCTCGTAAGCATTTGCAGTTTCTGAATCTTCACTAGGTTAGTTCCCTCATGCGTAACTTGAAGAACATCCCAGATTTCTTTCGCAGTCTCACATGCCGAGACGCGAGAGAACTCAGTTTGTGACAAAGCATTAAATAGAGCATTAATCCCTTTGCCATTGTAAGAAGATAAGTCTATCTCTTCCTTGGTCCATTTCGACCTAGGTTTTAAGGTGCGAACATCATCTAAAATTTCAGTTGGATTAGACCATCCTAATTCAATTGATTGCCACACCCTTTCGTCGATGGAAATTAAGAAAGCTTTCATCCGTACTTTCCAGTACGCATAATTAGTTCCATCAAAGAAAGGGGGTCGATTGATGTTTCCACCTTCAACCATTGTTTACAACCCTATTCCCGCTCTGATACCACTTGTTGGGTTTAGGTTAATAAGGATCTAATAGGGGAAAAAACACCTAGAGGGGGGTGAATAGGTGTAAACAATAAACACTCAAAAAATCATTGTGCGATAAAACCCAATGCGGAAAAATAAAAGAACACACAAGATTTTTACGTGGAAAAACTCCAAACCGGAGTAAAAAACCACGGGACCGATAACACGGCGAAATCCACTAGAGTTAACACACGTACAAGGTGATATAACGTACTCACAGACGACTCAACCTTTTACCATACGCCCCTAGTAGATCTTCTCCGCTCGCTCCACGACGCTTCTCGAATCCACGATCCGCGCCCAACGCTGAATCCACAGCGTCCAACGTCGAGTCCACGACGTCCGACCGAATCCACGGTCTTCACCCAATGGCACGCTTCGAATCCACGAACGCACCTCGCTCCGAATCCACGAGAGCGATGCACCTTGAATCCACAAGGCCACGCGAGTCCACGCGCCGATTTTGGGGTAAATCGTTGTTTGTTTGGGTGGTGATGATCCGCCGAATACTTAGATCAAGAGTAGATCGGAAATACCATCTAAGTATTCATTAGTTTGATTCAACTCAAGATATGAGTATGAAAACCTAGAATCAAACTAATCAATATAGATGAAGAACCATTAAATAGATCTAATGATTTCCGTTCTTCTCTATATGTGGATCTAAGGCCGTATAAAATGATATTTGAAAATGACGGCTCTTTTTCCGATGTGTGGATTGCCCTAGAAATGAAAAGAAGGGCTATTTATAGGTTAGAAACCCTAGGAAGAATATTCGGATCAAAAACAAACTTTTCTGGAAAGTTTTACCGACGGCGATCCGGATTGCGAAGTCACGATCCGGATCGCAGACGCGTAGAGAGCAATTTCCAGAAAACCGCCTGTTCGGGATCCGGATCATAATCTACGATCCGGATCGTTCATACAGTTTTACCAGAACAATGTGTTCGGGATCCGGATTGAGATTCCACGATCCGGATCGTTCAAGCCAACAGGTAAAACTCATGTTCGGGATCCGGATCATCAAATGCCATGATCCGGATTGAACTAGTGTATGAACGAACACCCTTCGGGATCCGGATTGAAAGACACGATCCGGATCCTGAACATGTCCCATGTCCAGTTTTTGATGAATATGCAATTAAAACCTCTTCCAGGTGTTTCTACACTATAAGAAGTATTCGGATCATCAAAATTATTTAGTTAAACGTACCTGATCCTTTTGAATTCTTCTTTCTTGAGATTGAGGTATATGATCCAAGTTTCTTCATCTTCAATCTTCAAGACTTAAACTATTCACGAAATACGCCAACTCAAATTCCGTAACAAGACTTTGTATTGTGCAGGATAAGGGTGTACTGTACTTGTTGGAGCACAGGATTGGAGTTTTGGTATTTTCAGCTTACGGACCCGACAGTATTTCAGGTGGGTGGTTGTTGCTTGCCTTATATCTGACTTACTCACTAAGTTTATTAGAGAACCCCACTATTGAGCATATTGATTGATTATCGTGCATATTGCTGTTATAAATGTGAACTTATCATCTGAGATAATTTTGTGGATATAGCATGTTGGGGATATTATTGGGATAATATTGCTGTTGGAACATGATCATTGGAATAATTTAATAGTGATGATTAACATGCTAATTAGCACCTAGATTTTATGAAAGTGGATTAAATGATTAATTGTTGGGACATATGACATATCTATGTGCGGGTTTCACTTTGGGATTTATTATGGATCAGGGTTATACATGTGTAGTGACTGATGATTTTAGCATGATGGTTATATTTATGTGGATATTATTAATTATTACACATG
Organism: Tillandsia fasciculata; assembly: GCA_029168755.2. Lineage (NCBI taxonomy): Eukaryota > Viridiplantae > Streptophyta > Magnoliopsida > Poales > Bromeliaceae > Tillandsia > Tillandsia fasciculata. The sequence goes on from CM054948.1 coordinate 11,286,324, forward strand.
TAAAACTGTTATTGACATTCTCTCTCTTTCACATTGCTGAGGACTTTTGCATGCTTATTTGGACATCTAGATAGGCCACTATTTTATTGCTACACTATCATATTGGGATTTGACTTAGGAGAAACCATGATTGCTTTCTTTCTCCTTTTCATTTGGACTTTTGAGTCATGTTGCTCGAGTTCGAGCAGAGGTTTGGGATAGTGTAGCCGGGACCTGAGGGTCAGTGACAGGGTGTACTTGATGTTGGATTATGGGTTATTGCGGCAACCGCGGACAGTAGGCGGTTGACCGGATCTTGATTATTGTACCCAATTGTGGGTTGGGGGTTATTGCGGTGACCGGATGTTTACTATTGCATCAGATTGGGTATCAGAGTTCTCTAGTGGATGGTATTTCCCACTTTTGAGTACTATTGCATCAGGTCGGGGTTTCATTAGTGGACGGAGTTTCCCACTTTGATCATAGTCATGATCCAGTCCTGCTATTGTGAGACATTGGTTACAGAGATGCTTGATACAGTGATACTTTACTCGTGTGGGTCGCTCCCCTCGAGTGCCACTCCGGAGTAGGCTTTAGACCGTGACGGTGCCGGTCAGTTGGTGAGGTTGGTCAGTTGGTGAGTTGTGAGTGATGGCAGAGCAGGCAGTACCAGTTTTACTGGTGGCACTAGATTGGGTCTATTTAGCCAGATATTGTTTCCTGATGCATTCATACCGTCATTTCCTTCGGTATTGCATTTAGAGGCATACTTGTTGTGGTTTCCCCTTTTATTCAGTAGTTCTGTTTACAGCTTTACTACTTGCCCTTTTCTTGCCTCTAGTAGACTTAGTGGGTACGCCGGAGCTTGAGGCTTTACCCACAGGGGGAGGCTACTGGTTTACTAGTGGTTCTCACCCCCACTGTTGTTTCCTCTTCTTTTCTCCCCCCTGTTTTGCAGAGTCCTCTTTGGAGTTGCTGATCTTCGGTCGTTGTTCGGGGCGAGGGAGTCACGAGCTAGATCGTTACCACCCGAGGAGTGTAGCTGTATCCCCTGGTTGGAGATTCCTCGTAGCTGTTGGCTGGTTTTTACTGTTTATCTGGAGGAGAGAGATCTTTTGTATTTGGAGAGACTGATGTACTATAGTTTTAGTTTATCTCCTTTTATAGTCGAGAGATGCTGTACTGAGGACATTGTATGATGATTATCTGTATTTGAGGGAATGGATATTGTACTTATTTCATGATGTACAGTGATTGGATTTTATTTTACAGCATTTTATTTCAGCTCTGATATTTGTGTAGCTATAGTACTATCTTTTGCAGGTTAGACGCTTCGCCTATGCGGGTTTTGGCATAGGTGGCGGATCTGTTGGCGAGCCCGGGTCGCAGTTTCGACCCCGGGGCGTGACAGATTAAGTTGGTATCAGAGCTTAGGGATAGGTCAATTGGGACTGTAGAAACCCTAGGCTTATGGTTGGACCCTAGGATGACTTCGTGAGAGTCGTGAGTTTTGCGAGAGTCCTGATTGAGTTTTATACCTCTCCCAAGTGATGGGATGGGTGATTGGCATGTTTATTCTCCTAAGCAATTATGTTGGCTGCAGACAACATAATGCGGCGGAACGGTTGACATGCTCTAGACTCTCGCCGGATTGGGTCGAGTTTTGTTTTGTGCTGTGGTGCAGTTGGTCGTGGTGAGCGGTGTCTCCCCGACGCGTTGTGCGGATTGGTGTGCACTCGTCGCAGCGGTGGAGCTTGAGCGGATTGTTTTGGGGCCGGATATCCGGATTGAGGTTAGAGAGCTTCAGGCCCCGATGGCAGGATTGTCTGAGGTATATCAGCGGCAGAGTGAGCCGCTGGTCTGGGTGACACAGTTGTCGGAGCAGTGGGCAGCCCGACAGTGTTTTTCTCCTGAGACCACCTGGTTACAGTATCCTCAGCGGCAGTGATTTCTGAGGCGCCGATGGAGCGAGTAGCCCCCTCCGTGCCAATGTTTAGTGTCGAGGCACCGAGGTGGGGTGGATAGCTGACAGTGGATGAGTTGTGGGACATCATTGATCGATGGAGCCAGTTTTGGCAGATGAACCACCCTGATTTATGGATTTGAGTTGGAGCCTTTGGAGGCAAAATCGTGGTTGGTGGTGATGGAGTGATCAATTGAGGGTCTCCCTGTGCTGGAGAGTTGAGGCAGTTGTTGAACTGTACGCTCCAGGTTTCGAGGGACGAAGCGCATAGGATGTGTGCGACTGGGAGTGGATTGCGCCAGGATACCCTTTTAGTTTATCTGATCCCTCTGTTTGGATTTTGGATTTTGGATGCCTCGATGGAGTAGGCATTGTGTATGGAGCGTACTGTTGCAGTTCCTTTGGATAGGGATCTGCCGCCAGAGGCGAGTTCTGGATAGAGGCGCCTGGCGCTAAGTGTTGGGGGACAGATCGGCTGGCAGAGGCACTTTCGTTTTCCTTTCCTGGATGGTGGACATCCTTGTGGACGGATTATGTAAAGCTTACCCAAAGGAAGGTTACCCTTTGTGATTTATAACCTGCATGTTTGGGGTACAATAGATGTGCTTGAGGGGTGAGCTTTGAATAGGGAATAATTGTGTTTTGTATATGACGATTGCATAATGGATTTTCTGAGATGTCAGAGGTCAGGTGGACCCCGGTGGCAGCATCAGCATCGTTATCAGAGTGGCGCAGCGGTAGCGTGGATTTATTGTCTGCGGAAGACCGTATTCATCGCCTCAGTGTGAGCAAAGGCGGAGAATTGTGCTCCTTTTGTGGATAGCCTTGATTTTCAGGCAGATTAAGTGACGACCACCTACATTGAGCGGTTGAGACTGTGCTGCCTGGGTGGAGGGCACCAAGGCAGTGGATCGGGTCGTCGCAGGTGTGATTTCATCACAGCAGTCGAAGTTAGAGCATGTTGCATTCCTGCATGGACTAGAGGTAGATTTGTTACCACATGCACTAGAGGTACAGGTTCCTGTTGGGGTGGTGCATGTGGGGGAGGCTTGTGGATCATGTCCAGTGCAGTTGAGACCTCGAGTGGTATCGGCAGACTTATTGGTATTGTACCTGGTCAGTGTTTGACCCAGTGCGTGGGATTGGTTGGCACAGTGCCACATGGTGTATGACTGCGGAGAGAGAAGGTTATGATCTTCTGCAAGCAGACATTAGAGACTTGTTCTTTGAGACAGTCAGAGCACACAGGTTGCAGCGACAATGCGAGAGGTGCCAACGGCGGCACCGGGACGCGAGGATATCCCTGTTATCGTGAGATCCCGGGTGTGATTCCACCGGAGCTGATAATGATGCCGCCGATTAGGGAGATTGAGATTGCGATTGACGTGGTTCAGGGAACCACGCCAACCCCGATAGCACCTCATTGGATATCACCTGTAGAGCTGACAGAGCTGATGGCGCAGTTGCAGGATCTGATGGATCGAGGGTCTGTTCGATCTAGTGCCACGTCGTTGGCACACGACAGTGAGGGTCCTTGTGTGGTGTGACCGCAGGCAAGTCTGGATATTATTTAGGACCTTTTGATGGAGTTATACCCCGACAGTTGTCTGCTTTGGATGCATGTATCTTTTTGGGATCATACAGCTGAGTATTTCGCCAAGATGGTGTTCAGGACCCGGTAGGGGCATTATGAGTACAGTGAGGACAAATGGAATGACTAAGCCCTGTCGTCTTAGGATTTGAGGAATTGTGTGTTCCAGCTGCACTTGGAAGAATTATTGGAGATATTCTTCTGGGATATTTTGATTTTACCCCATCTCTGTATGGTTTAGAGCTGGTGGAGTACTTGTAGATGGTGTAACAAGGTCTGTGAGGAAGAAGCTGTATGCCAAGTTGTTGTGGTACAAGTTTTAGCTTCGAGAGCATATCTTCTTGGATCACTTAGTCTAGCCATAAGAGGCGGTGGTGGAAATCCGGCCAAAATGGATGCTATGCGAGAATGGCTGAGACCGGCAGTTATTTGTTGAGGTGAGGAGCTTGTGAGCCGGATAGTGCCAGCAGAGCTTGACGAATTGGTGATGAGATTGATACCAGCCCTGATTTCAGCATCGCCAGTGTTGGGAGATGGATTTGTGAGATATAGTGATGCCTCCCATAGTAGCTATGAAGTTACAGTTGGATTTGTGGCAAGCATCCAATATCACCCCGATAGGGCCACTGTGGTGGCGGATACCCGGAGCAGGAGAGCTATTTGAGGTTGAGTTTGTTGACTCCGCAGCTGGCGCTGTGTGGACTGTCGAGGCAGACGTGGCGTATGATGGTGTCACCGAGGGCTCTTTTCCTTTCGGAGTGCCTAGCACGTCACTGGTTTGGGAGTTGAGGGCACAACTCCCGGAATTTGATGAAGTGATCGTCTGGAGCAGATACCCTTTTTCGAGCCTGGAGGATTGGATTTACCAGCTGCAAGGGTACTGGATCTTCTCGAAGATTGATTTGCGATCTGGTTCTCTCGACTGCTGTGTGCTGATGCCCGAGAGTTGGGGAGGTGTTTCTACACCCTGATGGTTTTTGGATTAGAGATCAGAGTTTACGTGATCAGTTGGAGGACTTATATCGGATGCCTCGGAAGTACAGAGGTACTTGGATCGAGCTTGTCGTGCCGATGGACTTGTGGTTGGATCATCTGAGGCCCTGGGAAGAGCGGAGGCTTGTACCGATGCAGATTACTTGGTAGCTCGAGCGGTTAGCCCAGCTGTACTTGGTTGAGTTGGTACGGTTTTTCTGGAGTGCCCGCCTTTAGTTTGTTCTAGTTAGAGACCCGAGGACCGCATCGCGTCTTTGGAGGAGGTATTTGTCAGCCTTGGGAGCTTGAGTGGTGGATGATTGGATATTTACCCCCTTTATTTGGTTGAGATTCCGTGTTGAGGAACGACTTTAGTTTCGAGGACGAAACTTTCTTTTAGTGGGGGAGGATGTGATGACCCGGATCTCCGCAGAGCTGCTGCAGTGCGTTGGGGTGGCCATTGGAGGCCTACATGGTGTGTTGGAGGTGTTTGGGGCATAATTGGACATAAGTGTTGGACTTCGGGCTTATATGGATCATGTGAGTGATCGGAGGACCCCGTGGAGGGTTTAGAAGTGGTTTCGCGCGAATCGGATATTAAATTTGGGCTCCGCGCGAAATTTGGGCTAAGAACGCATTTCCGGGTGCCTTCGGCAATTTTTAGAGTTGGAATTTGGCAAAACGGACGTCAAATTCGGATTCAGCGCGCGAAAACGGTCAAAATGGACTACCCACTTGATGTTTTGAGCTCGGGTTACTGTTCACCGCCGGAACAGTGATTCCGGCGATCGCGGCGGCGGCCGGCGGCGGCGGGCAGCGGCGGAGAGCGGCGGCGCGGCCTCGGGCAGGCGGAAGGCGGCGGCGGGCAGGGCGCGTGGGCGCGGGCAGGGCGCGCGGTCCACGCGGCCGGCGTGCACCGGAGCGGGGTGCCACGTGGCGGCTCAGGATTGGCGGGTGCATCGCGCTCGGTTCACGGGAGAGCGCGGGGTGTACGGTGGACCGGATAGGGACACGTGGCATCTTGTCATTGGTTCGGTGTAAGGCGTTCCGTGCACCGGGTGCAGCGAGTGCGGGGGTTGGACACGTGGCGCGCGAGGGTTGGGCGGGCTACTGTGCGCGTACGGGCGGCAGGCGGCAGGCGGCAGGCGGCAGGCGGCGGTGCCGGCGGGCGTGGCGGCCACGGCGCCGACGTGGCGCACGCGTGCGCCACGTGGCGGCCAGCCATTGGCCAGCGCCAACGGCCCCGTTGACCGAGGGAGGGCCACGCGGCGCGAGGAGGCGGGCGGATCCGCTGTTTCGTGTTGGGGACACGTGTCGCGCGTGGGCGGGTCGGACGGCCGGTTGGTCGAGACCGGATCCCGTGTGCGGGCTGGACTGGGCCGGGCCGCACTGTGCGCGCCCGGAAAGTCCGGGCCGGGCCGCACTGTTCACGCCCGAAATGATTCGGGCGCCCGAAACTTAGGACCAGAAGGGAATTTTCCCAATTGTTTCCCTGGGCCTATAAATACCAACCCGAGCCCCTTCTTTTCGAGTTTTTCTCCCCTTTTCGAGCCTCTTCTGCCGAGCCACCTTAAGGAGATTTGTTCACCTCTTGATGCTTGATCTTCCTGCCAAGTTCTAGGATTTTAGGAGGCTCGAATCCCGAGGTTCCCCATTTTACGCGCGGCGCGCGCGACGATGCATTTCCTGCTTCCTTCTTCGGCGCAGCAGTGATGTTTTGGCTCCCCTGGGCTACCCCGAGGTCACTTTTCTGTGATTCTTGCGCCGGCTGACTCCTTACAGATAAGGCTTCAACTTTCATTTTGATCGCGCTTTTCCGTTTCGAGGTTTTGGCACGGATCCCGAGGCAAACTTTGACCCCTTTTTGCTGTGTGGATTTCCTTGACAGCAGTGGAGTATTTCGGCCATATCTTCGCGCACGAGCGTCAGACGGAGACGAGCTTATACAACTTTTTGATCTACTCGTCGCGAGGAACGTGGTCGTATTTTTCTTGGATTTTAGAAATTTGTTTCGAGGTGATAATCACTGTTTTCTCAGTGTACTGTGTACAATTTTTCTTCACAGTTTGTTGATTGGATTACCGCCTTGCCGAATTTATAACTTGGCTTACCGAACTCTGATTTGGGCGTGCAAGGTACCGTTGCGAAGCTATCGACGCGAGGATCGCCGTGATATTTTTCTGGGAATTTTCTGGGCACTTTCTGCAGGTGATAATTTAACAGTTTCGGGACTGTTGTTGTATGGGTTAATTAGAGCATTATTTGGGAGCCTAAGTGATTTAGTGGACTTTGTGTTGTGCCAGGAGTGTTTCGGGTGTACTGTACTTGTTGGAGCGCAGGATTGGAGTTTTTGGTATTTTCAGCTGTACGGACCCGGACAGTTAGCGCTTCAGGTGGGTGGTTGTTGCTTGCCTCTATATCTGACTTACTCACTAAGTTTATTAGAGAACCCCACTATTGAGCATATTGATTGATTATCATGCATGATTGCTGATATAAATGTGAGCCTATCATCTGAGATTAATTTTGTGGATATAGCATGTTGGGGATATTATTGGGATAATATTGCTGTTGGAACATGATCATTGGAATAATTTAATAGTGATGATTAACATGCTATATTAGCACCTAGATTTTATGAAAGTGGATTAATTGATTAATTGTTGGGACATAATGACATATCAATGTGCGGGTTTCACTTTGGGATTTATTATGGATCAGGGATTATACATGTGTAGTTGACTGATGATTTTAGCATGATTGTTATATTTATGTGGATATTATTAATTATTACACATGTAAAACGCTTATTGGACATTCTCTCTCTTTCACATTGCTGAGGACTTTTGCATGCTTATTTGGACATCTAGATAGGCCACTATTTTATTGCTACACTATCATATTGGGATTTGACTTAGGAGAAACCATGATTGCTTTCTTTCTCCTTTTCATTTGGACTTTTGAGTCATGTTGCTCGAGTTCGAGCAGAGGTTTTGGGATAGTGTAGCCGGGACCTGAGGGTCAGTGACAGGGTGTACTTGATGTTGGATTATGGGTTATTGCGGCAACCGCGGACAGTAGGCGGTTGACCGGATCCTGATTATTGTACCCAATTGTGGGTTGTGGGTTATTGCGGTGACCGCGGACTGTGGGCGGTTGACCGGATGTTTACTATTGCATCAGATTGGGTATCAGATTTCTCTAGTGGATGGTATTTCCCACTTTTTGAGTACTATTGCATCAGGTCGGGGTTTCATTAGTGGACGGAGTTTCCCACTTTGATCATAGTCATGATCCAGTCCTGCTATTATGAGACAGTGGTTACAGAGATGCTTGATACAGCGATACTTTACTCGTGTGGGTCGCTCCCCTCGAGTGCCACTCCGGAGTAGGCTTTTGACCGTGACGGTGCCGGTCAGTTGGTGAGTGTGAGTGATGACACAGTTGGTGAGTTGTGAGTGATGACAGAGCAGGCAGTACCAGTTTTACTGGTGGCACTAGATTGGGTCTATTTAGCCAGATATTGTTTCCTGATGCATTCATACCGTCATTTCCTTCGGTATTGCATTTAGAGGCATACTTATTGTGGTTTCCCCTTTTATTCAGTAGTTCTGTTTACAGCTTTACTACTTGTTCCTTTTCTTGCCTCTAGTAGACTTAGTGGGTACGCCGGAGCTTGAGGCTTTACCCACAGGGGGAGGCTACTGGTTTACTAGTGGTTCTCACCCCCACTGTTGTTTCCTTTCTTTTCTCCCCCTGTTTTGCAGAGTCCTCTTTGGAGTTGCTGATCTTCGGTCGTTGTTCGAGGCGAGGGAGTCACGAGCTAGATCTTTACCACCCGAGGAGTGTAGCTGTATCCCCTGGTTGGAGATTCCTCGTAGCTGTTGGCTGGTTTTTACTGTTTATCTGGGGGAGAGAGATCTTTTGTATTTGGAGAGACTGATGTACTATAGTTTTAGTTTATCTCCTTTTATAGTCGAGAGATGCTGTACTGAGGACATTGTATGATGATTATCTGTATTTGAGGGAATGGATATTGTACTTTATTTCATGATGTATAGTGATTGGATTTTATTTTACAGCATTTTATTTCAGCTCTGATATTTGTGTAGCTATAGTACTATCTTTTGCAGGTTAGACGCTTCGCCTATGCGGGTTTTGGCATAGGTGGCGGATCTGTTGGCGAGCCCGGGTCGCAGTTTCGACCCCGGGGCGTGACAACAAATCTCTTGATCTTGAAGAAAATACCCTTAGAGATGTTTTAGAGAGAGAGAGGGAGTGTTTTGAAATGGGAGAGATGAGATAAAACTCATGAATTCCGGAATATAAAGAAATCCAGATCGCGTACCGGTACAAGTAGTCGCGTACCGGTACGCAGTGCAAAAACCGAAAATCCTTCGTTCGGGTTCCGGATTGAAAAACAGGGGGTGATCCGGATTCGCAATGTAGTTCCGGTACTAAAAAGGTAGTACCGGTACGCAAGTGAAAAACCAGAAAAATTCACATTCGGGTTCCGGACTGGATTTTCTAATCCGGATTGGATTTCCAGGTACTAAAAAGCAGGTACCGGAACAACAGAGCCAAAAAGCAAAAATTTCTTGAAACAAATCCAAATTTTGTCATCTTTTCAAATACCGATTTGTATTCCATCAAGAAATCAAACTAAGTGCTTTAAACAATGAATTCACACTTCATCAGAATAATTTAGAAAAATTCCATAAAAACCAGAAAGAGTATGTAAGCACTTTAGCGCATCAACTTTAAACAAAAGTCATCGTTTCATGCAACAAGAAATAGATTATACCAAATCTATCAAAAATACTCAAAAATGAAACGAAAATTTATGAAAATTAAAACCCTTAAAGTTGAACAACTTCAATCACATCTAACATGATCTTATGCGTAATGCCTTTATCAAATCATCAATTTGGTAAAGAAAATGAAATACCAAGATCAATAGATGTTTGAAATCCCAGATAAGTTAGATAATATATCTAGACAATCTGTTGAAGAGAGTGGCTCTTTGAGCATCTTTCGTTAAAAATCCCACCTTATACCAACCTTGAAATTTGACAGAGTCAAGTATTTCAATATGCATTTCATCATCATTTTTTAAAACAAAAATTTGCTTTGCATACATGGGGTATCTTTTTCTTTTCTCCATGTGGTGGTAGTTTTCACACTCCTCATTGGAATGTAACTCTTTCCACATCTTTTGAGCATTTTACTTTTCTTTGACTCCCCCTCAATTGGCTATCAATTATTTAATATATAAGGTATTCAACCAAAAATTGATCTCGCATTCATACTCGACTAAACAGTCAAATAAGATAATGACTATACCAAGAGATCATTGAGAGAGAAATTGACTTTGATCACTTAAAAGATGAATTAATTAACATAAATGATCATTGCAACATCGAAATATTATGATGTCAAAAGCATAATAAATTTCTAAATGCGTGAAAAGATGCAATTAAAGTCAATATGACCAATGCTCAATTAAAAAACTCCTATAATGAAGTATCTTCAAGATTATGATTATGGAGTCAAGTTGATAATCCATATAAAATTAATTTGGAGTGAATGAACGTGAAACCCTTTTTATTCAATGCACTTGTTCGTTAAAACCCTTTTGTTCAAAAACAAAGTATAAAAACAAGAGCATTGAAAAACATGTAATGCAAAGATTAAGAAAAATATGAAGGGAAAAACCAATCAAAGCATTACATACAGTCATAAGCTATTTAGAACTTAAGACAAGGAAAGATATCACCTTTCCGAATCCAAAATCGCTGGATTTTGGGTTGTCTTGATTCGTTGTGGCCGGGGGTTGTCCGCTTTGACTGTTGATCCACCTTAGGTCTTTGCCTCGCAATAATCCACTTGTATGATTGATGTTGTGGCTCGGACCTTTGGTGGGTTGAGTGAACTCCTTTGACTTGATGTGTCTTTTGATTCCGTTGAGTTCGCTCCGTAGATGAAGTTGCCGAAGGATTTTTCTTTCTCTTTTTCGGGCAATTCTTCACCAAATGTCCTTCAAGTCCACATAGGTGACAAGTTCTTCCTTTCAATTTCATTGTGGAACTTGAAGCATGCACAGTTTGGTTCTTTTTAAATCCCAAACCAACCTTGCTTGTTTGACCTAATCCGGACATACTTTCTAGTTTCTTGGAACCGGTTGAAAGCCTTTGTATGTCGGATTTAAGTTGATGAACTTGCTTGGTCAAAGCTTGGTTGGTGACATGAATCTCCTCAAACTGCTTTTCAAGAAAACCAATCTTGTCCATATATGATTTTGCGTTTGTCTCCGATTGGTTTAACTTTTCTTGGAGGATTTTATTGTTCTCCAATAAACGTCCTTTTTCCTCCTCGAGATTATTAAGTTTGATCTTTAAAGCTTGATTCTCGTCTTGAACCTCAAGTCGTTGCTTCCTCAACTTCTTGATATGCTTGGCCATCTTCTTTGATTCCGCAAGAAGTTGTTGGTATGCCTCAACGAGTTCTTCTTCGTCCGACTCCCCCTCACTTGATGACTCTCCTCGGATGTTGATGTTTCATGCAAAATCAAAGGAATAGAGTCAGTGACTAAAGATGATAAGCACAAATTAGAAGAGGGAATTTGAGAGGCATGAAAAGCAACAAATTTTTCTTTTTCCTCTTCACTTGAGGTCGATTCATCGTAACTAGAATCGTCCCAAGTTTTTGCTTGCAAAGCCTTCTTTTTGTATGATTTCTTAGAAGGACAATCCGTTGAAATATGGCCGTAGCCTTTGCATCGATAACATCGGATTTCCCCTTCGAAATCATCTTTTTCTTTTTCTTTAGAAGGTTTTGCAACGCCTTTGAGTTTAGAGGATTTAGAACCCGATGATCCTTTAGATGGTTTCGTGGATGAAGATCCATCGGTTCGATTCTTCCAAAATTTCCGACGAAATTTCTTTGTGATCCGCGCCAATTGTTCTTCAAAATCGGCAAAAGAGATTTCATCGTCGGAACTTGATTCGCTATCTTCTTCCTTTGTTGATTTGAATGCAATACCTGTAAGCTTAGAAGAAGACTTGGAAGAAATTTGATTAGTAGGAAAAGTCATCTCATAAGTTTGCAAAGCACCTACTAATTCCTCTACACTCATCTCATCCGGATGACTAACGGTTTCAATGGCGGTAACCTTTGCCCTAAACCGTTCCGGAAGAGTCCGAAGAATCTTTCTTACAATTTTCGACTCCGGGATCTTTTCTCCTAAATTAGCACATGTATTAATTACATCTTGAAGTCTAGTGTAATAATCTGTAAACAATTCATGCTCTTCCATATGAATAGAGTCAAATTGACTTGTAAGCATCTGGAGCTTTTGAATTTTTACAAGATTAGTACCTTCATGTGTAATTTTGAGAATATCCCAAATTTTCTTCGCGGTTTCACACGCGGAAATTCTTGTAAACTCAGTCGAGGAAAGAGAATTATATAAAGCGTTCATACCTTTCCCATTGTAAGAAGATCTTTCGATTTCCTCTTTAGACCATCTAGAGCGAGGTTTTGGGGTAGTAGAATTTCCTACTTCCTCAACAGGATGCACCCAACCGTATTCAACGGTTTGCCATACCGCTCATCAATTGAGATGAGAAAAGCTCTCATCCGCACTTTCCAATATGCATAATTGGTCCCATCAAAAAGAGGAGGTCTAAAAATATTACCACTTTCACCCGACATGATAGATAAACCTAAAACCCGCTCTGATACCAATTGTTGATTTTTAGGATCCCCAAGGATCTAAATAGGTACTATCAAACACCTAGAGGGGGGTGAATAGGTGTAATATTATAAAAACCAATCTCAGTGCAAAAATAAAAACCAATGCGGAAAATAAAAACAACACACCGAGATTTACGTGGAAACTCCAATCCAGGAGAAAAACCACGGGACCAACACGCAATAACAATCCACTAAGAATTGAAGAATAACAAGGTGATTACCGACTCCACGGACTCGACCCCTCCTTCAACTTCTTCGGATCTTGCGCTCCACCGATTGCACGTCCACTGCACACGTTCGAATCCACGAACGCCACTCGAATCCACGAGCACACGTTTCGAATCCACGAAACGCCTTCAACACACCGAATCCACGGTGCCACGTCGAATCCACGACGCAAACTCAGCCGATAAAGAAATATTGGCTTCGATGGTGATCCTTTGCTTAGATTATCATTGAAGAACCATAGAAAGAATTTCTAAGCAAAGTTTAGATCAATTCGACAAAAGATGGATCTTGGAAGAACCGTCGAATTGACCTAAAAGAGGCTAAAAGAAGAACGATAAAAACCTAGCCTCTAGGGTTGCTCTCGAGTGTTTTCGGTATTGGTCATGCTATTCGAGAAACCCTAAGTATCTATTTATAACCCTTGGAAACATATTAGAGTCGGTTTAGGAAACTTTTCCCGAGGTAACCTTGTGTACCGGTACCACTTATCATGTTCCGGTACTCAATGATGCAAAACACTGATTTTTCTATTGTGTTCCGGTACGCGAGTCTGTGTTCCGGTACGCAATCAAATTTCAGAAAATTCTGTGTCGGGTTTGAGGAACTTCAAGTGTGGTTCCGGTACTCAATGTAAAAACTGATTTTTCCAAGATAAACTTTATCCAAAACAAACCAAGTACCGGAATCCAAACTTAAATAAAGTTGTAAGTTAAAACCAAGTTCCTAAAACCAAGTCTAAACCGGTTTTCATTAATTTCCTGTTTCCAATGATTATAAACGAACTTTAATCACCATGATCAATATTTAATCATACCTGAGAGTTGACTTGGGCTCATGTTGAATCTTCAATGAGTCTTCGAAGGCTGATTTGACAATTTGATCCCTTTAAGACTCCGACTCAACTCACTGACTTGACTCACGAAATATGCCAACACCAAAATGCCGTAACATTTCTCTATTTGGGTCGTCACCACCACATTGTGATCGTGGTGAGCGTGTGTTATCAGGACCTTGAACCCAGAATGTTTTTGGACACTCATGATTTTAGTAAACCAGTATTTTCCTTCCGAATTTCTAGGGGTCGTCGGAGCCTGTTCTTATTTGATTGGGCGTCGGCATCAACCCTTGGGAGTTCGAAAATAAACTTGTTTTTAACTGATTTTTCAAGAACTAAAATCTATAAAAGTTGGTTTTCTCAATTCAAGACGGTTTTCAAAATAGGGCAATTTTATCCTCACCCCAAGGGGGTTGAGTGGTAATGATATTTTATAATAAAGGTCATCTTTTCTCCTAAATTTCCTCACCCGACCGGGGTGAGTGATCTGGGTTCTAAGGGTTGATTTCATTCTTGGGTCGAAAACAACGGGAGGCTACGCCTATAGCCTGTTCTTGTTTGATTGGGGTCGTAGGTATTAGTTTCCCGAGGTTTTCGGACCCTTCACGGTTTTGGCTGTTGAGCATCTCTAGCCCGTGAGTTTGGTGTGTTGAGTTGGTTTCCCACTTAACCGAGAGGGACCGAATCCCTGAACGGTAAAGGATCGAGAACTTCGATAGGCTGAGCCTAGAGTCTGTTCTTGTTTGATTGGGGTTCTAGGCACCGGCCTAACGGGATTCTCGGACCTTTGCTGCGTTAGTCGGTTCTTCTCGCCTATGAGTGGGGTGTCTTTTTGGGAGCCGTTTGGAGTGACGGCGGTCCCAGCTGTGTAGTACCTTCTTTTAGTAAGTTAGTGTTGTGAGATTGAGTCATGGGGGGTTCTCCGACTGAGTGATGGTTTTTGGTATTCGAGTTACCGATCTGTTTGATCGTGGATTATAGCCTGCATATGCCGCTTATTGAGATAGATGAGATACTTGAGCTCGTTGGGGTCGCTCCCCTCGAGTTACGCCCCGGGTGCGTGTTGGTGATGAGATGATGATGCGCCTAGTTCATATACTAGTGGTCGCTTGATACCCCTGGCCGAGTTACCATGGGGTCACTTTGCGTGAGATTGAGATAGTCCGATGGGACGCCCTGGTTGATACACTAGGGGGCGCAGGCTTGACTGGACCCTATGTGGCAGTCACTGAGATTTGGGTTACTGTGAGTGAGTGGTTGCATAGCATGTGTCTTAGTAGAGTTTTCATTGAGCATAGTACTTATGACATATTAGCAGTAGTGAGTGGATGCATACCATCATCTGTGTTCTTTTCCATTGAGCATAGTAGATAGAGGCATGATAGCTGTAGATACTTTTCCAGCTTACTTTTCTTTTTCACAGTCTTTTTCTGTTATCTTATGCCTCTAGTAGACTTAGTGGGCAGACCGTGGGTCTTGGAGACGGTACCCACTGAGAACTACTGTACGATGTAGTTCTCACACTCTCTGTCGGTGACAGGTTGCTGAGGCTTTTTCTTCCGTTCCTGCCGAGCTGGCTTGACGGACCGAGGACACGGAGTCGCGAGATAGTTCCCTACCAGCATTGTTCCTTTAGAGTGAGGTAGATGTACCATCCCGGACTGTGGGATTTTGTTATATTTTTAGTTTTAGTTCTCTCCCTTTTTGGATTCGTAGATGTTGTATAGGTGGATTTTTATTTGTATCTGACCTTGTATTATTCAGGTATTTGTGGAGATGGACTTTGTTTTTATTTTCAGAGTTTTAGTAGTTCGATTTTATATTTACAGCTTTTATTTCCCGCTCTGATATCTATATACCGTAGTTCTATCTTTTGCAAGTTAGACGCTTCGTCTGTGCGGGGCTTCCCGTATCGACGGCGAATCTGTTGGCGAGCCCGGGTCGCAGTTTCGACCCCGGGGCGTGACAGGGGTGAATAGGTGAAAACAATAAACACACCAAATCGTTGCGTAAAAAATAATCCAATGCGGAAAATAAATAAAGTACGCAAGATTTACGTAGAAAATTCCGTCATAGGAGTAAAAAACCACGGGACCGATAACACGGCGAAATCCACTAGAATTAAAACACGTACAAGGTGATTTATTGTAAACCTACGACTCAACCTTTTCCATACGCTCCTAGTTGATCTTCTCCGCTCGCTCCACAACACGCCTCGAATCCACGATTTGCGTCCAACTTCGA
>CM054948.1:11301990-11361815 GCA_029168755.2 Tillandsia fasciculata
CGTCTTAGATTCTTAAGTTAAAGACTCGATATGCTCTTGCCTGTTTGTTAGGGAATAACCTAAGAAAATCCCTTCGTCACTTCGAGAGTCAAATTTACCAAGATTTTCGCGATCTCGCAAAATGAAACACCGACTCCCGAAAATACGAAAATATTTGATATTAGGTTTTCTACTAAACCATAGTTCATATGGTGTATTAAAAGTCCCCGGGCGCAAGTACACTCGATTGATAACATAGACAGCCGTGTTCACCGCTTCAGCCCAAAAATATAAAGGAAGGTTCCGGCTATGAAGCATAACACGAGCCATCTCCTGTACGACCCTGTTCTTGCGCTCGACTACACCATTTTGTTGAGGTGTGTAAGGTGCGGAGAATTCATGTTTAATGCCATTAGAAATGCAAAAATCAATGAATTTGGAATTTATGAATTCCCCACCTCTATCACTCCTAACTCGAGTAATCCTTTCATTCTTTTCTATCATAATACGATTGCAGATTTCGAGAAAAGAATCAAAGGTATCAGCTTTTTCTTTTACAAATGCTACCCAAGTATATCTAGAAAAATCATCAACCAATAAGAAAATATACCATTTACCTCCCAGAGATGGTTGACGAGTTGGCCCCATTAAGTCCATATGTAAAAGTTCCAAAGGCCGTTTTGTACCTATGTGGTTCAAATTCTTGTGTGCAGTCCTAGACTGTTTTCCCTTTTGGCAACCGCCACACACAAGGTTTTGTTCAAAAGAAAGTTTCGGAACCCCCTTGACCACATCTTTATTTGAAATTCTAGCAAGTTCCTTAAAGTTTATGTGACCTAGCCTTTCATGCCAAAGTGTTTCATTTTTCAAAGATGCTAGGTTACATTTTTCAGAAATTTAGAAGGAACTACATAACAATTGTTTTCTGATCTAACCCCCTTTAAAAAGAAAGCATGGTTCATGTCAGTTACAGTGCATTTATCAGATGAAAAATTAACTGAATAACCACTATCACACAGTTGACTTATGCTTATGAGGTTAGTCTTAAGGCCATGAACAAATAACACATTATCTAGAACCGGGCCATCTGGAATAGCTACCGTTCCCTTTCCAACAATTTTGGAAGACCGACCATCTCCGAAAACAACAAGTCCTCCGGAGTTTTTCTCAAAAGTTTGAAAACAGTTTTTATCGCCGGTCATATGACGGGAACACCCGCTATCCAGGTACCAAGACGAACTATCATATGCATGCAAGGAAACATTGGTAGCAAGACAGGGAAAGATTTCACCTTTGCGCACCCAAACCTTTTTGGAATGCGTCGGTAATGGTCGTGAAGTTGATTTCCTAGGTGAGAGCGTCTTGCTTGAAGAATTGCTGCTCCTTGATGATGTCGTCTTGAGCGGTGTACTACCAAGGCTCTTTTCCGTCAATTTGGTTGCAGTGGTTTTTCCGAGGAATAGCCCTTTTGGTAGTCATTGCAAGATGTGCTTGAGGTGTGCGTTTGGCTCCGTCTTGCAATTTCTTCTTATGTGCCCTGAAATGCCACAACGAAAACATACCTTGGTCTTGTCGATTCCGAAGAGATGTAGTAGGTTCGTTGTCGTTGCTTGTCGTGAACACCGGTGTCGGAGGAGGAGATACCGACTGAGGCACAAATACTGTACCACTCGAACTTGGAATGTCTCCAGTTTGAGTGTATCCGAGGCCGAACTTGTTTCTTTGACCGAGACCAAGAAGTCTGTCCAACTTACTCCTTCCAGAAGAAAATCTCTGTAAGTCATCCTTTAGTTGGCGTATGGTCTCTGTCATTTCCAATTTTTCCTGTCGAGCCTCGCCGTAGAGCTTCAAGAAGTAATTCGCTTTGTTCACCATGTCTACATAACTCTTCTCGAAATGCTCATTGGACTCTTGAAGGGAAACATTTGTCTTAATCAGATTGTCCCTTTCCACTTCAAGATCGGTTGAGATAGAGGTTACTCTTTTTACTTCATCTTCAAGATCCTGCAATCTCTCTTTCAACCCCTTGTTTTGTTTAGCCAGTTTCTTTGAATCCCTCAAAAGTTGATGGTAGGCTAAAACAAAATCTTCACCTTCCGAATTATCTGATTCATCGTCCGTTGCAATCTTTTCCACAGTGGAGTTGGACAGTGAGTCGGATGTACTTGCCATTAAGCACATGAAGGATGAAGATGTGGTGGACGCGTGGAAAGCTGTCGCGTTGTCTTCTTCATCACTTGACGATGACTCATTTGACGTGGAGTTGTCATCCCAAGTGACTGCTTGCATCGCTTTCTTCTTAGCCGGATTCTTGTTGGGACATTCCGTTGCTATGTGGCCGTAGCCTCGACATTTGAAACACTGAACTTGTCCCTCAGAACTTTTCTTATCCTTTGAGAAGTTCTCTTGGCTTCTTGACTTGTAACTTGAAATCCCTTGCCTTTCTTCGACTTTCCGAAGGATTGAGTTTTGCTTGAATTTCCCCTTCGAAAGTTGCGGCGAAACTTCCTTGTCAAGAGAGCGAGCTGCTTCTCAAAGTCCTCCATAGAAAGGTTCTCGTCGTCGTCCGAGGAGGATGAATCCGCGTCTTCTTCTTTAGTTGATTTCAATGCGTAACCTGAAGACTTAGAAGAGGATGCCTTTCCAGAAGAATAGTTAGTAGGAAAAGTCATTTCATAAGTTTGTAAAGCACCTACTAATTCTTCTACACGCATTTCGTCCGGGTGTTTAATTGTTTCAATGGCTGCAACCTTCGGGCGAAATCGTTCAGGAAGAGTTCTTAGAATTTTTCTTACAACTTTAAATTCTGGAATCTTCTCTCCCAAGTTAGCACATGAGTTCACGATGTCTTGCAATCGTGTGTAATAGTCAGTGAAGGATTCATTCTCTGCCATAGAGATAGAGTCAAACTTGCTCGTAAGCATTTGCAGTTTCTGAATCTTCACTAGGTTAGTTCCCTCATGCGTAACTTGAAGAACATCCCAGATTTCTTTCGCAGTCTCACATGCCGAGACGCGAGAGAACTCAGTTTGTGACAAAGCATTAAATAGAGCATTAATCCCTTTGCCATTGTAAGAAGATAAGTCTATCTCTTCCTTGGTCCATTTCGACCTAGGTTTTAAGGTGCGAACATCATCTAAAATTTCAGTTGGATTAGACCATCCTAATTCAATTGATTGCCACACCCTTTCGTCGATGGAAATTAAGAAAGCTTTCATCCGTACTTTCCAGTACGCATAATTTGTTCCATCAAAGAAAGGGGGTCGATTGATGTTTCCACCTTCAACCATTGTTTACAACCCTATTCCCGCTCTGATACCACTTGTTGGGTTTAGGTTAATAAGGATCTAAATAGGGGAAAAAACACCTAGAGGGGGGTGAATAGGTGTAAACAATAAACACTCAAAAATCATTGTGCGATAAAACCCAATGCGGAAAAATAAAAGAACACGCAAGATTTTTACGTGGAAAAACTCCAAACCGGAGTAAAAAACCACGGGACCGATAACACGGCGAAATCCACTAGAATTAACACACGTACAAGGTGATATAACGTACTCACAGACGACTCAACCTTTTACCATACGCTCCTAGTAGATCTTCTCCGCTCGCTCCACGACGCTTCTCGAATCCACGATCCGCGCCCAACGCTGAATCCACAGCGTCCAACGTCGAGTCCACGACGTCCGACCGAATCCACGGTCTTCACCCAATGGCACGCTTCGAATCCACGAACGCACCTCGCTCCGAATCCACGAGAGCGTTGCACCTTGAATCCACAAGGCCACGCGAGTCCACGCGCCGATTTTGGGGTAAATCGTTGTTTGTTTGGGTGGTGATGATCCGCCGAATACTTAGATCAAGAGTAGATCGGAAATACCATCTAAGTATTCATTAGTTTGATTCTACTCAAGATGTGAGTATGAAAACCTAGAATCAAACTAATCAATATAGATGAAGAACCATAGAATAATCTAATGATTTCCGTTCTTCTCTATATGTGGATCTAAGGCCGTATAAAATGATTTGAAAATGACGGCTCTTTTTCCGATTGTGGATGCCCTAGAAATGAAAAGAAGGGCTATTTATAGGTTAGAAACCCTAGGAAGAATATTCGGATCAAAAACAAACTTTTCTGGAAAGTTTTACCGACGGCGATCCGGATTGGAAGTCACGATCCGGATCGCAGACGCGTAGAGAGCAATTTCCAGAAAACTGCCTGTTCGGGATCCGGATCATAATCCACGATCCGGATCGTTCATACAGTTTTACCAGAACAATGTTCGGGATCCGGATTGAGATCCTGATCCGGATCGTTCAAGCCAACAGGTAAAACTCATGTTCGGGATCCGGATCATGAAATGCCATGATCCGGATTGAACCAGTGTATGAACGAACACCCTTCGGGATCCGGATTGAAAGACACGATCCGGATCCTGAACATGTCCCATGTCCAGTTTTTGATGAATAAGCAATTAAAACCTCTTCCAGGTGTTTCTACACTATAAGAAGTATTCGGATCATCAAAATTATTTAGTTAAACGTACCTGATCCTTTTGAATTCTTCTTTCTTGAGATTGAGGTATATGATCCAAAGTTTCTTCATCTTCAATCTTCAAGACTTAAACATTCACGAAATACGCCAACTCAAATTCCGTAACAACTTGTATTGTGCCAGGAGTGTTCGGGGTGTACTGTACTTGTTGGAGCACAGGATTGGAGTTTTTGGTATTTTCAGCTGTACGGACCGGACAGTTACCGTTTCAGGTGGGTGGTTGTTGCTTGCCTCTATATCTGACTTACTCACTAAGTTTATTAGAGAACCCCACTATTGAGCTTATTGATTGATTATCGTGCATAATTGCTTGTTATAAAATGTGAACTTATCATCTGAGATAATTTTGTGGATATAGCATGTTGGGGATATTATTGGGATATATTGCTGTTGGAACATGATCATTGGAATAATTTAATAAGTGATGATTAACATGCTATATTAGCACCTAGATTTGTATGAAAGTGGATTAATTGATTAATTGTTGGGACATAATGACATATCAATGTGCGGGTTTCACTTTGGGATTTATTATGGATCAGGGGTTATACATGTGTAGGTGACTGATGATTTTAGTATGATGGTTATATTTATGTGGATATTATTATTATTACACATGTAAAACTGTTATTGGCATTCTCTCTCTTTCACATTGCTGAGGACTTTTGCATGCTCATTTGGACATCTAGATAGGCCACTATTTTATTGCTACACTATCATATTGGGATTTGACTTAGGAGAAACCATGATTGCTTTCTTTCTCCTTTTCATTTGGACTTTTGAGTCATGTTGCTCGAGTTCGAGCAGAGGTTTTGGGATAGTGTAGCCGGGACCTGCGGGTCAGTGACAGGGTGTACTTGATGTTGGATTATGGGTTATTGCGGCAACCGCGGACAGTAGGCGGTTGACCGGATCTTGATTATTGTACCCAATTGTGGGTTGGGGGTTATTGCGGTGATCGGATGTTTACTATTACATCAGATTGGGTATCAGAGTGCTCTAGTGGATGGTATTTCCCACTTTTTGAGTACTATTGCATCAGGTCGGGGTTTCATTAGTGGACGGAGTTTCCCACTTTGATCATAGTCATGATCCAGTCCTGCTATTATGAGACAGTGGTTACAGAGATGCTTGATACAGCGATACTTTACTCGTGTGGGTCGCTCCCCTCGAGTGCCACTCCGGAGTAGGCTTTTGACCGTGACGGTGCCGGTCAGTTGGTGAGTTGTGAGTGATGACACAGTTGGTGAGTTGTGAGTGATGACAGAGCAGGCAGTACCAGTTTTACTGGTGGCACTAGATTGGGTCTATTTAGCCAGATATTGTTTCCTGATGCATTCATACCGTCATTTCCTTCGGTATTGCATTTAGAGGCATACTTGTTGTGGTTTCCCTTTTATTCAGTAGTTCTGTTTACAGCTTTACTACTTGTTCCTTTTCTTGCCTCTAGTAGACTTAGTGGGTACGCCGGAGCTTGAGGCTTTACCCACAGGGGGAGGCTACTGGTTTACTAGTGGTTCTCACCCCCACTGTTGTTTCCTCTTCTTTTCTCCCCCTGTTTTGCAGAGTCCTCATTGGAGTTGCTGATCTTCGGTCGTTGTTCGGGGCGAGGGAGTCACGAGCTAGATCGTTACCACCCGAGGAGTGTAGCTGTATCCCCTGGTTGGAGATTCCTCGTAGCTGTTGGCTGGTTTTTACTGTTTATCTGGAGGAGAGAGATCTTTTGTATTTGGAGAGACTGATGTACTATAGTTTTAGTTTATCTCCTTTTATAGTCGAGAGATGCTGTACTGAGGACATTGTATGATGATTATCTGTATTTGAGGGAATGGATATTGTACTTTATTTCATGATGTACAGTGATTGGATTTTATTTTACAGCATTTTATTTCAGCTCTGATATTTGTGTAGCTATAGTACTATCTTTTGCAGGTTAGACGCTTCGCCTATGCGGGTTTTGGCATAGGTGGCGGATCTGTTGGCGAGCCCGGGTCGCAGTTTCGACCCCGGGGCGTGACAGATTAAGTTGGTATCAGAGCTTAGGGATAGGTCAATTGGGACTGTAGAAACCCTAGGCTTATGGTTGGACCCTAGGATGACTTCGAGAGAGTCGTGAGTTTTGCGAGAGTCCTGATTGAGTTTTATACCTCTCCCGAGTGATGGGATGGGTGATTGGCATGTTTATTCTCCTAAGCAATTATGTTGGCTGCAGACAACATAATGCGGCGGAACGGTTGACATGCTCTAGACTCTCGCCGGATTGGGTCGAGTTTTGTTTTGTGCTGTGGTGCAGTTGGTCGTGGTGAGCGGTGTCTCCCCGACGCGTTGTGCGGATTGGTGTGCACTCGTCGCAGCGGTGGAGCTTGAGCGGATTGTTTTGGGGCCGGATATCCGGATTGAGGTTAGAGAGCTTCAGGCCCCGATGGCAGGATTGTCTGAGGTATATCAGCGGCAGAGTGAGCCGCTGGTCTGGGTGACACAGTTGTCGGAGCAGTGGGCAGCCCGACAGTGTTTTTCTCCTGAGACCACCTGGTTACAGTATCCTCAGCGGCAGTGATTTCTGAGGCGCCGATGGGCGAGTAGCCCCCTCCGTGCCAATGTTTAGTGTCGAGGCACCGAGGTGGGGTGGATAGCTGACAGTGGATGAGTTGTGGGACATCATTGATCGATGGAGCCAGTTTTGGCAGATGAACCACCCCGATTTATGGATTTGAGTTGGAGCCTTTGGAGGCAAAATCGTGGTTGGTGGTGATGGAGTGATCAATTGAGGGTCTCCCTGTGTTAGAGAGTTGATGCAGTTGTTGAACTGTACGCTCCAGGTTTCGAGGGACGAAGCGCATAGGATGCGTGCGACTGGGAGTGGATTGCGCCAGAATACCCTTTTAGTTTATCTGATCCCTCTGTTTTGGATTTTGGATTTTGGATGCCTCGATGGAGTAGGCATTGTGTATGGAGCGTACTGTTGCAGTTCCTTTGGATAGGAATCTGCCGCCAGAGGCGAGTTCTGGATAGAGGCGCCTGGCGCTAAGTGTTGGGGGACAGATCGGCTGGCAGAGGCACTTTCGTGTTCCTTTTCTGGATGGTGGACATCCTTGTGGACGGATTATGTAAAGCTTACCCAAGGAAGGTTACCCTTTGTGATTTATAACCTGCATGTTGGGCTACAATATATGTGCTTGAGGGGTGAGCTTTGTAGGGATAATTGTGTTTTGCCTTATGACGATTGCATTAATGGATTTTCTGAGATGTCAGAGGTCAGGTGGACCCGGTGGCAGCATCAGCATCGTTATCAGAGTGGCGCAGCGGTAGCGTGGATTTATTGTCTGCGGAGGACCGTATTCATCGCCTCAGTGTGAGCAAAGGCGGAGAATTGTGCTCCTTTTGTGGATAGCCTTGATTTTCAGGCAGATTAAGTGACGACCACCTACATTGAGCGGTTGAGACTGTGCTGCCTGGGTGGAGGGCACCAAGGCAGTGGATCGGGTCGTCGCAGGTGTGATTTCATCACAGCAGTCGGAGTTAGAGCATGTTGCATTCCTGCATGGACTAGAGGTAGATTTGTTACCACATGCACTTGAGGTACAGGTTCCTGTTGGGGTGGTGCATGTGGGGGAGGCTTGTGGATCATGTCCTGTGCAGTTGAGACCTCGAGTGGTATCGGCAGACTTATTGGTATTGTACCTGGTCAGTGTTTGACCCAGTGCGTGGGATTGGTTGGCACAGTGCCACATGGTGTATGACTGCGGAGAGAGAAGGTTATGATCTTCTGCAAGGCAGACATTAGAGACTTGTTCTTTGAGACAGTCGGAGCACACAAGTTGCAGCGACAATGCGAGAGGTGCCAACGGCGGCACCGGGACGCGAGGATATTCCTGTTGTCGTGAGATCCCGGGTGTGATTCCACCGGAGCTGATGATGATGCCGCCGATTAGGGAGATTGAGATTGCGATTGACGTGGTTCAGGGAACCACGCCAACCCCGATAGCGCCTCATTGGATATCACCTGTAGAGCTGACAGAGCTGATGGCGCAGTTGCAGGATCTGATGGATCGAGGGTCTGTTCGATCTAGTGCCACGTCGTTGGCACAGGATAGTGAGGGTCCTTGTGTGGGGTGACCGCAGGCAAGTCTGGATATTATTTAGGACCTTTTGATGGAGTTATACCCCGACAGTGGTCTGCTTTGGATACATGTATCTTTTGGGATCATACAGTTGAGTATCTCGCCAAGATGGTGTTCAGGACCCGGTAGGGGCATTATGAGTACAGGGAGGACAAATGGGATGACTAAGGCCCTGTCATCTTAGGATTTGAGGAATTGTGTGTTCCAGCTGCACTTGGAAGAATTATTGGAGGTATTCTTCTGGGACATTTTGATTTTCCCCATCTCTGTATGGTTTAGAGCTGGTGGAGTACTTGTAGATGATGTAACAAGGTCTGTGAGGAAGAAGCTGTATGCCAAGTTGTTGTGGTACAAGTTTTGGCTTCGAGAGCATATTTTCTTGGATC
Source organism: Tillandsia fasciculata (assembly GCA_029168755.2). NCBI lineage: Eukaryota > Viridiplantae > Streptophyta > Magnoliopsida > Poales > Bromeliaceae > Tillandsia > Tillandsia fasciculata. The sequence goes on from CM054948.1 coordinate 11,311,032, forward strand.
ACTTAGTCTAGCCATAAGAGGCGGTGGTGGAAATTCGGCCAAAATGGATGCTATGCGAGAATGGCTAAGACCGGCAGTTATTTATTGAGGTGAGAAGCTTGTGAGCCGGATAGTGCCAGCAGAGCTTGACGAATTGGTGATGAGATTGATACCAGCCCTGATTTCAGCATCGCCAGTGTTGGGAGATGGATTTGTGAGATATAGTGATGCCTCCCATGGTAGCTAGGAAGTTACAGTTGGATTTGTGGCAAGCATCCAATATCACCCCGATAGGGCCACTGTGATGGCGGATACCCGGAGAAGGAGAGCTATTTGAGGTTGAGTTTGTTAACTCCGCAGCTGGTGCTGTGTGGACTATCGAGGCAGACGTGGCGTATGATGGTGTCACCGAGGGCTCTTTTCCTTTCGGAGTGCCTAGCACGTCACTAGTTTGGGAGTTGAGGGCACAACTTCCGGAATTTGACAAGTGATCGTCTGGAGCAGATACCCTTTTTCGAGCCTGGAGGATTGGATTTACCAGCTGCAAGGGTACTGGATCTTCTCTAAGATTGATTTGCGATCTTGTTATCTCGACTGCTTGTGCTGATGCCAGAGAGTTGGGGAGGTGTTTCTACACCCTGATGGTTTTTGGATTAGAGATCAGAGTTTTACGTGATCAGTTGGAGGACTTTTATCGGATGCCTCGGAAGTACAGAGGTACTTGGATCGAGCTTGTCGTGCCGATGGACTTGTGGCTGGATCAATTGAGGCCCTGAGAAGAGCGGAGGCTTGTACCAATGCAGATTACTTGGTGGCTCTAGTGGTTAGCCCTGCTGTACTTGGTTGAGTTGGTACGGTTTTTTTTTCTGGAGTGCTCGCCTTTAGTTTATTCTAATTAGAGACCCGAGGACCGCATCGCGTCTTTGGAAGAGGTATTTGTCAGCCTTGGAAGCTTGAGTGGTGGATGATTGGATATTTACCCTCCTTATTTTGGCTGAGTTCCCGTATTGAGGAACGACTTTAGTTTCGAGGACGAAACTATCTTTTAGTGGGGGAGGATGTGATGACCCGGATCTCCGCAGAGCTGCTGCAGTGCGTTGGGGTGGCCATTGGAGGCCTACATGGTGTGTTGGAGGTGTTTGTGGCATAATTGGACATAAGTGTTGGACGTCGGACTTATATGGACCATGTGAGTGATCAGAGGACCCCGTGGAGGGTTTAGAAGTGGTTTCGCGCGAATCGGATATTAAATTTGGGCTCCGCGCGAAATTTGGGCTAAGAACGCCTTTCCGGGTGCCTTCGGCAAATTTTAGAGTTGGAATTTGGCAAAACGGACGTCAAATTCGGATTCAGCGCGCGAAAACGGTCAAAATGGACTACCCACTTGATGTTTTGAGCTCGGGTTACTGTTCACCGCCGGAATAGTGATTCCGGCGATCGCCGGCGGCGGCCGGCGGCGGCGGGCAGCGGCGGAGAGCGGCGGCGCGGCCTCGGGCAGGCGGAAGGCGGCGGCGGGCAGGGCGCGTGGGCGCGGGCAGGGCGCGCGGTCCATGCGACCGGCGTGCACCGGAGCGGGGTGCCACGTGGCGGCTCAGGATTGGCGGGTGCATCGCGCTCGGTTCACGGGAGAGCGCGGGGTGTACGGTGGACCGGATAGGGACACGTGGCATCTTGTCATTGGTCCGGTGTAAGGCGTTCCGTGCACCGGGTGCAGCGAGCGCGGGGGTTGGACACGTGGCAAGCGAGGGTTGGCCGGGCTACTGTGCGCGTACGGGCGGCAGGCGGCAGGCGGCAGGCGGCAGGCGGCGGTGCCGGCGGGCGTGGCGGCCACGGCGCCGACGTGGCGCACGCGTGCGCCACGTGGCGTCCAGCCATTGGCTGGCGCCAGCGGATGCGTTGACCGAGGGAGGGCCACGCGGCGCGAGGAGGTTGGGCGGATCCGCTGTTTCGTGTTGGTGGACACGTGTCGCGCGCTGGGCCGGGTCGGACGGCCGGTTGGACGAGACGGGATCCCGTGTGCGGGCTGGACTGGGCCGGGCCGCACTGTGCGCGCCCGGAAAATCCCGGGCCGGGCCGCACTATTCACGCCCGAAATGGGCCGGGCGCCCGAAACTTAGGACCTGAAGGGAATTTTCCCAATTGTTTCCCTCAGCCTATAAATACCAACCCGAGCCCCTTCTTTTCGAGTTTTTCTCCCCTTTTCGAGCCTCTTCTGCCGAGCCACCTTAAGGAGATTTGTTCACCTCTTGATGCTTGATCTTCCTGCCAAGTTCTAGGATTTTAGGAGGCTCGAATCCCGAGGTTCCCCATTTTACGGCGCGGCGCAGCGCGACGATGCATTTCCTGCTTCCTTCTTCGGCGCAGCAGTGATGTTTTGGCTCCCCTGGGCTACCCCGAGGTCACTTTTCTGTGATTCTTGCGCCGGCTGACTCCTTACAGATAAGGCTTCAACTTTCATTTTGATCGCGCTTTTCCGTTTCGAGGTTTTGGCACGGATCCCGAGGCAAACAGTGACCCCTTTTTGCTGTGTGGATTTCCTTGACAGCAGTGGAGTATTTCGGCCATATCTTCGCGCACGAGCGTCAGACGGAGACGAGCTTATACAACTTTTTCATCTACGGATCGCAAGGAACGTGTTCGTATTTTTCTTGGATTTTCCAGAGATTTGTTTCGAGGTGATAATCACTGTTTTCTCAGTGTACTGTGTACAATTTTTCTTCACAGTTTGTTGATTGGATTACCGCCTTGACGAATTTATAACTTGGCTTACCGAACTCTGATTTGGGCGTGCAAGGTACCGTTGCGAAGCTATCGACGCGAGGATCGCCGTGATATTTTTCTGGGAATTTTCTGGGCACTTTCTGCAGGTGATAATTTAACAGTTTCGGGACTGTTGTTGTATGGGTTAATTAGAGCATTATTTGGGAATTTAAGTGAGTTTAGTGGACTTTGTATTGTGCCAGGAGTGTTACGGGTGTACTGTACTTGTTGGAGCACAGGATTGGAGTTTTTGGTATTTTCAGCTGTACGGACCCGGACAGTTAGCGTTTCAGGTGGGTGGTTGTTGCTTGCCTCTATATCTGACTTACTCACTAAGTTTATTAGAGAACCCCACTATTGAGCTTATTGATTGATTATCGTGCATAATTGCTTGTTATAAAATGTGAACTTATCATCTGAGATAGATTTTGTGGATATAGCATGTTGGGGATATTATTGGGATATTATTGCTGTTGGAACATGATCATTGGAATAATTTAATAAGTGATGATTAACATGCTATATTAGCACCTAGATTTGTATGAAAGTGGATTAATTGATTAATTGTTGGGGGCAGGACGACATATCCATGTGCGGGTTTCACTTTGGATTTATTATGGATCAGGGGTTATACATGTGTAGGTGACTGATGATTCTAGTATGATTGTTATATTTATGTGGATATTATTAATTATTACACATGTAAAACTGTTATTGGGCATTCTCTCTCTTTCACATTGCTGAGGACTTTTGCATGCTCATTTGGACATCTAGATAGGCCACTATTTTATTGCTACACTATCATATTGGGATTTGACTTAGGAGAAACCATGATTGCTTTCTTTCTCCTTTTCATTTGGACTTTTGAGTCATGTTGCTCGAGTTCGAGCAGAGGTTTTGGGATAGTGTAGCCGGGACCTGCGGGTCAGTGACAGGGTGTACTTGATGTTGGATTATGGGTTATTGCGGCAACCGCGGACAGTAGGCGGTTGACCGGATCTTGATTATTGTACCCAATTGTGGGTTGGGGGTTATTGCGGTGACCGCGGACTGTGGGCGGTTGACCGGATGTTTACTATTACATCAGATTGGGTATCAGAGTGCTCTAGTGGATGGTATTTCCCACTTTTTGAGTACTATTGCATCAGGTCGGGGTTTCATTAGTGGACGGAGTTTCCCACTTTGATCATAGTCATGATCCAGTCCTGCTATTATGAGACAGTGGTTACAGAGATGCTTGATACAGCGATACTTTACTCGTGTGGGTCGCTCCCCTCGAGTGCCACTCCGGAGTAGGCTTTTGACCGTGACGGTGCCGGTCAGTTGGTGAGTTGTGAGTGATGACACAGTTGGTGAGTTGTGAGTGATGACAGAGCAGGCAGTACCAGTTTTACTGGTGGCACTAGATTGGGTCTATTTAGCCAGATATTGTTTCCTGATGCATTTCATACCGTCATTTCCTTCGGTATTGCATTTAGAGGCATACTTATTGTGGTTTCCCCTTTTATTCAGTAGTTCTGTTTACAGTTTTACTACTTGTTCCTTCTCTTGCCTCTAGTAGACTTAGTGGGTACGCCGGAGCTCGAGGCTTTACCCACAGGGGGAGGCTACTGGTTTACTAGTGGTTCTCAACCCCCACTATTGTTTCCTTTTCTTTTCTCCCCCTGTTTTGCAGAGTCCTCTTTAGGAGTTGCTGATCTTCGGTCGTTGTTCGAGGCGAGAGAGTCACGAGCTAGATCTTTACCATCCGTGGAGTGTAGCTGTATCCCCTGGTTGGAGATTCCTCGTAGCTGTTGGCTGGTTTTTACTGTTTATCTGGGGGAGAGAGATCTTTTGTATTTGGAGAGACTGATGTACTATAGTTTTAGTTTATCTCCTTTTATTGTCGAGAGATGCTGTACTGAGGACATTGTATGATGATTATCTGCATTTGAGGGAATAGATATTGTACTTTATTTCATGATGTACGGTGATTGGATTTTATTTTACAGCATTTTATTTCAGCTCTGATATTGGTGTAGCTATAGTACTATCTTTTGCAGGTTAGACGCTTCGCCTATGCGGGTTTTGGCATAGGTGGCGGATCTGTTGGCGAGCCCGGGTCGCAGTTTCGACCTCGGGGCGTGACAACAAATCTCTTGATCTTGAAGAAAATACCCTTAGAGATGTTTTAGAGAGAGAGAGGGAGTGTTTTGAAATGGGAGAGATGAGATAAAACTCATGAATTCCGGAATATAAAGAAATCCAGATCGCGTACCGGTACAAGTAGTCGCGTACCGGTACGCAGTGCAAAAACCGAAAATCCTTCGTTCGGGTTCCGGATTGAAAAACAGGGGGTGATCCGGATTCGCAATGTAGTTCCGGTACTAAAAAGGTAGTACCGGTACGCAAGTGAAAAACCAGAAAAATTCACATTCGGGTTCCGGACTGGATTTTCTAATCCGGATTGGATTTCCAGGTACTAAAAAGCAGGTACCGGAACAACAGAGCCAAAAAGCAAAAATTTCTTGAAACAAATCCAAATTTTGTCATCTTTTCAAATACCGATTTGTATTCCATCAAGAAATCAAACTAAGTGCTTTAAACAATGAATTCACACTTCATCAGAATAATTTAGAAAAATTCCATAAAAACCAGAAAGAGTATGTAAGCACTTTAGCGCATCAACTTTAAACAAAAGTCATCGTTTCATGCAACAAGAAATAGATTATACCAAATCTATCAAAAATACTCAAAAATGAAACGAAGATTTATGAAAATTAAAACCCTTAAAGTTGAACAACTTCAATCACATCTAACATGATCTTATGCGTAATGCCTTTATCAAATCATCAATTTGGTAAAGAAAATGAAATACCAAGATCAATAGATGTTTGAAATCCCAGATAAGTTAGATAATATATCTAGACAATCTGTTGAAGAGAGTGGCTCTTTGAGCATCTTTCGTTAAAAATCCCACCTTATACCAACCTTGAAATTTGACAGAGTCAAGTATTTCAACATGCATTTCATCATCATTTTTTTTAAATACAAAAATTTGCTTTGCATACATGGGGTATCTTTTTCTTTTCTCCATGTGGTGGTAGTTTTCACACTCCTCATTGGGATGTAACTCTTTTCACATCTCTTGAGCATTTTACTTTTCTTTGACTCCCCCTCAATTGGCTATCAATTATTTAATATATAAGGTATTCAACCAAAAATTGATCCCGCATTCATACTCGACTAAATAGTCAAATAAGATAATGACTATACCAAGAGATCATTGAGAGAGAAATTGACTTTGATCACTTAAAAGATGAATTAATTAACATAAATGATCATTGCAACATCGAAATATTATGATGTCAAAAGCATAATAGATTTCTAAATGCGTGAAAAGATGCAATTAAAGTCAATATGACCAATGCTCAATTAAAAAACTCCTATAATGAAGTATCTTCAAGATTATGATTATGGAGTCAAGTTGATAATCCATATAAAATTAATTTGGAGTGAATGAACGTGAAACCCTTTTTATTCAATGCACTTGTTCGTTAAAAGCCTTTTGTTCAAAAACAAAACATAAAACCAAGAGCATTGAAAAACATGTAATGCAAAGATTAAGAAAAATATGAAGGGAAAAACCAATCAAAGCATTACATACAGTCAAAAGCTATTTAGAACTTAAGACAAGGAAAGATATCACCTTTCCGAATCCAAAATCGCTGGATTTTGGGTTGTCTTGATTCGTTGTGGCCGGGGGTTGTCCGCTTTGACTGTTGATCCACCTTAGGTCTTTGCCTCGCGATAATCCACTTGTATGATTGATGTTGCGGCTCGGACCTTTGGTGGGTTGAGTGAACTCCATTGACTTGATGTGTCTTTTGATTCCGTTGAGTTCGCTCCGTAGATGAAGTTGCCGAAGGATTTTTCTTTCTCTTTTTCGGGCAATTCTTCACCAAATGTCCTTCAAGTCCACATAAGTGACAAGTTCTTCCTTTCAATTTCATTGTGGAACTTGAAGCATGCACAGTTTGGTTCTTTTTGAATCCCAAACCAACCTTGCTTGATTGACCTAATTCGGACATACTTTCTAATTTCTTGGAACCGGTTGGAAGCCTTTGTATGTCGAATTTAAGTTGATGTACTTGCTTGGTCAAGGCTTGGTTGGTGACATGAATCTCCTCAAACTGCTTTTCTAGAAAACCAATCTTGTCCATATATGATTTTGCGTTTGTCTCCGATTGGTTTAACTTTTCTTGGAGGATTTTATTGTTATCCAATAAACACCCTTGTTCCTCCTCGAGATCATGAAGTTTGATCTTTAAAGCTTGATTCTCGTCTTGAACCTCAAGTCGTTGCTTCCTCAACTTCTTGATATGCTTGGCCATCTTCTTCGATTCCGCAAGAAGTTGTTGGTATGCCTCAACGAGTTCTTCTTCGTCCGACTCCCCCTCACTTGATGACTCTCCATCGGATGTTGATGTTTCATGCAAAATCAAAGGAATAGAGTCAGTGACTAAAGATGATAAGCAAAAATTAGAAGAGGGAATTTGAGAGGCATGAAAAGCAACAAATTTTTCTTTTTCCTCTTCACTTGAGGTCGATTCATCGTAACTAGAATCGTCCCAAGTTTTTGCTTGCAAAGCCTTCTTTTTGTATGATTTCTTAGAAGGACAATCCGTTGAAATATGGCCGTAGCCTTTGCATCGATAACATCGGATTTCCCCTTCGAAATCATCTTTTTCTTTTTCTTTAGAAGGTTTTGCAACGCCTTTGAGTTTAGAGGATTTAGAACCCGATGATCCTTTAGATGATTTCGTGGATGAAGATCCATCGGTTCGATTCTTCCAAAATTTCCGACGAAATTTCTTTGTGATCCGCGCCAATTGTTCTTCAAACTCGGCTAAAGAGATTTCATCGTCGGAACTTGATTCGCTATCTTCTTCCTTTGTTGATTTGAATGCAATACCTGTAAGCTTAGAAGAAGACTTGGAAGAAACTTGATTAGTAGGAAAAGTCATCTCATAAGTTTGCAAAGCACCTACTAATTCCTCTACACTCATCTCATCCGGATGACTAACGGTTTCAATGGCGGTAACCTTTGCCCTAAACCGTTCCGGAAGAGTCCGAAGAATCTTTCTTACAATTTTCGACTCCGGGATCTTTTCTCCTAAATTAGCACATGTATTAATTACATCTTGAAGTCTAGTGTAATAATCTGTAAACAATTCATGCTCTTCCATATGAATAGAGTCAAATTGACTTGTAAGCATCTGGAGCTTTTGAATTTTTACAAGATTAGTACCCTCATGTGTAATTTTGAGAATATCCCAAATTTCCTTCGCGGTTTCACACGCGGAAATTCTTGTAAACTCAGTCGAGGAAAGAGAATTATATAAAGCGTTCATACCTTTCCCATTGTAAGAAGATCTTTCGATTTCCTCTTTAGACCATCTAGAGCGAGGTTTTGGGGTAGTAGAATTTCCTACTTCCTCAACAGGATGCACCCAACCGTATTCAACGGTTTGCCATACCCGCTCATCAATTGAGATGAGAAAAGCTCTCATCCGCACTTTCCAATATGCATAATTGGTCCCATCAAAAAGAGGAGGTCTAAAAATATTACCACTTTCACCCGACATGATAGATAAACCTAAAACCCGCTCTGATACCAATTGTTGATTTTTAAGGATCCACAAGGATCTAAATAGGTACTATCAAACACCTAGAGGGGGGTGAATAGGTGTAATATTATAAAAACCAATCTCAGTGCAAAAATAAAAACCAATGCGGAAAATAAAACAGCACACCGAGATTTACGTGGAAACTCCAATCCAGGAGAAAAACCACGGGACCAACACGCAATAACAATCCACTAAGAATTGAAGAATAACAAGGTGATTACCGACTCCACGGACTCGACCCCTCCTTCAAGTTCTTCGGACCTTGCGCTCCACCGATTGCACGTCCACTGCACACGTTCGAATCCACGAACGCCACTCGAATCCACGAGCACACGTTTCGAATCCACGAAACGCCTTCAACACACCGAATCCACGGTGCTACGTCGAATCCACGACGCAAACTCAGCCGATAAAGAAATATAGGCTTCGATGGTGATCCTTTGCTTAGATTATCATTGAAGAACCATAGAAAGAATTTCTAAGCAAAGTTTAGATCAATTCGACAAAAGATAGATCTTGGAAGAACCGTCGAATTGACCTAAAAGAGGCTAAAGAGAAGAAAGATAAAAACCTAGCCTCTAGGGTTGCTCTCGAGTGTTTTCGGTATTGGTCATTCTATTCGAGAAACCCTAAGTATCTATTTATAACCCTTGGAAACATATTAGAGTCGGTTTAGGAAACTTTTCCCGAGGTAACATTGTGTACCGGTACCACTTATCATGTTCCGGTACTCAATGGTGCAAAACACAGATTTTTCTATTGTGTTCCGGTACGCGAGTCTGTGTTCCGGTACGCAATCAAATTTCAGAAAATTCTGTGTCGGGTTTGAGGAACTTCAAGTGTGGTTCCGGTACTCAATGTAAAAACTGATTTTTCCAAGATAAACTTTATCCAAAACAAACCAAGTACCGGAATCCAAACTTAAATAAAGTTGTAAGTTAAAACCAAGTTCCTAAAACCAAGTCTAAACCGGTTTTCATTAATTTCCTGTTTCCAATGATTATAAACGAACTTTAATCACCATGAACAATATTTAATCATACCTGAAAGTTGACTTGGGCTCATGTTGAATCTTCAATGAGTCTTCGAAGGCTGATTTGACAATTTGATCCCTTTAAGACTCCGACTCAACTCACTGACTTGACTCACGAAATATGCCAACACCAAAATGCCGTAACATTTCTCTATTTGGGTCGTCACCACCACATTGTGATCGTGGTGAGCGTGTGTTATCAGGACCTTGAACCCAGAATGTTTTTGGACACTCATGATTTTAGTAAACCAGTATTTTCCTTCCGAATTTCTAGGGGTCGTCGGAGCCTGTTCTTATTTGATTGGGCGTCGGCATCAACCCTTGGGAGTTCGAAAAATAAACTTGTTTTTAACTGATTTTTCAAGAACTAAAATCTATAAAAGTTGGTTTTCTCAATTCAAGACGGTTTTCAAAATAGGGCAATTTTATCCTCACCCCAAGGGGGTTGAGTGGTAATGATATTTTATAATAAAGGTCATCTTTTCTCCTAAATTTCCTCACCCGACCGGGGTGAGTGATCTGGGTTCTAAGGGTTGATTTCATTCTTGGGTCGAAAACAACGGGAGGCTACGCCTATAGCCTGTTCTTGTTTGATTGGGGTCGTAGGTATTAGTTTCCCGAGGTTTTCGGACCCTTCACGGTTTTGGCTGTTGAGCATCTCTAGCCCGTGAGTTTGGTGTGTTGAGTTGGTTTCCCACTTAACCGAGAGGGACCGAATCCCTGAACGGTAAAGGATCGAGAACTTCGATAGGCTGAGCCTAGAGTCTGTTCTTGTTTGATTGGGGTTCTAGGCACCGGCCTAACGGGATTCTCGGACCTTTGCTGCGTTAGTCGGTTCTTCTCGCCTATGAGTGGGGTGTCTTTTTGGGAGCCGTTTGGAGTGACGGCGGTCCCAGCTGTGTAGTACCTTCTTTTAGTAAGTTAGTGTTGTGAGATTGAGTCATGGGGGGTTCTCCGACTGAGTGATGGTTTTTGGGTATTCGAGTTACCGATCTGTTTGATCGTGGATTATAGCCTGCATATGCCGCTTATTGAGATAGATGAGATACTTGAGCTCGTTGGGGTCGCTCCCCTCGAGTTACGCCCCGGGTGCGTGTTGGTGATGAGATGATGATGCGCCTAGTTCATATACTAGTGGTCGCTTGATACCCCTGGCCGAGTTACCATGGGGTCACTTTGCGTGAGATTGAGATAGTCCGATGGGACGCCCTGGTTGATACACTAGGGGGCGCAGGCTTGACTGGACCCTATGTGGCAGTCACTGAGATTTGGGTTACTGTGAGTGAGTGGTTGCATAGCATGTGTCTTAGTAGAGTTTTCATTGAGCATAGTACTTATGACATATTAGCAGTAGTGAGTGGATGCATACCATCATCTGTGTTCTTTTTCCCATTGAGCATAGTAGATAGAGGCATGATAGCTGTAGATACTTTTCCAGCTTACTTTTCTTTTTCACAGTCTTTTTCTGTTATCTTATGCCTCTAGTAGACTTAGTGGGCAGACCGTGGGTCTTGGAGACGGTACCCACTGAGAACTACTGTACGATGTAGTTCTCACACTCTCTGTCGGTGACAGGTTGCTGAGGCTTTTTCTTCCGTTCCTGCCGAGCTGGCTTGACGGACCGAGGACACGGAGTCGCGAGATAGTTCCCTACCAGCATTGTTCCTTTAGAGTGAGGTAGATGTACCATCCCGGACTGTGGGATTTTGTTATATTTTTAGTTTTAGTTCTCTCCCTTTTTGGATTCGTAGATGTTGTATAGGTGGATTTTTATTTGTATCTGACCTTGTATTATTCAGGTATTTGTGGAGATGGACTTTGTTTTTATTTTCAGAGTTTTAGTAGTTCGATTTTTATATTTACAGCTTTTATTTCCCGCTCTGATATCTATATAGCCGTAGTTCTATCTTTTGCAAGTTAGACGCTTCGTCGGTGCGGGGCTTCCCGTATCGACGGCGAATCTGTTGGCGAGCCCGGGTCGCAGTTTCGACCCCGGGGCGTGACAGGGGGTGAATAGGTGAAAACAATAAACACACCAAATCGTTGCGTAAAAAATAATCCAATGCGGAAAATAAATAAAGTACGCAAGATTTACGTAGAAAATTCCGTCATAGGAGTAAAAAACCACGGGACCGATAACACGGCGAAATCCACTAGAATTAAAACACGTACAAGGTGATTTATTGTAAACCTACGACTCAACCTTTTCCATACGCTCCTAGTTGATCTTCTCCGCTCGCTCCACAACACGCCTCGAATCCACGATTTGCGTCCAACTTCGAATCCACGAAGTCCAACGTCGAATCCATGACGTCCAACCGAATCCACGGTCTTCGCCAATGCGGCACGCCTCGATCACACGAACGCGCCTCGCTCCGAATCCACGAGAGCGGTCACACCTTGAATCCACAAGGCCACGCGAATCATTGCGCCGATTTTTGATAGATCGTTATTTTGTTTGGTGATGATCCTCCGAATACTTAGATCAAAGATAGATAAGGAAATACCATCTAAGTATTCTTCAATTTGATTCTATGAAAAATAGGAGTTTGGAAACCCTAGAATCAAATTGAACAATATAGATGAAGAAACATGAATTTAATCGTGTTTTCCTTTCTTCTCTATATTTGTGGATTTTTCTATAATCTTTTGATTATCTCGATTAATTTTGGATTACCCTAAAAGATGAAATTAGGGTTTATTTATAGGTTAGAAACCTTTGGAAAGAGATAAGAATCAAAAACTGACTTAACATAATTTTTTCCGCACGACGGTCCGGACTGGATTAAGTCTGATCCGGACGTCGTCTTTTTCAGAAGATTTTCTGAAAAACGCAGTTCGGGGTCCGGATTGAAACAGGTGAGGTTCGGACTGTTCATGCAATTTTGCAGAAATTAAGGTTCGGGGTCCGGACTGGAACAGGGGTGGTCCGGACTGGAAAACCGCATGAACTAAACTATGTTCGGGGTCCGGACTGGAATGGTCTGATCCGGATCCTGAACATCCAACTTGTCCAGTTTTTAATTTTTATGCAATGAAAACTTATCCAAGTGTTTCTAAACTACTCAAATGTATTCGGATCACCAAATATATTTAGTTAAACGTACCTGATCATTCCGAATGCATTCTTCTTGAGATTGATGTAGTTGATCCATAGTTCTTCATCTTCAATCTTCAAGACTTACATCATTTCACGAAATACGCCAATACAAAATCCTTAACATGATGGAGGTGTTGCGCGCGAAACGGGCACGAGGAATGGACTTAGCACGAAAAATGGATCAAAATTACCTATTTGGACGCCTTCGTCGAGATTTAGAGGCGTGTGCGCGCAAAACGGATGCCAGAATCGGATTCAGCATGAAAAATCGATCAAAATCGCCTATTTGGATATATTTTTTTTCTGGATTCGGACGCCCTAAGATGGGAATCGGGTACCCATTACTATAGCTCGGGCAGCACGGGCAGCCTCGGGCAGCCGCGGGCGAGCGCCGGCAGCCGCGGGCGGGCGCCGCCGGCCGCGGGCAAGCACGCGGGCAGGCTCAGGAGCACGAGCAGGCGGCGCCACGTGTTAGCGCGTGATTGGTGGAGCGACGCGGGCACGGATTGGATAAGGCGCGACACGTGGCGGCTTCCCATTGGCCGGCGCAGATCATGCTGTCGGGTGCCCATTGGATAAGGCGGGACACGTGGCGGCTTCTCATTGGTTGGCCGGGTTGACCGAGGGCACGGGCGCGGATGAGCGACGTGTGGCGGCGATGGACGGCTGTGGTTGATCCGTGCGCTCGTCGCAAAGCATCTGTGAGAGGTTTCGGGCGCCCGAAAGTGCTCCCTGGACCTAAAAGTTTGGAAATTCCTAGGCAAATTCTGGGCTATAAAAGGGACTTCACCTCCACCATTTGAGAGGTTTTCGGACTTGGATTTTGGAGAGCTTTTACAGAGGGAGTCCACCTTCTTCCCCCTTTATCCTGGAGCATTTTTGGAGGACATTGGAGCTCCATCTTCATCTTCTTCCTCAAGTTGGAGAGCTCCACCATTATTGCTGTTTTCAGCCAACTCCGTCTCAGTTCAGTGCGAGACCTCTACAGAGCTAACCCCTTGGAGTTTTTGGCTGATTTTTGGTTCGGGATCTTCACGAGAGGTAGGCCTACAACTTTGATATTGATCACTCCTCCCAGATCTTGAGTTTTCTTGGAGTTTTTATGCTATCTCTGGAGCCTTCGTGCACAGAACAGATTTTTGGATAGTTCATAGTATTTATGGATTTTCTCGATGATTTATGCATGGATTTTGGAGTTCTTGGGCTTGTTTTGCATCTACTCTCGAAGAGGAACGCATTGCGACCCTTCTTGCTGGATTTGGAGTTTGTTTACCTAGGTAACATTATCGATCTTCGTAACCTTGTGACAGAGTTTACAGTAGTTTTTGTTTTGGGTATTATTTTGATGATTGAGCATTGGGATGCAGATTTCTGGGTGGTTTCTCAGTTATTTTCGGGATTTTAAAGTTTGAATATCTTCTTAATATTAAGGTGAGCAATTTCTCTTTTGATTTATGTGGAAAATTCCTTTTGGATTGGTCCCTATACTTCATGGAAGTACATGCTGAATTTTGTTTGTAATTTTTGGACAACATTGTGATGTTGGTTAATTTGTTAATTAAGGAGAATTAAAGATGAATTTTTTAGGCTTAGGAGATGTTCATTTGACAAAGGACAACTTAGATTTACTATTGGGAGCTTCAAATTCAGGTATTTAATGCTGAATATGCATTCTATTTATCATTTGAGTGATTGCTGAAATTCTGAGAAAATCTGCGCAGCGTGTGTTGTTTTTGTGATTGCACCCAATCCGACGGGGATTTTGGGTGATTCTTGCTGCATTGGATTCTTAAGAGGCTGAGGATTAAGCATGCCAAATTTCAGCCAGATCGAACCTTGGATCGTCAAGTTTCAGGTGGGTTGGATTTCCTCTAAAACTAGCGGGCAGCTTTCTAATTCTATCATGTAGTGGACATGCATGATAGAGTTGTGTTTCATGTATTGGTTGAGATGAATGCATGATAGAGTTAGTGATTTTTTTATTGCCCATGATGAATGTAAAATTGTGGAACCTTGACTAGCACCCCGTCATATGCTTGTATATATTTAATCGAACTAGTAGAAAACTCTCACTTGGGTTAGTTTTTGTATTTCTAGCTTTCATACACATTCTTGCATGTTTTCGTCGACTTAGAATTTCTCCTCGCCCGGGTAGTGGGCCGAGTGGTTGGGATAGTGTAGGACGCATTTTACGCTCGTGCCTGGGGGCCGAGTGGAGTCTGGTAGCTGAGGCTAGTTTCGTGCTAGTGTCGGGAGCTGTTTGGGTAGACGGTAGTCTCGGGTCATCGAGTATTCTCCGACCAGTTTCATTGCCACTGTGTTCGTGGCGTTGTTGAGTTGTGATAGCAGGACCTTGAACCCAGAATATTTTTGGACACACATGATTTCAGTAAACCAAGATTTTCTTCCCAAATTTCAAAGGGTCGCCGGAACCTGTTCTTATTTGATTAAGGTGAAGGCACTAGCCATTCGGGGTTTGGAAAATAAAACTTATTTTTAACTGATTTTCTTAAAGAACTAAAATTTATTAAAATGGGTTTCCTCAAATCAAGATGGTTTTCTAAAAATAAACTACTTTTATCCTCATCTTGTGAGGGTTCGAGTGAAAATGGTTTTTAGTAATAAATATCATCTTTTTATATAAACTTTCTCACCCGAAGAGGATTCGAGTAATCTGGATTCTAAAGGCTGTTTTCATCCTTGGGTTGAGAACTATAGGAGGCTATGCTTAGAGCTTGTTCTTGTTTGATTGGGGTTATTGGTGCTAGTCTCTCAGAATTTTCCAACCCTTCGTTGTTGTCGGCTGTTGAGTACCTCCGGCCAGTCGATTTAGTGTGGTGAGTTGGGTGTTCTGTTTTGGGAGCCGTTTGGGTTGACGGTGGTCCCGGCTGTTGAGTACCTCCGGACAGTGGGTTAGTGTTGTGAGTTGAGTTTTGTCGATCTGTTTGATCGTAGATTTGGACTATAGCCTGCATGAGCCATATTGAGCTTGACAAAGATGCGCGAATACTTCCTTGGTGGGGTCGCTCCCCTCGAGTGCCGCTCCGGAGCTGGGTTTGTTACTTTGCTATCGCGACTTGTTGACGCAGTCTGTGTGGGACGCCCTACGTAATTTCAGTCCTCTGTAGATGTAATGGTAATAGGTGGGCGCAAGTTTGACTGGGCCCTTTTTGGGCAGTCATTACGATTGGGTCGATTGAGCACCTCGTGTTCGAGTAGTTGCATATTATCATCTGTTTCACCCTTTGAGCATCGTAGATAGAGCTATGATACCTGTAGATTTCTTTCCAGCTCATCCTTTTATTATTACAGTATTTCTGTTATCTATACCTCTAGTAGACTTAGTGGGCAGACCGTTGGGCATGGAGACGGTACCCACTGAGAACTACTGATTGACGTAGTTCTCACACCCTCTATTGGTGACGGTTTTGTAGAGACTTTTCCCTCCGTCCCTGCTCTAGCTAGCTCGACGGATCGAGGATAGGGAGTCGCGAGATAGATCTCTACCAATGTAGTTTATTTTGGTGAGATAGATGTACCATCCCGGATTGTGGGATTTTATTGTAAACTGATATATTTTATTGTTTTAGTTTACCTCCCTTTTTGGATTCATAAATGTTATATAGGAGGATTTTATCTGTACTATTCCTGTGAATCAGATTATATATTATTATTTTTGGGAGATGGATCTTGTACCTTTATTTTTTTCAGCTGTACAGTGGTTTGAACTTTTACTTTACAGCAGTTTATTTTTCGCTCTGATATCTGTATAGTTGTTAGTACTATCTTTTGCAGACTAGACGTTTCGCCAATGCAGGGTTTTCCGTATGGTGGCGGATCTGTTGACGAGCTCGGATCGCAGTTTCGACCCCGGGGCGTGACACCTAAACCTCCAAATCTACCGGGAGGTTGTGGATCACGCCTTGATCGTGGAAAAAGGCGCGGAGATTACAAAGGAAGAGAGAGAAGCCTTTGATAGGGTGCGAGGTAAGAGAGCGGCAGTCGAGGGTGCAAGTCACAAGCCCAATTCGAGGAAGCTGACAAAGCACTCGAGGAGCCAGTCTGGAGGACACGGCTCATCTTCGCACCGAGGAGGACCCGACAGTTGGCGGCCGCCGCATTGCGTGATTTGTGTTGGACCTCATGTGCCACCACAATATCTGCAGCGTGGAGGCAAGTGCTTTCTGTGTGGCCAGGAGGGCTACTTCCGATCTGAGTGCCCGCGAGGCCCATCACCTATACCTTCATCGGCATCAGCACCGACTACTTCGGGGCAAGGGACCCCACCCACCTACTTCCAGTCAGGACGACCACTGGTGTCACGGCAGCACGAGGGGCCACGAGAGGCTCCTGAGAGGGCACATGTATGCGACCCAAGCAGAGGTGGCGTTAGTAGCAGAGGACGTCGTTGCTGCCGAGTATGGCTAAATGATTCCATAGCTATCTCACTTTGGTGTGGACAAGTCGATTTTGGTCTGGAGTTGAAAAGTCCGAAATGACTTAGAAATAAACATCATCATAGAAATGGCAAAAAAAAAATAAGTTATTTGGTTTCTTAGAAAAGTATGAATTTTTTTTTTTTTTTTTTTAAAAGTTTTAATGGAATTTTCTTTTTTTTTTTTTTTTTAATTTTTCGTTCGTTTGATTCTAAAAAGAATTAGTTATTTTCAAAAAAAAAATCAATTTTATAAAAGATTAGTAATTTCTGATTTTTTTTTTCAGAAAAAAAACACTAATATCTTTTATAAAACTTATTTTTTTTTTAAAAATTGTTTTTTTAAAAACAGAACGGATGAAAAACTAAAAAGACATATTTTTTATAAAAAAATATTTATCTCGAAAACATTTTTTTCCCCTACTTTTCGAACAAACGAACGTCTACAGAACCAAAATCGCCCTCCCCAAACACAGAGAAGAGAGAGAGAGCAGCAGCAGTTGCAAAAGAAGAAAATAAAATCAAAGCGAGCAGAGAGAGAAGAAGAGGGAGAGGGAAATCCCTCCGTCCGTCCTCCTTTGAGTTCGTCAGGTTCTAACCCCACGACGAAGGCAACTCCAAAATGATGTCGCCGAAGCCGCCCATCTCTGACGCCCGACCTGCTCGTTCCACCCCCCTCAGGCAATTTCCCGAGCATTTCCTTCCCGTTATTTCCTTCTCTCTCTTCTCTTTTATCTTAGAATCTGAAAACTAGTCATAATCGAATATCTGTTAAAATCTGAACACTATCCACTCATTGGCCACACAACGAAAAGCCATCGGCAAGATTTAGCACGTCAAATCCCATCACCGGTCATATGTAAAATTTATTTGATCTTAACTCATTTGGTATTCCCGAAATCTCTTTTCTGATATACCATTTTTACTCTGGTCAGAGAGTTCTTGAACTAAGTCTCATAAATCACATAGAACTATAACCTTTCTACTAAGGGGAGCAGATTCTGCTCAAGACTCTCTCACTCCTACTGTAGACATGCCGTAGCCAATATGCACTACTGGAGATGATGGCTAATCTCCGAGACATTATGCAGTCAAACTGAAACAACCCTATCAGTGGGTAGCCGAGGTGCCGCAAGTCAAAGAATCGAACACAACTGCAGCATTAAGAATGCCACTGACGAGTAAGTAGATTACCATGTGACTTCTCGTGTTGGTCACGCTCAGTACTCTTGTTCTTAACAACCATCTGCACTTTAGCTCCGGTATCTCCACACCGTAAACTTGAGATTCGGCTCTTAGAAGGAAGCTTCTAGTGCACCAATCTCAGTGGATGCACCACTGTCCCCTGTGGTGATCCATCGATCGGGACCCTTAAGGAATTAACCACTAATGACACATGCCCCAAATTCTCAACTCTTGAGAATACATGCCATCATCTTGTTAATCCTTGGACGAATCACGGACAAAAAATAACATGAATGTAATAAAAAACTCAATATATATATATATATATATATATATATATATATATATATATATATATATATATATATATATATATATAAATAAATGTCCAGTGCAATCATACAACCACTAAAATAAAGTGCATTGTCCGATTGGCTACTAGGGCATACTACTAACACATCTATCATCTAAGAAGATATACAGAATCCAATCCGTGTGACTTTTACTTACCTTTTAGCCTTAACCTTTTGTTTCCAAATGTGGATATTATTATCTAATATACAAATGTTTGGGATGTTCGTTACTATAATTTCACAAGTATATCGTTGATAAGAGTTGCTTGTTAACACAATTATCTTTCATTATCATTCTTTGCGCAGGCCCACTCCTTTGCAGATAATTCATGTCATAGGCAATTTCATGAGGATATGGTCTGTTTACTCCTTGCACCACTATCTATCTGATAAAGGAGATTCAGTGGTAGCTTTTATTTTTAGTTGCCTGGTTCCATCCTGTGTCGTCTTCCTGGTACTGCAGAAGCCTTGGAAAGGCAGGCCCTTGCCGAACTCACAGGTTTCTCTCTGGCTCTTTCTCTATTTTGCTCTATACTCTTATATAGTGATATATTCCTTCTTTCATTTAGACCCATTCACATGTGCTAAACGGGCAAAAGTTTTTAGGTCATACCTACCGTGATCAATGGAGGAATAATGGCATTATACTACACTTTATGGGGAAAAGGCCTTCTTTCTTGTGGGCCACTTGTGTAAGTATACTTGCGAAAGTTATTCTTATCAAGAATATATATATTGTTGGTGGATTCACTGCCAATGTGACAGATGAGGCATAGACCTCCTAGCAAAATGATGAGTTCAAGTGCAGGATACATTAGAATAGTCAAACTCAGTATGTTTTACATTACTTTATAGTTAACTCCATCAAATTGGTTAACAAAACCTTTTCAATATTAGATTTTTTTTTTCTAGGATATTAGTTTAATTGTGTTTAGGCATGCTTATGAGAGTTTGAATGTTTTGATGCTTGGCTTGGTTGGTGCTTCCATGTGAGAATTGCGAGAATTGCAAGAATTGCTTCCTTGTGAGAATTGCAAGAATTGCTTCCTTGTGAGAATTGCTGACTCAGCGAGGAGGCTGTCGCTTCCTTGCAGAAAGTTGCTATATTGCATGTTGCTTCTGTATTCCACACCATAAACCCATGTGTTCTGCCACTTTGTACATATTGACAAAGCTAATAATTCTCTTAGTTCTTTATCTTCTTTTATAGCAGGTGGTTGACTAAACTGCTCTTTACTCTGTATATTGAGATTTTAGTGCTCTAATGGCGGAGTATGCTGGTGCTGTTCTTGGAGTTCTCTCTACAGCATTGTATGGAAGGAGAGTCCGGATTTGGAAAAAGGTAAGTTGCTTAAAAATTTTGGAGAAAACATCTGCATTGTTTGTTGAAATTAGTTTTCTACAGCAATATTAATTAACATGTTGCCACATGCTGGCATGCTTCAACTAAGACGCTGCACTTTACACTCTGATAGTATCACGAAGATGTTTTGATTATTGCATATCTTTTTATGTTAGTCATTTCTATGTTAGGGTTAGTCATCTCTACAGAAATCAAGAAAGGACTTGGCTATTTTAACATGTATTAGGGTTTAATTGACAACATTATTCCTTTTCTATATTTGATTCACTATATACATTCAAATATGGGCATGTGCTCATGGGTACCTTGCACAAAAACATGTGTGAACACGCTTGTGCATACAAAAGCACATTTGTGACTGATTTGTACAAAAGTGCAAGTATGACTTGCTATTTACATTTTATTTCCTATTAAGATTTTACTTTCATTTTTGAATGTTCTTGATAATTGATGCTTCAGAAACCACAATTTTACCTTCCATGCTCGGAAAGTGACTTGTATAAGCTCTACTCTTCCATCACTAACCAGTAAACAGGGACGGTGATCATAATTGATAATTGTAACTGAAGTTTAGCTTAGCAACATCTGAATAGTTTTTCTGATTTTTTTCTGACTTTTATACAGTTTGGTGGACTTGCTGCAATGATGGCATCATATTATTTCTTATCAAATGGGTGGGCTATGAGATCATATTCACCATTCTGTATCCGAATTCGTTTATAATCTTGAGTGTTTTAATTTGTGAAACTAATGCATCACAAGTTATTTCAGCAGCCAAGCTGAATGCTATTCTAATATGTAGTTTTATGATATCATATCACTTGCGTATGTTAGCTTGCTGTGGTGTCATTGGGAAACTTGACTTGATATAGCTAGCTTTGGGAGAGAACAGATGGTTCAGGAAAAGCAACCTTTAGGAATGAAAGAGATGGTGGTGCCAATCTCTGCTGGCATTTTATCAGCTTTGAGAAGGGTGATAGCAAGGCGTATTTCTCTAAAGGTTTTTTTTTTATTTTTTTCCCTTTCCAATATACTGTTTGTTCTTGAAGAATTGATCATTCCATCTTTCCTAGTAATTTCTGCTGTGGTCTAACAAGTCAACTTGCATACTAGTTGCTAACTAGTTCCATTGTCTACCTGCAGAATCAGCTCAAAAGGCGACTTCATGCGTTAACTGTTGCTTCAGCTACATGCTTTCTTTTTCCTGTTGCCATGTGGGATACAATCTTAGTGAGTATAGGTTAACAACACATCTTTGTACACAAAAAAATTGGTTTCTTTAATATTTATCTATGGCCTGCAAGCTCTCATGCCATAGATTTTTCCCTTTTTATTTACTAGGGGCAGAGAAGTTCATGTTTGTTGTTTGCTGATTGAGTGCAGGGGTCAACATCCGATAGCATAATTAAGTTTCAGTTTCCAAGCTGGGCTTATTTGAGCACAATCGTTTTTGGAATTATCTTTATATACTATATTGACAATGTTGCAGAGGAAAGGTATGTTGTTGCAAATTCTTAATTCAAATGATTAACAACCTCAGGGTGCTAAGTGTTTGCATTCAGATTTTTCATTTTTCTTTTATGTCCGCTCTTTATGCTTTCATTTTGTGAAAATATAGCATTGCATACTGATCAGTGGCCAGTTTCTGAAAAAATAGAGACGAAAGAGATCCACTGCTGGTGATCATTTTATTTTATTATAAAAAAACAAAACCAGTAGTTGCTTATTTCTGCCTTATAAATCAACTTATCACCATTTTGCTTTTCAGCAATGGGAAACTTTTTATTTTGGTACTGCACGTGATAATGACTTTTAACTGTTTTAATTATTATTTGCATGCATGGTCCTTGTACTTTCCCCAATATAGGTTTTGTTTCACTAGGTAAATAGCAGGAAGCATTGAAATGTACGAGAAACTCCAATATGCAACTAAGAAATGTGAAAAAGTATAGTTAACAGAATATAGTCCATTATTATGATGAATGGCTAATCATTACAGTACATTAAGACTTTCTCGAATAAAATAAGTTTGCTAATTAGTTGAGAAATAAATACAGAAGAAATGGGGAAATATGTGGGATTTGGCACAGAACTAATGTCCACACTGAGAACGTAACCTTTCTAACTGGAACCAAAATCATTTAAAGGGCATTGTCCAGTAATCTCTCCAACTAGAACCAAAATTGTAAAAGGGCATCTCTAGGAAACCTGTAAAATCAAGAAATTTTGTTTGATCTTTGCCTTGTTTTTTGATTTTCTGTTAATTATTTTCTTTTGCAGTTCTTAGAATTTAGATGTTTTGGGGCTTAAACTTCTATGGGATTCGCTTGCAGATTGCACCTTGTTTTCTCTTCTCCAAGGCACTTAATGGTTTCAGGAGGATGCATCATATTAATGGAGATATTCTATCAAATGGATTTCTCTTTACTAGGTTTTCTGCTTTGCTCCATAATTTTGGGATTTGGTATGTCTTGTTTTCTCCACTTTATGTCATTTTAGATAGTTTAAAGTCTAAACATATGTTGTGGACATTAGTGATACATATTTTGCTTCTTTTATTAATCTACATTTAAACTAATTTCTAAACTTATATTTTTCTAAATTCAAAATGATGTTGTTCATATTGTCTTATTGAAGTGTTTGAATCGCATACTAATGAATGTAGTCCTTTTGTAGTATTATAAAGGAGCATCCTCGCTGTTTGTCTACAATTAGCTAATTGATGAAATATGATGTTTTATAATGAGCCAATCTACTATCATAAGAGCTCAATAGAAAGCTCCTAAATGCAAGGATTTAAGTGCCAATCGACACGGGTCGTATCTACCGTACTGTATCATGGCAACAAAATATCGGCACGATAAAGCTTCCGTGCTGATGGCACAGTTCAAAACTCCCTTTTCTTTAAATTAGTAATTAATTTTCTCAATAAAGTTCAAAAGTTTGATAAAGATACATAATAAGCGATTAGAATATTTTTTTGCTAAAGAAAATAAATATTTCATGCCATTATGTGTTGGTACACATGTATTTTTTGTGACGCACACGCATTGGCATGGCCCGACACGCACCGTGCCGTACCGTGCCAGCAAGTTTTCGGCACGATCTCGTGCCACAACACTTAAATCCTTGACTAAATGTTATGTAGTACCTCTAAGTAGCGATTTCTCATGGTAGTCCATTCAAATCTTGAAAACCACCTTGGATTTGAGCTCTCTAAAGATAAGAGATAGGGTTTGCTTGACTAGGTTGTAGGGTATAGTTTGGTTGAAGAAATGCCGTGGCTAGTAGTGTGGTGCTGGAAAAGAAAAGGTTATATATTGTTGGCTAATTTTGCCATACAAGTATTGTTTTGTCATGCCTCGTGGTCCTTTTTTAATTAGAACAGCGAAAAAAAACGTTTATATATTTTTTTTAAATCAAAACCAAAGGCTAACCTGAAGCGCGCACAGACCCGCCACATGGACAGAGTCTCCTTTGTACAAACGGATTGAGTTTTCTCTGTACATGCTCGACATAGAAACCAAAGAACAATCTCAACCAACACAATCAACCACAACAAAAACGACAATAACAACAACGAGGATGTACATAAAAACCGAACTACATGGAGAACACTAGAAATGCTAAACCACCTCTACATACATATGATAACTAAATAATAGAAGGAAACTAAAGTAGAAGGTAATAGGAACACAATGCTACTGCATCGGGGACACGTCTATTTAATTGCACCCTCACACAGTCCTGAACCTCACCTCCAATGACACCTGTAAAAAACAGTGGGGTGAGAAACATATAAATATGTTTCCAATGCGGGCAACACGCTGCTGAGGGCAAGCCAAATTCACTGGTCAACAAGAGAGAGCTATAAGATAGATATGATAGATATAAACAAATATAACCAGTACTGTAGCAAAAGGTAAAACAAAAAAGGAAGTAAACAACTGCATAACAGGAAAGGTACCTATTGTAGTAAAGACAAACAACCATGTGTATGCATCAAGCAAACGAACCGTTCAATAACCAAATCCTATCTGAAACTGCCTTGTTGGTCCAGAGACCTCAGGCAAAGCCACATCTGTGCTCAGTCACTGGGCATATAACCCCCACTGCCAAAGATACCACATTTGGCTCACGGGTTGGAAGTACGATCACTTTTTCGGAAAAGAACACCGCCGCGATGGCCAAACTGCTGGTGTACATGAAATGCTTCATGAGTTGTGGCGATTGATGCTATATGCTTAACAGCCAAACTGTCGGCAATTAGCCAAGAGAGACATAGAATATCCACCGACCAATGATGTCGTATAATTGAGTAACGGGCCGAGTAGGTCAACTTGTGTCATATAATCAAGTAACTGACTGAGTAGGTCAACAGGTAACATAAAATCAACTAATCAACTGAGTAAGTCAACAGGTATCATAAAATCATGTAACTGACCAAGTAGGTCAACACGTGTCATAATATCAAGAAACCGACTGAATAGGTCAACAAGTGACATATAATCAAGTAACTAATAGAGTAGGTCAACAGGCGACATATAATCAAGTAACTGACCGATAAGATCAACATCTACTAAGTAGTCATGTGTCATCCAATTCCTACTCTACATGTCATATGCCCAATACGATAAGGTAAATAGAAGATAACCATGAAGCGCATGAAAGGGAGTACAACAGTAAGCCGCCATGTAGAGTAACTAAGCATGTACAAAGTCGTTAATAATCTATATAAGCCGCTCTACCAGCCAATGATCATTCACAACATGATATAACGATGCATAAGGCCAAGAGGTAGATCAAGAAGCAATGATAGTAATGAAGCTGGTTAAAATCAATCTACTCAAGATGATTCATGATAGAAGCATGATAGAATAATCGAGTAGAATATCTGTCACGCCCCGAGCCCATAGCGGAAGCCCTCGGGCACGCAACAAACCTGCCACGTGTGCAAGGACGCACCCCACACACGCGATGCGTCCAAACTACCCTGCAAAAGAACTATAATCTACAGCTAAATATGTATCAGAGCGAAAAAGTAAAAGTATACTAGCATCTATCATTGTCCAAAAATACATACAAGATCCGCCTCTCAAAAAGAAATAAATACAAGTAAAAGGCCTTAGCCTAGCCAGTTCCGAAGTACAGTGCACAAAACTAAACTACCAATAGGGTGGACTACCTCTATCAAAATATGCTGGGTAGAGGCTGCTATCTACGGTGCAACCCTCTTACCTCGGTCCGAAGCTGGCTTGGATGGTCTTGAAAAGTAGACCACAAGCGGGCGTGAGAACTATAAAACAGTAGTTCCCAGTGGGTATGGTCGGCGACAACAACGACCTACCCACTAGGTCTACCAGAGGTAAGATAGAGAAACTACAAATATAAGCGAGTAACTGAGCATAACCGAAAATAAAATAAAATACAATACCACACTATCATGCCTCTACATCAAAACCTAAAGCATCCCTACCTAAACCCAAACGCAAAAGAAAAACCAATACTAGCCGTCCCAACGGTACACCGGACCAAATCCTAAACTTACCGTCTCAACAGTCCGGTCAAGCCTGCGCCGCCTACAAATAGGCCACTGTCCATCTCTCCCTACTGTCCGGGTTGCACCCCAGATGGTGGCCCGTCAACAGTAGACGCCACCCTACCCTCCTAACACCAATTATCCGGCCCGTGCCGATAAATCTCTCCTAAAGCTCGAAGTGGCATGCAGGCTATGATCAACGGTGACTCTTCAGATCACCGACGACATAAGACACAACCCAAGGTCAACTCACGCGTCCCCAACACGAAAGTACCGCACGTCTCGAAACCTGTGCCCTTGGCACACACAACCACGCGCATTAGCCCACGGCTCACGAAACCTCAAGATAAAGCAACCACTACGTCAACATGACGTGGTACAAATATCACTATCAAAGTACCCCCTATCTCTAACAACCAACAACACAACCGAAGGGTCAACTCCGATCGATAACATGGTTCTCCCGACAAGCAGACTAACCCAAACTTGCTATAAAAATAACATCTATCCCGACACACGTGCAATCCGAAATCCTCGTACGTCCACACTAAAACACAACACTTTAGACCACTAACAAGCGGCCCTCGATGACAGATAAATCCAACATGCTATAAAAACGCCTACCTCGAAATCCGCTCACCCACAAGATCCCTAAAAGTTCACTAGCAATAAAATAAAAAAATATTCTAGACCCCATGCCCCAAACTGTGTAAGAATAGGTAAATCATGCATTTTCTATAACTAAAAGCAATATTAAAACAGATAAAATCTCTATATCTAACATGCAGACATAAGAGGTACTTCGCCATTTTCGGCGACACGGAACCCACCTGGACAGCAATTCTTGGCAGAATTCGGTCGGCGGAAGAATTGTATGCCTAACGATGATCACCACGCCGAACGGCACAACCCGAATATCCCGGTGGCACCCTGCATAGCAAAATGGCACAGAAACTACGACCCTAACAGTTAAAAGGCACAGAGTTCAAAATCCAAAACTCTAACGGGATACTCCTATAACAACCCCAAAACTGTATCGAAAAACACAGCAAAAATCAATAAAATAAAAGAAGCTTACCCCGACGTCAACGTGCCGTCGAAACTCATGCGCGTGCGTCCGTTCGGCTCCTCGGAACGCTCTGTGCGCACTTCACGGCACTCCCGGCGCGCGCTTCACGGCACTCCCGGCGCGAGCTCGTGGCCCTTCTCTTTCTCTCCCCCGCGCTGCCTCTCTCTCTCTAAAACCCCTGGTTCGAGAAGAAGAAGAAAAGAGAGAAAAAGGAGGTCCCTGCGCGTTTAAATAACCTAAAACCGTGAGATTCGGGCGCCCGAAATCATATTTCTTCGGGCTGCTACAGTAGGCGCCCTGGGTGCCCGCGCTCACGCGCCGGCGGCCAACCCGGGCGTGCCACGTGTCCCGCACCAACGCCGCCATGTGGTTGCTCCACGCCGCGCCTTTCCGCTTCCCCGTATGCTTGCCTCGGTCGTCGCGCCGCCTCGTGAAGCACGCCCACCAACCGCCTGTCCCACTCTCTGTCTTTCTCCTTCTCTCTCTCTCTCTCTCTCTCTCTCTCTCTCTCTAAAGACTCCCAAAATGCACCCCGAGCTTTATTTTCGTACCGATTTGCGCTAAAATGGTCCCGGCTCGGTCACTCCCTCAATGTGCAAAATGACCAATCTGACTGCGACTTTGCAATTTGCAATAGTCCAGTACCTTACAATGTCATTTTGCCGACTTCGAATCGATGCACCTACCTATACACCGAATACACCTGAGTTTGCGACAACGCCAATGCCTCTAGGTGTCAAAAGAATCTAGACATAAATACTATGTCAAGGGCGTCGAATCCCCGACTGGCTGGGCCGCGGCTACGTAGCTCGTAGCCGCCGGCCGTCTTCTTCGGTGAGGTTATTCCCCTCAACCGCAGGCTTAACAGAGAGAGAGAGAGATTAGGGATATAATTCCTCTATATCTTTATTGTCCCGCGATCACAAGCATATATGGCCACTGGCCCAACCTAAATGGAGAAGGCTCTCCTTGATTCTAGGAATTTCCAAAACAACTTACCTAATCTAAGGAATTTCCAAACAACTTAACAACTTACCTAATCTAAGGAATTTCCAAACAACTTACCTAATCTAAGTTTCTATCTTTAGCCACTAGAGGCTAACCCATGCAGCGCCTGCCCAACGTGCTCAGCGCGCTCAGCCGGTCCGCGCCTGGCATATGTGCGTCCGCACATGACATCTCTCCCCGCCTCGAAGGCCAGCTCGTCCTCGAGCTGAAAGGAAGGGAACCGAGCATGGAGGTCGTCCAGATCCTCCCATGTAGCCGACGCAGGCGTTTGTCCTTGCCATTCAACGAGCACCTGGCGCACTCCCCGGGCCAGCCGCGCCCGAGTCACCCGGGCAGGTGCAGGCACCACAGCACCGTGCAGGAGTGGAGGCAGCAGCGGTGGAACGGCCGGCGGGTTACCGACAAACTTCTTGAGGACGCCGACATGGAACACATCATGAATGCGAGCGTCGGGAGGAAGCTGTAGCCGCACAGCCACCTCGTTGATGAGCTCCGCCACCTGGTACGGCCCGACGTATCGCGGTTTGAGCTTCCCTGTTGCCGTGCGTGGGAGGGATGCTGCTGCCCGCTGCCGAAGGCGAAGAAGAGCCCAATCGCCGACCTGGAAGGACACCGGCCTGTGGTGCTGGTCGTAGACGCGCTTCTGGACCGCCTGCGCCTGTTCAAGGCGATAGCGGATGTCGGCGAGGAAGGCAGCGCGCTCCTCCATCTCCTGGGCGACCGCTGCGACGCGGGCCTCGCCGGGCTCATAGGAGCGGATGGTCGGGGGTTCCCGGCCATAGACCACACGAAACGGAGTTTCGCGGAGCGATGACTGATAGGCGGTGTTGTAGGTGTACTCTGCCCATGGCAGCCACCTGAGCCATTGCCGGGGACGGTCGCCGGTGAAGCAGCGCAAGTACATGACGATGACCCGGTTGGCGGCCTCGGTCTGGCCGTCCGTCTGCGGGTGAAAGGCGGACGACATGTAGAGCTTCGTCCCTGTGAGCCGCATGAGCTCCTGCCAGAACGTCGAGGTGAATACTGGATCGCGGTCCGAGATGATGGACTGCGGAACGCCATGGAGGCGAACGATGTCGGCGAAGAAGGCGTGAGCGACGGACTCGGCGGTGTAGGGGTGCGCCAGGGGAATGAAATGGCAGTACTTGCTGAAGCGATCCACGACGGATAGAATGACCGTCTTGCCTTGCACCTTGGGCAGCGCCTCGATGAAGTCGATGCCGATGTCAGCCCACACAGCAGTCGGAACCGGCAGTGGCTGCAGCAGACCGGCCGGCCTGAGGTGGTCGGACTTGTACTGTTGACAGGTGACGCATGCCGTCACGAAATCCTGCACCCGGCGACGCATGTTGGGAAAATGAAAATCCCGCCGGAGCCTGTGGAGGGTGCGGTGGATGCCCTCATGGCCGTCGTTGTGGACCGCGGCCAGGATCTCCTGCAGCAGCGGCGACGCCGGGGGAATGTATAGGCGGCCGGCGAAGGCGACCATGCCGTCCACCAGCGCCCACGGAGCGGTGCGGGTGGCAGCCCGGACCTCATCGTGGATGGTGACCAGGGCCGGATCAGTGGCCTGGGCGTGGCGGAGGCGCTCGATGAAGTCAAAGCGGGGTGCCGAAATAGCCATCACCTCCCCGCCGTCACTGTCGCGACGGGAGAGGGCGTCGGCGACGACGTTTGTGGCGCCCGACCGGTACTCCACCGAGAAATCGAATCCCAGGAGCTTGCCGACCCAGTGGTGCTGAGGGATCGTGGCGAGGCGCTGATCGAGGAGGTACTTCAGGCTGTAGTGGTCGGTCTTGACGATGAAGCGCCGCCCCCAGAGATACGGGCGCCAATGCCGTACCGCCTGGACGAGGCCGATGAGCTCGCGCTCGTAGGCGGCAAGCGAGCGGTGGCGAGGTGCCACAGGCCTGCTGAAGAAAGCGACCGGATGGCCCTCCTGGATCAGGACCGCGCCGAAGCCGAGCGTGGACGCGTCGCACTCGACGGTGAACAGCTTGGCGAAGTCGGGCATGGCGAGTACGGGGGCGGACGTGACGGCGGCCTTGAGCGCTGTGAATGCCGCGGCCGCCGCGTCGTCCCAGGAGAAGCCCTCCTTCTTGAGTAGGGCCGTCAGTGGTGCAGCGATCGCCCCGTAGTTGTGGACGAACTTGCGGTAGTACCCGGCGAGGCCGAGGAAACCGCGCACAGTCCGGGGCGAACGTGGAGCCGGCCAATCATGGATCGCCTGCACTTTGGCCGGGTCCATGGCCACACCCGCTGCGGATATGACATGGCCGAGGTAGGCGACGGAGGAGGCACCAAACGAGCACTTGGAGCGCTTGACGAAGAGTTGGTGGCGGCGTAGTTCGTCGAGGACGGCCCGGAGGTGGCGAAGATGATCAGCCCACGTCTTGCTGTAAATTAGAATATCATCAAAAAATACCAGGACGAAGCGGCGCAGGAACGGGCGTAGCACGTCGTTCATCAAGGCCTGGAATGTCGCCGGGGCGTTGCACAGCCCGAACGCCATCACCAAGAACTCGTACAGGCCGTCGTGGGTGCGAAACGCCGTCTTGTGCACGTCCTCCGGGCGCATGCGCACCTGGTGGTACCCGGACCGGAGGTCCAGCTTGGTGAAGAACTTGGCGCCATGGAGCTCGTCGAGGAGCTCGTCGACCACCGGGATCGGGAAGGCATCCTTGACGGTGAGCGCGTTCAGCGCCCGGTAGTCGACGCAGAAGCGCCACGAGCCATCGGCCTTCTTGACGAGGAGGACGGGCGACGAGAACGGTGAGTCGCTGCGGCGGACGATCCCTTGAGCAATCATTGCGGCACACTGGCGCTCCAACTCGTCCTTGTGCGCCGCGGGGTACCGGTAAGGGCGGACGGCGACCGGCTGGGCGTCGGGCTTGAGAACAATGCGGTGGTCGTGCGCACGCTTGGGGGGCAGACCGACGGGGTCCGCGAAGAGCCCCCCAAACGAGAGCAGCAGCGCCTCCAGGAGGGAACCGGCCTCTGTTGTTGCGCCCAGGGCCGGCACGGCGGGGCTGGCCATGCCGGTCCAGGAGACGGAACGCCCCCGGCGCTGGAAGGACATGCGCCGGCGGCCGAGGTCCCAAACAATGGGCCCCAACTCGCCGAGCCACCGGGTGCCGAGGACGACGTCGTACCCGGCCAGTGGCATGACGTAGAGGTCGGCCGGGAATGAATTGCCGTCGATGAGCAGGGGCGCGTCGCGGATGACGCCGGCGCAGGTGACCCGCTCGCCATTGGCGACCAAGGCTGTGAGGCGGGGGTGTTGGCGGAGGGGCAGACCGGAGCGCCGCGCCGCCTCCTCCGAGATGAAGTTGTGCGTGCTGCCGGAGTCGAGGAGGGCGACGAGGGACGCGGAGCCGAGTGCCACGGCGATCTGCATGGTGCTCGCCATGGGAACCCCAGCCACGGCCTGCAGGGAAAAACAGGGCGCCTCGGCGTCGTGCTCCGCGTCGCCCGCGGCGTCCGTGGCGTCCTCGATCTCCACGCCTTCAAGGAAGAAGATGCGCCGGCAAAATCTGTTATGGCCACGGGTATATTTTTCATCGCAATTAAAACAGAGGCCCAGACGGCGCCGTTCCGCCATTTCGTCCGGGGTGAGGCGCCTCTGATTGCCCTCGTCGCGACCCTGCTGGGCGGCCACCGGAGGAGCAGGGAGCGCCAGCAGCTGCTGTGGCCCCGGAAGCGCTGGCCGTGGCGCGGGGGCGGAAAGGAGGCCACGCTGGGGCGCCCGAGGGGAAGGCTGCACCGGCCGGTCGCTCGCCATCAACTCTACTTGTCGCGCCAGGCTCATGGCGGCTGCGAGCGTCTCCGGGTTGTGGATGCGGACGGCGTGGCTGAGCGGCGGCAGGAGTCCGCCAGTGAAGAGCTGGACGCGCTGAGCCTCATCAAGGCGGCCCGCGCGAGGCAGGAGTGCCTGGAAGCGATTGGAGTACTCCTCCACGGTCCCTGTACGCCGGCACTCGGCGAGCTCGAACAGCGGAGCCGAGCGGAGGGGAGGCCCAAACCGCAAGGTCAGGAGCTCCTTGAATCGCCCCCACGACGGCGTGCCCTCGTCCTCCTGGAGTTGGATGTACCAGAGTTGCGCGACGTCCTCCAAATTGTACGAGGCCATCCACACGCGCTCCTCCGCCATGGTGCGCTGTTGGCGAAAATAGGATGCGCACTTGTTGATGAAGAGCATCGGATCGGTCTTGCCGTCGTAGCGGGGAAATTCCAATTTGTGGAATTTTGGGGGGCGATCAAGATCGCGCGGCCCCTCCGGGCGGCCGCCGGCGCCGTTGTCCGACGACGAGGCCGACTTCTCCTTCATAGCCGCCATGTCGGCCTTCATGGTTGTCATCTCCGTGGTGATGGATTTCAACATCTCTATCACATCGGCGACGGTGGGATCGCCCATGGCTGTTGGCTGCGGGGCGGCAGTGGCGGAGGGCTGCGGCGGTGGTGGAGGGCTAGGGCGGGTGGTCTCTGATACCAGGTTGTCAAGGGCGTCGAATCCCCGACTGGCTGGGCCGCGGCTACGTAGCTCGTAGCCGCCGGCCGTCTTCTTCGGTGAGGTTATTCCCCTCAACCGCAGGCTTAACAGAGAGAGAGAGAGATTAGGGATATAATTCCTCTATATCTTTATTGTCCCGCGATCACAAGCATATATGGCCACTGGCCCAACCTAAATGGAGAAGGCTCTCCTTGATTCTAGGAATTTCCAAAACAACTTACCTAATCTAAGGAATTTCCAAACAACTTAACAACTTACCTAATCTAAGGAATTTCCAAACAACTTACCTAATCTAAGTTTCTATCTTTAGCCACTAGAGGCTAACCCATGCAGCGCCTGCCCAACGTGCTCAGCGCGCTCAGCCGGTCCGCGCCTGGCATATGTGCGTCCGCACATGACATACTAAGTGTCAATATAAACCACTGTGTCCACTAAACCAACTGACACATCTATACTGCACCGAAGTGCACCACAACATACTCGAAACGCCGATTTCGCAAATCGACTTCTGAAACTAGACCAACCTCTGAGCCGACTCTACAAGAGTCCAACTAGTTCCCAACATCAAACTGACAATAACCTGCGACATTAAGTTGCCAATAACATGAACCATGCGATTAGAACATCGGTTTCTTTAACCGATTTTCGAATCTCGCCCAAACCGTCACCTAACCCACCGAAACCTCTAACTAACTCAGAGTGTTTCGAGACATGCCATAGGTCTTCTTAGATCATTCGTTGTCCCAAAACACACCAATTTAGGTATTGGAATAGTCGCACACGATGTGTGCACCAACAGAGGCCCTAGCCCCAAACCAGACCTTTACGGGTCCCAACTCCCAACGTATGCAGATTTTGGTACAGAAATCAGCAGAAGGTAGAAACACTCACGTTGTTGATTTCAACTAGCGAGAGCCCTCTGAAACACATCCCATAAGTTATGGTGTCCAAGTGCACAATCAGTGCACCGAAACTACGGAGTTTTTGCTAGACAAGTCCCGAAATTGCCAATTTCGGGAACGGGATCACACATGACTACAAGATCACTCTCGAGGGTCATTCACACTCGGAAAGTGACTACAACAGAGCTCCGGCTAGCAACAAGCATCGCCGCAAACTCCCAACCCAACGGTTAGGCAAAAAAGGCCCAACATAGCATTCCAAACATCTTTTTGGTGTCGGAATCATGCGCACGCCCTGTGTTCAGCCCAAGGATGGCTCCACAACCACAACACCCACACCAAAGTGACCCAAAGTTACTTTACTCACTAACTGATATGATCGGGTCATCGGTTCCTTTTATTGATTCCCGAAGTTCGCTTAAACTCACGAAAACTCATCGAAAACACTTCCGCAACCCACGAAGTGTCCCGAGGGATGCTATCCATCTCCATAGTCCAACTGCTGACCTGAAACACATCAATTTAGGTGCCGGGGCAGCTGCACACAAAGTGCAAACCGAAAGGGACTTCAGTATCGAAAACATAGCATTTTAGGCTCGGAAGTGCCACTTTCGGCATCAGAACCCACCACGACTCCTTCGTTGTCATTGGATACAACAAACAACGAGCATCGACCAGCCAAGAAGGCTTGGCAGCGACAAAAGGTATTTACAATCACTTTTTGCGAATTTTAAGCCGAACCGCAAATTATCGATCAACTTTGCCGATAATCGCACCAGAAACTCGTTTGAGCTACAAAATGACTTTTGGACCTAGGACTTTCAGTTCAAATGTCGAGCGTAGGTGTTTCATGCTGCCCGAGGCAGCCAATTAAGCATAACTATGTTAAAGACCCTAGAACATCCATTAATCGCATAATTAATGTATGAAATTAGTGTTCAGGCTTGTTACCATCGATTCTGCGATTTGGAACCAGTTGCATTGTTTGAAGGGTGTCGACATCCTGTATACCATGCTCGCTGTCCGGAGTGCAAACGATAGCCGAGGAGAGCGTCGGAGCAAACTTTCCTTCAAGTTTCAAGGTCTCTGGGAGCGGTGTTATCACTTTAGCGATTGAGGGCTGATCCGATCACAGCGAAGGGGAGCACAACAATGTGCGTGCACCCAGGAGGGCCGTGCTCCACTGCTGGAGGGTCGCCGGCGACAAGGTTAGCCAGATTAGGAGGTTTGGCCAAAACTAGCCCTAGCTCGTAGCAACCAGGGGCAGCAGGGGTCTACACAGGCTCTGGGTTGCCAGGGGCGGCACGCATTGGCCGAGGGAGGTTGTGGCCGATGAGAGGAGGACTGGGAAGGCAGCAGCCGATGACGGGGAGCTGTGGCGGCAGATCGAGAGTCGTGGCCAAGAACTCTTCAACTCGGGTCCAACTTGGGAACCTGAGCTCGGGGTAGGAAGGAGGTGACGGGGCAAGCCGGAGGGAGCTCGTCGGCGCGTTAGAAGGCCGACGGTGATGTCTTGAGGCGGCGCGGCCGAGGACGAAGGCTGCGGGGTAGAGAGAGATGGAGAAATAGATGGAAATCGGGGTTGGGTCGGGGCTCTGATGGCCAGAGCAGACTTGCCGGAGGAGTGAGAGGTGCCGATGATGGTTGGCTGGCGGCTAAGGGAGGGGAGAAGAGGAGAGGGGAAAACGGTTTCTCAAACCGTAGATCACAATTTATATAGATTGGTTAAAATTGCATTTTTATCCCTCAAACTTAGAATTCCGTACTAAAAACCCTACTAAAAACCCCCCATCGTTTGTAATTTGCACAGTAACACGTCCCCATAAAATTTTATGCAATTTGACACATAATATATCACGCTTTTTGCAGAAAAAACCCCCGTTGTCTTGGTTACCTCTTATTGTTTTTCTCTTTAAATTGCACTTCTATCGCGCAAAATTGCAAAACGGTCCCTTCAATGACTTTCAACATTGCCAGACCTTGGGAGTGGCGATTTTGTTTCACAGAAAGCTGTCCAATTTAGCAAAAAAGACCAACCCTTTTCGAAAATTATTTTAAAATCTTGGTTTAAAAACTCGGTTTCTATATGTTAACTGTAGAAAGTTTTTTGGCAGAACTTCCCACTGAAAAGCTACCAACTGCTATGCAATGTAGAAAAAATAAAAATAAAAAATAGAAATTAAGGGTAAATATGAAGACCACCTCAACTATAAACCATCTTGAAATAGGCCCTTGAACTTTATTTTCTTTTGATTGATGCCCCCTTAGTTTTCATTTAATTTTGGGCTTAATTTCAACAATCTCTTTGCACTTTAGCCTGCATTTCTATTGCCTCTTGGCATAAAAAGTTGCATCGATTTTACTTGCAATTTGCCACTATCTCAATATGCCCAAAATTTTAGATGATTGTTAAATTCGGATGCAGAACTATGTTAAAATGTGTGGACAGATAATAATGGTAATATTTAATGGAGTACAATCACATAAACTGAGTAATTATCTTATAAATTGCTAGTTACTTTGGTCGATTGAATTGGAGATTTCATTAAATAATCAATAATATATCTTGACCAAAAAGACAAATCATGAGTGTGTTAATTAGAAGAAATAAAGTTTAGAGTCCTATTTTTTCCTCTGTTTCTTACTATTCCAGAGTAAAATTCCAGAGTACAAAAATATAGTTTTGGAAATCTTGGTATTCAAAGGTTCATAAAGGACTTTAAAATTTTGCTTCTAGGATTGAAGAAGACATTATACAAAGACTGTCAAGACTTCTATTTATGCAACTAAAAAGGTAAATTGTACATTAGCCCATAAACATTGCATTAGGAAGCCGGTTTTCCAATCCTAATCCTTCTATCAGCTTTCATTTACCAGAGAGACAAAAATCTGATGTGGTATGCAGAGTCATTGTTTCTACAGCCATCAATTATGGCTAAAGTAGGGAAATTCCTGCTAGAGAAACTCTAAATTGCATATTAACTTGCTTGCAGGTAATTAATGGGGCATGTAACCTGGAATTTTTTAGGATTCTATGGCAGGAGTTTTCATGCTTGCTCATAATGAATGGGTTTAGAAATAGTGATTTGGCATGGTGCATTAGATTTCCGTCTCTCTGAACAATGGAAACTGACAGCAGGACTAAGATTGGAATAACTTGATAGTTTGAACCCTTGATGCAATAAATTGAGGTTTAGGGACCAACTTGAAATACAAGCAAAAGTTTAAGGACAAATAGTGTAATCTAGCCTCATCAGATGTGTGTATGTCAGTAATACAGGTTAGACAATTCTTTTCTGTTTTTGGCTGGTTGCAAAAGATGAGCTTTGCGTACATGGTACTGTTTGGGGCCTAAAATCAAGAGGAATGTTTAGGTAACTATTCCTTTTTTATCATTTGTGTTTGTGCACGTACAGAGAGAGGATAGGCATTCCATGGTCTAGATTTTACTGTTAGAGATACTTCGCACTTAGTATGAAAGGTTTCACACAAAGACCTGGCCATAATTTTTCCACGTTTCTGCTCTAGTTACAGTTTGAGTCCATCATTCGCATACAGCAGCAATAAGGACATCAGAGTTCAATTACTGGGTTGCACTTACACTTCATTTATCTTGAGATCAACGGCAATTTAAGAGATAAGTTATACAATTTTTCTCTACAAGTCATTGTTTAATATTTGTTGAATCACTGCATCATGACGAAACAAGCCCGTTTCCATGTTCTCTTACTATACAAAACTATCACTGAAATTATACTTTCCATTTTCAGCTGCCTTCTTAATTGCAAGCTTATCTGGCTTCTTAGGCTGGTTGAATCATTTCACACAGATTAGTAGTATCATGCTTAATTCATTGCCGCTACACTGATTTATGAATCTTTTTGTTTCTTACACAAACTGATTTTCCTGACTTTTCATTTTATGTTCACATCTGAAGTAATTTTATGATTTTGCATTCTCATTTGTTAAAGATATATCGAGGGCTGTCAATGAGCAAGCTCGGGCCAGCTCGTGATCGGCTCGAAACTAATTCGAGCCAGCTCGTGTTCGGCTCGATTGTCAACGTGCCGAACACGAGCGGGGTAGGGCTAACTCGAGATCGGCTCGAAAATAATTCGAGCCGGCTCAAACAAAAATGAGCTGGGATAATCCAGCCCATTTTCAGGTTGAAATTAATTCAAGTTGGCTCGAAAATATTCAAGCCAGCTTGAATTAAACTTTAATAAAATATTAATACTACTTATAGTTAGTATTGTTATGCTTAATTTTTCCTTTTAGTATTATTAGTTAGTATTAAAATTTAAAAATCATGCTAAGAAAAAATAAAAACTTAAAAATAATATTCATATTTTCTACATATCAATCTAAAAGTAATATTTATATATATTACTTATTAATTTTGGAGCTATATCGAGCCAAAAACGAGTGAGCTGGGATCAACTCGTGTTCAGCTCGTTTATTTTCGAGCTAAAAAAGTTAGCTTGTGATTAACTCGCTTATTAAATGAGCGAGCTGAATTCGAGCCAATTTCGAGTTGAATGCTTGTTGGCTCGCGAACAACAAAGTCGGATTGACAACCCTAGATATATCCAAAGATTGTATTTCTGAAAAGTAATTTTGTTAATAAAGTTTCATGTATTTGGTAATGATTTATCTGACCACTTTGTAGGCATTTTTGAAGCAACTTCCCTTGAGCGTTCAAAAACAAGTCCTTCGGAGTCTCAAGAAATATCAGATGGGACATTTTACAACCACTTGCCAGTATCTGCAAGCTGATGATTGTAAGTGGAGAGATTGTTATAATATTCTAGTTCACATCACACATTTAAATTTTCCTTTTTGGTTTATAGTATGAATTACTGTATCTAGTCAATATATCCTTCTAATAAGCTGGTATGAAAGGCTATTGCACAGCTGTGAAGCCGCGACAGCTGGGTCTTGCAAGTGTGTTTAGTCCTAAAGTTCTACTCCCCATATTTTTCACATTATGTGGTTTCTTTTGAGACCTAAACCTGCAAGCATGGTTACTTGTACTTGACCAGAGTGTTACCCAGATAATGTCGTGTTGCTAGATCATCAGGCGGACTAGTGGTGGGTCTATCAGTCGAACCGCTGGTTTGATATTCAACATATAACAAATAGAGGAATATATAAATAAAGACTTATAGTTGAAAATAAGTAAGATAATGTCTAATCTACATATTTTATTTTATTTATATAAAAGATCAGTAGAATATTTAGGACTCTGAACTTAAATGAAGAACTACTTCTAATTTGAGAAACATGAGTTGACGACTTGATGTTCAATTCGAAGGACTGAAGTGCAGAAGTAAGGGCGCATGCTGAGTCCTTATTGGCATGAGCATGGACTCAATGCTGTGCCGAGTATGGGTACGGCTGTGTGCCGATGGGCATGGAAAGCCACCAATTGACACACACAGGCACACTTTGGCACAGGTTTATTTGGCCTTTTTGATCAAAAGAAGCCTTTTAAGGTCGTTTCTTGGGTACGGGCAGAAAATATAATTCTTGACTCTATGCATTGTTTCTTTTGATTTATTGGCAGCAGCTGGCTACATACTTTTAATACCCAAAAATCCACATTTGAAGTGAATACCATAATGCAATCCATATGAAGTTATTAAGTAAATACAGCAATAATGAGGTCCGTATAATTTGTACCATGATGGGTTTTAATTTGATGAGTGGATCAAGTGTATCTATTTACTCTTTCATTCTTTTTGATATATTTTTTCCAAAGGAAACCAATAGAAAATTTGGATTTTTAATTCTTCAAAGAGGAAGGAGGAGAGAGCA
The DNA here is from genome assembly GCA_029168755.2 of Tillandsia fasciculata. Lineage (NCBI taxonomy): Eukaryota > Viridiplantae > Streptophyta > Magnoliopsida > Poales > Bromeliaceae > Tillandsia > Tillandsia fasciculata. Next base: position 11,349,754 of record CM054948.1, read on the forward strand.
CGAGAAACAGAGACAAAGACTTCCTCCTATTTCTTCTACCCTAGAAATTTGGAGAAAATAGAAAAAAATGGTATGTCATGTTATTGGTACGGTGTACAATGCACTTGGCATATCAAAATGTCTCACTCGAAATGGCTACCAGCATCGAGGTACAGTACATGCTCATAAGTCATGAATACGGTATGACATGCTAGATACGCTTTGATGTACCTGATAGTTGATTTCTTGGTCGCTTTTCTACTAGAGGATGGGGTATCAAATCTTACTAAATTGAACTTTTTCTTTTTTTTTTTTGATCTTTTGAACTTCAACAAGTGAGGTGTTGGGACTATGACAAGATAGGAGCACGTGCATAGCCTGGTTCACCTAGGCAGCTAGCCTATTTAGGACAACTAGTTAACCGGTCAAATCACTAGTTTAGTAGAATTTTAGTTGTTCAAATATATTTCTAGTCTGAAAATAAAATGAAATTGGTTAGGCGCCTGTTTCACTGGGGTCCAACCACCCAATCTTTTTTAGGTCACATAGCAATGGTGGCAAACCTCGACTTCTTGCAGAACTAAGAAATACGTATGAACAACTCATCTAGATAAAAGTAACTTTTGTATGGAAAGTTATAATGGGTGTCAGTTTTTTAAGTTTCACCCTTATGGTCATCTAAAATCCCATTATAGTTTGTTGGTTGGGGAAATTTTCAATCTAGTCTACTCAAGATGATGTTTTTGGGATTTTTATAGTACTGGATCTTATGAAAAGATTGAAGATTTCTTCCGATCATGTTGAAGAAGCACTTAGTTTAGGAAAGGATTTATCTAGGCCTCTCTTCTAGGTTTTTGTGTGCCTTATGCTCATGATGTAGTTAACTAAATAACAAATCTCAATTTTAGTTCCGATGAAAAAGTATTTGTCACGCCCCGAGTTTCGAAAAGCAGACTAATTTTTTTTTTTTTTTTTTTTTTAAATATCAGAGTTTAAGAGCAATCCAGGGCATGAGCAGATCGCCACATGTATAGAAAATTTCCAATCCCCTTGGACTGAGCTTTTTCTATACATGCCCGTGCTAAGCACTTACAGCCAATATCAGAATAGTCTAAACTACGCATCCAACTATACAAATAACCAACCATTTTTAAAACATTATTACATTTAATATTTACATAAATACATGATTTGTGGAAGATAAAGTAAACGGCGACAAATGGGTCAGTGCTATCACGACAGCCTCACCAACACCTCCCGACATCTCACCACCTGACGGACCTGAAATGGTGGTCATCCAAGGGGTGTGAGATACAACATACAATGTATCCCAGTGGGCACGACGGGCCGAGAAATAGCTAATCGTACCTACTGGCATACAATAATTAGCGGATAGTAAAAGATCAGTAGGTAAGGCAGGTATAACCAACATATTTGTAAACAAGGCTAAGCATGTATATCGGTACAACAATACAGGGCTAAGCATGCTGAATGAGATCTAGTCATGATACTAAGCATGTATGCAAAACAGATATATATAAAAGATATAGCAAAGGTATGAACCCATGTACCCAACCGATGCTGCCATTTTGGTCGCTGGACCTTAGGCGAAGATATCAAAACAGAACCAACCACATGCTGCCGTTTTGGTCGCTGGACCTCATGCGAAGATATCAAAGCATAACCAACCACATGCTGCCGTTTTGGTCGCTGGACCTCAGGCGAAGATATCAAGGCAGAACCAACCACAACCATACTGGATTCCACCTAACCGAACTGACAGCAATCCCGTACCGTTGATATAGCCGTGAGGATCCCCGTACCTAAAGGTACAGCCGAGAGTTTCCCCATATCAGTATAGCCCGTGGGGCTCCCCGTACCCAGTGATACGACATGAGGGGATTGCTCACGGGTCAACCGGACCCTCTACTGGTAAAGAACACCATGATGGTGGCCAAACCATCGGTGTACGCGAGAGAACAGCAGGCGCACGATGACGACGATGCTAATGCTCCAAGCCCACGGTCCACAGACCGGAAAGTCGGCACTAAGCCGGAAATCCCAATGGGATGCAATAACCCAAACCTGTGCAGTACTGAATGCAAGATGTATTAGCTATCTGAATATGTGAATGGCTAATCATACACATGGCATATGTCCAGATAAAAGCAGAGCAGGATGAATGACTAGGTATAAACTGATAGCTATCTAATGTCCAATCAAGCATGGCAATTGTCCATATGCAACAGGTATACTAAAAGCATGAGTATAAGCTAGAAATAAACAAATAACGACAAAGGCTCAGGGTATAATTTGGGCTACCACAAGAACAGGGGTTCGACCAATTAAGGTACCCCAGAGGGCCGAAGAGATAAAGCCCGGACCGAAGATAAACCCACCTGTGTGTAGGCGGTCCAACGACTCCAACAGAAGGCTCGTGGGCCGGAGTCAGATTGCAAAGACCTGAATCATGAACACTGATCAGGAATGACTCACACATACGCAAATCCACAAACTCACTATGCACATAGGGCTTAAACCTGGATCTTTTCTAGATTCCCGCTCAATGAAAGCCGTCGGATTCTCAACAAAGGTTTAGAGACCATGGGCACACAGCTCGAGACAGCATGTGAGGTAACAATTGCATTTAGACCCTAGTGTTTTGCAAAATTGCATAATTACATGCATATTAGAGCCTTTTTCACTCGTATAAATTTTCAGAGTATTTTTAAATCGAACTGAGGCCACCAGCAGGTGGGCCTCGACATTCTGAACACCGTGCTCACCATTTGGGAGCAGCACGAGACCCGAGGACAACTTCGGGCCATCCATTACTTAGGCAAATAGGTTTAGGTTGTTACCTTGACTCAAACACTCAATCAAACCCTAAATTAGGGTGAGCACCATGCTCAGTGGTTCCAACAAACTCAGAGGCTTACTGCCGCGAAGCTGCAAAGCTGTTGGAACAGCTTAAGGAAGCAACATGGCTCATTTAGAGCTCGGCACACTTGATCAACCAATCCCTTTAGTCTATCTTTGGACAAAGGTGAGCATCAAGCTCAGGGGATGGAGTAGATGCTAGGGCTCACTGTCTCAAGGCTAAAACGCTGCTAGAACACTTTAAGGATCAACCTAGATTAAACTAGGGCCCAACATGGTACAACTTTCCAACCACTCAGTCACTTATCAATTTAAGGTGAGCATCAAGTTTCTGGGACTGAGGGAAGTTGAGGGCTCACCACCAGAGGGTTGCGGGCTGGCCGGAGTGGCCGCCGGAGCAAGCTTGGCCATGGCCAAGTGCTCCAAGAGCTCGAGAATGGGCCACTTGACAAAACCTTTGTTTTGGTGGCCAACAGAGGCAAACACCAGCCTCAGTAGCTCGAGGGCATCTCCAGGAGTGCAACCAGGTCGGGCGCTGGCGCGCGGTGGCCGGAGCTAGGCCATGCGGCCACTCGGGTAGCAACAATTGCGCTTCTCTAACCAGAGGCTTTTAGGTGCAACTATCAGTACCAAAAGCTCCTATGCATCAAATATGGAAGGTCTGGGCATGTCCCCGCTGGTGGCGAGCGGCGGATGGCCGGCCGCCATTGTTGCGGCCAATCTTGGGCCATTAATGGCGGATCTTCATCCGGTCTGCATGGGCCGCATGCAAGGGCGTGAATGGGTCCCTCACAGTACCATGAAGCTGACCATGGCCATCGCCGACGTCTGGGAGCAGCGGCGGCGCCGGAGCAACAAGCTCGGCCGAACCTGTGGGTTATGGAATAATGGATCTGAATAGGAAAAAAACCACCTAGAGGGGGGGTGAATAGGTGTAAACAATAAACTTACCAAATCATTGCGTAAAGATAACCCAATGCGGAAAAATAAATAAGTACGCAAGATTTTACGTGAAAAACTTCATCACAGGAGTAAAAAATCACGGGACCGATAACACTGTGAAATCCACTAAAATTAAAACACGTACAAGGTGATATACCGTAACACTACGACTTATTTTTTTCCATACGCTCCAAGTAGATCTTCTCCGCTCGCTCCGCAACGCGCCTCGATCACACGATTTACGTCCAACGTCGAATCCACGACGTCCAACCGAATCCACGGTCTTCACCAATTTTTAGTACGTATCGATCACACGAACGCACCTCGCTCCGAATCCACGAAAACGGTAGCACCTTGAATCCACAAGGCCACGCGAATCCACCCACCGATTGTCCTCTCGAAAATCGTTGTTTTGTTGGTGATGATAATCCGCCGAATACTTAGATCATAGATAGACAAGAAAACACCATCTAAGTATTCATCAATTTGATTCTACAAGAAATAGAAAGTTTTGGAAATCCTAGAATCAAATTGATCAATATAGATGAAGAAATATGAAATTAATCGTGCTTTCCTTTCTTCTCTATATGTGGTTTTTGGATTATTTTTGGACTCTGTCGATTCTCCCTAAAAGATGAAATTAGGGTTTATTTATAGGTTAGAAACCTTTGGAAAGAGATAAGAATAAAAAACAAACTTATCTAAAATTTTTTCGCTCGGCGGTCCGGACTAGCTTAAGTCTGATCCGGATTGTCGCCTTATAACAGAATTTTTTCAGAAAAACTGGTTTGGGGTCCGGACTCAATTCTGCTGATCCGAACTATTTATGCGTTTTCAGCAAACACACAGTTCGGGGTCCGGACTCAAAGGAGGCTGCTCCGGACTGGAATTCCGCATGAACAAACCTATGTTCGGGGTCCGGGCTGGATGGTCCTGATTCGGATCCTGAACACTTAAAATGTCCAGTTTTTGATTTTTATTCAAATAAAAATATTCCAAGTGTTTCTAAAATATAAGAATGTATTCGGATCACCAAAAATATTTAGTTAAACGTGCCTGATCCTTTTGAATGCATTCTTCTTGAGATTGATGTATATGATCCACGATTCTTCAACTTTAATCTTCAAGACTCAAAACACTTCACGAAATACTCCAATATAAAAATCCTTAACAGAACCTTCATCTTCCCTAAACTAAGGCATGGCCGCATGATATCCACAGTGCACCAATCCATCCCAATTTTGGTGGAGAGCAAGAACATGACCAGAGGAAGAAGTCCATCATTTTCTTTTTTCCGTCCAAAACCGTCGGGAGCAAAGATAGCTCGAGGCGGAGCAACTTGGGTTTCCGGCATTGCAACTTCACCGCCGGCGAATCGGGTCTTTTCCCATTTCGGGGCTGGGCTGGAAGAAGTCCCCAGGTCATGAGGAAGTTACTTCCAAAGGTCTCGGGTCCAAAGAACCAGTGGATCAAGAGAACTCATCTTGGCCGGAGTTGGAGAAGAAGGATGAAGCTAGGTTTCTTCCCCGGCGTCGTGCGGCCACGGCGCACCTCGGGCTTCCTCAGGCGCACTCCCAGGAAGTAGAGGATGGACTAAGGAAGCACAGAGAGAAGTTTGAGGATCCAAAGTGTTGTCTTCTTCTTCCTTACCTGAGCTTTGCATGGGCTCGACTCGTCGGCGACCCAGGGCTAAGGGGGACGGTTTTCTCTATTCGAGTGAATGCAGAGGGTGTTAAAAAGGGTTCAAGAAACCCTTCGGATGGCTGTAACCCCTCACAAGAAACCCAAGAGTCACCTTTGCATTAATTGTGTATTTTGTAACAAAATGCTCCTAGGTCCCTGCACCATTAACTTCCAGCCCCAAGGTCCCTACTGTAGGTAACAATTGCATCCATGTCCCTCTCCAAAAAGTCTCAAGTAATTCGGTGCATGAAATATGGACCCTATTGCGAAAATACCCTATTTTTCACCTTTTTCACGCATTTCGAGACACTAGAGTCGTCGAAATGAAAAACGGACTTCGGCTCGACGTCCGACTCGACGAAACCTATCAAGTAGCGTATTTGGTTTCTTGAGTTGACGCCCCGATAAATTCTCGATCCATTTAATATAGTAAATTTATAATGTGTGGCACGCACTACGATGCTTTAAAGTCATCAAACGCAGATTTCGTCAGCGCCACTGCGCTCAGAACGATGATGCCATTTAAATCGACTACCTGGACCAACAAATTCGAGTACCAGACAGTGAATCGGCCGACGTTGGTTGGCGAGGGATTTAAATCAGGGGTTACTATTCACAACTTAAGTTGTGGGCCCCACTTCGTTTTTCGCTGTTTTTGAGACGATCTGACCGTCAGATCGAAAATCGGTTTATATCATTTTCAATCGATTCGACGAGACGGTCGCACTGGCGATTTCAGATTTTCAAGATCAAACTCAGATCTGAAAGGCGGAAAATAGTGTCCCGATAACACTGTTAATTTACACTTTTGATATATAAATATTCCGGAAAAAAAAATGTTTAAATTCAATTTCAGTTTTCAAAATTCACGGTTACTGCAGTATTCATCTCAGAAACCGCATTACATATGTATGGTTTTTGTGCTGTTGAGATATCATCATGACTAGAACTCTGTCATGTAGAAGAGAAATATTTAAGCAGCTTAATCTCTCTTGTCATTATGGGATCCATGTAAAGAAACATGAAAGCAAGAATTTTTAGTACAGATCGAAACTTTCTAAATGGTTTCTAGAACTTATCATTCACTAGTTGTATGTTTTATTAGATGTGCTAGTTGTATTTTTATTAGACCTCTGTTTATTTCTGCTGGATAAGTAGGTGGATAGTGGACCAGTTAACCAGTCTGTCTCATAGAACTGCAACTGAAGAATAAAAAATTGCAGCCGTATAGTCGGACAAGTTATTTTCGAAATGTCTTGCTTCAATTGAAGGTTAATTACTGATCAGGAATTTAGGATTAATAAGTCGAAGTACATGCTTTCACTTGGAGTTTGTTTAGTTTGTATAAAGTTTCTAACTCTTCCACTGCAAAGGTTCTTGTGCTACTATTGTCTAATAAACCATGAATTATATTTTACTTACTACTGTCCCAAATTACGAACCTTGCACTTCAGCCTTTTCTCAATTAGCTTCCTGCAAAACAAAAAAATCGCATCTGCTTCAACACTCCGGTTTACTATCGTCTAAAAGAAGCCCCAAATTTTGGGATTATGAATAAGTTGAATGCAAAACACAATGCAAATGAATTAATGGCAAATCCTTGATCATATTGAGTGTACAAAAACCACATAAATTGAATAAATTGTCTGATAAATGATAAATCTATTTTTTTTAAAAAATGTCTTTTATTTGGTTGTAGATTTGTCAATAAGTTGTAATTTGGATAAATATTCAAACATAAAATTGACAGAGTATACCAACTTGTTTTGGTGAAGTTTCACATCCAATCCACTAGTCATCCTAATAAATTTTTCGGCCTATTTGAGATGGAGGTAAAGTGTTAGTGCGATTGATGCAATTTTTTCATGCAGGAGGATAAACAGGCAAGGGCTTAAATGTAGGTGGTAATTTTTTTGTAATTTATCCTTAACACTGTAGTGGAACTTAAAACTGTGGAATCTGGTTTCAAACACTTGGCTAATTCTTGGTTCTTTCTTACGTCTCAATTTGTGATTTGATTTATAGTTGGTTTCTCCGAAGTTCTTAAATTTATTTACTGCTATATTATACAAACAATAGTTCTCAGACTAATTTGGTTCTCTGGTGGACACTATTACAGTGGTTAGACCTCTTCGGCTCTGCATTTACGATTGCAATGAAGTAAAGCACGAAGATATTCTTTGTACAATAGGGCAATTTTTTGTTTTTTGTCCATTTCCATTTGTTTCTTGTGTAGCTTATTGGTGGGAAACCATTTACAGCATTTGTTTCACTCGTATGTGCTATAACTAACCCATACTATGCAACATTGTCTAGACAACACTGTCTCCCTTTCTCGTTGATCAAGTGCTCATCCATATGGGATTGCTGGGGCCAAATCTTTAAGCAGATAAATTTTTAGAGCTTGTTTCATTTTTTGGATGTAGGAGCAAGTCATAAGCTGATAAATTCTGTGAGATGGGGATTTTGTGTGATTGCTACTTGAAAAGTTCTTTTCAGCCTGTTGTGACTTTGTGAGGTCCTCGTAACCATGATTTTTCAGAGGATGATGCATTTTACCTATAAGGCTATCTAACACATTCAGAGGAGTGATTTAGAGGTGTATATACTATGTGCATATGAACATATTTTGAACTCGTAAATCTTCAATTACTCTGCTATTTGAGTGAACAAAAGAGATGCTGGAGTAAACATTATGGTTGAGTCGATTCATTTAAGCTCTATTTATTGTAGGATGTCCATCACTATATTACACAGGAACTATTTCAATTGAAGTTTCACTATTATTACCTGGACATGTTTAAACATGGAGTTATCTTTTGAGACTCAAATCTTAAGGTTGCGTTTCGTTCGGATATAAACAAAAATTGATTATTCTTGAGATAGATATAAGTTCAGGTATAAGTAGGAATTAAAGTTATTTTGTGTTTGGTTGTGTCTAGAAGTTGTACCGGGAATAAAAAAAATTGTGTTTGGTAAATTAAAGAGAAATAAGAAGAATAGAGAGAATTAAAATTTATAAAATAAAATAAAATAAAATTTTATAAATTTAAATATTTTATAATTTAAAAAAATTTAATTAAAAAAAAAAAGTAACGGGTGGAAAAGCTGGGGTGGAATAGCTGTTTCATCCTTATACCGGAATAATCTGGTATGGGAAGAATAGCTGTTCCTTCCATCCAAAATTAGTGTTTGGGTATAAGAGGGGGGATAATTTCCTTATCCCCCTTTTATATTCAATACCAAACACTCCCTTAAAAATCTAAACATAAAACTTTCAAACTTAGTGTATAATCTAACTTAAAAATGTAGAAACAAACGTGAGATCTAGACATAAAACTAACCGAAGTGATAACCATTTTAAAAATGAAGGAACAAAGTGCAATATATATATATATATATATATATATATATATATATATATATATATATATATATAAAGTAGACTATTAAACTATCAATAGTATAACCTCCCAAATACCCGATATGCCATTTGATAGTTTTATGGGTTATTCGATTGCGTAAAATGTAACAACGACTCCCAAAGATACAAAAATATTTGATATTTGATTTTCTACAGAACCAAAGTTCATAGGGGGTATTCAAAGTACCCGGACGCAAATATATTCTTTGATCATATAGACAGCGGTGTTAACTTCTTCAGCCCAAAAGTGTAACGAGAGTTTCCGGCTATGAAGCATAACACGCGCCATTGTATAACTCTATTTTTGCGCTCGACTACACCGTTCTGTTGCGGTGTATAAGGTGCAGAGAATTCATGTTTTATGTCATTTGAAGTGCAAAAATCAATGAATTTTGAATTGATGAATTCTCCACCTCTATCACTCCGAACACGAACGATTTTTTCATTCTTCTCAATCATAATACGATGACAATTTCATGATAAGAATCGAAAGTATCCACTTTCTCTTTTAAAAATGCTACCCATGAATATCTAGAGAAATCATCAACCATGAGAAATATATACCATTTTTCACCCTAACTAGGTTGATGAGTTGGCCCTATTAAATCCATATGCAATAATTCTAAAGAGCGTTTTGTTCGTACATGGTTCAAATTCTTGTGAGTGAATCTAGTTTGTTTTCCCTTTTGGCAACCACCACACACAATGTTTTCTTTAAAACTCAATTTAGGAACACATCTAACTATGTCTTTGTTAGATATTCTAGATAGGTCCTTAAAGTTCATGTGACCTAGTCTTTTATGCCAAAGAGTTTCATTATCAAGTGACACTAGGTTAAATTGATCTAGAGAATTATTAGGAACTATATAGCAATTATTTTATGACTTAACCCCTTTCAAAAAGAATGAATGGTTTTAATCAGTTACAGTGCATTCAACAGAAGAAAAATTAACTGTAAAACCATCATCACACAATTGACTGATGCCTATGAGGTTAGTCTTAAGGCATTCAACAAATAAAATATTGTTCAAAATCGGGCCTTCTGGAATAGTGATTGTTCCTTTTCCAACTATTTTTGAAGATCGTCAATCTCCGAAAACAACAAGTCCTCCGGAGGTTTTCTCAAACGATTTAAAATAGTTTTTTGTCTCCGGTCATGTGCCGTGAGCAACCATTATCCAGATACCAAGACGAATTGTCATACGCATGTAGTAATGTGTGAATGACAAGACAAGGGAAGAGTTCACTTTTGCGCACCCAAACCTTATGAGTTTTGGAATACGTCAGCAATGATCGTGAAGTTGATCTCCTTGGTGAACGCGTCTTGTTTGGTTGATCACTTTTCTTTAAGTTCCATGACGATGTCGTCTCGGATGATGTACTACCATAGTTCTTTACCTTTGAATGGTTCTTATGAGATTTCTAGTGGATGAACTTGTTGGTAGTTGTTGCAAGTATTGCTTGATTTGTCCGCTTGACTTCATTCTTGCAATTTGATCTAATGTGCCCTGCAAAACCACAACGATAACATACCTTTGTGAAAGTTGATCCTGAACGAGATGAGGTAGGCTTGTCAACGTTGGATGCGATGATCTTTGTCGGAGGAGGAGCAACCGACTGGGGCACAAAAATCGTTTTGCTCAAACTTGATTCCTCACCGGTTCGAGCATATCCAAGACCCAAACGATTCGTTTGACCGAGACCAAACAATTTATCCAACTTGCTCCTTCTTGAAGAGAATCGCTTCAAATCTTCCTTAAGTTGAAATATGGTCTTTGCCATTTCCATTTTTTCTTGTTGAGCCTCGGAATAGAGCTTCAAGAAGTGATTAGCTTTATCCACCAATTTGATATGTTCCTTCTCGAAATGCTCGTTCTTCTCTTGAAGGGAAACATTTATTTTGATCAAATTATCTCTTTCCTCTTCAAGAGCGTTTGAGAGAGAAGTTGCCTTCTTAGATTGTTCTTCAAGATCCCACAATCTTCTTCTCAAATTTTTATTTTGCTTTGCCAATTTCTTAAAATCCTTTAACAATTTATGGTAGGCAAAAGCAAAGTCTTCACTTTCGGAATCGCTTGGTTCATCATCCGCTGCAGTTTTTTCATTCAATGAGGAGATGGATAATGAACCAGAGGAAGTCGCTGAAAAACACACGAAAGGTGAAGTTGGGACGCAATGAATGCAGTGGCGTTGTTATCCTCATCACTGTAGATGACTCATCAGAAGTGGAAGTGTCATCCCATGTGACCGCTTGCATAGCCTTCTTCTTTGACGGATTCTTGTTAGACACTCCGTTGAGATATGGCCAAAACCTCGGCATTTGAAGCACTAGATTTGTCCCTCGGTGTTCTTCTTGTCCTTTGAAGAACCCTCTTGCTTTCTTGATTTAAAACTTGAAAATCCTTTGCCTTTCTTGAACTTAACGAAGGACGATGATTTGCTTGAATTTCCCCTTTGAAAGCTTCGGCGAAATTTTCTTGTCAAGAATGCAAGTTGTTTCTCGAAATCCTCCATTGATAAATTATCATCAGGGTCTGAGGATGATGAATCCGCGTCTTCTTCTTTTGTTGATTTCAATACAAAACGTGAAGACTTAGAAGAAGAGGAAGGCTTTCCAGGAGAATAGTTAGTAGGAAAAGTCATTTCATATGTTTGAAGTGCACAAACTAATTCTTCTACTTTGATTTCGTCCGGGTGTTTTACTGTTTCAATGGCTGCGACCTTAGGGCGAAATCTTTCGGGAAGAGTTCTCAAAATCTTTCTTACAACTTTAGATTCTGAAATTTTATCTCCCAAGTTAGCATATGTATTTACGATGTCTTGCAATCGTGTATAATAATCTGTGAAAGCGGGCTGCACATGTATTTACGATGTCTTGCAATCTTAGTGGATTTCGCCGTGTTATCGGTCCCGTGGTTTTTTCACAGATAACAGGGCGAAATCCACTAAGATTGCAAGACTTCGTAAATACATGTGCAGTCTTGCAATCGGGACCGATAACCGTGGTTTTGGCTGGACGGTGCAGATCCGCTGCACGCAGTTGTTTTCGCTTTTTCATCTGATGAACCCTTCCGCTCCGTTTTTTTTCCGTCGCGGACTTTTCGCAAGGGCAACGATTGTAACCCGTTTTTCCCGTCAATTGCCTCGTCGGCGG
>CM054948.1:11361915-11395872 GCA_029168755.2 Tillandsia fasciculata
TTATTGTTGCTAGTGGGTCGAGTTGTTCCATTTGGTATCAGAGCCAATAACCAGCCGGAAGTGTGCGGCGCGTCTCCGGCTGAGCTTGTGTCTAGATGACAGGGCTAGCAGACAAGTCTCACATCGCCTGGTGATCTTGGCTGCTGTGTGTGTGTTTGGGCTGACGAGGACGTCAGGCCTAAACGGGGGAGTCCTGTGACGCCCCCAATAGTCCCACATCGGATGTGGATGGAATTGTGATTGGGTTTATATGAGACATGGACACTAGTAATAATAACTGGGCTTAAGCATTTTGGGCTGTGGTTTGGGCCCAACGAGTTATTATTGCTAGTGGGCCGGGTCGTTATATTTGGTATCACGCCCCGGGGGTTATATTTTAGCGGAAACGGTACACAGAGGTAAGCGTAAGGTGCGTACAAAATTTTTTCTTTAAAACCTCCTTCCCCGGCGCGTGCCCAGACCCGCCACATATACAGATTCACTTGAAAGTCGGGCAGAGTCTCCTCTGTATATGCACGGCGTCGCGGCTATTACAACCGTCAAACACAAGCAATCACTTCCAATTAATCACAACAGTTCGAAGTAGTATGGTGCATGAAGACAAACAATACCCGTGGCCAGTCAAGTTGAAAGTATAAACTCACTGTTTTGAAAACAGACCCACACGGTCTGAGGTTTTGAAAACCGATTGGAAAACGGCATAAATCCACAAGTTTGGGAAAACGGGCCCACCCGGCCCTAGACTTTTGAAAACAGTTTACGAAGTCCTTTTTCTTTTGTTTTCTAGTTGATTTGTTTAGAAAACGGCCAACCGGGATGATAAGGAAACAGTAGTGCGTAACCAGAATGAAAGTACTCAACATCCACACGACCCCACGAGGGTATCGAGAACCACACAATACCTACAAATCCGAATGAAATGCAGAGAAGTAAGTACAACAGCATACTAGGGCCGCCTCGGCCCGACTGCTACCGCCTCGCCCGCCTCACACGTCGCCTACCTCTACCCCCCGAGGTACCTGTCACAGAGTGGGTAGTCAGCGACACTATCACAAAAATAGTACTAAAGCAGTAAAGTAGTACCAAACCATAAAGTAAGACTAGCCGAAATAACCGCTCTACTCGTAACGTAACTCGCAACCACCTGTACCACCTGTAACATCTGCAACCCCGGTAACACCTGTAACACCTGACCGCGTCGGGATCCAATCCCGGCGGTCCCACACCTGACCTTATCGGGATCCAATCCCTATAGGTCCCACCGCTCGCACCTTCGTGCCTCAAACCCACACCTACGGGGGCCCCACTACGTCACCTCGTGGGTAAACACGGGTCAAAGACCGCCTTTCCGAAAAGAGCACCCTTTGCGGTGGCCAAACCGCGGATGCGCGTGTCGCACTCGAGCATAGTAACAAAACACGGGGTAATATAGTAAACCATAGAGCCATCAGTGTTAGTACAGGTTAACATAATATTTAATATCCTCCCCGGAACACTAACATTACTAAACTCGGGAGAAAACCCACCTTGTTGTCGCGCTCCTGACCGATGTTAGGTTCTCTCGCGTCTCGGGTACCCGCCCGGGCCTACACGAATCTGTCATATAGGAGTCAGGAATTAAAGACTTGTCAGATTAACGATTAGAACGCCCGGCGCCCCCTCACCTTGTGCACAAATCGCACACGTATGTGCCTGGTCTCGCACGGTTGGGCGGTGTACTAACTACGCGTGGTGCCGTCCGCATGCGGTGACGCCCGCATGCGGCGTCGTCCGCATGCGGTCCCCGCATGCGCAGCGCCCGCAAGCAGCGGCGCCCGCATGCGGCAGCCCGCATGCGGTGCCGCCCGCACCCGCATGCGGGGGCGCCCGCATGCGGCGGCGCCCGCATGCGGCAGCCCGCATGCGGTGCCGCCCGCATGGCGGAGGCGCCTGCGAGCGGCGGCGCCCGCATGCGGCAGCCCGCATGCGGTGCCGCCCGCACCCGCATGCGGGGGCGCCCGCGAGCGGCGGCGCCCGCATGCGGCAGCCCGCATGCGGTGCCGCCCGCATGCGGAGGCGCCCGCTAGCGGCGGCGCCCGCATGGGTGGCTCCGGGTGGTGGCGACTTCCCTCCCTTGCTCCTAAGAGAACCAAGAAACAAGAACCCTAAGCCATGCTTACCTCGATTTCGTTGGCTAGGGTTGAACGAGGGAAGACTCGCCCCGTCTGGTGTGCCCGGTCCCAAGGCAAAGGATGTACGGTGTTCCTCCTCCTCCTTGATTGCTCCACCGTTACTCCACGCCGATTGACAGCGGTAAGGAAGGTTTGGGGAATGAAAGTTTGGGAAATGGTTTTCGCTTTTCTTTGGGGTTTCGTACGCAGGGGTGTTAAGGGGAGTTGTGGGGAAGTGGCCGGTAGTTGGGGGAAGTGGTGGGAAGTGGGGCGGTTAGTGGGTAGTTGTGGGGAAGTGGTGGGAAGTTGGGGCGGTTAGTGGGTAGTTGTGGGGAAGTGGTGGGAAGTTGGGGCGGTTAGTGGGTAGTTGTGGGGAAGTGGTGGGAAGTTGGGGCGGTTAGTGGGTAGTTGTGGGGAAGTGGTGGGAAGTTGGGGCGGGAGTTGTACGACGGAAAAAAAAAACGCGGAATTGATTAAAACGGGTGCGAACCGGGGTCCGACCCGCCTCAAAAACCGTGCTGGTTGCCTGAATCGTTAGCCAACTTCCGGAATTTATTCTGGAAGCACCCAACGTCGGAATTCAAATCCGATTGCACCGCCATTCTCCGTTTCGCGAGCTTTATTAACTAGAAATACCCGCGAGTCCCGACGGTCTGACCGGGAACAAGAAATTATGGATCACCCTCCGAGTCTAATTGAACAATAAATAAAACCAAAAGCGGACTCAAGCAATTATTTTAAACCAGTGGTTACTACAAAATCCGATGCTATCGATGCAGAGGCTACGGCCATATTTCAACGGATTGTCCTTCTAAGAAATCATACAAAAAGAAGGCTTTGCAAGCAAAAACTTGGGACGATTCTAGTTTCGATGAATCGACCTCAAGTGAAGAGGAAAAAGAAAAAATTGTTGCTTCTCATGCCTCTCAAATTCCCTCTTCTAAATTGTGTGCTTATCATCTTTAGTCACTGACTCTATTCCTTTAATTTTGCATGAAACATCAACAACCGGCGGAGAGTCATCAAGTGAGGGGGAGTCGGACGAAGAAGAACTCGTTGAGGCATACCAACAACTTCTTGCGGAATCAAAGAAGATGGCCAAACTTAACAAGAAGTTGAGGAAGCAACGACATGAAGTTCAAGACGAGAATCAAACTTTAAAGATCAAACTTCATGATCTCGAGGAGGAACATGGACGGGTATTAGATAACAATAAAATCCTCCAAGAAAAGCTAAACCAATCGGAGATGAATGCAAAATCATATATGGACAAGATTGGTTTTCTAGAAAAGCAGTTTGAGGAGATTCATGTCACCAACCAAGCTTTGACCAAGCAAGTTCATGAACTTAAATCCGACATACAAAGGTTTTCAACCGGTTCCAAGAAACTTAATTGTATGTCCGGATTAGGTCAAGCAAGCAAGGTTGGTTTGGGATTTAAAAAGGACCAAACTGCGCATGCTTCAAGTTCCACAATGAAATCGAAAGGAAGGACATGTCACCTTTGTGGACTTGAAGGACATTTGGTGAAGGTTTGCCCGAAAAAGAGAAAGAAAAATCTTTCGGCGACTTCATCTTCGGAGCGGACTCAACGGAATCAAAAGACACATCAAGTCAAAGGAGTTCACTCAACCCACCAAAGGTCCGAGCCACCACATCAATCATTCAAGTGGATTATTGCGAGGCAAAGACCCTGTAACGACCCGGCCCACTAGCAATAATAACTCGTTGGGCCCACACCACAGCCCAAAATGCTTAAGCCCAGTTATTATTACTAGTGTCCATGTCTCATATAAACCCATTCACAATTCCATCCACATCCGATGTGGGACTATTGGGGGCGTCACAGACTCCCCCCGTTTAGGCCTGACGTCCTCGTCAGCCCAAACACACACACAGCAGCCCAAGATCACCAGGCGATGTGAGACTTGTCTCGCTAGCTCTGTCATCTAGACCCAGACTCAGCCGAGACTCGCCGCACACTTCCGGCTGGTTATTGGCTCTGATACCAAATATAACAACCCGGCCCACTAGCAATAATAACTCGTTAGGCCCAAACCACAGCCCAAAATGCTTAAGCCCAGTTATTATTACTAGTGTCCAAGTTTCATATAAACCCAATCACAATTCCATCCACATCCGTCCGATGTGGGACTATTGGGGGCGTCACAGACTCCCCCCGTTTAGGCCTGACGTCCTCGTCAGCCCAAACACACACAGCAGCCCAAGATCACCAGGCGATGTGAGACTCGTCTCGCTAGCCCTGTCATCTAGACCCAGGCTCAGCCGAGACTCGCTGCACACTTCCGGCTGGTTATTGGCTCTGATACCAAATGTAACGACCCGGCCCACTAGCAATAATAACTCGTTGGGCCCACACCACAGCCCAAAATGCTTAAGCCCAGTTATTATTACTAGTGTCCATGTCTCATATAAACCCAATCACAATTCCATCCACATCCGATGTGGGACTATTGGGGGCGTCACAGACTCCCCCCGTTTAGGCCTGACGTCCTCGTCAGCCCAAACACACACACAGCAGCCCAAGATCACCAGGCGATGTGAGACTTGTCTCGCTAGCTCTGTCATCTAGACCCAGACTCAGCCGAGACTCGCCGCACACTTCCGGCTGGTTATTGGCTCTGATACCAAATATAACAACCCGGCCCACTAGCAATAATAACTCGTTAGGCCCAAACCACAGCCCAAAATGCTTAAGCCCAGTTATTATTACTAGTGTCCAAGTTTCATATAAACCCAATCACAATTCCATCCACATCCGTCCGATGTGGGACTATTGGAGGCGTCTTAATCTGTCACGCCCCGGGGGTTTTATTTTAGCGGAAACGGTACACAAAGATAAGCGTGAGGTGCGTACAAAAATTTTTTCTTTAAAACCTCCTTCCCCGGCGCGTGCCCAGACCCGCCACATATACAGATTCACTCGAAAGTCGGGCAGAGTCTCCTCTGTATATGCACGGCGTCGCGGCTATCACAACCGTTAAACACAAGCAATCACTTCCAATTAATCACAACAGTTCGACGTAGCATGGTGCATGAAGACTAAACAATACCCGAGGCCAGTCAAGTTGAAAGTATAAACTCACTGTTTTGAAAACAGGCCCACACGGCCTTAGGTTTTGAAACCAGTTTACGAAGTCCTTTTTCTTTTGCTTTCTGGTTGATTTGTTTAGAAAACGGCCAACCGGGAATAATAAAGGAAACAGAAATGCATAAAGGAAAAGAAAGTACTCAACATCCACACGACCCCACAAGGGTATCGAGAACCACACAATAACTTACAGTTCCGAATGAAATGCAGAGCAAGTAAATAAAACAGTATACTAGGGCCCCTCAGCCCGACTGCTACCACCTCGGCCTCACCGTCGCCTACCTCTACCCCCTGGAGGTACCTGTCACAGAGTGGGGTAGTCAGTGACACTATCATAAAAATAGTACTAAAGCAGTAAAGTAGTACCAAACCATAAGGTAAGGCTAGCTGAAATAACCGCTCTACTCGTAACGGTAACTCGCAACCACCTGTACCACCTGTAACATCTGCAACCCCGGTAACACCTGTAACACCTGACCGCGTCGGGATCCAATCCCGGCGGTCCCACACCTGACCTTATCGGGATCCAATCCCTATAGGTCCCACCGCTCGCACCTTCGTGCCTCAAACCCCACACCTACGGGGCCCCACTACGTCACCTCGTGGGTAAACACGGGTCAAAGACCGCCTTTCCGGAAAAGAGCACCCTTTGCGGTGGCCAAACCGCGGATGCGCGTGTCGCACTCGAGCATAGTAACAAAACACGGGGTAATATAGTAAACCATAGAGCCATCAGTGTTAGTACAGGTTAACATAATATTTAATATCCTCCCCGGAACACTAACATTACTAAACCTCGGGAGAAAAACCCACACTGTTTCAATCCAAGCACAAGGTCCATATAAAGTTTAGAACATCCCTTCTTTTTCTATATTTTCTTTTTCTCTTTGTTCTAAACGTTAGCACAGTCAAACAAGTAGTGCCTATCACCCTTCGATCTTTAACCCCAAGTACGCACAAGATTGAACCCACCCAATTTAGTAGAATTAAAAGCAAGGACTGAAAGCAACAACCCACCTCTGTGTGAAGGAGAAGGCGTGCGGAATTCCAACTAAAATGCCCTCGCTGTGTGCCCAGACTGCTACAATAAAATGATACTTGTTAAAAACGTCTTTGTGGTTAAAAACACTCAAAAATGGTGCGAAACGGGCTAAAAACGGAGCTCCTGGGCCCTTTTTCTGGAAGCGGGTGCACGGGTCCAACCGTGGACCGGGTCCACGGCGGCGGCGGCATGGGCGTGGGCCGGGAGCACGCGGCGCGGTGGACCCAGCACCGTCTTGGGCCGGGCCGCGCACGGGTGCGGGCGCGCGCCGGGTCCACGGCCCCGCGTTGCGGTGGCGTACGCCGGGTGCACGCCCGGGCGTGCACCGCGCGGGCCTGGCGCACCGGGCCGTGCGCCGGGTCCGCGTCCCCGGGCCGCAAGGGCGTGCGCCGGGTGCACGCCGGCCCGGTGGACCGCGCGGCCTGGCGCACAGCTCCGTGCGCCAGGTTCGCGGCCCCGGGCCGGTGCGGCGTGCACCGGGTGCACCCGGACGGGTGGACCGCAGCCAAAAACCTCAATATCGCGTCCGTTTTCGGCTCCGGTCGCGATCCCGCGATCACGGCGGCTCCGGCGATGACTCCGTGAACCCGGTGACGGCGGCGGCGGCCTCCCGTTTAACCACGGCGGCGGCGGCCCGTTTGGTCCCCGAAATCGCCTCGCACGCGGCACAAGACGAAGGAAAAACCCACCCCGACAATTCAAGGGATTTCCCTCCCCTTGCTCGAAACAAGAAACGATACAAGAACGAAACAAGAAAACGAAAGCACGGCTCACCTTCGTTCGTTGGAGAAGGAGTAAGAAAAATAATCGTCCCCTCCTCGCCTCCTTGATCGCTCCACCGGGTGCTCTACGCCGATTGATTGGAAAAGGAAAGATTGGGGAATGGAAAGATTGGGGAAATGGAAAGATTGGGGAAATGGTACGCTCCGTTGGAAACTGGAAGTTTGGGGAATTGTGTTTCCTTTTTCGTTCCTTTGGGGTTTTGTACGCAGGGGGTTAAGGGGGGTTGTGGGGAGTTGTGGAGAGTGGGGGAAGTGGTGGCGGTTAGTGGGAAGTTGTGGGGAGGTGTGGAGAGTGGGGGAAGTGGTGGCGGTTAGTGGGAAGTTGTGGGGAGGTGTGGGAAGTTGGGGCGGATCGTGGGGAGTCGTGCGACTGGGAAAACGCGGGAGTGATATAGGTGGCGGGAACGGTTAAGTTGGAAATGGGAAAGAACCCTGTTTTAAATCAAACGCGGGTACGAACCGGGGTCCGGTCCGCCTCGTAAACCGTGCTGGTTGCCTAAATTGTTAGCCAACTTCCGGAATTTATTCTGGAAGCACCCGGCGTCGGAATTCAAAACCGATTGCACCGCCGTTCTCCGTTTCGCGAGCTCTATTAACTAAAAATACCCGCGAGTCCCGACGATCTGGCCGGGAACAAGAAATTATGGATCGCCCTCCGAGTCTAAATGAAAATAAATAAAACCAAAAGTGGACCCTAGCAATTATTTTAAACCGGCGGTTACTACATCACTCACCTCTTAAAACGAGTTTCGTCCTCGAAACTCATTCCTGGTTCTCGGTAAAGAGATGGGGGTAACCCTCCCCCATCTTCGATTCCAGCTCCCACGTCGCCTCCCGCTCCTCGTGGTTGTTCCAGAGCACT
Organism: Tillandsia fasciculata; assembly: GCA_029168755.2. NCBI lineage: Eukaryota > Viridiplantae > Streptophyta > Magnoliopsida > Poales > Bromeliaceae > Tillandsia > Tillandsia fasciculata. The sequence goes on from CM054948.1 coordinate 11,369,864, forward strand.
TTCACGTAGGGAAAGACTCGGCTTCGAAGTGTCTTGCTTTCTCTTGCTAGGATCCGCACCGGGGTTTCTTCGAAGTTTAGGTCCTCCTTTAGTTCGAACGTCGAGACGTCCAGGACATGCGACGGGTCGGGAAGGTATTTCTTAAGCATCGAAACGTGGAACACGTCGTGAATCCGATCGAGGTTTGGTGGTAGGGCAAGGCGATAAGCCACTGGGCCAATCCGTTCCAGGATCTCGAATGGCCCCACATTCGTGGGCTCAGTTTGCCTTTTAACCCAAAACGCTTGATTCCCCTCGACGGCGAGACCCGTAAAAATACGTGTTCCCCTACCTGGAATTCTAAATCGCGGCGTCTCCGATCCGCATAGTTCTTTTGTCGACTCTGGGCGGTTAGTAAGCGCTGTCTGATGAGGCGCACCTTCTCTTCTGTTTCCTCCACCAACTCGGGTCCCAAAAGTTTCCGTTCTCCCAAGTCGTCCCAACAGATCGGGGATCGGCAGCGTCTCCCGTATAAGGCTTCGTAGGGTGCCATCTGAATACTGGCCTGGTAACTATTGTTGTAAGCAAATCCTACAAGTGGCAGACAACGCTCCCAACCGATTCCCCAATCAAGTACACAGGCCCGAAGCAGGTCCTCTAGCGTCTGTATCACTCGCTCCGACTGCCCGTCCGTCTGAGGGTGGAAGGCTGTACTGAAGTGCAGTTTGGTCCCCAGGGCTTGTTGCAGACTCTGCCAAAACTTTGAGACAAAACGCGTGTCTCTGTCTGATGTGATCGATGCCGGTACTCCATGCAGTCTCACAATCTCGCTGTGATAGACCTAGGCCAACCGCTCCCTGGTCCCGTTTGTGTGAATCGGTAGGAAGTGCACTGATTTTAGTTAGCCGGTTTACTACAACCCATATCGTGTCATGTCCTTGTTGTGAGCGCGGAAGTCCGGTGACAAAATCCATGGTGATATGGTCCCGTTTCCTCTCCGGTATCGGTAAGGGTTGCAACTTTCCAGCCAGTCGTGGATGTTCCGCCTTTATTTGTTGACACACTAGGCAATGAATTACAAATTGAGTTACATCCCTCTTCATCTTGGGCCACCAGAAGGTCTGCTTGAGGTCCCTGTACATCTTTGTGCCTCCTGGATGCGCTGCATAAGGGGCGCTGTGTGCCTCATATAGAATTTCCTTCTTTAATTCCGGGGTATCTGGCACGCAGATCCGTCCGCGAAATCGTAGGGTACCGTCGCCTTCCGCTGGAAAATCTCCTCCCCGATCCCGTGAGGTCTTGTCTTTTACGAGCTATAAGTACGAGTCCGCCTGCTATCTGCGACAGCCGCAATACCCCAAAGGCGAACACCCAAGCCCTAACTACACTTTGCCAATCCCTGCTCAAACCCGAGCAACATATAACCATCCGCCGAAGGAGTAGGGGAAGAAGAGACAATAGGATTCTCCTAAGTCAGTTCCAACACATATAGGGTAGCGATTAGAAGTGGTCTAACTAGACATCCCTGAAGTCAAACCTATCTCCTTATGGAAGAAAGAAGGGGAGCGCCATATAGGGGTTCAACATGTGTGTCAAGTAATCATACCAAATCACAATCTAACTGCACGTGTCCATAACCTGCTAATCACCCTCACTTGAATCAACCACCTATGCCTGTCCTAGAATCCTCAAATGATGTTCTCCCACAAGACGTCTCACAAAATCGCACTATGACGGTACATCCCCACCCCCTTAAGCAAGGTTAAACGCTAGAACAACGTCCAAGAAGCATGTAAGAGTTCCAACATGTCAGATTTCCACTATAATGTTTTCCACATGATAGGCTCACAATGATCTAGTTAAGCATGCATATCCATTAGGTGACCATTCGACATGTCCAACAAAGGGCTCACTCTACTATTCCTAGTGGTTATAACAGAAAAGAGAAGTAAACTACCCATAAAACACTCTAATATTCCTAGTGGTTATAACAGAAAAGAGAAGTAAACTACCCACAAAGACCATCCTAACCCAGATCCGACATCCGATCACTGCCTGCTATCCCCTGTTCTGGGATTCCTCATCACTGCTTCCCGGGGCAGCTGGGGAGATCCGTTCACAACCTGTGGGCCAGTCTCGTTCGGAGAGGCGGGATGGGGACTCGGTATCCGAAGAGTCCGTCAGGCGTAGGTCGTCCGGTCTCGGAGCCGGGGGTCTGGTGACGCCCCGCTTCCGGGGGCAATCCCAACGCGTGTGGCCCGGCCTGCCACACCGGAAGCAATGCCCGTTTCGCCAAGGGCAATTCATCATTGGATGCGCACCACTACAAATGACACAGGGCTTTGGTGGCTCCGGTCCCTCCCCCGTCGCCTGCCCGACATTCGGCCCTTTCTTCTGACGTTTGGTTGCTTTGCCGCTCGGGTACGGGTCTCCTGTCGGGCCGGGGTGGGGTGTGCCCGTCGTGTACGCTCTAGTTCCGCGCGCACGGCCATGCTAACCGCTCCCTGAAAGGTGGAAACGCCAGTTGGTGGTATCCCTCGAGGGTTACCACCACCGGTGCCGTGCTGCGCGTGGTCGACACTCTCAAGCTCCTGGGTCAGCATACTCACGTGATCCGCAAGGTCTAGCAGGTGCCTAGCCACGTCGCGCAGCTGGTTGCGTAGTAAGCGGTTCGCCTCTGCCGCACGGTCCATGTCCGACAGTAGTTGCCCACCTAAAACCGGGCTCCTCTCTGTGCACACCAAGGAAACACATCAGCCCCAGCATACTTAGGAAAACCGAGCATAAATGAATCACACTAATTTCCCTTCCCTACGTTCACTCGCGTCCTACTCCTTAAACCCTGCATATTTCATTTATTTGTAGTTAAGTGTGATGTCTCGGTGGATGTTGGGCCGCCACTGTTGTGATTAAAGTGAAGTCTCTGATACCATCTTAATCTGTCACGCCCCGGGGGTTTTATTTTAGCGGAAACGGTACACAAAGATAAGCGTGAGGTGCGTACAAAAATTTTTTCTTTAAAACCTCCTTCCCCGGCGCGTGCCCAGACCCGCCACATATACAGATTCACTCGAAAGTCGGGCAGAGTCTCCTCTGTATATGCACGGCGTCGCGGCTATTACAACCGTTAAACACAAGCAATCACTTCCAATTAATCACAACAGTTCGACGTAGCATGGTGCATGAAGACTAAACAATACCCGAGGCCAGTCAAGTTGAAAGTATAAACTCACTGTTTTGAAAACAGGCCCACACGGCCTTAGGTTTTGAAACCAGTTTACGAAGTCCTTTTTCTTTTGCTTTCTGGTTGATTTGTTTAGAAAACGGCCAACCGGGAATAATAAAGGAAACAGAAATGCATAAAGGAAAAGAAAGTACTCAACATCCACACGACCCCACAAGGGTATCGAGAACCACACAATAACTTACAGTTCCGAATGAAATGCAGAGCAAGTAAATAAAACAGTATACTAGGGCCCCTCAGCCCGACTGCTACCACCTCGGCCTCACCGTCGCCTACCTCTACCCCCTGGAGGTACCTGTCACAGAGTGGGGTAGTCAGTGACACTATCATAAAAATAGTACTAAAGCAGTAAAGTAGTACCAAACCATAAGGTAAGGCTAGCTGAAATAACCGCTCTACTCGTAACGGTAACTCGCAACCACCTGTACCACCTGTAACATCTGCAACCCCGGTAACACCTGTAACACCTGACCGCGTCGGGATCCAATCCCGGCGGTCCCACACCTGACCTTATCGGGATCCAATCCCTATAGGTCCCACCGCTCGCACCTTCGTGCCTCAAACCCCACACCTACGGGGGCCCCACTACGTCACCTCGTGGGTAAACACGGGTCAAAGACCGCCTTTCCGGAAAAGAGCACCCTTTGCGGTGGCCAAACCGCGGATGCGCGTGTCGCACTCGAGCATAGTAACAAAACACGGGGTAATATAGTAAACCATAGAGCCATCAGTGTTAGTACAGGTTAACATAATATTTAATATCCTCCCCGGAACACTAACATTACTAAACCTCGGGAGAAAAACCCACACTGTTTCAATCCAAGCACAAGGTCCATATAAAGTTTAGAACATCCCTTCTTTTTCTATATTTTCTTTTTCTCTTTGTTCTAAACGTTAGCACAGTCAAACAAGTAGTGCCTATCACCCTTCGATCTTTAACCCCAAGTACGCACAAGATTGAACCCACCCAATTTAGTAGAATTAAAAGCAAGGACTGAAAGCAACAACCCACCTCTGTGTGAAGGAGAAGGCGTGCGGAATTCCAACTAAAATGCCCTCGCTGTGTGCCCAGACTGCTACAATAAAATGATACTTGTTAAAAACGTCTTTGTGGTTAAAAACACTCAAAAATGGTGCGAAACGGGCTAAAAACGGAGCTCCTGGGCCCTTTTTCTGGAAGCGGGTGCACGGGTCCAACCGTGGACCGGGTCCACGGCGGCGGCGGCATGGGCGTGGGCCGGGAGCACGCGGCGCGGTGGACCCAGCACCGTCTTGGGCCGGGCCGCGCACGGGTGCGGGCGCGCGCCGGGTCCACGGCCCCGCGTTGCGGTGGCGTACGCCGGGTGCACGCCCGGGCGTGCACCGCGCGGGCCTGGCGCACCGGGCCGTGCGCCGGGTCCGCGTCCCCGGGCCGCAAGGGCGTGCGCCGGGTGCACGCCGGCCCGGTGGACCGCGCGGCCTGGCGCACAGCTCCGTGCGCCAGGTTCGCGGCCCCGGGCCGGTGCGGCGTGCACCGGGTGCACCCGGACGGGTGGACCGCAGCCAGAAAACCTCAATATCGCGTCCGTTTTCGGCTCCGGTCGCGATCCCGCGATCACGGCGGCTCCGGCGATGACTCCGTGAACCCGGTGACGGCGGCGGCGGCCTCCCGTTTAACCACGGCGGCGGCGGCCTCCCGTTTGGTCCCCGAAATCGCCTCGCACGCGGCACAAGACGAAGGAAAAACCCACCCCGACAATTCAAGGGATTTCCCTCCCCTTGCTCGAAACAAGAAACGATACAAGAACGAAACAAGAAAACGAAAGCACGGCTCACCTTCGTTCGTTGGAGAAGGAGTAAGAAAAATAATCGTCCCCTCCTCGCCTCCTTGATCGCTCCACCGGGTGCTCTACGCCGATTGATTGGGAAAAGGAAAGATTGGGGAATGGAAAGATTGGGGAAATGGAAAGATTGGGGAAATGGTACGCTCCGTTGGGAAACTGGAAGTTTGGGGAATTGTGTTTCCTTTTTCGTTCCTTTGGGGTTTTGTACGCAGGGGGTTAAGGGGGGTTGTGGGGAGTTGTGGAGAGTGGGGGAAGTGGTGGCGGTTAGTGGGAAGTTGTGGGGAGGTGTGGAGAGTGGGGGAAGTGGTGGCGGTTAGTGGGAAGTTGTGGGGAGGTGTGGGAAGTTGGGGCGGATCGTGGGGAGTCGTGCGACTGGGAAAACGCGGGAGTGATATAGGTGGCGGGAACGGTTAAGTTGGAAATGGGAAAGAACCCTGTTTTAAATCAAACGCGGGTACGAACCGGGGTCCGGTCCGCCTCGTAAACCGTGCTGGTTGCCTAAATTGTTAGCCAACTTCCGGAATTTATTCTGGAAGCACCCGGCGTCGGAATTCAAAACCGATTGCACCGCCGTTCTCCGTTTCGCGAGCTCTATTAACTAAAAATACCCGCGAGTCCCGACGATCTGGCCGGGAACAAGAAATTATGGATCGCCCTCCGAGTCTAAATGAAAATAAATAAAACCAAAAGTGGACCCTAGCAATTATTTTAAACCGGCGGTTACTACATCACTCACCTCTTAAAACGAGTTTCGTCCTCGAAACTCATTCCTGGTTCTCGGTAAAGAGATGGGGGTAACCCTCCCCCATCTTCGATTCCAGCTCCCACGTCGCCTCCCGCTCCTCGTGGTTGTTCCAGAGCACTTTCACGTAGGGAAAGACTCGGCTTCGAAGTGTCTTGCTTTCTCTTGCTAGGATCCGCACCGGGGTTTCTTCGAAGTTTAGGTCCTCCTTTAGTTCGAACGTCGAGACGTCCAGGACATGCGACGGGTCGGGAAGGTATTTCTTAAGCATCGAAACGTGGAACACGTCGTGAATCCGATCGAGGTTTGGTGGTAGGGCAAGGCGATAAGCCACTGGGCCAATCCGTTCCAGGATCTCGAATGGCCCCACATTCGTGGGCTCAGTTTGCCTTTTAACCCAAAACGCTTGATTCCCCTCGACGGCGAGACCCGTAAAAATACGTGTTCCCCTACCTGGAATTCTAAATCGCGGCGTCTCCGATCCGCATAGTTCTTTTGTCGACTCTGGGCGGTTAGTAAGCGCTGTCTGATGAGGCGCACCTTCTCTTCTGTTTCCTCCACCAACTCGGGTCCCAAAAGTTTCCGTTCTCCCAAGTCGTCCCAACAGATCGGGGATCGGCAGCGTCTCCCGTATAAGGCTTCGTAGGGTGCCATCTGAATACTGGCCTGGTAACTATTGTTGTAAGCAAATCCTACAAGTGGCAGACAACGCTCCCAACCGATTCCCCAATCAAGTACACAGGCCCGAAGCAGGTCCTCTAGCGTCTGTATCACTCGCTCCGACTGCCCGTCCGTCTGAGGGTGGAAGGCTGTACTGAAGTGCAGTTTGGTCCCCAGGGCTTGTTGCAGACTCTGCCAAAACTTTGAGACAAAACGCGTGTCTCTGTCTGATGTGATCGATGCCGGTACTCCATGCAGTCTCACAATCTCGCTGTGATAGACCTAGGCCAACCGCTCCCTGGTCCCGTTTGTGTGAATCGGTAGGAAGTGCACTGATTTTAGTTAGCCGGTTTACTACAACCCATATCGTGTCATGTCCTTGTTGTGAGCGCGGAAGTCCGGTGACAAAATCCATGGTGATATGGTCCCGTTTCCTCTCCGGTATCGGTAAGGGTTGCAACTTTCCAGCCAGTCGTGGATGTTCCGCCTTTATTTGTTGACACACTAGGCAATGAATTACAAATTGAGTTACATCCCTCTTCATCTTGGGCCACCAGAAGGTCTGCTTGAGGTCCCTGTACATCTTTGTGCCTCCTGGATGCGCTGCATAAGGGGCGCTGTGTGCCTCATATAGAATTTCCTTCTTTAATTCCGGGGTATCTGGCACGCAGATCCGTCCGCGAAATCGTAGGGTACCGTCGCCTTCCGCTGGAAAATCTCCTCCCCGATCCCGTGAGGTCTTGTCTTTTACGAGCTATAAGTACGAGTCCGCCTGCTATCTGCGACAGCCGCAATACCCCAAAGGCGAACACCCAAGCCCTAACTACACTTTGCCAATCCCTGCTCAAACCCGAGCAACATATAACCATCCGCCGAAGGAGTAGGGGAAGAAGAGACAATAGGATTCTCCTAAGTCAGTTCCAACACATATAGGGTAGCGATTAGAAGTGGTCTAACTAGACATCCCTGAAGTCAAACCTATCTCCTTATGGAAGAAAGAAGGGGAGCGCCATATAGGGGTTCAACATGTGTGTCAAGTAATCATACCAAATCACAATCTAACTGCACGTGTCCATAACCTGCTAATCACCCTCACTTGAATCAACCACCTATGCCTGTCCTAGAATCCTCAAATGATGTTCTCCCACAAGACGTCTCACAAAATCGCACTATGACGGTACATCCCCACCCCCTTAAGCAAGGTTAAACGCTAGAACAACGTCCAAGAAGCATGTAAGAGTTCCAACATGTCAGATTTCCACTATAATGTTTTCCACATGATAGGCTCACAATGATCTAGTTAAGCATGCATATCCATTAGGTGACCATTCGACATGTCCAACAAAGGGCTCACTCTACTATTCCTAGTGGTTATAACAGAAAAGAGAAGTAAACTACCCATAAAACACTCTAATATTCCTAGTGGTTATAACAGAAAAGAGAAGTAAACTACCCACAAAGACCATCCTAACCCAGATCCGACATCCGATCACTGCCTGCTATCCCCTGTTCTGGGATTCCTCATCACTGCTTCCCGGGGCAGCTGGGGAGATCCGTTCACAACCTGTGGGCCAGTCTCGTTCGGAGAGGCGGGATGGGGACTCGGTATCCGAAGAGTCCGTCAGGCGTAGGTCGTCCGGTCTCGGAGCCGGGGGTCTGGTGACGCCCCGCTTCCGGGGGCAATCCCAACGCGTGTGGCCCGGCCTGCCACACCGGAAGCAATGCCCGTTTCGCCAAGGGCAATTCATCATTGGATGCGCACCACTACAAATGACACAGGGCTTTGGTGGCTCCGGTCCCTCCCCCGTCGCCTGCCCGACATTCGGCCCTTTCTTCTGACGTTTGGTTGCTTTGCCGCTCGGGTACGGGTCTCCTGTCGGGCCGGGGTGGGGGTGTGCCCGTCGTGTACGCTCTAGTTCCGCGCGCACGGCCATGCTAACCGCTCCCTGAAAGGTGGAAACGCCAGTTGGTGGTATCCCTCGAGGGTTACCACCACCGGTGCCGTGCTGCGCGTGGTCGACACTCTCAAGCTCCTGGGTCAGCATACTCACGTGATCCGCAAGGTCTAGCAGGTGCCTAGCCACGTCGCGCAGCTGGTTGCGTAGTAAGCGGTTCGCCTCTGCCGCACGGTCCATGTCCGACAGTAGTTGCCCACCTAAAACCGGGCTCCTCTCTGTGCACACCAAGGAAACACATCAGCCCCAGCATACTTAGGAAAACCGAGCATAAATGAATCACACTAATTTCCCTTCCCTACGTTCACTCGCGTCCTACTCCTTAAACCCTGCATATTTCATTTATTTGTAGTTAAGTGTGATGTCTCGGTGGATGTTGGGCCGCCACTGTTGTGATTAAAGTGAAGTCTCTGATACCATCTTAATCTGTCACGCCCCGGGGGTTTTATTTTAGCGGAAACGGTACACAAAGATAAGCGTGAGGTGCGTACAAAATTTTTTCTTTAAAACCTCCTTCCCCGGCGCGTGCCCAGACCCGCCACATATACAGATTCACTCGAAAGTCGGGCAGAGTCTCCTCTGTATATGCACGGCGTCGCGGCTATTACAACCGTTAAACACAAGCAATCACTTCCAATTAATCACAACAGTTCGACGTAGCATGGTGCATGAAGACTAAACAATACCCGAGGCCAGTCAAGTTGAAAGTATAAACTCACTGTTTTGAAAACAGGCCCACACGGCCTTAGGTTTTGAAACCAGTTTACGAAGTCCTTTTTCTTTTGCTTTCTGGTTGATTTGTTTAGAAAACGGCCAACCGGGAATAATAAAGAAAAAGAAATGCATAAAGGAAAAGAAAGTACTCAACATCCACACGACCCCACAAGGGTATCGAGAACCACACAATAACTTACAGTTCCGAATGAAATGCAGAGCAAGTAAATAAAACAGTATACTAGGGCCCCTCAGCCCGACTGCTACCACCTCGGCCTCACCGTCGCCTACCTCTACCCCCTGGAGGTACCTGTCACAGAGTGGGGTAGTCAGTGACACTATCATAAAAATAGTACTAAAGCAGTAAAGTAGTACCAAACCATAAGGTAAGGCTAGCTGAAATAACCGCTCTACTCGTAACGGTAACTCGCAACCACCTGTACCACCTGTAACATCTGCAACCCCGGTAACACCTGTAACACCTGACCGCGTCGGGATCCAATCCCGGCGGTCCCACACCTGACCTTATCGGGATCCAATCCCTATAGGTCCCACCGCTCGCACCTTCGTGCCTCAAACCCCACACCTACGGGGGCCCCACTACGTCACCTCGTGGGTAAACACGGGTCAAAGACCGCCTTTCCGGAAAAGAGCACCCTTTGCGGTGGCCAAACCGCGGATGCGCGTGTCGCACTCGAGCATAGTAACAAAACACGGGGTAATATAGTAAACCATAGAGCCATCAGTGTTAGTACAGGTTAACATAATATTTAATATCCTCCCCGGAACACTAACATTACTAAACCTCGGGAGAAAAACCCACACTGTTTCAATCCAAGCACAAGGTCCATATAAAGTTTAGAACATCCCTTCTTTTTCTATATTTTCTTTTTCTCTTTGTTCTAAACGTTAGCACAGTCAAACAAGTAGTGCCTATCACCCTTCGATCTTTAACCCCAAGTACGCACAAGATTGAACCCACCCAATTTAGTAGAATTAAAAGCAAGGACTGAAAGCAACAACCCACCTCTGTGTGAAGGAGAAGGCGTGCGGAATTCCAACTAAAATGCCCTCGCTGTGTGCCCAGACTGCTACAATAAAATGATACTTGTTAAAAACGTCTTTGTGGTTAAAAACACTCAAAAATGGTGCGAAACGGGCTAAAAACGGAGCTCCTGGGCCCTTTTTCTGGAAGCGGGTGCACGGGTCCAACCGTGGACCGGGTCCACGGCGGCGGCGGCATGGGCGTGGGCCGGGAGCACGCGGCGCGGTGGACCCAGCACCGTCTTGGGCCGGGCCGCGCACGGGTGCGGGCGCGCGCCGGGTCCACGGCCCCGCGTTGCGGTGGCGTACGCCGGGTGCACGCCCGGGCGTGCACCGCGCGGGCCTGGCGCACCGGGCCGTGCGCCGGGTCCGCGTCCCCGGGCCGCAAGGGCGTGCGCCGGGTGCACGCCGGCCCGGTGGACCGCGCGGCCTGGCGCACAGCTCCGTGCGCCAGGTTCGCGGCCCCGGGCCGGTGCGGCGTGCACCGGGTGCACCCGGACGGGTGGACCGCAGCCAGAAAACCTCAATATCGCGTCCGTTTTCGGCTCCGGTCGCGATCCCGCGATCACGGCGGCTCCGGCGATGACTCCGTGAACCCGGTGACGGCGGCGGCGGCCTCCCGTTTAACCACGGCGGCGGCGGCCTCCCGTTTGGTCCCCGAAATCGCCTCGCACGCGGCACAAGACGAAGGAAAAACCCACCCCGACAATTCAAGGGATTTCCCTCCCCTTGCTCGAAACAAGAAACGATACAAGAACGAAACAAGAAAACGAAAGCACGGCTCACCTTCGTTCGTTGGAGAAGGAGTAAGAAAAATAATCGTCCCCTCCTCGCCTCCTTGATCGCTCCACCGGGTGCTCTACGCCGATTGATTGGAAAAAGGAAAGATTGGGGAATGGAAAGATTGGGGAAATGGAAAGATTGGGGAAATGGTACGCTCCGTTGGGAAACTGGAAGTTTGGGGAATTGTGTTTCCTTTTTCGTTCCTTTGGGGTTTTGTACGCAGGGGGTTAAGGGGGGTTGTGGGGAGTTGTGGAGAGTGGGGGAAGTGGTGGCGGTTAGTGGGAAGTTGTGGGGAGGTGTGGAGAGTGGGGAAGTGGTGGCGGTTAGTGGGAAGTTGTGGGGAGGTGTGGGAAGTTGGGGCGGATCGTGGGGAGTCGTGCGACTGGGAAAACGCGGGAGTGATATAGGTGGCGGGAACGGTTAAGTTGGAAATGGGAAAGAACCCTGTTTTAAATCAAACGCGGGTACGAACCGGGGTCCGGTCCGCCTCGTAAACCGTGCTGGTTGCCTAAATTGTTAGCCAACTTCCGGAATTTATTCTGGAAGCACCCGGCGTCGGAATTCAAAACCGATTGCACCGCCGTTCTCCGTTTCGCGAGCTCTATTAACTAAAAATACCCGCGAGTCCCGACGATCTGGCCGGGAACAAGAAATTATGGATCGCCCTCCGAGTCTAAATGAAAATAAATAAAACCAAAAGTGGACCCTAGCAATTATTTTAAACCGGCGGTTACTACAGACCCAAGGTGGATCAACAGTCAAAGCTACCAACCCCCGGGCACAATGAATCAAAACAACCCAAGATCCGACGATTTTGGATTCGGAAAGGTGATATCTTTTCTTGTCTTAAGTTCTAATTAGCTTATGACTGTATGTAATGCTTTGATTGGTTTTCCCTTCATATTTTTCTTAATCTTTGCATTACTTGGTTTTCAATGCTCTTAGTTTTATATTTTGTTTTTTTTAACAAAAGGGTTTTAACGAACAAGTGCATTGAATAAAAAGGATTTCACTTTCATTCACTCGAAATTAAGTTTTCTTGGATTATCAACTTGACTCCTTATTCATAATCTTGAAGACACTTCATTTAGAGGAGTTGTTTAATTGAGCATTGGTTAAATTGACTTTAATTGCATCCTTTCACGCATTTAGAAATTTATTATACTTTTGATATCATAATATTTCAATGTTGCAATGATCATTTATGTTAATTAATTCATCTTTTAAGTGATCAAAGTCAATTTCTCTCTCAATGATCTCTTGGTATAGTCATTATCTTATTTGATTGCTTAGTCGAGTATGAATGCGAGATCAATTTTTGGTTGAATACCTTATATATTAAATAATTGATAGCCAATTGAGGGGGAGTCAAAGAAAAGTAAAATGCTCAAAAGATGTGGAAAGAGTTACATCCCAATGAGGAGTGTGAAAACTACCACCACATGGAGGAAAAGAAAGAAAGAAAAAGATACTCCATGAATGCAAAGCAAATTTTTGTTTTAAAAATGTTGACGAAATGCATATTGAAATACTTGACTCAGTCATATTTCATGGTTGGTATAAGGTGGGATTTTTGATATAAGATGCTCGAAGAGCCACTCCTTCAACAGATTGTCTAGATATATTATCTAACTTATCGGGATTTCAAACATCTATTGATCTTTGTATTTCATTTTCTTTACCAAAATTGATGATTTGATAAAGGCATTACGCATAAGATCAAGATAGATGTAATTGAAATTGTTCAACTTTAAGAGTTTTAATTTTCATAAATTTTCGTTTCATTTTTGAGTATTTTTGATAGATTTGGTATAATCTATTTCTTGTTGCATGAAACGATGACTTTTTGTTTAAAGTTGATGCGCTAAAGTGCTTACATACTCTTTCTGGTTTTTATTTTTCTAAATTATTCTAATGAAAGAAAATTGGATTGAATGACATCTTGTTAATTCATTGGTTAAAGCACTTATTTTGTTTTCTTGATGGAATACAAATCGGTAATTCAAAGATTTCAAAATCTGGATTTGTTTCAAGAAACTATTTGATTTTTGTTTCTTGAGTACCGGTACGCAATCTGTGTTTTTGTTATATACCGGAACTGAGCTTTTATCTCTCTTTCTCTATGAACTAATGTTGTTAGTGATTTCCTTTTGTCTAGTATGTTCACTGTTTGACAATTTGTGACAAAAAGGGGGAGAAGAGAAATGAGGACGGAGATGAGATCATCAAGAGAGTACAAACGAAAATAGAAAAATGGGGGAGAACGAAAATGATGATCGTATCACAAAGGGGGAGAACATAGATGCTCAAGAACATGGAGAACATGGAGAACATGTTAGAGATGCTCAAGATAGGGGGAGACAAAGAAAAAATTGAAAGAGCCAAAAAACAAAAGAACCAAAAGGAAGACGGATCAAATGTAGGATTTTAATTTCTAACGACTAACGTTTGATTTTGTTTGGAGTTTTGTTTTGCAGGAATTACATCACTTTAAGACTCCAAGTCCTAAGTCATAGAGTATGTTCTAGGACTGTTTGGTTCAAATGTAATTTTGTATTTATTGGATCTTTCACGCAAAGAAAATCAATGTTTTGGTGATGACATTGAATTTCGATTTTTTGGTTTAAGATGAGTGACTTGAGCGTTTTTATGTATTTTGGGTTTTGTCACGAAATTGCCAAAGGGGGAGATTGTTACGGCTTTGTGTGTTGGCATATTTCGTGAGTCAAGTCAGTGAGTTGAGTCGGAGTCTTGAAGTGATCAAATTGTCAATCAGCAATTGAAGACTTAGAGAAGATTCAACAAGAGCTCAAGTTGACACTCAGTATTTCGAGTCTTGAAGATTGAAGTTGAAGAATTATGGATCATATACATCAATCTCAAGGAAAATGGATTCGGATTGATCAGGTACGTTTAACTAAATAATTTTGGTGATCCGAATACATTTGAGTAGTTTAGAAACACTTGGATAAGGTTTCATTGCATAAAAGTCAAAAACTGTTTTTCAGGAATTCCGATCAGGATCAGAATTTCCGATCAGGATCGGCACGATCCGGATCAGAATTCCGATCCGGATCCCGAACCTTGTTTTTTTCAGGAATTGCTGAAAAAGACGACGATCAGGATCGCCGTAAATCCGATCCGGATCGTCGTGCGGGAAAAATTCTGTTAAGTCAGTTTTTGATGCTTATCTCTTTCCAAAGGTTTCTAAACTATAAATAGACATTTAGGGTTTCTCAAAAACGTGGGAGCTATACCGTTTATTTTATAAAACACTTGAGAGCAACCCTAGAGGCTAGGTTTTTACCGTTCTTCTTTATAGCCTCTTTTAGGTCAATTCGACGGTTCTTCCAAGATCTATCTTTTGTCGAATTGATCTAGTCTTTGCTTAGAGATTTCTTCTACGGTTCCTCAATGATAATCTAAGCAAAGGATCACCATCGAAGCCTATATTCTTTATCGGCTAGTTTGCGTCGTGGATTCGACGTGGCATCGTGGATTCGGTGTGCTAAAGGCGTTTCGTGGATTCGAAACGTGTGCTCGTGGATTCGAGTGGCGTTCGTGGATTCGAACGTGTGCAGTGGACGTGCAATCGGTGGAGCGCGAGGTCCGAAGAAATTGAAGGAGGGGTAATCACCTTGTTATTCTTCGTTTCTTAGTGGATTGTTATTGCGTGGACATCCAATCGGTGAGCGCAAGGTCCGAAGAAGTTGAAGGAGGGGTTCGAGTCCGTGGAGTCGGTAATCACCTTGTTATTCTTCAATTCTTAGTGGATTGTTATTGCGTGTTGGTCCCGTGGTTTTTCTCCTGGATTGGAGTTTCCACGTAAATCTCGGTGTGTTGATTTTTATTTTCCGCATTAGTTTTTATTTTTGCACTGAGATTGGTTTTTATAATATTACACCTATTCACCCCCCTCTAGGTGTTTGATAGTACCTATTTAGATCCTTGTGGATCCTAAATAACTCTACAGGGCAGACTACTACAGATGCTTCGTGGGAGGCCATTTTCCCTAAATTGACTAACCCAAAGAGGGGAAAGATTCGTCTGGATGGCCCAGTGCCAGAAGAGTTTCAAGGAGCGTAAAGACAAACCCGCACAGGCACCCGTGCTCACTTTGCCGAAGCCCGGAAAAGACTACAAGATCTAGTCTGACGAATCTCCAAGAGGATCTCGAGAGATCAAACAACAGACACGCAAATATAACTGGTGCAAGACAGAATATCCTCGGAGCAAGGCGGAGATTTTTCTCTACGATTGGCTTAGATGATGTGGTAAGGTTCCGGGGACGAATTCGTATGCCCGATAAGCTAGAAATGAGGGAGGAAAATCTAGCAAAAGCATATAATGCTCCCTACACTGCGCATCCCGGAGGTACAAAGATGCGCAAGGATCCGAGGCAGACCTTATGTCACGCCCCGGGTGTAAACCAGAACCCGGGCTCGTCTACAGATCCGCCATATACACGGAATTTTCCGTGTATACGAAGCGCTGGTAACCTGCTCAAATACAAAGGATATAATAAAAGAGCATAAACAGAGCTAAACTAGAACTAATACATCTCAGATAAAGCTGAAAAGTAAAGTGCAGAAATAAACTCTCAATAATACATATGTCTCTCCCAGCTCACTAATCAAATACAACCAGCCGGACGCAGCCGGACCCAAAATGAAATGAAAAGTAGAGTATCTGAGAGTATCTGGGGTACATCTAGTAGCAGAACTGGTGCCTGGGTAGACCGCTATCTAATCCGCGATCCACTCACCTCGATCCGCTGAGGAGGGTCCCGCAGCTCCCGCAGACGACACTGTAAAACAAAGGGGAAAGAGAGAAAGAAAAACAGTGGGGAGTGAGAACTACTATAGAACAGTAGCCTCCTCCTAGTGGGTAAACCTCAACTCAAATGTGCCCACCAGGACTATAAGAGGCGGAAGAATGAACAAAGGTGGTAAGCTGAAACAAAACTGCTGATGATGAATAAAGCTACCACTACATGCCTCTAATGAGCTAACAGATAGTATAGCTACATGTATGCATCAGAAGGTAAATGCCTGCCTGCCTAGACCCAATCGATACACCAGTAAGCACTGGTACTGCCTGCTCTGCCTGCCTGTCTGCCGAATCGGGTATGCTGGCCACACATAACACCGATAGGGGATGAGAGTCCCGAGGACTCGAAGCCTGTAAAACGCACACTCCGGAGTGGCACTCGAGGGGAGCGACCCACACGAGTATAATGCCTGGGTAACAAGTACCAAATCAGCAGGACTGGATCATGACTCTGATCAAAGTGGGAAAACCCATCCACTAAAAGGAGACCCGATCTCAACCCGATGCAAGATAAACAAATAGTGGGAACCCCATCCACTAAAAGGAGACCCGATACCCAATCTGATGCAATAACCACTGTCCGGTCAACCGCCCAAGGTCCGCGGTTGCCGCAATACCCTGCCATCAAGCCTGCCTGTCCCAAAATCCAAGATCCACAATCGGGTAGAATAATCGATATCCGGTCAACCGCCTACGGTCCGCGGTTGCCGCAATACCCTGCCCTCACAGCCTGCCTGTCCCAAAACCCTCAACTGTCTGACTACACTATCCCAGCCCCTGCTCGAACCCGAGCGTACTATCCCCCAAATGTAGACAAAAGAAGAGAAAAGCATGGTTTCTCCTAAGTCAATGCCATTATGATAGTGTAGCAGAAAAAGGTGGCCTAACTAGATGTCCATTTAAGCATGCAAAGTCCTTTATATAAAAACAGGGTTTAAATATTATTATCTTTCACAAGATAGAGGTATGCCACTAGTTAAACTTCCATTTGCCAAGTAATCCCATGTCCATTTATCACCTAAACATAAGAGGTCCCAATGTGTACAAGCAATATAGTCCAATTCCAATTACCCTGCCATTTATTTACTTTTTACCGGTTCATTTAGCAATGTAATAAAAGCAACTCAAATAGGCCTAGTGGGGACATCACAAGTAGGAGGTTAAACAACGGTACCCACCTCGAGCGCTAAATCCAAGTTCCGACGGCGAAGTCCGCGCTCGATCTCCAAGAATCTCCGCAATACTGTGCCAAGGGTCCCAAAGAATACACACAAATTACTATCTCAAATTAGTCCGAAATCTGTCCTCAAAAATCAGATTTACTGTTCAGCCAATTTTACCTGCGAAACGTGCCCAATAAATTCCCAGAAAAATACTATCACGATCTACGCGACGATCCGGTCGAAACAAGTACCTACACGTTTTCCCACGATTTTTCTGTGCTGAGAACGAAAATCGACAAGAGGACTACCTCAAACAATCCTTCATCCCAAAACAGCAATATAAAGATCTGTAAAAAGGGATTCCTCACCCTCAGGGAAAATCCACGAAAATCTAAGAAAATTCCAGTAGACTCCTCGCGATGCGTAGATGCAAATCCCCTTTTGAATCGCCCCGTTTCGATGCTCGAGTGCGAAGTTATCGCCAAAACAAGATGGTGCTGTCCCAAAACTCCGCGACGGAAAAAGGATCAAAAAGAGGCCACAGAAACTCCATCAAAACCTCGGAATCTGATGAAACTCACAAAATAGGAAATGAAGCCCTACCTGTCTAGAATCCGACGGCGCAAAAATCGTGAAAATAGGATGTCGGGGTGAACCGGGGGAGCTTGAACACCGAAGAGCGACGAATCTGGTAGCCGTAGAACAATCGTCGCGCCGCGCCGGAAAAATTGCAAACCTCGGGATCCGAACCTCAACAATTCTCGGGAAAGCTACAGTAGATGGAGAATGGGGAGAGGAAGAAATGTCTAAGAGGAAGCTCGGGCTAACTCTGAACAGGAAGAGAGAAAAACCCTCTACAAAGCCCTAAGGAAAGAATAAAAGGAAGAAAAACCCAATTTAATGGATTCGGGCCGCATTTGGGCCCGGATCCGCCAGCCCGGGTCGGACGCGCCCCGTCCGACCGGGCGGGCCCAATCAAACGGCGACACGCGCCCCCCACAGGGGATCGGCGCGCATCCCGCACAGCGTACAGCCGTGCGGGGCGCGCCATCGCCCGCCGCGTGTCCGACCAGCCGACCAGCCCGCACAGTCGCCGCTGCCCCTCCTGCCCGCACAGTTGACCAGCCTATAGCATCGCGCCACGTGTCCTTGTGTCACGCCCCGGGGGTTTTCTTTCTGCGGAAGCATTTAGTAAAAAGGTTAAATTAGCGTGTCCAAAGTTCCTTCATTTTTTTTTTTTTTGTTTGAAATGCCTTTCTCCCCGGTGCGTGCCCAGACCCGCCGCATATACAGGATCTCTCTGTAAACGGGCAGAGTCTCCCCTGTATATGCACGGCGTAGCGTTTAGTACATGTTCAGAGTCACACACAATCATTCAATCACAACAATCAGAATCGTATATCATTAATTCTAACCATTCAAACAGTTGGCCGATCAGTTTGGAAAGGATAAATCCTCAGGTTTGAAAGAGCGCCCACCCGGCACTTATATTTTGAAAACTAGTTTTGAAATCAACATAAATCCACGAGGTTTGAAAACGGTGCCCACACGACACCCAAGTTTTGAAAACTCATTTCGCAATCCATAAATCCACACGGTTTTGAAGTCAGTGCCCACACGACACTTAGATTTTTAAAAACGGTTTTCGCAATCTTTTCTTTGACTTTGTTTTGTTTTCAAACGGCCAGCAGAAAATAAAGGGAAAGTAATGCATAAACGAATAACCAAATACCGACATCTTTGTCGACCCCACAAGGGTATCGGGAACCTCACACATGCCTACAACATAAATGAAAAGCTGAAAAGAAAAGAAAGTATATAATCCAGAGCCTCCCACAATCCCGCTGCGACCGCCCCGTCCTCACCGCCTCCTACCTCTCCCCTCGCCTGGACCCTGTCACCAAGTGGGAAGTCAGCGACTAATAAATGCAGAGCAGGGGAAATAATAAAACAAACCGTGGCGATAACCGGAGCAACCACCCTTTCGGGGAGGGAAGAATGGCAACCTGTATACCTGCATCCTGTAATACCTGGCCGCATCGGTCCACTACCGACGGCCCATACCGTACCTGCAGAAACCCGACCACGCCGGACAACTAAACCGGCGGGTCGCACCGCTCGCACCTCGGCGCCTCAACCCCACAACTAATAAGGGGCCCCACTACGTCACCTCGTGGGTATACACGGGTCATAGACCGCTTTTCCGGAAAAGTGCACCCCTCACGGTGGCCAAACCGCGGGTGCACGTGTTGCTGCCTCGAGCCCAGGAATAACAACGCATGAACAATAATAAAGCAGTAATCGCAATGTATATGAACTAATAAAACGATAACCATGTTGCGCAAGTCAGAGTAAAGTAAAGGTATGTAAACTCATGTTGCCCTACCAATAGCATAGTCAAGGGAAAGACAGTAACTGCAATATTAGAACATGAAATCCCCTAACTAACAACGCGTAGCAATAACCCGTAGCAATTAGAGCAATAACTTCTAGTAGCATTAAGATGAGCATTAACATGTAATAGTTAAATTGAAACGAGCAATGGAATTGACGCTAAAATACCACTCTCAACCCACCTGTCGCTAGTAGATGATCACGCTCGGCTCCCTCGCGTCCCGGTACGCTCGCTCGGACCCGCACACCCACCTGTCGCTGGGGAAGGTCAGCGCCCCGACTCGACTAACCAAAAGGACGACAATCCCCCCGTCCCGGTCCGCGGCTCCCCGTCGGCACGCGGCCGTGAGTGTGCCCGGTCCCGCGCGGGTCACACCCGCACCGTGCGGGTCGCACCCGAACCGTGCGGTGCGCACCCGCACCGTGCGGTTTAACCCCGCACGCGGGCTGGGTGCAAGCCCCGGCCCCGTGCGGCCGTACCCGCACCGTGCGGGTTACCCCCGCACGCGGGCTGGGTGCAAGCCCCGGCCCCGTGCGGGTTGTACCCGCACCGTGCGGGTTACCCCCGCACGCGGGCTGGGTGTGAGCCCCGGCCCCGTGCGGGTTGTACCCGCACCGTGTGGTTTACCCCCGCACGCGGCTGGGTGCAAGCCCCGGCCCCGTGCGGTTTCGTGGGGTCGCCGGTTTGGGGAGGGATGGACCTTCGCTCATGCGGCGGATTCCGGAGAATCCGTCGCCTGTGCCTTTCCTCCCCGTCCTTACGCTAACCGCACGATCAAGAATCTCCAAGAACAAAAGAATTGACAACCTCCGTCTCACCTCGGTTTCGACGACGATGATTGGGGAAGGAGGGATCGTCCGATCTTGCGTACCCGGTTCTAGCAGAGGGCGTGCCTCCTCTCGGTCGCCTCGAAGCGGTGCTCCACGCCGTTGAAAGGGAAAAGAAAGGGGAACGCGTTCTCGGTCACGCTCGGGGTACGCACGCCTCGGGTAAAAGAAGGAGGGAGGGGATTGGGGTTCCCGACCTAGGTCCCCAACTCCTAATTAATAAACAGATTCGGCGTAAATGAGTCTGAACCCAACCCAAGCAGAAATAAGTTTAGATTAGATTAAATTACCAATCCGCTTAAGTTGAATTAACTTAAATTAAATTAACCCTCCCAATTAAATTAAATTAAATTAAATTAATTCTAGCTCCCCCAAATAAAAATAAATTCAATTTGGCTGGTTTACCCGGGTCTGATTTACCTTTGATGAGACGTGCTGAACACCCGAGCTGCTGCCAACTTCAGAAAAATATTCCGGGAGATTCCGGGGTCGGAAATCAAATCCGATCGCGCCGCCGGTCTTCATTTCGCGGGCTTTATCCCCTAAAAATACCCGCGAGCCCCGACGGCCTGCCCAAAACAACGCACGACAAAAGTATCCCGGGCCCCCTTAGCTGAAGAACGGTTCGAAAGAAAGAAAAAGAAAGGTCACCGGTAGTACCAAAAGAAGGGTAAACTCGCAGTTATTACACCACTCACCTCTAAAAACGAGTTTCGTCCTCGAAACTCAATCCTGGGTGGGAGCGAAAAGGTCGGGGTAGCACTCCCTCATCTTGGATTCCAGTTCCCAAGTGGCTTCCCGCTCTTCATGGTTGCTCCAAAGTACCTTCACGTAGGGGATGGCTCGGTTTCGCAGTGATTTAGTTTCCCTTGCCAGGATTCTCACTGGGGTTTCTTCGAAGCTCAGGTCCTCCTTAAGTTCGAGTGCAGAGGTGTCCAGGACATGTGATGGGTCGGGAAGATATTTCCGAAGCATTGATACGTGGAACACATTGTGGACTCGGTCGAGGTTTGGTGGTAGGGCGAGGCGGTAAGCTACTGGGCCAATGCGCTCCAAGATCTCGAAGGGCCCCACAAACCGTGGGCTCAGCTTGCCCTTTAGCCCGAAACGCCTGATTCCTTTGGATGGCGAGACCCGCAAAAACACCTGCTCCCCCACTTGAAATTCCAAGTCACGGCGCCTCTGGTCTGCGTAACTCTTCTGTCGGCTCTGTGCGGTCAGCAGGCGCTGTCTGATAAGGCGCACTTTCTCCTCAGTTTCCTCCACTAAGTCGGGTCCTAAGAGCTTCCGTTCCCCCAAGTCATCCCAGCAAATCGGGGATCGGCAGCGCCTTCCGTACAAGGCTTCGTAGGGTGCCATCTGAATGCTGGCTTGGTAGCTATTGTTGTAGGCAAATTCCACGAGGGGTAGGTAGCGTGACCAACCGGCCCCCCAATCAAGTGCACAGGCGCGGAGCAGGTCTTCTAGGGTCTGTATCGTGCGCTCTGACTGTCCGTCCGTCTGAGGGTGGAAGGCGGTGCTGAAATGTAATCTGGTCCCCATGGCCCGCTGAAGACTTTGCCAAAACTTCGAGACAAAGCGCGTGTCCCTGTCCGAGGTGATCGACGCCGGTACCCCATGTAGTCTCACTATCTCGCTGATGTAGACTTGAGCTAACCGTTCGCGGGTCCAAGTTGTATGAACCGGCAAGAAGTGTGCTGACTTGGTTAATCTGTCGACTACGACCCAGACTGCGTCGTGGCCCTGTTGTGATCGAGGGAATCCAGTGACAAAGTCCATGGTGATCTGGTCCCATTTCCACTCTGGTACCGGTAAGGGCTGTAACTTCCCTGCTGGTCGCTGGTGCTCAGCCTTTACCTGTTGGCATACTAGGCAGTGGGCTACGTGTCGCGTCACGTCTTCCTTTAGCTTAGGCCACCAGAACGTCTGTTTGAGGTCCCTGTACATCTTCGTGCCCCCCGGATGTGCCGCATAAGGGGCTCGGTGTGCCTCAGCTAGGATCTCTTCCTTCAACTCTGCTGAATTCGGCACGCAGATCCGTCCGTGGAACCGTAAGGTGCCGTCGCTTTCCACCGCAAAGTCAATCTCTTGGCCCAGTAGGATCTTGTCTCGTATGCGCTGTAGGTGTGGGTCGGTCTGCTGCCCCTCCTGGATCCTCTCGAATAACGTCGGCTTGACCACCAAGGTTAGAAGTTGCATAACCGTGCCTGCCGGCACCACCTCCAATTGCATTCGCGCGAACTCCGCGATCAGGTGGTCCTGCTTCGTTAGCGCGCTCTCCGATGTCCCTTCTTGATGCCCTTTCCTGCTCAGTGCGTCAGCTACCACGTTTGCCTTTCCGGGGTGATATTGAATCGTCAAGTCGTAGTCCTTCAACAATTCGAGCCATCGCCTCTGCCGCAGATTTAACTCTTTCTGGGTAAAGATGTATTTCAAACTTTGATGATCTGAGAAAACGTTGCAGTGGACTCCGAAAAGATAGTGCCTCCACAGTTTCAAAACGAAGACCACGGCGGCCAATTCCAAGTCGTGTATCGGGTAGTTCTTTTCGTAGTCCTTCAACTGCCTGGACGCGTAAGCGATTACCTTCCCCTGTTGCATCAGAACACCTCCCAGTCCGATCCGTGACGCGTCGCAGTACACTTCATAATCCTCTCCGGGCGTCGGCAGCACAAGTATTGGTGCCCTGGTTAACCTCCTCTTGAGTTCCTCAAAACTCTGCTGGCATTTGGCCGTCCATATGAATTTCTCGCCTTTTCTGGTCAATCGGTTTAAAGGGTAGCGATCTTTGCGAAACCCTCAACGAAACGCCGGTAATATCCTGCCAGCCCTAGAAAACTCCGTACTTCTGTCACTGACGTCGGCGGCTGCCAGTCCACCACTGCTTCCACCTTCTTGGGATCCACGGCGATTCCCTGTGCCGAGATCACATGCCCCAAAAAGCCGACTTCGCGCAGCCAGAACTCACACTTCTTGAGCTTAGCGAACAGCTTCTGCTCTCTGAGGGTTTGCAGGATTGTTCGTAGATGGTCCTCGTGCTCCTCGTCGGTGGTGGAGTAGATCAAAATGTCGTCGATGAAGACTACCACAAACCGATCCAAGAAGGGTCTGAAGATCCTATTCATCATGTCCATGAAGACTGCGGGGGCGTTCGTAAGCCCGAAAGGCATCACCGTGAACTCGTAGTGGCCGTACCGAGTCCGGAAGGCGGTCTTGGGGATGTCTTCATGTCGAACTCGGAGTTGATGATAGCCCGACTGTAGGTCAATTTTGGAAAAGACCGTCGCTCCCCGCAACTGATCGAAGAGGTCGTCGATTCTGGGTAGGGGGTATTTATTCTTCACCGTAACTTTGTTTATCCCTCTGTAGTCGATGCAGAGACGCAGGCTCCCGTCTTTCTTCCGCACGAAGAGTACCGGTGCGCCCCAGGGTGACACACTCGGTCTGATGAACCCTTTATCCAAGAGGTCTTCCAGTTGTGCTTTAAGCTCCTTTAGCTCCGCGAAGGCCATTCGGTAGGGCGCCTTCGTAATTGGCTGCGTGCCTGGTACTAGCTCGATAGGGAACTCCACCTCTCGCTCCGGAGGCATCCCGGGCAGTTCTGCGGGGAAAACATCGGGGAAGTCCCCCACCACCGGGATGTCTGCAGGTGTCGACGAGGGTCGGGTGGCCAGATCCACCGACGCTAAATAGGCCACGCATCCACCCTCTACCAATCTTCTGGCTCGTGCCGCTGAGATGACCGCTGGGAAGGTGATGCTTTTGCCCGCCATATACACATGTTCAGGAAAACCCGGTTCTTGCAGTCGCACTTGTCGCTTATCGCAGTCAATGAGCGCCTGGTACCTTGTGAGCCAGTCCATGCCCAACACCGCGTCGTACTCCTTCAAGGGGATTACCACCATGTCCCATGGGCAAGCCAGTCGCCCAAGCTTAATCGAGCAGGCGGCCACTGAGCTGACCGCCTCCAAAGTCCCCCCCGCCGTTTGCACCGTCAAGCAGTTTTGAAGGGGGGTTTCCTCGAGGTCATGCATAAAAACGAAGTCACGAGAGATGAACGAGTGTGTTGCTCCGGTATCGAAAAGAGTTCTAGCACGGGAATTCGAAACGGAAGTAGTACCTGCAAGAGCGTCCTCCGGTGGATTGGTCCCTTGGCTGGTCATTGAGAAAACCCTCCCGCCTGGTTGTGGCTGCCGATCCTCCTCACGCCGTGGTGCGGGGGGCCTGGGAGTTGACGCCATAGGAGCTTTCCCCCCCCCTGAGAGCTGTGGCGCGGGCGTGTAAGCTCCCGAGGGTGCAGGTCCCCCGCCCAAGGGACAGTTGCGGCGGAAGTGCCCCCGTTTGCCGCATCTGAAACAGTGGTCGCCTCTTTGGGGGCACTCTCCCGCAGTATGCCCTCCCCCGCAAATCACGCAATGCCTATTTCCCGGCCTCGGCCCTCCTGGCGGCGCTCCTCGGGGTCCCGCCTGCGGTTTCCACCGTTTGGGGGCTCCGCCCCCACTCCAAGAGCCTCCTCCCTGGTTCTGCTGCTGCCGCTTCCTGTCCTCCAGTCGCGCCGAGTTCTCCCTTCTTGCGCGGGTAATGGCAAAGCCCCGCTCCACCGTGGTGGCCCTGTCGACCACTTTCTGGAATGTATGCAGGTCAGCTGCTTGCACCACCTCAAAGATATTGCTCCGCAGGCCGTCCACAAAAAGTTGCGCCTTATGAGCCTCGTCCCTTATGACGAACGGGACGCAGTTCGCTAGGCGGACGAACTCTCGTTGGTACTCCATGACCGTCCGGTTTCCCTGCTGGATATGGTTCAGATCATCTTCCAACTTCTTCTTGACGCTGCTGGTGAAGAAGGCCTCGAATAGCTCTTTCTTGAAAGTTTCCCAGGACGGGAAAGCGGTGCTCTTAGCTGGATCTGGGCGCACCGTCTTCCACCATAAACGGGCATTCCCCTCCAGGCAATGGACTGCCAGGGGAACCCGCTCATCATCCTCCATGAGTAGATCTTCAAAAAGCTTCTCCATCGACCCCACCCAGTTCTCAACGACCCACGGATCAGTCGTATCTCCTTCGAACGTGGGCGGGTCGTGTTTCTTAAAGTCCTTCAAGTTGGCCCGCACTCGATCCCGCTCGGTCATCACCACACCCCTCCACTCGTGGCGGCGGCAGCCGCGATAGGGGTAGGCGTGACCACTGTTTCCTCCAGAACAACCCGGCTAGTTGTCCCTGGTGCCGGTCCCGTAGTCGCCGCTGGTGGTGGTGCTGTCGGTGGTGCCGCGGCGGGTGCTGTCGGCCCCGGCGGAGGGACCGGGGCGGCCGTCACTGGCGCGGCCTGCTGCTGCTGCGTCAACTGACGCACATGATCGGTGAGGGTGGCCAATTGCCCCGCCATTTCCCGCAATTGCTGCCGCAGGAGCTGGTTCTCCGCGGCCGTCGATGTTGTCGCTTCTGCCTCGGCGTCACCCGCGCGACGATCTGGTACGAACCATAGCTGTCACACGTAACAGGGTCAACATCAGACTTTAACTACGAACCGCGAATCACTTAGCCCGAGAAAAGACTCAAAATTCCCCCCCCCCCCCCGATCACTCACGTTCTACCGCCCTATGCCCTACCCATTTCATTCACTTGTAGATATGTGAGGCATTCCCACGGATGTCGGCATCAACTGTTGTGATTGAATGAATTGGCTCTGATACCATCTTAATCTGTCACGCCCCGGGGGTTTTCTTTCTGGCAAGCATTTAGTAAAAGGTTAATTAGCGTGTCCAAAGTTTCCTTCATTTTTTTTTTTTTGTTTGAAATGCCTTTCTCCCCGGTGCTTGCCCAGACTCGCCGCATATACAGGATCTCTCTGTA
>CM054948.1:11395972-11579774 GCA_029168755.2 Tillandsia fasciculata
GTCCTGGCTCGCGGAGAGTCACTGTCCTCTCCCTGCAGTCAATAGTGGCAAAATACCGCGACAACCAATCCATACCTAGTACCACGTCAAAATTCTGGAGCTACCGCAAGACAAGCAAGTCTGCCGGAAAGATCCAAGATCCCAACTGTACGGGGCAAGCCACACAATACTCCTCGACATGCAAAACATGATCTAAAATCCGAACCTCTAATGGATGCGACAACGACTCTATCTCTATACCATAAAGGGCTGCAAATGCTCGACTAATAAAAGAATGCGATGCTCTAGTGTCAAACAAGGTACGAGTCCTAATGCCAGAAAGTAATGTAATACTTGCCACCACATGGTCGGCTGCTGAAGAGTCCTCTAACTGGGTGGCATATACTTGCCCGCTCTGTGCTGGAGGCCGGTAGTCGGTGGGGTGGGAAGAAGATGGCCTGCTCGCTGGAGCATAGGGCCGTTGAGCTGGTGGCCGCTGCAGAGGCTAAATAGGAGCCGACGCCGAAGAAGGTGCCGATGATGTAGAAAGAGGGCAGGTAGCTCGCATGTGCCCAGGCTGTCCGCACCGAAAACATCGACCCCACCTCAAGTCACATGTGTCTGACGGGTGCTGCCCCCCTGTAGAAAACACACCTATCTGACGGCCGGGTCTGTCTCGGCTGCTGCTGCGGCCTCTGAGACTACCGCTGAGACCTGTGCGCCTCGGCTACGACGTCTGCTGCTGCTGATGCTGCTGCTGCGGTGGCCTCTGGGATCCACCAGGCCCTCGCCGCTCAGAACGCCAACGGGCAGAGAACTGAGGCCGTGGCGGTCGTGGCGGTCTCCACCAACTGGCCTGTCCCCCATCATCTGGTGCTGGTCGCTTCCTATCGGAGCTCTGCGCGACCATACCACCTCGCCTGGCAACCACGTGATCTCCTCTCTCAATCCACTGGGCATGCTCCGCAGCCTCCTCGAGAGTCTGGAGCCTCTGAGCATGCACTAAAGTGTAAATCTCGGTACGGAGGCCTGCCTCGAATAACTCCACCTGATGGGGACCATCACGAGCGACGAATGGCACGCAGTTGAGCAACTGCATAAACTCCTGATACTATGCCTGGACCGGTCGGTCGCTCTGCTGAAGGTTCTTCAGATCATCCTCCAGTTTCCTCTTCACGCTGGTCGAAAAGTAAGTATCGAATATCATTCGTCGAAACTCAGCCCACGGTAGCTGTCGGGTAATCTGAAACTCTAGTGGCTCTACCCGATGCCACCAGGCGTCTGCATCACCATCCAAACAGTGCACCGCCATATGCACTCGGTACCTCGGATCTATGAAGAAGTCGCTGAATAGCTTCTCCATCGTTGATAGCCACATCCCAATCTCCCAGGGCTGTGCATCCCGCCCCGAAAATCTAGGCGGTCCTCGCTGACAGAACTTGGTGAGTTTGTCAGCGATATCCTGCTCCTCCTCCGATGTCAAAGGCTGGACTGCTCCGGCTCATCCGGGGGTATAGGAGTACCCCGGGTAGGGATCTGACGTCGGGGAGTCATCCTGCCACAAGAAACCATACATCAGTAACAAAAATCACGCTCGACCCAATCTAGCGAAAGTCAAAGGCATCCCCCTATTCTTGTAACTTTATGTTGTCTGCAGCCAACATAATTGTCCACCAGAAATAGGATATGCCAATCCCACTTCACTCACAGGAAGAGTCAACAAAATAAATCGCGAACTTTCGCGAAATATCACGCCACTCACACCCTATCATCCTAGGGTCTGCCCAAAAAGCCTAGGGTTTCCTAAGTCCCAACTGACCTATCCCTAAGCTCTGATACCACCTAATCTGTCATGCCCCCGGTGTAAACCAGAACCCGGGCCCGTCTACAGAACCGCCGTGCACACGGTATTTCCCGCGTACACAAAGCGCCGGTAATCTGCTCAGATATAAGAGAAAATAAAAAAAGAACATAAAATCAGAGCTGAACTAAAACTACTACATCTCAGACTAAATCTGTAAATAAAGTAAGGAACAACTGTAAATAAATACAAATAACTCTCCCAGCTTACCACAAAAATACAAACAGTTGGCTAACGCCAGACCCAAAATAATGTACAATAAAAACTGTCTGAGAAGATAGGGGGTACATCAAAAGTCCAACTAGCGACTGTCGGGTGGACACTCTATCTAGTCAGCTATCCTCTTACCTCGATCTGATGCTGACGGCCCAGCAACTCTCGCAGAGGACTCTGCAAAACAAGGGAGAAACAAAGAAAAAAAGACGATGGGGGTGAGAACTACTATAAAAACAGTAGCCTCCCATAGTGGGTTAAGCCTAAACTCAGACGTGCCCACTAGGTCTACCAGAGGCAAAAAGGAAAGGAGAGGTGGTAAGCTATAAACAGTACTGATGAAAAGAAAATGAAGCTACCACTACGATGCCTCTAAATGCATAGCCAGAAAGATGTAACTATAAGAATGCATCGGCGAATGCGCCTGACTGGATCACGACAAGGATCGAAGTAGGAAAAATCCTCAACTAAAGATACCCTGATCCCCCAATCTAATGCAATAATACTCAATAGATGGGAAAACTCCATCCACTAGAGAAATCCAATCCCCAATCTGATTCAAAGATAAACATCCGGTCAACCGCCCAATGTCCGCGGTGGACGCAACACCCCACAACCCACAATCTGGTATGACAAATCCACTCAATAAACCCGGCTACACTATCCTACAACCCTGCTCAACTCGAGCAATACCACAAGTATCATAAATAAAGGAGAAAAGGTGACCACATGGTTTCTCCTAAGTCAAATTCCAATGATAGTGTAGCAGAAAAAGGTGGCCTAACTAGATGTCCATACAAGCATGCAACTATCCTCAGATGAAAGTAGGGAATTCGCTATCCACTGTTCTAACATAGAACTGATCATGCTGTTCCAGATAATTAAATACTTTAACAGGAGTGATTATGGCATAATGATCATGTCCAATTACCAATGTCTCAATTAAATGGATAGGCTAGCAATTATTGAGTCCTTGTTAGCATGCAAAGTTTATCAATATTTTATTCAATATTTTCTAACATCGGGATTATTCTGATGTTCCTAGTGAGCACACCAAGATAAGAATACAACAACCACCCACCTCGAAAGGCGTGAACAACAACAACAAGAGATTTCCCGCTGTCCAAGATCCTCAATCCCCGCAAACCTCCAAAATAGTGAACTACTGCAAAATAGATCGCACCCGGTGTAAATAACAACATCCAAAAACAACATTTGTTGTTTTTCCAAATAGCACGGAAAATGAGGAAATTCACCTCAGTACTGTCCTCAGAAAAATCTGAAAAAATTACCGTTGCGATCCTCACGACGAGTAGATGAAAAACGAGTACTTACTCGTCCCGTTCCGACACCTGTAGGCCAAGATACAAATTAATCATCGCGGTACACGCGAAACTTCCAATGATCAAAAGTCAGTAGTACTCTATCTAGAAAAAGTACAATTTTCACCTTTGAAGCAACCTCAGAAAAATCCAGGAAAAATACGATGATGTTCCTTGCGACGCGTAGATATAAAAAGAGTATTTGCACTCCTTGTTCCGACTCTCGGTTGCTGAGAAAACCCACAAAAACCCCGGTGCTGTCCATAATCCATCACAGAATAAGAGGTCACAGAAATGATCCAAAAAGTCTAAAAAAATCTCAAAATACGGGGAAGCTGAAAATACAAAAGTCGAAGCCCTACCTGTCGTGAAAACGTGGGCATAAGAATCACCCAAAAATTCTTTCGGGGTAGCCCAAGGGTGTCCTCGGACCGAAACGCAACGAAAAGGTCAAATAAGGAAGGTGCGTCGCAGTGCGCCGAGAAAATGCAAATCTCGAAGTGCGGGCCACCAAAAATCCCAGGGATGCTTTAGTGGATGCAGCACAGGGTGGTGAAGATTTTTACTACAGAGCTCTCTTTCAAAATCCGGGCAGAAAAAGAGCTAAAGAGCAAGTTCTGGGCCTATTTATAGGCCCAAATGAACAATTCCAATAATACCCGGCATGCACTAAAGTGTAAATCTCGGTACGGAGGCCTGCCTCGAATAACTCCACCTGATGGGGACCATCACGAGCGACGAATGGCACGCAGTTGAGCAACTGCATAAACTCCTGATAATACGCCTAGACCGGTCGGTAGCCCTGCTGAAGGTTCTTCAGATCATCCTCCAGTTTCCTCTTCACGCTGGTCGAAAAGTAAGTATCCAATATCATCCGTCGAAACTCAGCCCACGGTAGCTATTGGGTAATCTGAAACTCTAGTGGCTCTACCCGATGCTACTAGGCGTCTGCATCACCATCCAAACAGTGCACCGCCATATGCACTCGGTACCTCGTGTTACGGAATTTGAGTTGGCGTATTTCGTGAATGTATTAAGTCTTGAAGATTGAAGATGAAGAAACTTTGGATCGTATACCTCAATCTCAAGAAAGAAGAATTCAAAAGGATCAGGTACGTTTAACTAAAGAATTTTGATGATCCGAATACTTCTTATAGTGTAGAAACACCTGGAAGAGGTTTTAATTGCTTAAACATCAAAAACTGGACATGGGACATGTTCAGGATCCGGATCGTGGCTTGCAATCCGGATCCCGAAGGGTGTTGGTTCATACACTGGTTCAATCCGGATCGCAGCCTCCTCTGATCCGGATCCCGAACATTAGTTTTACCTGCTTGCTTCCTCGATCCGGATCAGGAACTGCAATCCGGATCCCGAACATGATGTTCTGGTAAAACTGTATGAACGATCCGGATCGGGGACTACGATCCGGATCCCGAACAAGCATTTTTCTGGAAACCGTCTTTTGTGCTTCTGCAATCCGGATCGCCAAATCCAATCCGGATCGCCGTCGGTAATTCTTTCCAGAAAAGGCTGTTTTTGATCCGTATATTCTTCCTAGGGTTTCTAACCTATAAATAGGCCCTGTATTCATTTCTAGGGCATCCGCATATCAGCTATTACAAAGAAAATAGCCGAAAAGAAAAATCCACATATATAGAGAAGAAAGGAAATCAATAGATTTATTCTATGTTTCTTCATCTATATTGATTGATTTGATTCTAGGTTTTCCATACTCACATTTTGAGTAGAATCAAATCAATGAATACTTAGATGGTATTTCCGATCTATCTTTAATCTAAGTATTCGGCGGATCATCACCACCCAAACAAACAACGATTTACCCCAAAATCGGCGCGTGGACTCGCGTGGCCTTGTGGATTCAAGGTGCAACCGCTCTCGTGGATTCGGAGCGAGGTACGTTCGTGGATTCGAAGCGTGCCACTGGGTGAAGACCGTGGATTCGGTCGGACGTCGTGGACTCGACGTTGGACGCTGTGGATTCAGCGTTGGGCGCGGATCGTGGATTCGAGAAGCGTCGTGGAGCGAGCGGGAAGATCTACTAGGAGCGTATGAAAAAGGTTGAGTCGTCTGTGAGTACGTATATCACCTTGTACGTGTGTTAATTCTAGTGGATTTCGCCGTGTTATCGGTCCCGTGGTTTTTTACTCCGGTTTGGAGTTTTTCCACGTAAAAATCTTGCGTGTTCTTTTATTTTTCCGCATTGGGTTTATTTGCGCAATGATTTTTTGAGTGTTTATTGTTTACACCTATTCACCCCCCTCTAGGTGTTTTTTCCCCTATTTAGATCCAATTACTTATAACCCAACAAGTGGTATCAGAGCGGGAATAGGGTTGTAAACAATGGTTGAAGGTGGAAACATCAATCGACCCCCTTTCTTTGATGGAACAAATTATGCGTACTGGAAAGTGCGGATGAAAGCCTTTTTAATTTCCATCGACGAAAGGGTGTGGCAATCAATTGAATTAGGATGGTCTAATCCAACTGAAATTTTAGATGATGTTCGCACCTTAAAACCTAGGTCGAAATGGACCAAGGAAGAGATAGACTTATCTTCTTACAATGGCAAAGGAATTAATGCTCTATTTAATGCTTTGTCACAAACTGAGTTCTCTCGCGTCTCGGCATGTGAGACTGCGAAAGAAATCTGGGATGTTCTTCAAGTTACGCATGAGGGAACTAACCTAGTGAAGATTCAGAAACTGCAAATGCTCACGAGCAAGTTTGACTCTATCTCTATGGCAGAGAATGAATCCTTCACTGACTATTACACACGATTGCAAGATATCGTAAACTCATGTGCTAACTTGGGAGAGAAGATTCCAGAATTTAAAGTTGTAAGAAAAATTCTAAGAACTCTTCCTGAACGATTTCGCCCGAAGGTCGCAGCCATTGAAACAATTAAACACCCGGACGAAATGCGTGTAGAAGAATTAGTAGGTGCTTTACAAACTTATGAAATGACATTTCCTACTAACTATTCTTCTGGAAAGGCATCCTCTTCTAAGTCTTCAGGTTACGCATTGAAAACAACTAAAGAAGAAGACGCGGATTCATCCTCCTCGGACGACGACGAGAACCTTTCTATGGAGGACTTTGAGAAGCAGCTCGCTCTCTTGACAAGGAAGTTTCGCCGCAACTTTCGAAGGGGTAATCCAAGCAAAACTCCATCCTTCGGAAAGTCGAAGAAAGGCAAGGGTTCTTCAACTTACAAGTCAAGGAAGCAAGAGAACTTCTCAAAGGATAAGAAAAGTTCTGAGGGACAAGTTCAGTGCTTCAAATGTCGAGGCTACGGCCACATTGCAACGGAGTGTCCCAACAAGAATCCGGCTAAGAAGAAAGCGATGCAAGTTGTTACTTGGGATGACAACTCCACGTCAAATGAGTCATCCTCAAGTGATGAAGAAGACAACGCGACAGCTTTCCACGCGTCCACTACATCTTCGCCCTTCATGTGCTTAATGGCAAGTACATCCGAGTCACTGTCCAACTCCTCTGTTGAAAAGATTGCAACGGACGATGAATCGGATGATTCTGAAGGTGAAGATTTTGCTCTAGCCTACCATAAGCTTTTGAGGGATTCAAAGAAACTGGCTAAGCAAAACAAGGGGTTGAAAGGGAGATTGCAGGATCTCGAAGAAGAAGTAAAAAGGGTAACCTCTCTCTCAACCGATCTTGAAGTGGAAAGGGATAATTTGATTAAAACAAATGTTTCCCTTCAAGAGTCCAATGAGCAACTCGAGAAGAATTATATGGATATGGTGAACAAAGCGAATTACTTCTTGAAGCTCAACGGCGAGGCTCGACAGGAAAAATTGGAAATGACGGAGACCATACGCCAACTGAAGGATGACTTAAAGAGATTTTCTTCTGGAAGGAGTAAGTTGGACAGACTTCTTGGTCTTGGTCAAAGAAATAAGTTCGGCCTCGGATACACTCAAACTGGAGACATTCCAAGTTCGAGTGGTACAGTATTTGTGCCTCAGTCGGTATCTCCTCCTCCGACACCGGAATTCACGACAAGCAACGACAACAACCTACTACATCTTCCTCGGATCGACAAGACCTAAGGTATGTTTTCGTTGTGGCATTTCAGGGCACATAAGGAGAAATTGCAAGACGGAAGCCAAACGCACACCTCAAGCACCTCTTGCAATGACTACCAAAAGGCTATTCCTCGAAAACAACTGCAACTCATTTGAAGGAAAAGAGCCTTGGTAGTACACCGCTCAAGACGACATCATCAAGGAGCAGCAATTCTTCAAGCAAGACGCTCTCACCTAGGAGATCAACTTCACGATCATTACCGACGCATTCCAAAAAGGTTTGGGTGCGCAAAGGTGAAATTTTCCCTGTCTTGCTACCAATGTTTCCTTGCATGCATATGATAGTTCGTCTTGGTACCTGGATAGCGGGTGTTCCCGTCATATGACCGGTGACAAAAACTGTTTTCAAACATTTGAGAAAAACTCCGGAGGACTTGTTGTTTTCGGAGATGGTCGGTCTTCCAAAATTGTTGGAAAGGGAACGGTAGCTATTCCAGATGGCCCGGTTCTAGATAATGTGTTATTTGTTCATGGCCTTAAGACTAACCTCATAAGCATAAGTCAACTTTGTGATAGTGGTTATTCAGTTAATTTTTCATCTGATAAATGCACTGTAACTGACATGAACCATGCTTTCTTTTTAAAGGGGGTTAGATCAGAAAACAATTGTTATGTAGTTCCTCATAAGATTTCTGAAAAATGTAACCTAGCATCTTTGAAAAATGAAACACTTTGGCATGAAAGGCTAGGTCACATAAACTTTAAGGAACTTGCTAGAATTTCGAATAAAGATGTGGTCAAGGGGGTTCCGAAACTTTCTTTTGAACAAAACCTTGTGTGTGGCGGTTGCCAAAAAGGAAAACAGTCTAGGACTGCACACAAGAACTTGAACCACATAGGTACAAAACGGCCTTTGGAACTTTTGCATATGGACTTAATGGGGCCAACTCGTCAACCATCTCTGGGAGGTAAATGGTATATTTTCTTATTGGTTGATGATTATTCTAGATATACTTGGGTAGCATTCTTAAAAGAAAAAGCTGATACCTTTGATTCTTTTCTCGAAATCTGCAATCGTATTATGACTGAAAAGAATGATAGGATTACTCGAGTTAGGAGTGATAGAGGTGGGGAATTCATAAATTCCAAATTCATTGATTTTTGCACTTCTAATGGCATTAAACATGAATTCTCTGCACCTTACACACCTCAACAAAATGGTGTAGTCGAGCGCAAAAACAGGGTCGTACAGGAAATGGCACGTGTTATGCTTCACAGCCGGAACTTACCTTTTTATTTTTGGGCTGAAGCGGTGAACACTGCTGTTTATGTTATTAATCGCGTGTATTTGCGCCCGGGGACATTGAATACACCATATGAACTTTGGTTTTGTAGAAAACCTAACATCAAATATTTTCGCATCTTTGGGAGTCGGTGTTTTATTTTACGTGATCGTGAGAATCTTGGAAAATTTGACTCTCGAAGTGACGAAGGGATTTTCTTAGGTTATTCTACAAACAGCAGAGCATATCGAGTTTTTAACTTAGAATCTAAGACGATCGTAGAATCGATAAATGTTAAGGTAGATGAAGCTTTTCACTTTGAATCTGAAAAATCTACCCTCGATATCTCTCTTGATGATGATACACCTGCTAATGCATCTTCTTCTAACAATTCTTTCGATAATAATGATGCATCTAACGGTTCTTCAAGTTTATCTGATGTGCAGGAATCATCTCGTGTACCTCCGTCTACTCCTCTACCTCAAACGTTACGCATCTCCAAGGATCACCCTGAATCGAACATCATTGGAGATCCACAAGAAGGAGTTAGAACACGGAGACAATTGGTTTGCGGATTTGCATGCTATGTATCTCAAATCGAACCAAGGAATGTTGATGAAGCTCTCCAAGATGACTACTGGATTAAAGCAATGCAGGAAGAGCTCCATCAATTCGAGCGAAACAAAGTCTGGGAATTGACGAAGCCTCCGAAGCAACACAATGTGATAGGTACCAAATGGATCTTCAAGAACAAGAAAAATGAAGAAGGTACTATCATCAGGAACAAAGCAAGGTTAGTTGCTCAAGGCTACTCTCAAGTAGAAGGTATAGACTTTGATGAAACTTTCGCCCCTGTAGCTAGACTCGAGTCCATTCGTATATTGTTTGCGATTGCTTGTCATTTTAAAATCAAATTATTTCAAATGGACGTTAAGAGCGCCTTTTTAAATGGGTTTTTAAATGAGGAAGTTTATGTGGCTCAACCGAAAGGTTTTGTGGATCATAAACTACCTAACCATGTTTTTCGTCTGAAAAAGGCTCTTTACGGTCTGAAACAAGCACCGCGAGCATGGTACGAAAGGTTGACAAAGCACCTTTTGGAAAAGGGCTACACTCGAGGGGGAGCTGACAGGACTCTCTTTGTGAAGCATTATCAAAACAATTTCATAGTTGCTCAAATCTATGTCGATGACATTGTTTTTGGCGCAACAAGAGATAATGATGCTTCCAAATTCGCGGAGACCATGGAAAGCGAATTTGAGATGTCCATGATGGGCGAATTGACTTATTTTCTTGGATTACAAGTTAAACAAAACGATGAAGGAATTCACTTGTGTCAATCCAAGTATGCACTGGAGTTGGTCAAAAAGTTTGATCTTGAAAATTCTAAGGATTTTCCAACTCCAATGGGAACTAGCCATAAGGGACTTGGAAGTGAATCACAAGTGAGAATGTAGACGAGAAACTGTATCGCAGTATGATTGGAAGTCTACTATATCTCACGGCTAGTCGCCCGGATATATCCTTCAGTGTTGGGATTTGTGCGAGATATCAATCAGCACCGAAGGAGGTTCACCTGAAAGCGGTGAAACGGATCATCCGATATATCAAAGGTACAATCAATTTCGGAATTTGGTATCCTATGGGAACGACTTTGGATATTGTTGGATACTCAGATGCCGATTGGGCTGGATCAGTGGATGACCGGAAAAGCACGAGTGGTGCATGCTTCTATCTTGGCCACTGCCTTGTTGCATGGCACAGTAAAAAGCAGAACTGCATAGCACTCTCGACTGCCGAAGCGGAGTACATTTCTGCAGGAAGTTGTTCAACCCAATTGATTTGGATGAAAAGCGTGTTGAGCGATTTCCGGATTTCAACATCTTCGGTAACCATTTTATGTGACAACACTAGTGCTATTAACATTTCTAAAAACCCTGTGTTGCACTCTAGAACAAAACATATTGAACTTAGATATCATTTTCTTAGAGAGCTAGTTGAATCAAACATTCTTCAACTGTCATATATTTCAACTGAGGATCAATTAGCTGATATCTTAACAAAACCTTTGGATCAAAAACGTTTTATTCACTTGCGTAAAGCAATTGGCATGCTTTCCTTGAAATAAACTCTTTTGAAACCTTTGCTTAGGTTAGGTTTTGTTTTTGTTTTTGTTTTGTTTTGTTCTTTATCTATGTTTTGTACATAGGACATTAATTGAGCATAAATCATAATTGACTTTAATTGCATCCTTTTATGTATTTAGAAATTTATTATGCATTTGATGTCATAATATTTCAATGTTGCAATGATCATTTACGTTAATTAAACCATCTTTTAAGTGATCAAAGTCAATTTCTCTCTCAATGATCTCTTGGTATAGTCATTATCATATTTGATTGCTTAGTCGAGTATGAATTCGAGATCAATGGTTTGGTTGAATACTTTATATATTAAATAATTGATAGCCAATTGAGGGGGAGTCAATGAAATGTAAAATGCTCAAAAGATGTGGAAAGAGTTACATCCCATGAGGAGTGTGAAAACTACCACCACATGGAGAAAATGAAAAAAAAATACTCCATGAATGAAAAGCAAATTTTTGTTTTGAAAATTGTTGATGAAATTCATATTGAAATACTTGACTCAGTCGTATTTCATGGTTGGTATAAGGTGGGATTTTTAGTAAAAGATGCTCAAAGAGCCACTCCTTCAACAGATTGTCTAGATATATTATCTAACTTATCTGGGATTTCAAACATCTATTGATCTTGGTACTTCATTTTCTTTACTAAAATTGATGATTTGATAAAGGCATTACACATAAGATCAGGATAGATGTAATTG
Organism: Tillandsia fasciculata; assembly: GCA_029168755.2. Lineage (NCBI taxonomy): Eukaryota > Viridiplantae > Streptophyta > Magnoliopsida > Poales > Bromeliaceae > Tillandsia > Tillandsia fasciculata. Next base: position 11,407,546 of record CM054948.1, read on the forward strand.
AAGTTGTTCAACTTTAAGTGTTTTAACTTTCGTAAATTTTCGTTTCATTTTTGGGTATTGTTGATAGATTTTGCATAATCTATTTCTTGTTGTATGAAACGATGTCTTTTGTTTAAAGTTGACATGGTAAAGTGCTTACATACTTTTTCTGGATTTTATGGAATTTTTCTGAATTTTTCTGGAGAAAAAGTTGAAGCCGATCCGGATCGGGGTAAGTGATCCGGATCCCGAACGCAGGATTCTTCCTGCGGGTAGCCGATCCGGATCACATTCTCGATCCGATCCGGATCACGGCTAGGGTTTTTATAAGAACAAAGAGGATTTGATTTCTTTTACCCTAATCTTTTGTTCTAAAATCTCTAGAGCTTCTCTCTCTAGATTTCTTGCATTTTGGAGCTTCCAAACTCAAAGTTCTTCGGATTCAAGTAAGTTTTATTGATCAAAACTCGGTTTTTCACAGTTTTTATGGTTTTTCATCAAACGTGAGTTGAAATCTTGAAACTTTTTCGTTTGTGAATGGTTTTTGATCAAATTTCTTTTGAAATAAGGACTCTGGGTCAATTAGTTTTGCTTTTATGCTGGGTTTTCTCAAGATAAACGAGTTTTTAGGCTTCGATTTCTAAAAATTCTGGTTTAGGGCATAAAAGAGGAATTTTTGAAAATCATGGAATTGATCTATTTTTAAAATTCTTTTTGGAAAACTAATTTGATTCTTGGCTTCTCTACATGATTATGATTGTCTAGGTACAATTTTTCAAATTTTTCAAAATTGACGATTTTTCATGTGTTCTTGAGTTGGTTTCACAGGACACTTTCTCTAAAACTCAAGGCACTAACGTCAATGGCACTCTCCTGGTTAATCCTGTTGTTAGTCACTATGGTGCACACCGTGCAACTGTTAAAAAGGAACAAGATAGCCCTCCTCGAGAAAGACAAAAACTGATGATAGCTCAGACTATGATGATGAAGAATGGGAAGAATTCTTCAAAGATGTTCAACAAAAAATTGATGAGGAGGATAGGCAGTATTGAAGAACAAAAGGCTAAAGAAGTCTGCCTCAACGACAAGACAATATACAAGACGAAAAAGTACCAGCATTCAGATTAATGAGCCTCTTACTAGAGCACGCTCACTTTCTGGAATTCTACAAACTGAATCTCCATGGGTTACGGGACAGAATGCACCATCTGCATCCACGCAGAATCCATCAACATCAAGGAGAAGGACTGCTGAAACAGATACATTGGATCCATTCGCAAGAACAGCAAAGACTCTCTGCTGAACAAGAAAAGTTGTCGAGAGAACTTCAGCTCATTTCATCTGAGCACAAGAAGATCAAGAAAAATTTTCAAGTATTTCAAAGATGCTTAAAGGATTTTAAGCAACTGAGCTGTACCAGTTCAGACACCTCAGACTGAACAAACTTTTTCTTTGTGCAGGATTTTTAGGTCTTAGTCTTATTGATATTTTTAGTTTAGTTCTCAGTTTGTGCATATTAATAGAACTTTTTTTTAACTCTCCTTACATTTGTAGCTTTGCTACGTTTTGGCTTTGTTTTGTGACAAAAAGGGGGAGAGAGTTAGAGAGAACTTGAACAATGATGAACAATGATGATGATGTGTAAATATGGTGAACATCAAGGTAAGTATGACTTCAACTCAACTTTGGTTTTTCTCTTGTGATTTGTGACATGCCTCTATACTAACTATTCGACTAACTATTTGGGCATGTAATATGACTAACAAGTTGATGTTGGACTAACATACTTTGACATTTGGTTTTCGATTGCTTAGAAGATATGTTGGTTTTAACTATGATTCTCTTACATATCTGAATTTTTCAAATGTCATGATGAGAATAAACTCTATCTCTGTAGTTGGTTTTGAATGTTTCAATTCTTGAGGTATCTAACGATTTTGTTTGTCAAGAATGCCTTCTGTGTGCAGAGATTACAGATGTCTAAGTCTAGAGTCTGTTCTAGGAGTTTATCTCATGTTTTTAATTTCTGGATCTCTTTTGTAAATTTTTGTTGTATGGTGATAGCAACAAAAATATCTTTTTGAATTTTCTTTTGTGGATTTGTGTTTTGTCACGAAACCGCCAAAGGGGGAGATTGTTACGGAATTTGAGTTGGCGTATTTCGTGAATGTATTAAGTCTTGAAGATTGAAGATGAAGAAACTTTGGATCGTATACCTCAATCTCAAGAAAGAAGAATTCAAAAGGATCAGGTACGTTTAACTAAAGAATTTTGATGATCCGAATACTTCTTATAGTGTAGAAACACCTGGAAGAGGTTTTAATTGCTTAAACATCAAAAACTGGACATGGGACATGTTCAGGATCCGGATCGTGGCTTGCAATCCGGATCCCGAAGGGTGTTGGTTCATACACTGGTTCAATCCGGATCGCAGCCTCCTCTGATCCGGATCCCGAACATTAGTTTTACCTGCTTGCTTCCTCGATCCGGATCAGGAACTGCAATCCGGATCCCGAACATGATGTTCTGGTAAAACTGTATGAACGATCCGGATCGGGGACTACGATCCGGATCCCGAACAAGCATTTTTCTGGAAACCGTCTTTTGTGCTTCTGCAATCCGGATCGCCAAATCCAATCCGGATCGCCGTCGGTAATTCTTTCCAGAAAAGGCTGTTTTTGATCCGTATATTCTTCCTAGGGTTTCTAACCTATAAATAGGCCCTGTATTCTTTTTCTAGGGCATCCGCAGTATCAGCTATTACAAAAGAAAATAGCCGAAAAGAAAAAATCCACATATATAGAGAAGAAAGGAAATCAATAGATTTATTCTATGTTTCTTCATCTATATTGATTGATTTGATTCTAGGTTTTCCATACTCACATTTTGAGTAGAATCAAATCAATGAATACTTAGATGGTATTTCCGATCTATCTTTAATCTAAGTATTCGGCGGATCATCACCACCCAAACAAACAACGATTTACCCCAAAATCGGCGCGTGGACTCGCGTGGCCTTGTGGATTCAAGGTGCAACCGCTCTCGTGGATTCGGAGCGAGGTACGTTCGTGGATTCGAAGCGTGCCACTGGGTGAAGACCGTGGATTCGGTCGGACGTCGTGGACTCGACGTTGGACGCTGTGGATTCAGCGTTGGGCGCGGATCGTGGATTCGAGAAGCGTCGTGGAGCGAGCGGGAAGATCTACTAGGAGCGTATGAAAAAGGTTGAGTCGTCTGTGAGTACGGTATATCACCTTGTACGTGGTTTAATTCTAGTGGATTTCGCCGTGTTATCGGTCCCGTGGTTTTTTACTCCGGTTTGGAGTTTTTCCACGTAAAAATCTTGCGTGTTCTTTTATTTTTCCGCATTGGGTTTATTTGCGCAATGATTTTTTGAGTGTTTATTGTTTACACCTATTCACCCCCCTCTAGGTGTTTTTTTCCCCTATTTAGATCCAATTACTTTTAACCCAACACCTCGGATCTATGAAGAAGTCCCTGAATAGCTTCTCCATCGCTGATAGCCACATCCCAATCTCCCAGGGCTGGGCATCCCGCCCCAAAAATCTAGGCAGTCCTCGCTGACAGAACTTGGTGAGTTTGTCAGCGATATCCTGCTCCTCCTCCGATGTCAAAGGCTGGATCGCTCCCGAAGCCCCGCTACTAGACGATGGTGCCGTCGGCACAGATGGTACAACTGGTGGTGCAGGGGCCTCAGAAATAGTCGAGGGCGGTGCCTTTCTCTGGGCAAGAAACTGATCTATCCTCTGCTCCTGTCGGCGAGTACTCTCAGCCAACTGGGCCACCAAGGCCCTCAACTCACTAAGCTCCAAAGGCCTGGACTGCTCCGGCTCATCCGGGGGTATAGGAGTACCCCGGGTAGGGATCTGACGTCGGGGAGTCATCCTGCCACAAGAAACCATACATCAGTAACAAAAATCACGCTCGACCCAATCTAGCGAAAGTCAAAGGCATCCCCCTATTCCTGTAACTTTATGTTGTCTGCAGCCAACATAATTGTCCACTAGAAATAGGATGCGCCAATCCCTCTTCGCTCACAGGAAGAGTCAACAAAATAAATCGCCAACTTTCGCAAAATATCATCCTAGGGTCTGCCCAAAAAGCCTAGGGTTTCCTAAGTCCCAACTAACCTATCCCTATGCTCTGATACCACCTAATCTGTCAAGCCCCGGGTGTAAACCAAAATCCGGGCCCGTCTACAGATCCGCCGTGCACACGGTATTTCCTGCGTACACGAAGCGCCGGTAACCTGCTCAGATATAAGAGATAATAAAAAAAAAAGAACATAAAATCAGAGCTGAACTAAAACTATTACATCTCAAACTAAAGCTGGAAATAAAGTAAGGAACAACTGTAAATAAATACAAGTAACTCTCCCAGCTCGCCACAAAAATACAAACAGCTGGCTAACGCCAGACCTAAAATAATGTACAATAAAATATGTCTGAGAAGATAGGGGGTACATCAAAAGTCCAGCTAGCGACTGTCGGGTGGACACTCTATCTAGTCCGCTATCCTCTAACCTCGATCTGATGCTGACTGCCCAGCAACTCCCGCAGAGGACTCTGCAAAACAAGGGAGAAACAAAGAAAAAAAGACGATGGGGGTGAGAACTACTATAAACACAGTAGCCTCCCCTAGTGGGTTAAGCCTAAACTCAGACGTGCCCACTAGGTCTACCAGAGGCAAAAAAGAAAGGAGAGGTGGTAAGCTATAAACAGTACTGCTGAAAAGAAAATGAAGCTACCACTACGATGCCTCTAAATGCAGAGCCAGAAAGATGTAACTATAAGAATGCATTGGCGAATGTGCCTGACTGTATAAATCCTATCTAACGACCAGTAAAAACTGGCACTGCCTGCTCTGCTGTCGAACTCTTCTGCGGGAATACTGACCGACTACTGATCGGTACGGTCGCATCCCAAAATAGGTAACAGACTGACTACTGCCCGGTACGGTCGCACCCAAAATAAGTAACAGACCGACTACTGTCCGGTACGGTCGCACACTCCGGAGTGGCACTCGAGGGGAGCGACCCACACGAGTAAAGAAATCATGTCTCACAAGTACAGTAACCATGTCTCAATATCTCACTGTAGCAGGACTGGATCACGACAATGATCGAAGTGGAAAAAATCCTCCACTAAAGATACCCCGATCCCCCAATCTAATGCAATAATACTCAATAAGTAGGAAAACTCCATCCACTAGAGAAATCCGATCCCAATCTGATGCAAAGATAAACATCCGGTCAACCGCCCAATGTCCGCGGTCGCCGCAACACCCCACAACCCACAATCTGGTATGACAAATCCACTCAATAAACCCGGCTACACTATCCTACAACCCTGCTCAACTCGAGCAATACCACAAGTATCATAAATAAAGGAGAAAAGGTGACCACATGGTTTCTCCTAAGTCAAATTCCAATGATAGTGTAGCAGAAAAAGGTGGCCTAACTAGATGTCCATACAAGCATGCAACTATCCTCAGATGAAAGTAGGGAATTCGCTATCCACTGTTCTAACATACAACTGCTCATGCTGTTCCAGATAATTAAATACTTTAACAGGAGTGATTATGGCATAATGATCATGTCCAATTACCAATGTCTCAATCCCCGCAAACCTACAAAACAGTGAACTACTGCATAATGGATCGCACCCGGTGTAAATAACAACATCCAAAAACAGCATTTACTGTTTTTCCAAACAGCACGAAAAATGAGGAAATTCACCTCGGTACTATCCTCAAAAAAATTCGAAAAAACCACCATTGCGATTCTCGCGACGAGTAGATGAAAAACGAGTACTTACTCGTCCCGTTCCGACACCTGTAGGCCAAGATACAAATTAATCATCGCGGTACACGCGAAACTTCCAACGATCAAAAGTCAGCCGTACTCTGTCCAGAAAAAGTACAATTTTCACCTTCGAAGCAACCTTCAGAAAAATCCGGAAAAAATATGATGATGTTCCTTGCGACGCGTAGATATAAATCGAGTATTTGCACTCCTCGTTCCGACTCTCGGTTACTGAGAAAACCCACAAAAACCCCGGTGCTGTCCATAATCCATCACAGAATAAGAGGTCACAGAAATGATCCAAAAAGTCCAAGAAAATCTCGAAATACAGGGAAGCTGAATATACAAAAGTCAAAGCTCTACCTGTCGTGAAAACGTGGGTGCAAGAATCACCCAAAAATTCTTTCCGGGTAGCCCAGGGGAGTCCTCGGACAGAAACGCGACGAAAAGGGCAAATAAGGAAGGTGCGTCGAAGTGCGCCGAGAAAATGCAAATCTCGAAGTTCGTGCCACCAAAAATTCCAGGGATGCTTCAGTGTATGCAGCACAGGGTGGTGAAGATTTTCACTAAAGAGCTCTCTATCAAAATCCGAGGAGAAAAGGAGCTAAAGAGCAAGTTCTGGGCCTATTTATAGGCCCAAATGAACAATTCCAATAATACCCGGCATGTCCCCACTTTCGGGCACTCGGCCCACATTCGGGCGCCCGAAAGTGCTGAGGATCGGCCCGCGAATTGCGCCCGAATCCGCCAGGGTGTGACACGTGTCCCCCGAACACGGAACATCGGTGCAAGCATGCCAGGGGACGACACGTGTCCCGCGCCCGGTCAACCGGGTAGGTGGCGCCCGCCAATGGATGGGCGCCACGTGGCCAGCCCGCGCGACCCGCCGACCGGTCGCACGCCTCGCCGGCCGCACCGCCTGTCACGCCCCGGGTGTAAACCAGAACCCGGGCTCATCTACAGATCCGCCGTATACACGAAATTTCCCGTGTACACGAAGTGCTGGTAACCTGCTCAAATATAGATGATATAATAAAAGAGCATAAACAGAGCTAAACTAGAGCTAATACATCTCAGATAAAGCAGAAAAGTAAAGTGCATAAAGTAAACTCTCAATAATACAAATATCTCTCCCAGCTCACAGATCAAATACAACCAGCTGGTCGCAGCCGGACCCAAAAGAAATGAAAAGCAGAGTATCTGAGAGTATCAGGGGTACATCTACTGACTGAACTGGTGCCTGGGTAGACCGCTATCTAATCCGCGATCCTCTTACCTCGGTCCGCTGAGGAGGGTCCCGCAACTCCCGCAGACGACTCTGCAAAACAAAGGGGAAGAGAAAGGAGAAAGCAGTGGGGGTGAGAACTACTGTAAACAGCAGCCTCCCCCTAGTGGGTAGACCTCAACTCAAATGTGCCCACTAGGACTACAAGAGGTGGAAAAGATGAACAAAGGTGGTAAGCTGTAAATAAAACTGCTGATGATGAATAGAGCTACCACTACATGCCTCTAATGAGCTAACTGATAGTATAGCTATATGTATGCATCAGAATGTAAATGCCTGCCTGCCTAGACCCAATCGATACACCAGTAAGCACTGGTACTGCCTGCTCTGCCTGCCTGCCTGCCTGCCAAATCGGGTATGCTGGCCAACGCATAACACCGATAGGGGATGAGAGTCCCGAGGACTCGAAGCCTGTAAAACGCACACTCCGGAGTGGCACTCGAGGGGAGCGACCCACACGAGTATAATGCCTGGGTAACAAGTACCAAATCAGCAGGACTGGATCATGACTCTGATCAAGGTGGAAAACCCATCCACTAAAAGAAATCCAAATCCTCTATCCCAATCTGATGCAATAACCACTGTCCGGTCAACCGCCAAAGATCCGCGGTTGCCGCAATGCCCTGCCCTCACAGCCTGCCTGTCCCAAAACCCACAACTGTCTGACTACACTATCCCAGCCCCTGCTCGAACCCGAGCGCACTATTCCCCAAATGTAGACAAAAGAAGAGAAAAGTATGGTTTCTCCTAAGTCAATTCCAGCATGATAGTGTAGCAGAAAAAGGTGGCCTAACTAAATGTCCATACACGCATGCAAAGTCCTTTATCATTATTAAACATGATTCAAGTGTTCTAGTTCTCACAGAGTAGAGATATGCCGTTTGAATAAACTTCCATTTTACTAAGTTGCCCCAAAATAGTTTATGTATATGTAAAAGAGGTCCCGTCATGCATATACAACATATCCATTTTAACAAAGCTCTTCCCATGGTTTTAAGCGACATATTAATTACAAGAATTAACCATTAATCAACACTTAGTCCTTTTGAAGTCACAAACTCTAGTTATAAGTCCAATTCCCAAATTAGTATGCCATATTCATTTTACCGGTTCTTTAACAATGTAACATAGTAGCAACTCAAATAGGCCTAGTGGGGACATCACAGGTAGGAGGTTAAACAACGGTACCCACCTCGAGCGCTAAATCCAAGTCCTGACAGCGAAGTCCGCGCTCGATCCTCAACAGTCCCCGCAACACTGCGCCATAAATCCCAAAGAATACACACATAATTACTATCCAAGTTAAATCCCAAAATCTGTCCCCAAATCAGATTAACAGTTCAGCCATTTTCACCTGCGAAACGTGCCCACAAATTCCCAGAAAAATACCACTGCGATCTACGCGACGAACCGGTCGAAACGAGTACCTGCACGTTTTCCCACGATTTTTCTATGCTGAGAACCAAAATCGACAAGAGGACCACCTCGAACAATATTTTCACCCAAAAACTGAGCTACAAAGTTCTGTAAAAAGGGGTTCTCACCTTCAGGGAAATTCCACAAAATTCCACAAAAATTCAGAGAGGTTCCTTGTGATGAGTAGATGCAAATCCCCTTTTGAATCGCCTCAATCCGATGTCCGGTTGCGGAGATATCCCCAAAACAATACTGTGCTGTCCAAAATTCCACCCCAGAAAATGAGGTCACAAGATGACCCGAAAAACCATGAAAACCTCGGAATGGGGGAAAATCAGTAGAAATAAGAAATGTAGCCCTACCTGTTACGAAGACGATGGCGCAAGAATCGCTGAAAAATACTGCCTGGTTAGCTCGGGGGAGCTAAAACACTGTCGCTGCGCCGAAGAAGAATCCAGGAATGCAACGTCGCGCCGCGCCGAAAAATCCAAATCTCGAAGTGCGTGCCACCACAGATCCTCAAACTTCACCAGGAGATGGAGAACTCGAAGGGGAGCAACTTTGCTGAAGACACCTTGGTGAGAAGAGGCTCGGAAATGGTGGAAAAAGTGAGAAGAATAGGGCTCGGGTTGCTTATATAGGCCAAAAGAAACAAATCCAAAAATACCACCTATATCCCCACTTCCGGGCGCCCGGATTTTTCCGGGCGTGAACAGTGTTGGGCCGGGCCCAACACTGTAGCAGCCCGGAAGATCCCTGGGCCTCCACGTCGCCCACAAAACAGCAAACAGCGGACTCAGCCGCTCACACCGCGACGCGTGGCCTCCTCCAAGCTCGACACGTGTCCCCTGGGCTACAGTACTGCCGCGCCTGCGCGCCTGCCCGCGCCAGCTGCCCATCCTGCCCGCACAGTTGACCGGCCAATAGGGAAGCGCCACGTGTCCTGCCTCTGACCGGTGCACCCGGTGCACGAACCTCCCTGAACCGCACCAATAGTGAGCTGCCACGTGTCCACCCCGGTGCACCGTGCACCAATGCCCAACCATCCTGCTCCCTGAACCGAGTGCTGTGAACCAGCCAACCAGATCATGCCACGTGGCACCGCCTCGGTGCACGCCCGTGCCGTGGACCCCGCACCTGCCCGCGCCCTCAGCGCCTGCCCGCGGCCGCGCGCCGCCTGCCCGCCGCCCTCCGCCGCCTTCCGCCGCCGCCGTCCGCCGCCGGCGATCGCCGGAATTACTGTTCCGGCGGTGAACAGTAACCGAAGCTCCAAAAAATGCAGTAAATAGTCCATCTGAAGTGTTTTCGCGCGCTGAATCCGAATTTGACGTCCGTTTCGCCAAATTCTCACTCTAAAAATTGCCGAAAGCCCCCGAAAAAGTATTCTTAGTCCGAAATTCGCGCCGAGCCCAAACTTAATATCCGATTTGCGCGAAAGCACTTCTAAACATCCGACGGGGTCCCCCGATCACCCGCGTGATCCATTTTAAGCCCGGAGTCCATCACTGGTGTCCAATCGTGCCCCGAACACTTCCAGCACACCGCGTAGGCCTCTAGTAGCCATCCCAATGCACCGCAACAACTCTGCGGAGATCCAGGTCATCACATCCTCCCCCACTAAAAGAAAGTTTCGTCCTCGAAACTAGAGTCATTCCTCAACACGGAATCTCAACCGACAGGGGGGGTAAATATCCAGTCATCCACCACTCAAGCTCCCAAAACTACCAAATACCTCATCCAGAGACGCGATGCAATCCTTGGGTCTCTAACCAGAACGGAACAAAGGAGAACACTCCAGAGGACCACGCCACCTCAACAAGGTACAGCTGGGCTAACTGCTCGGCCATCAAGTAGTCTGCATCGGTACAAGCATCTGCCCCTCCCAGGGCCTCAGATAACCCAACCACGAGTCCATCGGCACAAACGCTCGATCCAAGTACCTCCGTACTCCCAAGGTATCCGATATAAGTCCCCCAACTGGTCTCAGAACCTCAGATCTCTAAACCAAAACCGTCGGGATGTAGAAGCAATCATCACTCAGCCAGGAGCAGTCGAGAGAACCAGATCGCAAATCCATCTTCGCGAAGATCTACTATCCTTGCAACTGGTAAATCAAATCCTCCAAGCTTGGCAGAAGGGTGCTAGCTCCCGATAACCACTTCAACAAATTCTTAAGGGTCCTCACAAAGCCGAAGCGAACCAACCTCCCACAACTCGAATAGCACCGGCGCCCCCAAAGGTGCCACACTTGGCCTGACACAAATCCAACACATCAAATTCCGGAGTTGGGTCCTCAAACCCTAAACTGGTGTCATGCCAAACAACTCCGATAGGAGAACAGCTAGAAACTCACAACCCAAAAAGGGGTATCACCAAGTCCTGATGCCGCCGCAGGTCCCTCAAACATACCAGCAAACAAGCTACTCACCCGCTACGAGACATCCGCCTCGCTCACAAGGTCAAAACCAAGAAGCGCAGATACTCCCAAGCAACCCAGGTACACCAACACCTCCAGGCCTGGCTCTCACAAGAACCGTCCTCGCGGCATAATCAGCTGCCGCGAAAAGAAAACAACCGAGCCCGCCTAACCGTCCTAAGTACCAAACCAAGCCCCACAACTAGGTCAAGGCCATCAGGCCTACAGGTAAAACCAAGAACTCAACTGCACTGGGCAGGACCCACAACACGTCCCTATGTGCTAAAGATCGGGAATACGACCTCCCGAACACCCGGTAACCGTCCTACCCTTAACCCAATGCAAGGAAGTACATGCACTCCTAACAAATGACTAGGATGCCCAAATGCAATACAATGCACAAACAATGCCGGTAAATACAGTAAAACCTGTTGGGTCATAAGTAATGGATCTAAATAGGGAAAAAACACCTAGAGGGGGGTGAATAGGTGTAAACAATAAACACTCAAAAATCGTTGCGCTATAAAACCCAATGCGGAAAAATAAATGAACACGCAAGATTTTTACGTGGAAAAACTCCAAACCGGAGTAAAAAACCACGGGACCGATAACACGGCGAAATCCACTAGAATTAACACACGTACAAGGTGATATACCGTACTCACAGACGACTCAACCTTTTTCATACGCTCCTAGTAGATCTTCCCGCTCGCTCCACGACGCTTCTCGAATCCACGATCCGCGCCCAACGCTGAATCCACAGCGTCCAACGTCGAGTCCACGACGTCCAACCGAATCCTCGGTCTTCACCCAGTGGCACGCTTCGAATCCACGAACGTACCTCGCTCCGAATCCACGAGAGCGGTTGCACCTTGAATCCACAAGGCCACGCGAGTCCACGCGCCGATTTTGGGGTAAATCGTTGTTTGTTTGGGTGGTGATGATCCGCCGAATACTTAGATCAAAGATAGATCGGAAATACCATCTAAGTATTCATTGATTTGATTCTACTCAAAATGTGAGTATGGAAAACCTAGAATCAAATCAATCAATATAGATGAAGAACCATAGAATAAATCTAATGATTTCCGTTCTTCTCTATATATGTGGATTTTTCTTTCGGCTATTTTTCTTTTTTACCGATGTATATAGATACATAGCCGATGCTGCGGATGCCCTAGAAATGAATAAGAGGGCTATTTATAGGTTAGAAACCCTAGGAAGAATATTCGGATCAAAAACAGCCTTTTCTGGAAAGAATTACCGACGGCGATCCGGATTGGATTTGACGATCCGGATTGCAGAAGCACAAATGACGGTTTCCAGAAAATTGCTTGTTCGGGATCCGGATCGTAGTCCACGATCCGGATCGTTCATACAGTTTTACCAAAACATCAATGTTCGGGATCCGGATTGCAATTCCTGATCCGGATCGTTCAAGCAAATAGGTAAAACTATGTTCGGGATCCGGATCATGGAATGCTGCGATCCGGATTGAACCAGTGTATGAACGAACACCCTTCGGGATCCGGATTGCAAGCCACGATCCGGATCCTGAACATGTCCCATGTCCAGTTTTTGATGATTAAGCAATTAAAACCTCTTCCAGGTGTTTCTACACTATAAGAAGTATTCGGATCATCAAAATTCTTTAGTTAAACGTACCTGATCCTTTTGAATTCTTCTTTCTTGAGATTGAGGTATATGATCCAAAGTTTCTTCATCTTCAATCTTCAAGACTTAATACATTCACGAAATACGCCAACTCAAATTCCGTAACAATCTCCCCCTTTGGCGGTTTCGTGACAAAACACAAATCCACAAAAGAAAATTCAAAAAGATATTTTTGTTGCTATCACCATACAACAAAAATTTACAAAAGAGATCCAGAAATTAAAAACATGAGATAAACTCCTAAGACAGACTCTAGACTTAGACATCTGTTATCTCTGCACACAGAAATCATTCTTGACAAAAGAAATCGTTAGATACCTCAAGAATTGAAACATACAAAACCAAGTACAGAGATAGAGTTTATTCTCATCATGACATTTGAAAAATTCAGATATGTAAAAGAATCATAGTTAAAACCAACATATCTTCTAAGCATTCAAAAACCAAATGTCAAAGTATGTTAGTCCAACATCAACTTGTTAGTCATATTACATGCCCAAATAGTTAGTCGAATAGTTAGTAGGAGCATGCAACAAATCACAAATAAAAACCAAAGTTGAGTTGAAGATACTTACCTTAATGTTCACAATCATTGTTCATTGTTCAAAGTTCTCAAAGTTCTCTCTAACTCTCTCCCCCTTTTTGTCACAAAACAAAGCCAAATAATTACAAAACCAAAGGAAGGTGAGAAAGATAAACAAACAAGAAAAGTCCAAGACCTGCAAAAGAAAAAGATAAGATCAGAACAAAACTTATTCCTCAGAGTCAGAATCATCGGATGTTGTGCATCCCATTTTAGCAAACATCTTCTTCACAAGTTTCTTCACAGATGAGACCGACTTATTTAGAGTGATTTGTGAAGCTGTGAGGATTTCCATCTCGTTTTTCATAACTTGAAGGTCTCCTCTCATTTCAGTGAACTCAGCAGATATACGTTCCTGCTCATCTGAAAGCCGCTTTTGTTCTTTAAAAATTGAGGTGACAGAGGCATCATCGTCAGAGGTGGATGGAGGTGCCTGCTGTGAAGGAGGAACTGGGGCTGTGGAAGTGGCCGCTTGTGGTCGAGCTCGTTGTCGAATTGGAGGAGATGGGGGATCATCTTGCTTTGTTGACAAAGACTTGACAATGGTTGTCTCATTTATTGTCCCCAAACTATACATGTAGGAGCTTGCGCTTGTATCCACTTTAAACTTTTTAAGGATGCGCATGATAATCATTGGGTATGGTAGTCGCTCTGTGGGGTGAGAGTGTTCGACATACCGCGTCATCCTATGCCAAATGAGATAAGGAATGTTCAAATTTGCTCCCATCAATGCAGTCGGATTGTCAAGAAGATAGAGAAAGAGCATTCTATCCCATCGAAGGACTTTCGTGTTCATGTTGGGAAGAATGTTGTAGCAGACAATGAAGTTTATGTACTTGTACTCTTTCTTAAGTTCCTTGGAGAAAACAGAATTTCCGGCAGACAAAGTGTCCGGAACGCAGATTCCATTTACTACAACTCTCCATGAGTTGGTGTTGAAGTTTTGAGTCTTGAGGTAGTGGAGTCCATCAGATCTTGCTTTCATATTAAGCACCTCTCCAATCAGTTGGGGAGTGACTTTGATCTTGATACCTTTCACCACGGTATGAAATTCGCGTCGTCCGTCCTCATGATCCATTAGACCCGTAGCATTCTGGTAAAACATGCGAACCGAGTGCGGGCAATACCCAGTTGACTCGGGAAAGTTGCAAATTGGACCGAGGCCAGCTTGATTAAACAACCTCCCAAACTCTGGAGAGCGTTCCATCATTGGTTTGGTATTGACATGTCTCTCACCAATGCAATCTCTTTTCTCAAAATCCTTGATTCTTGTGGAGCTAATGAATTCCGGAGGAGGAGGCTGGCTAGCGATAGGTTCGTTGATCGAAATGCCCGGAGCACTACCTCTTTTCCTCGCACCAGTTTTCATCCTTTTTCCAGTTTGTGTGGGCTCCATTGGTGCTTTCCCTTTCTCAGCTGCTGTCGGAGGAGGCTTAGCCTTGGGGGCATCAGCAAGAGCCTTTCCTTTTGAGACAGTAGGAACAGGTGCTTCTATTTCGATGTTGTCCCAGTCAATTGACTCCGTTTCCGAATCCGTGTCGGAATCATTCGCAGCTCGCTTGGTTCTCTTTGCTTTCTTAGCTTTGGCAGTGTCCTTAACATGGACCATTGCAGCAAGTAGGAAAATGATCCAGGTGATCACCATTGCTGTAGTGCTTGAGTTTAAAAGTGTCCTGTTCAAACCAACTCAAGAACACATGAAAAATCGTCAATTTTGAAAAAATTTGAAAAATTGTACCTAGACAATCATAATCATGTAGAGAAGCCAAGAATCAAATTAGTTTTCCAAAAAGAATTTTAAAAATAGATCAATTCCATGATTTTCAAAAATTCCTCTTTTATGCCCTAAAACAGAATTTTTAGAAATCGAAGCCTAAAAACTCGTTTATCTTGAGAAAAACCAGCATAAAAGCAAAACTAATTGACTCAGAGTTCTTATTTCAAAAGAAATTTGATCAAAAACCATTCACAAACGAAAAAGTTTCAAGATTTCAACACACGTTTGATGAAAAACTGTAAAAACCGAGTTTTGATCAATAAAACTTACTTGAATCCGAAGAACTTTGAGTTTGGAGGCACCACGAAGCAAGAAATCTAGAGAGAGAAGCTCTAGAGATTTTAGAACAAAAGATTAGGGTAAAAGAAATCAAATCCTCTTTGTTCTTATAAAAACCCTAGCCGTGATCCGGATCGGATCGAGAATGTGATCCGGATCGGCTACCCGCAGGAAGAATCCTGCGTTCGGGATCCGGATCACTTACCCCGATCCGGATCGGCTTCAACTTTTTCACCAGAAAAAAATTCAGAAAAATTCTATAAAATCCAGAAAAAGTATGTAAGCACTTTACCATGTCAACTTTAAACAAAAGACATCGTTTCATACAACAAGAAATAGATTATGCAAAATCTATCAACAATACCCAAAAATGAAACGAAAATTTACGAAAGTTAAAACACTTAAAGTTGAACAACTTCAATTACATCTATCCTGATCTTATGTGTAATGCCTTTATCAAATCATCAATTTTAGTAAAGAAAATGAAGTACCAAGATCAATAGATGTTTGAAATCCCAGATAAGTTAGATAATATATCTAGACAATCTGTTGAAGGAGTGGCTCTTTGAGCATCTTTTACTAAAAATCCCACCTTATACCAACCATGAAATACGACTGAGTCAAGTATTTCAATATGAATTTCATCAACAATTTTCAAAACAAAAATTTGCTTTTCATTCATGGAGTATTTTTTTTCATTTTCTCCATGTGGTGGTAGTTTTCACACTCCTCATGGGATGTAACTCTTTCCACATCTTTTGAGCATTTTACATTTCATTGACTCCCCCTCAATTGGCTATCAATTATTTAATATATAAAGTATTCAACCAAACCATTGATCTCGAATTCATACTCGACTAAGCAATCAAATATGATAATGACTATACCAAGAGATCATTGAGAGAGAAATTGACTTTGATCACTTAAAAGATGGTTTAATTAACGTAAATGATCATTGCAACATTGAAATATTATGACATCAAAACATAATAAATTTCTAAATGCATAAAAGGATGCAATTAAAGTCAATTATGATTTATGCTCAATTAATGTCCTATGTACAAAACATAGATAAAGAACAAAACAAAAACAAAAACAAAACCTAACCTAAGCAAAGGTTTCAAAAAGGTTATTTCAAGGAAAGCATGCCAATTGCTTTACGCAAGTGAATAAAACGTTTTTGATCCAAAGGTTTTGTTAAGATATCGGCTAATTGATCCTCAGTTGAAATATATGACAGTTGAAGAATGTTTGATTCAACTAGCTCTCTAAGAAAATGATATCTAAGTTCAATATGTTTTGTTCTAGAGTGCAACACAGGGTTTTTTGAAATGTTAATAGCACTAGTGTTGTCACATAAAATGGTTACCGAAGATGCTGAAATCCGGAAATCGCTCAACACGCTTTTCATCCAAATCAATTGGGTTGAACAACTTCCTGCAGAAATGTACTCCGCTTCGGCAGTCGAGAGTGCTATGCAATTCTGCTTTTTACTGTGCCATGCAACAAGGCAATGGCCAAGATAGAAGCATGCACCACTCGTGCTTTTCCGGTCATCCACTGATCCAGCCCAATCGGCATCTGAGTATCCAACTATATCCAAAGTCGTTCCCATAGGATACCAAATTCCGAAACTGATTGTACCTTTAATATACCGGATGATCCGCTTCACCGCTTTCAGGTGAACCTCCTTCGGTGCTGATTGATATCTCGCACAAATCCCAACACTGAAGGATATATCCGGGCGACTAGCCGTGAGATATAGTAGACTTCCAATCATACTGCGATACAGTTTCTCGTCTACATTCTCACTATGTGATTCACTTCCAAGTCCCTTATGGCTAGTTCCCATTGGAGTCGGAAAATCCTTAGAATTTTCAAGATCAAACTTTTTGACCAACTCCAGAGCATACTTGGATTGACACAAGTGAATTCCTTCATCGTTTTGTTTAACTTGTAATCCAAGAAAATAATTCAATTCGCCCATCATGGACATCTCAAATTCGCTTTCCATGGTCTCCGCGAATTTAGAAGCATCATTATCTCTCGTTGCTCCAAAAACAATGTCATCAACATAGATTTGAGCAACTATGAAATTGTTTTGATAATGCTTCACAAAGAGAGTCCTGTCAGCTCCCCCTCGAGTGTAGCCCTTTTCCAAAAGGTGCTTTGTCAACCTTTCGTACCATGCTCGCGGTGCTTGTTTCAGACCGTAAAGAGCCTTTTTCAGACGAAAAACATGGTTAGGTAGTTTATGATCCACAAAACCTTTCGGTTGAGCCACATAAACTTCCTCATTTAAAAATCCATTTAAAAAGGCGCTCTTAACGTCCATTTGAAATAATCTGATTTTAAAATGACAAGCGATCGCAAACAATATACGAATGGACTCGAGTCTAGCTACAGGGGCGAAAGTTTCATCAAAGTCTATACCTTCTACTTGAGAGTAGCCTTGAGCAACTAACCTTGCTTTGTTCCTGATGATAGTACCTTCTTCATTTTTCTTGTTCTTGAAGATCCATTTGGTACCTATCACATTGTGTTGCTTCGGAGGCTTCGTTAATTCCCAGACTTTGTTTCGCTCGAATTGATGGAGCTCTTCCTGCATTGCTTTAATCCAGTAATCATCTTGGAGAGCTTCATCAACATTCCTTGGTTCGATTTGAGATACATAGCATGCAAATCCGCAAACCAATTGTCTCCGTGTTCTAACTCCTTCTTGTGGATCTCCAATGATGTTCGATTCAGGGTGATCCTTGGAGATGCGTAACGTTTGAGGTAGAGGAGTAGACGGAGGTACACGAGATGATTCCTGCACATCAGATAAACTTGAAGAACCGTTAGATGCATCAACATTATTATCGAAAGAATTGTTAGAAGAAGATGCATTAGCAGGTGTATCATCATCAAGAGAGATATCGAGGGTAGATTTTTCAGATTCAAAGTGAAAAGCTTCATCTACCTTAACATTTATCGATTCTACGATCGTCTTAGATTCTAAGTTAAAAACTCGATATGCTCTGCTGTTTGTAGAATAACCTAAGAAAATCCCTTCGTCACTTCGAGAGTCAAATTTTCCAAGATTCTCACGATCACGTAAAATAAAACACCGACTCCCAAAGATACGAAAATATTTGATGTTAGGTTTTCTACAAAACCAAAGTTCATATGGTGTATTCAATGTCCCCGGGCGCAAATACACGCGATTAATAACATAAACAGCAGTGTTCACCGCTTCAGCCCAAAAATAAAAAGGTAAGTTCCGGCTGTGAAGCATAACACGTGCCATTTCCTGTACGACCCTGTTTTTGCGCTCGACTACACCATTTTGTTGAGGTGTGTAAGGTGCAGAGAATTCATGTTTAATGCCATTAGAAGTGCAAAAATCAATGAATTTGGAATTTATGAATTCCCCACCTCTATCACTCCTAACTCGAGTAATCCTATCATTCTTTTCAGTCATAATACGATTGCAGATTTCGAGAAAAGAATCAAAGGTATCAGCTTTTTCTTTTAAGAATGCTACCCAAGTATATCTAGAAAATCATCAACCAATAAGAAAATATACCATTTACCTCCCAGAGATGGTTGACGAGTTGGCCCCATTAAGTCCATATGCAAAAGTTCCAAAGGCCGTTTTGTACCTATGTGGTTCAAGTTCTTGTGTGCAGTCCTAGACTGTTTTCCTTTTTGGCAACCGCCACACACAAGGTTTTGTTCAAAAGAAAGTTTCGGAACCCCCTTGACCACATCTTTATTCGAAATTCTAGCAAGTTCCTTAAAGTTTATGTGACCTAGCCTTTCATGCCAAAGTGTTTCATTTTTCAAAGATGCTAGGTTACATTTTTCAGAAATCTTAGAGGAACTACATAACAATTGTTTTCTGATCTAACCCCCTTTAAAAAGAAAGCATGGTTCATGTCAGTTACAGTGCATTTATCAGATGAAAAATTAACTGAATAACCACTATCACAAAGTTGACTTATGCTTATGAGGTTAGTCTTAAGGCCATGAACAAATAACACATTATCTAGAACCGGGCCATCTGGAATAGCTACCGTTCCCTTTCCAACAATTTTGGAAGACCGACCATCTCCGAAAACAACAAGTCCTCCGGAGTTTTTCTCAAATGTTTGAAAACAGTTTTTGTCGCCGGTCATGTGACGGGAACAACCGCTATCCAGGTACCAAGACGAACTATCATATGCATGCAAGGAAACATTAGAAGCAAGACAGGGGAAAATTTCACCTTTGCGCACCCAAACCTTTTTGGAATGCGTCGGTAATGATCGTGAAGTTGATCTCCTAGGTGAGAGCGTCTTGCTTGAAGAATTGCTGCTCCTTGATGATGTCGTCTTGAGCGGTGTACTACCAAGGCTCTTTTCCTTCAATTGAATTGCAGTTGATTTTCGAGGAATCGCCTTTTTGGTAGTCATTGCAAGAGGTGCTTGAGGTGTGCGTTTGGCTTTCGTCTTGCAATTTCTCCTTATGTGCCCTGAAATGCCACAACGAAAACATACCTTGATTCTTGTCGATTCCGAGGAAGATGTAGTAGGTTTGTTGTCGTTGCTTGTCGTGAACACCGGTGTCGGAGGAGGAGATACCGACTGAGGCACAAAAACAGTCCCACTCGAACTTGGAATGTCTCCAGTTTGAGTGTATCCGAGGCCGAACTTATTTCTTTGACCAAGACCAAGAAGTCTGTCCAACTTACTCCTTCCAGATGAAAATCTCTTTAAGTCATCCTTCAGTTGGCGTATGGTCTCTGTCATTTCCAATTTTTCCTGTCGAGCCTCGCCGCTGAGCCTCAAGAAGTAATTCGCTTTGTTCACCATATCCATATAATTCTTCTCGAGTTGCTCATTGGACTCTTGAAGGGAAACATTAGTCTTAATCAGATTATCCCTTTCCACTTCAAGATCGGTTGAGAGAGAGGTTACCCTTTTTACTTCTTCTTCGAGATCCTGCAATCTCCCTTTCAACCCCTTGTTTTGCTTAGCCAGTTTCTTTGAATCCCTCAAAAGTCTGTGGTAGGCTAGAGCAAAATCTTCACCTTCCGAATCATCTGATTCATCGTCCGTTGCAATCTTTTCAACAGTGGAGTTGGACAGGAATCGGATGTACTTGCCATTAAGCACATGAAGGGTGAAGATGTAGTGGACGCGTGGAAAGCTGTCGCGTTGTCTTCTTCATCACTTGAGGATGACTCATTTGACGTGGAGTTGTCATCCCAAGTAACGACTTGCATCGCTTTCTTCTTAGCCGGATTCTTGTTGGGACATTCCGTTGAAATGTGGCCGTAGCCTCGACATTTGAAGCACTGAACTTGTCCCTCTGAACTTTTCTTATCCTTTGAGAAGTTCTCTTGCTTTCTTGACTTGTAGCTTGAAGAACCCTTGCCTTTCTTCGACTTTCCGAAGGATGAGTTTTGCTTGGATTTCCCCTTCGAAAGTTGCGGCGAAACTTCCTTGTCAAGAGAGCGAGCTGCTTCTCAAAGTCCTCCATAGAAAGGTTCTCGTCGTCGTCCGAGGAGGATGAATCCGCGTCTTCTTCTTTAGTTGATTTCAATGCGTAACCTGAAGACTTAGAAGAGGATGCCTTTCCAGAAGAATAGTTAGTAGGAAATGTCATTTCATAAGTTTGTAAAGCACCTACTAATTCTTCTACACGCATTTCGTCCGGGTGTTTAATTGTTTCAATGGCTGCGACCTTCGGGCGAAATCGTTCAGGAAGAGTTCTTAGAATTTTTCTTACAACTTTAAATTCTGGAATCTTCTCTCCCAAGTTAGCACATGAGTTTACGATATCTTGCAATCGTGTGTAATAGTCAGTGAAAGATTCATTCTCTGCCATAGAGATAGAGTCAAACTTGCTCGTGAGCATTTGCAGTTTCTGAATCTTCACTAAGTTAGTTCCCTCATGCGTAACTTGAAGAACATCCCAGATTTCTTTCGCAGTCTCACATGCCGAGACGCGAGAGAACTCAGTTTGTGACAAAGCATTAAATAGAGCATTAATTCCCTTGCCGTTGTAAGAAGAAGAATCTATCTCTTCCTTGGTCCATTTCGACCTAGGTTTTAAGGTGCGAACATCATCTAAAATTTCAGTTGGATTAGACCATCCTAATTCAATTGATTGCCACACCCTTTCGTCGATGGAAATTAAAAAGGCTTTCATCCGCACTTTCCAGTACGCATAATTTGTTCCATCAAAGAAAGGGGGTCGATTGATGTTTCCACCTTCAACCATTGTTTACAACCCTATTCCCGCTCTGATACCACTTGTTGGGTTATAAGTAATGGATCTAAATAGGGGAAAAAACACCTAGAGGGGGGTGAATAGGTGTAAACAATAAACACTCAAAAAATCATTGCGCAATAAAACCCAATGCGGAAAAATAAAAGAACACGCAAGATTTTTACGTGGAAAAACTCCAAACCGGAGTAAAAAACCACGGGACCGATAACACGGCGAAATCCACTAGAATTAACACACGTACAAGGTGATATACCGTACTCACAGACGACTCAACCTTTTTCATACGCTCCTAGTAGATCTTCCCGCTCGCTCCACGACGCTTCTCGAATCCACGATCCGCGCCCAACGCTGAATCCACAGCGTCCAACGTCGAGTCCACGACGTCCAACCGAATCCACGGTCTTCACCCAGTGGCACGCTTCGAATCCACGAACGTACCTCGCTCCGAATCCACGAGAGCGGTTGCACCTTGAATCCACAAGGCCACGCGAGTCCACGCGCCGATTTTGGGGTAAATCGTTGTTTGTTTGGGTGGTGATGATCCGCCGAATACTTAGATCAAAGATAGATCGGAAATACCATCTAAGTATTCATTGATTTGATTCTACTCAAAATGTGAGTATGGAAAACCTAGAATCAAATCAATCAATATAGATGAAGAAACATAGAATAAATCTATTGATTTCCTTTCTTCTCTATATATGTGGATTTTTCTTTCGGCTAAATTTTTCTGTTTTTACCGATGTATATAGATCATAGCCGATGCTGCGGATGCCCTAGAAATGAATAAGAGGGCTATTTATAGGTTAGAAACCCTAGGAAGAATATTCGGATCAAAAACAGCCTTTTCTGGAAAGATTTACCGACGGCGATCCGGATTGGATTTGACGATCCGGATTGCAGAAGCACAAATGACGGTTTCCAGAAAATTGCTTGTTCGGGATCCGGATCATAGTCCACGATCCGGATCGTTCATACAGTTTTACCAAAACACAATGTTCGGGATCCGGATTGCAATTCATGATCCGGATCGTTCAAGCAAATAGGTAAAACTTATGTTCGGGATCCGGATCATGGAATGCTGCGATCCGGATTGAACCAGTGTATGAACGAACACCCTTCGGGATCCGGATTGCAAGCCACGATCCGGATCCTGAACATGTCCCATGTTCAGTTTTTGATGATTAAGCAAATAAAACCTCTTCCAGGTGTTTCTACACTATAAGAAGTATTCGGATCATCAAAATTCTTTAGTTAAACGTACCTGATCCTTTTGAATTCTTCTTTCTTGAGATTGAGGTATATGATCCAAAGTTTCTTCATCTTCAATCTTCAAGACTTAATACATTCACGAAATACGCCAACTCAAATTCCGTAACAAAACCATACCTGCCCCCACAAAGTCGGCTGCTGCAAAATCCTCCACCTGAGTGGCGTAGACCGGACCGCCCTGATCCGGCGACTGCTGATCCGCAGGGTAAAAAGGTGGTGACCCGCTCGCTGGAGCATAAGGCCACTGGGTCGACCACTGCTTCTGAGGCATAAGAGGAGCCGATGCAGATGAGGGTGCCGCTGAAGTCGAAAGGGGGCACGTGGCTCGAATGTGGCCTGGCTGTCCGCACTTGTAACAACAACCCCACCTCTGATCGCAGGTGTGCGACAAGTGAGGTCCTCCACAGAATATGCATCTGTCTCTATCACGAAACCGTGGCCGCCCCGTCTGCTGCTGTCTCTGAGTCTGATGCTGAGACTCCTGCTGCTGCTGCGATGGCCACTGGGATCCGCTAGGCTCTCGCTGCTCCAAACGCCCACGGCTAGGTGACTGAGGCCGTGGCGGTCTCCATGAACCAGTCTGTCCCTCATCCTCGGGTGCCGGTCGTTTCCTCATGGAACTCAGCACGACCATCCCGCCTCGCCTTGCCACCTCTGCGTCGCCTCCCTCCACCCAAAAGGCATGCTCGACGGCCTCCTGAAGAGTCTGGTGTCGCTGTGCATGCACAAGGATATAAAGCTCGCTGCGAAGGCTTGCCTCGAATAACTCGACATGATGTGGTCCATCCCGGGCGACATAGGGCACACAATTAAACAGCCGCATGAACTCCTGATGGTAATCCTGAACTGACCGGTCGCCCTGCTGAATGTTTTTCAAATCATCCTCCAGCTTCTTCTTCACGCTGGTCGAAAAATAGGTATCCACAATCATACGCCGAAACTCGGACCAGGGTAACTGTCGAGAAATCTGAAACTCCCGTGGCTCCACCCGACGCCACCAGAGGTCTGCATCTCCATCTAGGCAATGTACCGCCATATGAACTCTGTACCTCGGGTCGATGAAGAAATCCCTGAAAATCTTCTCCATTGCTGCCAACCATGTCCCAACCTCCCACGGCTGCATATCCCGCCCCGAGAACCTGGGCGGTCCGTGCTTACAAAACTTAACCAGTTTATCCGCGAAGTCCTGCTCCTCAGCCGGGGTCAAAGGCTGGGCCACGCCCTGAGCCCCGCTACTCAAAGATGGCGCCGTCGGCACAAGTGGTTCCACAGGTGGTGCCGGGGTCTCTGACACTGTCGGAGGCGGCGCCCCTCTCCGTGCCAGTAGCTGCTCAATCCGTTGCTCCTGCCGGCGGCTGCTCTCCGCCAATTGGGCTACCAAGGCCCTCAGCTCAGCAATCTCAGAAGATCCAGCCTGTCCTCGCTCAACAGGGGGTGTAGGGACACCCCGGGTAGGAATCCGACGTTGGGGAGGCATCTGCCACAAGAACCACAGATCAGTAACGAAACCACACTCGACCCAATCTAGCGAAAGTCAAAGGCATCCTCCTATTTCTGTAACCTTATGTTGTCTGCAGCCAACATAACAGTTCACCAGAAATAGGACATGCCAATCCCTCTTCTCTCACTGGAAGAGTCAAATAAACACATGACCAAATTGCCGACTTTCGCATAATGTCACGTCACTCACGTCCTGCCTTCCTGGGGTCTGCCAAAAGCCTAGGGTTTCCTAAGTCCCAACTGACCTATCCCTAAGCTCTGATACCAACTTAATCTGTCACGCCCCGGGTGTAAACCAGAACCCGGGCTCGTCTACAGATCCGCCGTATACACGAAATTTCCGTGTACACGAAGCGCTGGTAACCTGCTCAAATATAGATGATATAATAAAAGAGCATAAACAGAGCTAAACTAGAGCTAATACATCTCAGATAAAGCAGAAAAGTAAAGTGCATAAAGTAAACTCTCAATAATACAAATATCTCTCCCAGCTCACAGATCAAATACAACCAGCCGGTCGCAGCCGGACCCAAAAGAAATGAAAAGCAGAGTATCTGAGAGTATCAGGGGTACATCTACTGACTGAACTGGTGCCTGGGGAGACCGCTATCTAATCCGCGATCCTCTTACCTCGGTCCGCTGAGGAGGGTCCCGCAACTCCCGCAGACGACTCTGCAAAACAAAGGGGAAGAGAAAGGAGAAAGCAGTGGGGGTGAGAACTACTGTAAACAGCAGCCTCCCCCTAGTGGGTAGACCTCAACTCAAATGTGCCCACTTGGACTACAAGAGGCGGAAAAGATGAACAAAGATGGTAAGCTGTAAATAAAACTGCTGATGATGAATAGAGCTACCACTACATGCCTCTAATGAGCTAACTGATAGTATAGCTATATGTATGCATCAGAATGTAAATGCCTGCCTGCCTAGACCCAATCGATACACCAGTAAGCACTGGTACTGCCTGCTCTGCCTGCCTGCCTGCCTGCCAAATCGGGTATGCTGGCCAACGCATAACACCGATAGGGGATGAGAGTCCCGAGGACTCGAAGCCTGTAAAACGCACACTCCGGAGTGGCACTCGAGGGGAGCGACCCACACGAGTATAATGCCTGGGTAACAAGTACCAAATCAGCAGGACTGGATCATGACTCTGATCAAGGTGGAAAACCCATCCACTAAAAGAAATCCAAATCCTCTATCCCAATCTGATGCAATAACCACTGTCCGGTCAACCGCCAAAGATCCGCGGTTGCCGCAATGCCCTGCCCTCACAGCCTGCCTGTCCCAAAACCCACAACTGTCTGACTACACTATCCCAGCCCCTGCTCGAACCCGAGCGCACTATCCCCCAAATGTAGACAAAAGAAGAGAAAAGCATGGTTTCTCCTAAGTCAATTCCAGCATGATAGTGTAGCAGAAAAAGGTGGCCTAACTAAATGTCCATACACGCATGCAAAGTCCTTTATCATTATTAAACATGATTCAAGTGTTCTAGTTCTCACAGAGTAGAGATATGCCGTTTGAATAAACTTCCATTTTACTAAGTTGCCCCAAAATAGTTTATGTATATGTAAAAGAGGTCCCGTCATGCATATACAACATATCCATTTTAACAAAGCTCTTCCCATGGTTTTAAGCGACATATTAATTACAAGAATTAACCATTAATCAACACTTAGTCCTTTTGAAGTCACAAACTCTAGTTATAAGTCCAATTCCCAAATTAGTATGCCATATTCATTTTACCGGTTCTTTAACAATGTAACATAGTAGCAACTCAAATAGGCCTAGTGGGGACATCACAAGTAGGAGGTTAAACAACGGTACCCACCTCGAGCGCTAAATCCAAGTCCTGACAGCGAAGTCCGCGCTCGATCCTCAACAGTCCCCGCAACACTGCGCCATAAATCCCAAAGAATACACACATAATTACTATCCAAGTTAAATCCCAAAATCTGTCCCCAAAATCAGATTAACAGTTCAGCCATTTTCACCTGCGAAACGTGCCCACAAAATTCCCAGAAAAATACCACTGCGATCTACGCGACGAACCGGTCGAAACGAGTACCTGCACGTTTTCCCACGATTTTTCTATGCTGAGAACCAAAATCGACAAGAGGACCACCTCGAACAATATTTTCACCCAAAAACTGAGCTACAAAGTTCTGTAAAAAGGGGTTCTCACCTTCAGGGAAATTCCACAAAATTCCACAAAAATTCAGAGAGGTTCCTTGTGATGAGTAGATGCAAATCCCCTTTTGAATCGCCTCAATCCGATGTCCGGTTGCGGAGATATCCCCAAAACAATACTGTGCTGTCCAAAATTCCACCCCAGAAAATGAGGTCACAAGATGACCCGAAAAATCCATGAAAACCTCGGAATGGGGGAAAATCAGTAGAAATAAGAAATGTAGCCCTACCTGTTACGAAGACGATGGCGCAAGAATCGCTGAAAAATACTGCCTGGTTAGCTCGGGGGAGCTAAAACACTGTCGCTGCGCCGAAGAAGAATCCAGGAATGCAACGTCGCGCCGCGCCGAAAAATCCAAATCTCGAAGTGCGTGCCACCACAGATCCTCAAACTTCACCAGGAGATGGAGAACTCGAAGGGGAGCAACTTTGCTGAAGACACCTTGGTGAGAAGAGGCTCGGAAATGGTGGAAAAAGTGAGAAGAATAGGGCTCGGGTTGCTTATATAGGCCAAAAGAAACAAATCCAAAAATACCACCTATATCCCCACTTCCGGGCGCCCGGATTTTTCGGGCGTGAACAGTGTTGGGCCGGGCCCAACACTGTAGCAGCCCGGAAGATCCCTGGGCCTCCACGTCGCCCACAAAACAGCAAACAGCGGACTCAGCCGCTCACACCGCGACGCGTGGCCTCCTCCAAGCTCGACACGTGTCCCCTGGGCTACAGTACTGCCGCGCCTGCGCGCCTGCCCGCGCCAGCTGCCCATCCTGCCCGCACAGTTGACCGGCCAATAGGGAAGCGCCACGTGTCCTGCCTCTGACCGGTGCACCCGGTGCACGAACCTCCCTGAACCGCACCAATAGTGAGCTGCCACGTGTCCACCCCGGTGCACCGTGCACCAATGCCCAACCATCCTGCTCCCTGAACCGAGTGCTGTGAACCAGCCAACCAGATCATGCCACGTGGCACCGCCTCGGTGCACGCCCGTGCCGTGGACCCCGCACCTGCCCGCGCCCTCAGCGCCTGCCCGCGGCCGCGCACCGCCTGCCCGCGGCCGCGCGCCGCCTGCCCGCCGCCTTCCGCCGCCGCCCGCCGCCGCCGTCCGCCGCCGGCGATCGCCGGAATTACTGTTCCGGCGGTGAACAGTAACCGAAGCTCCAAAAAATGCAGTAAATAGTCCATCTGAAGCGTTTTCGCGCGCTGAATCCGAATTTGACGTCCGTTTCGCCAAATTCTCACTCTAAAAATTGCCGAAAGCCCCCGGAAAAGTATTCTTAGTCCGAAATTCGCGCCGAGCCCAAACTTAATATCCGATTTGCGCGAAAGCACTTCTAAACATCCGACGGGGTCCCCCGATCACCCGCGTGATCCATTTTAAGCCCGGAGTCCATCACTGGTGTCCAATCGTGCCCCGAACACTTCCAGCACACCGCGTAGGCCTCCAGTAGCCATCCCAATGCACCGCAACAACTCTGCGGAGATCCAGGTCATCACACCGCCTGCCCCCCACGCACGCACGCTTCCCGAGGTGCCGGCGTGCACCCCCGTGGACCGCGCCGCGTGAGCCCGCCAATCACCTGCTGCCACGTGTCCCCGCGCTCGATCTATGCACCCGCGCGGGGTTTCCATGGACCGCGCATCGCGCGCGGCCACTCATGGGGCGCCACGTGTCCCCGCGACGGGTCCATGCGCCACCTAGCACTGCTCTGTGTACCGCACTCAGTAAATCGGCCAATAACAGGCCGCCACGTGGCACCCAGCCGGTCTACGGCCTCCCCCATGCACTAGAATTCACTGAAAACTTCCGGGAGCCCGTTTTTGAGCATCCGGACTCAGAAAAATACAAGCAAATAGCCGTTATCAAGCGTTTTTCCGCGCTGAATCCGAATCCAACATCTGTTTGGCCCAAAACCATTTCTAAAATTCGGCAAAAAGAGCCGAAATCCAATCTAGCTCTGGATACCTCACTGGGTCCATCTGTGGCACCCCTTTAATGCACTATGGGCCAGACACACTAATGATAGGTGTTTCACATAGTGGATTCACAGAAAAAAGCTACAGGGTTCTGGGGCCCTACAGCTTTGGTCAGCACGCGTGTGACCAACAAAATGAAGCAATCTAGAAAAGGTCAAGAAGAACCTCAGCCCGTCCTTTCAGATGTCTCAGAAATTGAAACAGAAGACTGGGAGGAAATAGTCAGGGAAGTAAAACAGATTGCCGATGCCAATGATAGGTCTGCGTTAAAGAACAAGGCACCTATGAAATCCTGCTCAATGTTAAAGAAGTATGCTAGAAGAAAAAACACAAGGGGTAGTGGACTTCATATTGATGAGCCTCTTGCAGGTATACAATCTCTACCTAGAGAAAACATCTTTCAGATGAAAAAATCTGCATGGATTGAAGGTAGATATGCACCATCTGCAACCTCGCTACCTACTTCAACCCCAAGGAAAGACACGTCAGAGGATGATACGTCTATGTCCTCCATCCATCGCGAGCAGGAGCGACTTTCTTATGAACAAGAAAGGATGTCACGTGATCTACAACATACCACTACCGGTCAGAGAAAGCTTCGAAAGAAGTGTTCGAAAATCTCAAAGCTGCTCAAGGCAAATTTGGACAAATTTGGTTGCAGCAGTTCGGAAGGATCAGATTCAGAGTGAAGGATTTTTCTTTCTTCAGAGTAATTTCTGGTTTTTTTTTTTTTTTTTTGGTTCTAATAGTTTCTCTTTTGCAGGTTTTTCTTGATAATCTGAACTTTGCAATTTCCCTTTTAATTTTTGTTTGGCTTGTTATTGTGACAAAAAGGGGGAGAGAACTTGAACTTAAGAAGGTAAGTAGAACTACTTGTGATAACATGCCACTAACTATTTGACTAACTATTTGGGCATGTAATATTTCTAACAAGTGACTTGCGATAACTGATATAAGTTGGAACTTGTTAAACGTTTTGGTATGACATTTGGACTTTATGGATAGATGATATGTGAATATTTGATTGCTTATTTTCATACATATCTGATAATTAATGTCATGAGTATAAACTCTATCTCTCTGATTGCTTATTGATATTTTAAATTTTGGAGGTATCTAATGATTTCTTTTTGTCAAGAATTGTTTCTTTTGCAAAGAGTACAAGCGTCTAAGTCTAGAGTTTGTATTAGGAGTTTATCTCTTGTGTTTATTTTATTTGGACCTTTCATGTAAATTTTTGTTGTATCTGTTTTGTCACGAAACCGCCAAAGGGGGAGATTGTTAAGGATTTTTATATTGGCGTATTTCGTGAAGTGTTTGAGTCTTGAAGATTGAAGTTGAAGAATTGTGGATCACATACATCAATCTCAAGAAGAATGCATTCAAAAGGATCAGGTACGTTTAACTAAATATTTTTGGTGATCCGAATACATTCTTATAGTTTAGAAATACTTGGAATATTTTTCATTGAATAAAAATAAAAAACTGGACATTTTAAGTGTTCAGGATCCGGATTAGGACCATCCAGTCCGGACCCCGAACATGGTTTTGTTCATGCGGAATTCCAGTCCGGATCAGCCACTTTTGAGTCCGAACCCCGAACTGTGTGTTTGCTGAAATCGCATGAACAGTCCGGATCAGCAGATTTCAGTCCAGACCCCGAACCAGTTTTTCTGGAAAATTTCTGTTATAAGGTGACAGTCCGAATCAGACTTAAGCCAGTCCGGACCGCCGAGCAGAAAAATTTCAGATAAGTTTGTTTTTGATTCTTATCTCTTTCCAAAGGTTTCTAGCCTATAAATAAAACCTAACTTTCATCTTTTAGGTTAATCCATGCAATCTAGATAATCCAAAAACCACAGATAGAGAAGAAATTAGGAAAACACGATTAATTTCATGTTTTTTCGTCCATATTGATCAATTTGATTCTAGGGTTTTCAAACTCTTTATTTCTTGTAGAATCAAATGATGAATACTAATTAGATGCTGTTTTCTTGTCTATCTATGATCTAAGTATTCGGAGATTATCATCACCAACAAAACAACGATTTCCGAGAGGACAATCGGCGCGTGGATTCGCGTGGCCTTATGGATTGAAGGTGCTACCGCTTTCGTGGATTCGGAGCGAGGTGCGTTCGTGTGATCGATACGTACTAAAAATTGGTTAAGACCGTGGATTCGGTTAGACGTCGTGGATTCGACGTTGGACGTCGTGGATTCGACATTGGACGTCGTGGATTCGGCGTTGGACGCAATCGTGTGATCGAGGCGCGTTGCGGAGCGAGCGGAGAAGATCTACTTGGAGCGTATGGAAAAGGTTGAGTCGTAGTGTTACGGTATATCACCTTGTACGTGTTTTAATCTTAGTGGATTTCACTGTGTTATCGGTCCCGTAGTTTTTTACTCCTGTGATGGAGTTTTTAACGTAAAATCTTGCGCACTTTATTTATTTTTCGCATTGGGTTATTTTTACGCAACGATTTGGTGAGTTTATTGTTTACACCTATTCACCCCCCCTCTAGGTGGTTTTTTCCCTATTCAGATCCATTATCCCATAACCCACAGGCATAAGCAGGGGAAGTGCACTTTTCGGTAATTAAACAACATAAGTCATATGATGATAAAACAAAGGATATTTTAGGGGTGGATTCTGGTTATCATAATTGACTGGCGTGTTGGTTTCTTCTACAAATCACTTGGGTGACTGTAGTCGCGGAGAAAGGATTGTTTTGGTTATGTGATCGTCATTCTCATGGCGCTTTTCATGTACACCAGCGATTTGGCCACCGCGCGAGTGTACTTTTCAGGAGAGGTGGTCTGATGGACCCGTGAACCCCACGCGGCTATGTGCGTGTGGGCCCCTTGCGACTATTTGCGGTGCTGCACTCGTGCAGTGGGGGGTTACCTTGCACCAGGTTCTGAGCTGGACTGTTCTTTTGCCTGAGGTCGATAGACCGACATGGCGGCATGTCGGATGATAGTGATGTGGTGTTATTGGCGGGTACGATGGATGACATTGCCTGCGGTAGATAGATCGACATGGCGGCATGTCGAATGATAGTGATGTGGTGTTATTGGCGGGTACGATGGATGACGTTGCCTGCGGTCGATAGACCGACATGGCGGCACGTCGGATGACAGTGATGTTTCTCCTATCATGGATTGATCGGTAGCGGTATAGGACTCGAGTGTCGAGATACGGTTTGGGGTTATTTTGCTACTATAGTACCTTGTTTGCATTATATTTATAGTTGTTACCTTTTATATTATCATGGTTATGTCACTGACTCTCACTATGTGACATGTTCGGTTGGGGGTGGGGATCAGGACGGTGGTGAGAACGCTACCTATCGAGGTATAGGTTTTCCCGGTCAGGTTCTTCTCCTTTCTCCTTTCTTTCGGTTATTTCCTCTTATGGTCGGATATGATGCATGTGGACCTTAATATTGTGGATGAGTGGATGTTGAGACGGTCTTGTATTGTTGGATAAAATACATTTTGACACTGTATTTTCGGTTGACGTTTTTATGGATGCGTCGTGTGGACGCGGATTTTTCAAATATAAAAAAGATTTGCGAAAACGACTTTAAAAAACTGAGTGTCGTGTGGGTATTGTTTTTAAACCTTGTGGATTTATCATTTCAAATGAATTGTTGCGCAGGTACGCACTGTTTTATAAAAATAAGGTAATGTTATATTAAAGCTTCTACTCTGTTATTTATAAATCAAATGGTGAATGTGGTTGGTGTGTATGCTGTATACGATTTTGTATATGGAGACGCCGTGCATATACAGAGGAGACTCTGTCCGTTTATACAGAGAAACATTGTATGTGTGGCGGGTCTGTGCACGTGCCAGGGCGGAAAATCTTTAAAAAAAAAAAATTTGGTTCTAAAATTCAACTGTTTTCACTTTAAAATTACTCTCGGAGCGTGACAGAATTTCAGCCAAACAAACTAAAAACTAGGAGAAGTTTAGTTCTATAGCAATAGAAATAAGTAGCGAGGAGAAGTAATATTGACTTGATCGAACTTTAGTTCAGTCAATTGTTTATTTCAACTTGAACTTCACTTTCAAGCTTCATACTATCTTTTTGTAGAACCATAACACCGAAATATTAGGGAATATATATGGCGTGGGAGGTATTTATTTTGCCTCTTCATTAAATTCATTTCTAAACATGCAATCACTAGCTAGCTAGCCTAGTGGCTGTTATCTCAAATGCTAGCTTAACAGGTCACATGTTTAATTCTCTAAGGCTGCGTTTGGTTCGGAGATAAGAAAAATTTAGTTATACCGGAGTTATGGTATTAGAAGGAATTAGTGTAAATTTCTGTTTGGTTGGGTTTAAGAGTTACACCGGATTTAAAGAAAATTGTGTTTGGTAAATTATATAGGAATAACAAGAATAAGTGAAATAAGAGAAAATTCGATTTGGTTGGGTATAGAGGAATAAAAAGAATTGAGAGGATAAATATTTTTATTTATTATTATGCCCTTTATGATATAATTTAAAATTAAATAAATTTATGGTATTAATCAACCTTATATTTAATTTAGATAAATATTAAAAAATTCAAATAATATTTATAATTAAATATTAAATATTAAATATTAATATTTAATATTAAATATTAAATATTAATATTTAATATTTAGATAAATATTAAATATTAATATTTAGATAAATTTTAATATTTAATATTAATATTAAATATTAATATTAAATATATTTAATATTAATATTAAATATTTATCCGCTATTCCGCTATTCCGTCTGGGGATAGGAATAGCTAAATCCATCCCTTAGCGGGTTATTTCAGGAATAACCCACTAGGGATGAATTTAACTATTTCTACCCAAGAAAATTGTGTTTGGGTATAGTAACGGGGATAAGGGGGTTATCCCCCTTTATCCCCGTTACCAAACGCTGCCTAAGAGTGCATTTATAAAGAAAAATGTGAAGGGAGTTTCCCGAAGTAAGACCTACAGGCTTGCTCGAAAAAATAGAAATAAAAATTATTTCAGTACAAAAGGCACAATGGAAGGAGGAGCTGGGAGTGGACTAATACACAGTCAAAAAAGCAGACAGCCATGGCCGCGCGCCTAGCAATGATACTTTTGCCATTTCTAGAGACAGCCTGGGACTTCATATCCCATAAATACTCTCTTCTCTGGCCACCCGCTCAGGGGCCTCCACCACTTGCAAACCACTCCCTTTTGCCTCGGGCTCTTGTTTTCTATTAACAAACATCCCAGCGCAGTAATTAATACTATAGACTTCATTATGATAGCAGCTATTTCTATTAGGATAAGTGCTATACTAATAAACAAATTTTATAGTAATTTATAAAATTTAGAATTTAATAATTGAATTTTATTATTGGCCTTGTTAATCGAAGCCATCACTTTGTGATTTGAGGCTTTTCTCTCATTCAAATACGGCCACATATATATTCTTAAGCATAGCAGTGCTCTTCAATTAATATTTTATTATTTTTTTTCAAATAGTTAATCGGATAAAGCTAGAATACTTTAAAGTAATAAATAGAATTGTTAACTATTGAGCTGTTTACGGGAATAGGAAATCCCAATAAGCGATTGCTACAGTTACACACAATATAAGCTATTTGAATTTTTAGAAACTGAATTTTACGACTGGACATCATTATATTACCTTGTGACCTAGTGATCTCAACTTCACCTTCACCTAATATAAGCTATTAATAATTATCAAATTTGAAATCACTTGAATGCCCAATAATTAATAATGTTGAAAGAAATTTTAACTTAAATAATGTTTGACAGGGCTGGTTTAGGCACCTGTTTTGCTTGAAAATGAAGTCAAACCATTGACCGGATCAGTCGAGCCTGGTCGAAGATCGGCTCTCTAATTGACCCTTGAAATGCGTTTCGAAATCGAGCGACCAGATTGAGAAGGAATCGGCTCAATTGAATTCTCTCCCACAAATATTTAAACTGAATCGAAGAATAGACTCGGCTTTTCGAGACGCATACTGAAAAGAACGGATTACAATATTAAAGATTACTCTTAGAAAGCTCAAAAATTTGCTATTAACTTAACTAAAAAGCGGTAAATGCTGGAATTGGAAGAAAAACTAAAATTGTTGTGGTCTCTTGTGCAAGTTAAGAACCCTTATTACATATGGATTTCGCCTATTTATAGTGATGCAATTTCCACCGATGGCTATCTGTGGGTTCGCGTAGTGGCGAGTCTTTCGGCCACGTCCCATGTTTTGTGGCATGTCCCTTATTCCACGGGATGCACTTAGGCTAGCGACGTGTTAGCTACAAAATCCTCTCTCCACTCTCTCAACCATTCAGCCAAAATTTTGTTCGAGTTCAGGTATTCTTCCCTCGGCTCCTAGCATACCATGTGTCGCCTCTTGATTTGTCCACGTCGGCTAACCATGTTAGCCGACTCCCATGCCACGTGATGATATTTTTTTGGTGCCAACAAAACCCCATTGCCGATTCAGACACCCAATATATTTTTGTTGTTTTTCGAATAATAGAATTAATATTTACATAGATGTGTTTGATTGCACTTTTAGAATCTATTTGGCAATTGAAAAAATTAAAAATAGAATTTTATATTTTGCTATAATTGATTGATATCAAAATTTTATTTTTTTTTAATTCATTCTTTAATATTTGATTTAAATCTAAAAAAAAATTAATGTGAAAAAAATAACCCTCCGCCACATTCTCCCTGCTCAAACACATCCTAACACCACCTTTTTCCTACTCAAACACACCCCTACCACCTTCTCCTCCTTGCTCAGACCCGACACCTCTTGATCCCTCCAACCTTCTATCACCACTCCTCGTAATGACAACCCAACACGAAAAATTTACCCCTCTTACCTTCTATCACCAATCTTTGCAGTGGCAATTCGACACGAAAAATTTACTGGTGTCCTATCTCAAAGTGGGAGTGTCTATGGGTGGCGGCGACCTGAGTAGTAGAGATAGAAAAAGAATAGTAGGAGGCCAGGAGGCGGCGACCGCTGCAATCTTGAGGAGGAGATAGTAGAATTAGTAAAAGAAGAGTAGAAGGCCAGACAGCGACGGTTGAGGTCGTCGGGAAGTTAGAGAGGTGCGTAGTTGATGGAGTGGGAGAACCCGTGAGTAATGACAGTAAAGTCGAGGAGGAGGAGGTGGTGGAGGATGAAGAGGGCAAGAAGAAAGAGGTGAGATGACTTCTTTGAAAAAAAAGAAAAAGAAAAAAAGAATTAACCTAAAAGCTAATTACTCTGTTTATTTTTCAATACCAAAAGTTATTCAAACAATTTTTTTGTAATTATTCTAGAGTTGTTAAAAAATATATTTTGAAGGATATACAAATATGTCTTTAGATTGTAAAAATATAAAAAAAAAATGTATTAAAATCTAATAAATTTATTATAGAGAGAAGTGATGAGTTATGTATCATAGTAATTTTTTACTAATATAATATTAGAATCCGCAAATCATATATGTGCAGTGACCCACGAGATGCAGTGGGTAGATAATAGAAGCAAAGTTATAAAATATTAATAAGTTTTATATTTACAATTTATTGATGTCTGCATGATTAAATTCAACCGTTAAAAAATAAATTTATAGTAAGAAGTTTATATACTTTGGTCATTAAAAAACAAAAACAAAAATTCAACAAAAAATAATATTTTTTTATGATATGATCTACTTAAATCTTATTTGTAGACAAAATTAATAAAAACAAATCCAAAAAAAAGGTTTTTTCCTCTAGATCATGTATAAACAACACAATGTGAAGAACAACGAAGTAGTAGTGCTCTGTAGATAGATTAACCCTAATGAAATTATAGATTTATAAATTAACAAAAAAAAGACAAAAAAATTAGAGATCAAAATGAATTGGGAGGATGACATAATCAAGAACACAAACAAATTTTTCATCAATATACTTGAATTTTATATCAAATCACAATACAGAGAGAGAGAGAGAGAGAGAGAGAGAGAGAGAGAGAGAGAGAGAGAGAGAGAGAGAAACCTATGGTGCAGCCATTACTTTGAAAATGTAGCCATGGTCATTCATAATGATGATTAGGAGGATGATTATAACCTTTGAGGGACTTTAGCTTTATATGAGAGGATGCTTCCTGTGTCGATGACATTGGATGATCATCTTCTTTGTACCTCACCTTTGATCCAAGTTAAAGCAGCTATCATTTTCTTCTACTTCCTTTCTCGATGCCTTATTGTTGTTGTTATTAATGGGGGGAGATGAAATACTTTAACGGATGTGCTGTTGTTATTATTGGGGAGAGAAAAAATACTGCAACAGATGGAAAAAAGGAACTACGCGGAGAAAAGGGGAAAGGACGTTGTGCATGAATGAACACTTCAATGGAACAAAAATAGTAACAGTTGAAGGAAAAATAAGAAATTTTAGGTTGAAAAAGTTCGGTTCAATACAGAATATATAATAAAGTATCGGTTCGGTTCAATAAAAAACATATAATATAACAAAGGATGTCAGTTCAACAAATTTGGTAGGCTGATAAAAGATAAAAAAAAAAAAAAAGCAATAGTTGAGCCAGTTCAGTTCAACATAAAGTATATAATAAAATAGGCAATTAGTTTAGCTAGTAAGTAGACCGCTTCAATAGGTAAGATAGGCTGGTTCGGTGGTTAAAAAAAAAAAAAAAAAAGCAACAGTTCAGCCTATATATATAGAGTCCGGCTAGAATACTATGGAATTTGGCTCAAAGCAAGTAAAGAATACATTACTACCTGAGATTTTTATTAATAATTCATGTATAGATAACTATAATTTCAAAGTGGCCTTCTGAATATAAAGAGTTCACATATAGATTTTTCGTAAGAGCCGATATTAAAGGACAATTGGATGGATATGTATCCCAAAATTACTTGTATTTTAAATGGGTATATATAAGTATACCCATTCTTGTATTTTAAATGGGTATATATAAGTATACCCATTTTAAATTACTTCACTTCTTAGCAAAATTACTTTTTTATCATAATAACTTGCCAATGATTTGAAAGGTAAAAAATGTACAAATATTAGAGTAAAGGTCTGTTTCGTAAATCTCTTGATATAGAGTAATAAGTCA
The DNA here is from genome assembly GCA_029168755.2 of Tillandsia fasciculata. NCBI lineage: Eukaryota > Viridiplantae > Streptophyta > Magnoliopsida > Poales > Bromeliaceae > Tillandsia > Tillandsia fasciculata. The sequence continues at coordinate 11,445,098 of CM054948.1, forward strand.
AATTACTCTATTTTTAAAAAATATTTATTTTTTTTAGTTGGTCTGTTTAGAATAACCAATTTTTTTAAAAAAATTACTTGTAATATTGATATTACATAGTAATTTAGAAATAAAAAAAAAATAGTTAGACTTTTTTAAAAAAATACTCTATTCGTCGTGTCGCTTTTCTTCCCCTCCCTCCCACCTTGTTCCCGTTCGTCCTCCTACCTGTCACTGTTTAAAAATTTTAAATTTTAAATTTCAAATCTAAAATTTTAAATTAAAATTTGAAATTTAAAATTTAAATTTGAAATTAGAAATTAAAAAATTGAAAAAAAAAATTAAAAAAATTAAATTTAAATTTTAAAATTTGAAATTTGAAATTATAAAATTTAAAATTATTATTTTAAAATTAAAATTTACAATTTTAAAAGTAAAATTTATTACTTTAAAATTAAAATTTATTATTTTAAAATAATAAAATTTTATGTTTAAAACTTAAAATTAATATTATAAAATTTTAAATTCTAAATTTTAAAATTTTATATTTAAAATTTAAAATTTAAAATTTAAAATTTAAAATTTAAATTTAAAATTTAAATTTAAAATTTAAATTTAAAATTTAAAATTTAAAATTTAAAATTTAAAATTTAAAATTTAAATTTAAAATTTAAAATTTAAAATTTAAAATTTAAAATTTAAATTTAAAATTTAAAATTTATAATTTTACATTCAAATTTTAAAATTTAAAATTTAAAATTTCAAATTTAAATTTAAAGTTTAAAATTATAAATTTAAATCCTAATTTTAAAATTTAAAAAAAAAAAAAAATTTTATTTTTAAATTTAAATTTTTTTTGTTGAAAGTTTAAATTTAAAATAACATATATTTTTGAAAGTCACTCTCCAAATAGTAAAAAATAAAGTAATTTTCTTATAGAATATAAAATTTTTTAAAATGTTAAATATATTATAAATTAAAATTCTATTTTATTTTTTAATAATTAACAAACAGAGCCGAAGAATATTAAGAATAATTTTGTTTGAGAGAGAGAGAGAGCTCACACGTCTCTTCCAAGTAACACACACTTCCTCGGTGATGACCCCCAAATTCACACTTTCAACGTGATCAAGATTTGCAAAAATAAGCCCTCCAAAATTCAAAAGAAGAAGAGAAACTCCGAATAAGAAAAGGAAAAAAAAAACAAAAATGAAAAAAAGACGAGGTTTTCTCTGTAATATACAAGGATCATGTTGAAGAACAAATCTAAAAATAGAACAAGGAGAGCACAAGAATCTATAAGTTGATAAGAGCAAAATGGTACATACAAAGATGAGCTCACTGCGTTCTTTTTCATCCTCCCTGCTATTGAATTTTACTGAGACCTCCATATTGTATGCAGAGGCGTCCTACTGATCCAAAATTGGCCGCCTCCTTTATCCCACCTCTTCACTTGTCTACATCTTTTCTAGTTTTTTTATTTATTTATTTATTTATTTTTTTTTTTATTTTTTCGGATAAAAATGTTTGAATTGTTTGATCGCCTTTACAATAGACCATTCTAAACTAAAACTTAATTATACAAAATTAATTAACTTTTTTTATTGATTCCTTCTCAACTTTTAATTTTTTTTTAAATTAACTAACTTTAACCAATAAATTCAGAATTATACCAAATTGATCAATAATTTCATCAAATTTAATAGTTTAACATAGTTTATAATAAATAAACCCGAATTATTGACTGCTGGTAGCTAGCTAGTTGAGCTATTAAAATTAACAAAACTTTCAACTTAATCAACCATAAAAATTTAACTCAAAAAAAAAAAGGATTTGAAGAAGGTGTACGTACATAAAGAAAAATATTAAAGATGAGGGGTCTATTTAAGTATGGGTTATAGTCTAGGGAGTCTCCATACTTTTTTTTTTTTTTCATTTTTTTTCTTCTCATTTTACTTTCTTTTATTTATTTTTTTTACTACAACTGTTCAAAATGTTTAGAAAACCAAAAAGAAAACAAACAAAACAAAACAAAACCCATTAGCTTCCCTGCCGCCCCCAACCCCTCTTTTTTTTTGCCATTCCCTTTTTTTACTACGGTTACTCTTTTTTCTCTCCAGCTTTTTAACTTTAAAGAAATAAATAAAAACAAAAAATAAAAAACAAAAAAAAAAAAAAAGTAGCAGCGGCACGAGATTGCGAAGAAGAAGAAGAAGAAGGGCGTATGATGATGGGGCCCGCCCCTGACTCAGAGAAAGCAGGGAATGAAGAGAACAACAAACAACTTTACTGCTGCAACATTCTCAGCTGATGGGATAGCTAGCTGTCTTATTTAGCAGACTGACGAAAACCGCTGCCGCACCACCACCTGCACTTCTTCCTCCTCCGCCTCGGCCTCCGCTGTCTCGTCCTCTCTTTCCTCTTCTACGTCGGCATTAGCATTTCTCAACAAAAATTCCTGCACGGCTTTCAGCCCGGGGCCGAGCACGTCGCGCTCCCACGCGGCTGCCACGGCATCCGCCTCTTTTCCGTCCCCGGCGAGGCGCGCCCTCACCACCTCCGTGGCGTCGAGCAGACTCAGCGGCCACCCCCACTCGCCTTCCATCCGCCGAATCTTCCCTACCTGCGCCTCCGCCAGCCTCCGCGTGTTCGCCTTTATCTCCGCCACCGCTTCGCCCAGCGTTTTCCGCCCCGCGAAGTACCCCGCGAACTCCGGCACCCCGATCGCTTTCTCCAATCCGGAGTAGTCGCCGCCACCGCGATCGTTCTTCATCCTCCTCCTCCTCGTCCTCCTCCTCCTCCTTTCGAAGTAGTCCTTCAGCTCCTCCACCATCCCCGCCGCCGCCATCTCGTCCACCCGCCTGTCCAGATGCTCCGCCAGAACCTCCTGCTCGACGTCGACCCAGAGAAAGCAGCAGTCGTATCGGCAGGGAAGTTTTAATTTGGGTGGAAGCGCCGCGTGAGCGCCTGCTCGAAAGGGGTCGGGGTCGTCGGGGCGGAAGTCGCGGGCGAGGAGGGCGTGGATGAAGGAGTTGGAGCCGCCGGCGAGGACGGGGAGGCGGCTGCGGGCGGCGACGGAGGCGACGGCGGCTGCGGCGAGGGAGCGGAAGGAGGAGGCTGGGAGCTGGCCAGCGGCGGGGTGGAGGACGCCGAGGAGGTGGTGGGGGACGCCGCCGCGGTCGGCCGGCGGCACCTTGTTGGTAGTGATGTCCAGACCGCCGTACACCTGGATCTTGTCCGTGTTCACCACCTCCCCGCCGAGCCGCCCGGCCACCTCGATCGACAGCTTCGTCTTCCCCGTCCCCGTCGCTCCCATGATCACCACCACCCTCTCCTTCCTCCCCCTCCCCCTCCCCCTCCCTCTCCCCGTCTTCCTCCCATGCTTATTACTAATATCAGCACCGCTGCTGCTGCTGCTGCTGCTATACCACCTCTGCTCCCGAAATCCGTATTCATTATTTTGGCGATGGCGAGCGGTGGGTCCGACAGCCGTTGCAGCTGCAGCTGCGGATGCCAGCATCGGATGCGGAAGGCGGGGGAGGAGGAGAGCTCTGGTTTTGCTTCTGGCTGCAGATAGTAGAATTCTCATATAGGCTACGAAGAACCCAAAGAGGCTCCTCCTCTTCCACACAATACTAACTAATTTGATTAAAAGATTGGAAAGAAGGATGTTATCAGTTCTCTAATCCTCTTTTATGGTTCGAGTTTTAGGGAGACGAGGGAGAAGGGGAATGTGGGGCCATTTCGACATGAGAGAGAGAGAGAGAGAGAGAAAGAGAGAGAGGGAGAGAGAGCACACATCGCCCGCTAATGTTCAGTTCATGCCATTCTTGCTGATGATTTTGCCCCAACAAGGAAAGGGAGCGGGGGAAGAGAGAGAGAGAGAGAGAGAGAGAGAGAGAGTCTCGAAGGAGTCTTAGAACTGGCACTTGGTCTTTTCTCTGTTTCTCTTGAACCCCTCTCGATGCAGTCCACCTCTTAATATTATGTCACCCCTCCGTCTGTTTCTCCCTTTCTATTTACTGACTATATAGGAAAAGAGATGCTACTTTTTTTTTTATCTCCTAAAATGATTAATTAGCTCTTAATCATTCCATTCTTACCACGCGGAACTACAATTACGTCCTCTTCTATGCCGGCTCGAATTTCCTGCGTGCGCATGCTGAATGATCCTACCGTTCATCCAATACAGAGCCATCAGATGGACGAGCGGGATCGGCGCACGGGGCTTAGACAATCTGCAATCTGCGCCCATTTCGATGCCCCTCCATCCTTACAAATGCAGTGTAAGTTATAATAAAAAACATGTTAGTGCAGAGTGCCAACAAATTTATGCTTCTCAATTAAATTAGAACATCCGGCACTGTAAAGAGGGTTCTCTGGAGTAGGGGTGTTAATGAGCCACACGAGTGAGCTGAGATCGATTCGTATTCGGCTTGTTTAATAAATGAGCGGAACACGAGCTGGCTCGTTTAAATATTGAGCTGAACAATTCAGCTCGTGTTTGGCTCGTTTATTAACGAGCCGAACGAGCTGGCTCGCGAACAACAAGTTTGATTTTTATTCCTATTATTAGGTGTAAAGTTGAAAATAAAAAATTAAAAATTAAAATTTTAATCTAATAATTAAAATTTATAAAAAATTAATGACCTAAAATCTAAATAATAAAGTTTATATATATATATATATATATATATATATATATATATATATATATATATATATATATATATATATATATATATATGTTCGAGTTGTTATCGAGCCGAAAACGAGTGAGCTGACCCCAGATCGTGACTCATTTATTAAACGAGCTAAAAAATTCGGTTTGTGTTAGGCTTGTTTACTAAACGAGCGATTCGATCTCGAGCTCATTTCGAGCCGAACACGAACTGGCTCGCGAACAGTGAGCTGGATTGCCACCCCTACTCTGGAGCCAAGACCACCCCACTGTTAAGGACTTAGAAAATTTTAGTCTAAATTTCAAAGCTTAAGTCCGTGACACCATGAAGGTTTTGTCTACCGTACAAACGGAAGGGGTGGTGGGCGACCGCGGTAGTGTTGGGCCGAGCCGGATCGGACTGGACCAACATGGAGCCGTTTGTTGACCCTGGGCCCAACCATGTTGTCCATCTCACATCCATGGCGATGGGATGGGCCGAGTCGCGACATAGCACGTGGCCCTACATTCTTGATTCGACTACTGTCTTTTGTTTGTTTGTTTTTTTTTTTTGTTAATTAATGTAACAGTAATATTACGAAGTCCGTACGTGCTATCTATTCAAACCCATTGATTACGTTTGCCATAATTTATAGCTTTCTTCTTTTACTCCATTTTGACCCCATACCTGGTTGCGTTGTTTGTGCTTCAGGTGCCGGATACAGCGATCGGATCCCCTGCACAAACTGTTGGAAAAATTTGTAGTTGAATCCTAGTTGCATTAAGATTAATATTTAAATTTTAAAAAGATAAGTTTGTTAAGATTTAAATATTAATTAGAATAAAAATATATTTAGATTAGGATTTGAATAGCTTTTGATGTAAACTATAAGTATAGTCTATTATTTGACGGTGGTGTTAAGATGGCCACACCCACGATGGTGGTAACACCCATGAAGGTGGTGGGGGCTAGGATTTAGCCACACCCATATAGTGGTATCTACAACACGGTGGTGTTAAGAAGGATATACCAACGATGGTGGTAATACACATGGAGGTGGTGGGGGCTAGGATTTAGCCATACCCATATAGTGGTATCCACAGCACGGTGATGGTAACACCAATGGAGGTGGTGGGGGCTAGGATTTAGCCACACCCATAGTCTTCTAGGTTTATAGAAGACGAGAGAAGGGTGAGAGAGATTTAGGAGGAGGGCTCGGGTTGAAGCTACTGTATTGCAGAAGAGAAGTCTGTGTAATCGGTGTAATTCTTCTCTTAGTTAATGAATCTTATTTCACCCGCATATTTTTTTGTTTGGTTTTTCTTCTCTTTGTGGTTGTATTGGTTCCAGTTTTGTTGAGAGGACGGATTTATGGTAAAAATTCAATTTGACGTTTCCGCTGCGGAATCCCAACTCTAGGCGGTACCAGAGCAGATTGCGGTACTCGCTCCGGTACCAGATTCTCTGAATCCGCAACCCGCTTCGATACCGCAATCTGCTCTGGTATCGCCTAGAGTTGGGATTCCGTAGCGAAAACGTCAAATCGGATTTTTACCATAAACCCGTCCTCTCAACAGAACTGGAACCAATACAACCACAAAGAGAAGAAAAACCAATACAACGAAATATGCGGGTTAAATAAGATTCATTAACTAAGAAAAAAATTACACCGATTATACAGACTTCTTTTCTGCAATAGAGTAGCTTCAACCCGAGCCCACCTCCTGAATCTCTCTCACCCTTCTCTCGTCTTCTATAAACCTAGAAGACTATGGGTGTGGCTAAATCCTAGCCCCCACCACCTCCATTGGTGTTACCATCACCGTGCTGTGGATACCACTATATGGGTGTGGCTAAATCCTAGCCCCCACCACCTCCATAGGTATTACCACCATCGTGGGTGTGATGACCCGGATCTCCGCAGAGCTTTTGCTGTGTAAATTATGACTTCTGGAGGCCTATGATGTGTGTTGGAGTTGGTTGCGCGCAAATCAGACTTCAGTTTTGGACCCAGCGCGAAATTTGGATTAAGAATACATGTCTGGATGCCTTCAACAAATTTTGTGGAATTTGGCAAAACGGACATCGGATTTGGATTTAGCGCGCGAAAACGATGAAAATGGACTACTTGTATTTTTCAGAGCCCGGATGCCAAAATACGAATTTTGAGGCAAGATTATACTGTTCCGGCAGGCCAGGGCAGCGCCGGCGGTGGCGGGAAGCGGCGGAGCGCGGCGCGCAGGGGCACGGGCAGGCGTGTGAGCGGCGGTGGGCAACGCGGTCCACGAGTTTTGGCATGCACCGGGAGCAGCCAACGGCGGGCGTGCCACGTGTCGTGCGCTGATTGGGCGGTCAACGCACGCGCGACAGCACGCCGGGCGCGGCGCACCGTCGACCCCGCCAGGCCACGTGTCGCCCGCCCATTGGCGGGCGCAGCGACTCGGCTAGGCCGCCGTGAACCGCGGCCCACGGTTCCCGCCGTAGACTGCGTCGCCACGCGGCGCGCCGCGATTGGCGGGCACGCGTGCACTGGGCGCGCGGATGGGCCACGTGGCGGGCCGAGGTGGTTTCGCGCGCGCACAGTAACGGGCCGGGCCTGGCACTGTAGCAGCCGGATTGCTTTCGGGCGCCCGAATTTTGGGCCCGAAAGCCCAATAGCTTGATTTTTTTGGGTTCTTTTTGGAGGGGCCTATAAATAGGCCCCTTTGCTCAGCCTTTTGGCCTTTTTCCCGAGGCCCCCTGAGGTTGAGTGCTTTAGAGAAGTTGTTGCTCTGCTTGTGCTGCATCTCTCGAAGGAGTTTCGAAATTTTTGGAGGGTGCGACATCGACGGCTTCGGCGATTCGGCGTAGTGTGACATTTCTTCATCGGTGGCCCTTTTCCGTCGCGTTTCGGTCCACGAGGTCCCCAATGCTACCCCAATGGAATTTATGGATGATTTTTGCGGCATCGGTTTCATGAGAGGTAGGCCTTCGATTTCCGTGTAAATCACCTTGCTTTATTTTGAGTTCTTGGCATGGTTTACGAGGCATCTTTGAACCTCTTTGTTGCTGGTGAATTTCTGGATAGCGGAGGATTGTCGGATTTTTATCTCTGCGCTTGGTTATCGTATTTCAACATATGAGGACTCGATCGACATCTAATCTTTGCGAGGATCATCGTCATATTTTTATTGGAATTTTTGAAGGAATCTTCGAAGGTGATAATTAAGCTTCTTTGGGACTGTTTTGCTGCTGGCTTGGGTTTATGAGGGAGTTAACATACCGCAATATTTTATTTTTATCTTGGCCTACAGATGTCGGATTGAGGAGTATAAATACTCGATTTGGGGCTACTCGTCGCGAGGATCGCAACGATGATTTTTCTGGATTTTTTTGAGGACTGGACAAAGGTGAAATTCCTTATTTTTTGTGCTGGTTTTGGCAAACAGCAAGTGCTATATTTGGAACTGCTACCGTTGATGCTACGTGTGGTACTTTTTACAGTGATTCGTAGATTTGGGTATCTTACAGAGAGTTGGGCAGAGAGGAGGTTATTACTGTTGTGGAACGCGCATTTTTCAGGTGGGTTGCTTCGCCTCCAAAATCGGTGGACTATTCATTAATTCTATCGTGTAGTAAATCATACATGATTGTTAGATGTGTTAGGAAGCATGTTAGATTTAGAGAGGATGTTCTCGCTTTGTTATCATGATCATGTTGATGTATGCTTCCTATCTGTGTTAACTTAAGTACCACAATTGGAACTTGACCTAGCACCCTGTCATATGTTGCATATGTAACCAGACCAGTAGAAAACCCTCACTTGGGCTAGGTTTATTTATGCTTTAGACATCTACACTTCTTATTCTATTCCTGGACATATTGTTATCCTCGCCCGGTTAGTGGGTCGAGTGGTCGGGATTTCTCTTAGTGTGGGATGCATGTTACACTCGTGTTTGGGGGCAGAGTGGAGTCTGGTAGATGTAGCTGGTCTTTTATCTGTGGCGGAAACCGTTTGGGTGAACGGTGGTCCTGGGTTGTGTTACGGCTTTTTGGTGTTGGCATATTTCGTGAGTCAAGTTGGTGAGTTGAGTCGGAGTCTTGAAGTGATCAAATTGTCAATCAGCAATCGAAGACTTAGAGAAGATTCAACAAGAGCTCAAGTTGACACTCAGTGTTTTGAGTCTTGAAGATTGAAGTTAAAGAAATTGTGGATCAATTGCATCAATCTTAAGGAAAATGGATTCGGATTGATCAGGTACGTTTAACTAAATAATTTTGGTGATCCGAATACTTGTTATAGTGTAGAAACACTTGGTTGAATTTTTAATTGCATAAAAATTAAAAACTGGACATTTTACATGTTCAGAGTCCGGACCGGGCATTACAGTTCGGACCCCGAACATAGGTTGGTTCATGCGCAATTCCAGTCCGGACCTTGGGAATTTCAGTCCGGACCCCGAACGTGGAAATTGCAGGAATTGCATGAACAGTCCGGACCGTGGAAATTCAGTCCGGGCCCCGAACGTCCTCTTTTCTGGAAAAAGTCTGTTTCGCTGAGACAGTCCGGACCGCCGATTTTCAGTCCGGACCGTCGTCCTGAAAAATTCCAGATATAGTTAGTTTTTGATGTTATCTCTTTCCAAAGGTTTCTAACCTATAAATAGACACTTAGGGTTTCTCAAGAACGAACGAAAAAAAATTAGAAAACACTTGAGAGCAACCCTAGATGCTAGGTTTTTATCGTTCTTCTTTTAGCCTCTTTTAGGTCAATTCGACGGTTCTTCCAAGAAATACTTTTTGTCGAATTGATCTAATCTTTGCTTAGAGATTTCTCTCATGGATGTTCATTGATAATCTAAGCAAAGGATCACCATCGAAGCTTTTATCAAGTTTGCGTCGTGGATTCGACATAGCATCGTGGATTCGATGTGTTGAAGGCGTTTCGTGGATTCGAAACGTGTGCTCGTGGATTCGAGTGGCGTTCGTGGATTCGAACGTGTGCAGTGGACGTGCAGTCGGTGAGCGCAAGATCCGAAGAAGTTGAAGGAGGGGTTTGAGTCCGTGGAGTCGGTAATCACCTTGTTATTCTTCTTTTCTTAGTGGATTGTTATTGCGTGTTGGTCCCGTGGTTTTTCTCCTGGATTGGAGTTTCCACGTAAATCTCGGTGTGCTGTTTTTATTTTCCGCATTGGTTTTTATTTTGCACTGAGATTGGTTTTTGAGTATTACACCTATTCACCCCCCCCTCTAGTTGTTTGATAGTACCTATTTAGATCCTTGTGGATCCTACATATTAAAAACCAACAATTGGTATCAGAGCGGGTTTTAGGTTTATCTATCATGTCGGGTGAAAGTGGTAATATTTTTAGACCTCCTCTTTTTGATGGGACCAATTATGCGTATTGGAAAGTGCGGATGAGAGCTTTTCTCATCTCAATTGATGAGCGGGTTTGGCAAACCGTAGAATACGGTTGGGTGCATCCGATTGAGGAAGTAGGAAATTCTACTACCCCAAAACCTCGCTCTATATGGTCTAAAGAGGAAATCGAAAGATCTTCTTACAACGGAAAAGGTATGAACGCTTTATATAATTCTCTTTCCTCGACTGAGTTCACACGAATTTTCGCGTGTGAAACCGCGAAGGAAATTTGGAATATTCTCAAAATTACACATGAGGGTACTAATCTAGTAAAAATTCAAAAGCTCCAGATGCTTACAAGTCAATTTGACTCTATTCATATGGAAGAGCATGAATTGTTTACAGATTATTACACTAGACTTCAAGATATAATCAATACATGTGCTAATTTAGGAGAAAAGATTCCGGAGTCGAAAATTGTAAGAAAGATACTTCGGACTCTTCCGGAACGGTTTAGGGCAAAGGTTACCGCCATTGAAACCGTTAGTCATCCGGATGAGATGAGTGTAGAGGAATTAGTAGGTGCTTTACAAACTTATGAGATGACTTTTCCTACTAATCAAATTTCTTCCAAGTCTTCTTCTAAGCTTACAGGTATTGCATTCAAATCAACAAAGGAAGAAGATGACGAATCAAGTTCCGACGATGAAATCTCTTTAGCCGAGTTTGAAGAACAATTGGCGCGGATCGTAAAGAAATTTCGTCGGAAGTTTTGGAAGAATCGAACCGATGGATCTTCATCCACGAAACCATCTAAAGGATCATCGGGTTCTAAATCCTCTAAACTCAAAGGCGTTGCAAAACCTTCTAAAGAAAAAGAAAAAGATGATTTCGAAGGGGAAATCCAATGCTATCGATGCAAAGGCTACGGCCATATTTCAACGGATTGTCCTTCTAAGAAATCATACAAAAAGAAGGCTTTGCAAGCAAAAACTTGGGACGATTCTAGTTTCGATGAATCGACCTCAAGTGAAGAGGAAAAAGAAAAAATTGTTGCTTTTCATGCCTCTCAAATTCCCTCTTCTAATTTGTGCTTATCATCTTTAGTCACTGACTCTATTCCTTTGATTTTGCATGAAACATCAACATCCGGAGGAGAGTCATCAAGTGAGGGGGAGTCGGACGAAGAAGAACTCGTTGAGGCATACCAACAACTTCTTGCGGAATCGAAGAAGATGGCCAAGCATATCAAGAAGTTGAGGAAGCTACGACTTGAGGTTCAAGACGAGAATCAAGCTCTAAAGATCAAACTTCATGATCTCGAGGAGGAACAAGGACGTTTATTGGATAACAATAAAATCCTCCAAGAAAAGCTAAACCAATCGGAGACAAACGCTAAATCATATATGGACAAGATTGGTTTTCTTGAAAAACAGTTTGAAGAAATTCATGTCACCAACCAAGCTTTGACCAAGCAAGTTCATCAACTCAAATCCGACATACAAAGGCTTTCAACCGGTTCCAAGAAACTAGATTGTATGTCCGGATTAGGTCAAACAAGCAAGGTTGGTTTGGGATTTAAAAAGAACCAAACTGTGAAGGCTTCAAGTTCCACAATAAAATTGAAAGAAAGAACTTGTCACCTATGTGGACTTGAAGGACATTTGGTGAAGAATTGCCCGAAAAAGAGAAAGAAAAATCCTTCGGCAACTTCATCTACGGAGCGGACTCAACGGAATCAAAAGACACATCAAGTTAAAGGAGTTCACTCAACCCACCAAAGGTCCGAGCCACAACATCAATCATACAAGTGGATTATTGCGAGGCAAAGACCTAAGGTGGATCAACAGTCAAAGCGGACAACCCCCGGCCACAACGAATCAAGACAACCCAAAATCCAGCGATTTTGGATTCGGAAAGGTGATATCTTTCCTTGTCTTAAGTTCTAAATAGCTTATGACTGTATGTAATGCTTTGATTGGTTTTCTCTTTAATATTTTTCTTAATCTCTGCATTACATGTTTTCAATGCTCTTTGTTTTTATGTTTTGTTTTTGAACAAAAGGTTTTTAACGACCAAGTGCATTGAATGAAAAGGGTTTCACGTTCATTCACTCCAAATTAATTTTATATGGATTATCAACTTTACTCCATAATCATAATCTTGAAGATACTTCATTATAGGAGTTTTTGATAGTTATAAGCATCAAATTTTAGAAATCATGTGTGATCTTAAGATGCTTAATCTATCTCGGTTGTGTAAATTCATTGTGATAAACGTGAGACAACCGATAGACTAAAATTTGGGATTTAATTCTTTCACGTAAGAGATTGCCTTCTTACAAGGGTAAATAAATGAATTGTAAAAGATGTGGAAAGAGTTACATCCGAAAGGAGTGTGAAAACTACCACCACATGTAGGAAAGAGCTGCCACCCCGGTCGTCCGGTTTGTGTGTGAAGCTACCACATGTTATGGATGCTTGATAGTATTTTATGAGAAAATTTTTAGTTGAAGCATTCGGAGATTTAAATTCAAAGTTCTTATTTTGAACAATCTCCTGGTTGGTATAAGGTGGGATAGTTGAAAAAGATGCTCAAAGAGCCACCCTTAGGTAATTTAGTGCTTATCTCAATTTGAAAGGGTAGAATTCAAGATTGATGTCATTTGGAAATCTCCGTAAGTCATCTTTGTAAATCCGTTACATCTTGATAGAGTTTGGATCTCAAGATTATTTTTGATGACTTGTGTTTGATGAATATAACATGAAAAACTGTTTATAATGTTTTATCTTTGTTTTTCATGATTTAGGAGTAAATCTTTTTAATTTTGTGAAATTAATTGGATTGAATGGCATCTGTGTGAATTCATTGTTTAAAGCACTTAAATTGATTTCTTGATGGAATACAAATCGGTATTTGAAAAGATTCTAAAATCTGGATTTGTTTCAAGAAATTATTTGATTTTTGCTTTCTGGTACCGGTACGCAATCTGCATTTTTGTTATATACCGGAACTGAGCTTTTATCTCTCTTTCTCTATGAACTAATGTTGTTAGTGATTTCCTTTTGTCTAGTATGTTCACTGTTTGACAATTTGTGACAAAAAGGGGGAGAACAGAAAATAATGATCGTATCACAAAGGGGGAGAACATAAATGCTCAAGATAGGGGGAGAACATGGAGAACATGGAGAACATGTTAGAGATGCTCAAGATAGGGGGAGATAAAGAAAAGATTGAAAGAGCCGAAAAACAAAAGAACCAAAAGGACGAATCAAATGTAGGATTTTAATTTCTAACGACTAACGTTTGATTTTGTTTGGAGTTTTGTTTTGCAGGAATTACATCACTTTAAGACTCCAAGTCCTAAGTCATAGAGTATGTTCTAGGACTGTTTGGTTCAAATGTAATTTTGTATTTATTGGATCTTTCACGCAAAGAAAATCAATGTTTTGGTGATAACATTGAATTTCGATTTTTTGGTTTAAGATGAGTGACTTGAGCGTTTTTATGTATTTTTGGGTTTTGTCACGAAATTGCCAAAGGGGGAGATTGTTACGGCTTTTTGGTGTTGGCATATTTCGTGAGTCAAGTCAGTGAGTTGAGTCGGAGTCTTGAAGTGATCAAATTGTCAATCAGCAATCGAAGACTTAGAGAAGATTCAACAAGAGCTCAAGTTGACACTCAGTGTTTTGAGTCTTGAAGATTGAAGTTAAAGAATTGTGGATCAATTGCATCAATCTTAAGGAAAATGGATTCGGATTGATCAGGTACGTTTAACTAAATAATTTTGGTGATCCGAATACTTGTTATAGTGTAGAAACACTTGGTTGAATTTTTAATTGCATAAAAATCAAAAACTGGACATTTACATGTTCAGGATCCGGACCGGGCATTACAGTCCGGATCCCGAACATAGGTTGGTTCATGCGCAATTCCAATCCGGACCTTGGGAATTTCAGATCCGGATCCCGAACGTGGAAATTGCAGGAATTGCATGAACGTCCGGATCGGGAAATTCAGTCCGGACCCCGAACCCTCTTTTCTGAAAAAAGTTTGTTTCGCTGACGACAGTCCGGATCGCCGATTTCCATCCGGATCGTCGTCCTGAAAAATTCCAGATATGGTTAGTTTTTGATGTTTATCTCTTTCCAAAGGTTTCTAACCTATAAATAGACACTTAGGGTTTCTCAAGAATGAACGAAAAAAATTAGAAAACACTTGAGAGCAACCATAGAGGCTAGGTATTTATCGTTCTTCTTTTAGCCTCTTTTAGGTCAATTCGACGGTTCTTCCAAGAAATACTTTTTGTCGAATTGATCTAATCTTTGCTTAGAGATTTCTCCCATGGATCTTCATTGATAATCTAAGCAAAGGATCACCATCGAAGCCTTTTATCAAGTTTGCGTCGTGGATTCGACGTGGCATCGTGGATTCGATGTGTTGAAGGCGTTTCGTGGATTCGAAACGTGTGCTCGTGGATTCGAGTGGCGTTCGTGGATTCGAACGTGTGCAGTGGACGTGCAGTCGGTGAGCGCAAGATCCGAAGAAGTTGAAGGAGGGGTTTGAGTCCGTGGAGTCGGTAATCACCTTGTTATTCTTCTTTTCTTAGTGGATTGTTATTGCGTGTTGGTCCCGTGGTTTTTCTCCTGGATTGGAGTTTCCACGTAAATCTCGGTGTGCTGTTTTTATTTTCCGCATTGGTTTTTATTTTGCACTGAGATTGGTTTTTGAGTATTACACCTATTCACCCCCCCCCTCTAGTTGTTTGATAGTACCTATTTAGATCCTTGTGGATCCTACATATTAAAAACCAACAGGTTGTCTTGTTTCTCTGTTTTATGTGTTGCCACTGTGTTAGTGGCAATAGTATACCAGTGATAGCAGGACCTAAAACTAAGACTGTTTTTGGACACATATAATTTCTGTAAACTAATGTTTTCCTTCCAAACTTCGAGCGGGTCGCCGGAGCCTGTTCTTGTTTGATTTGGGTGAAGGCAATAGCCCTTCGAGGTTTGGAAAATAAAACTTATTTGAACAGATTTTTATTAAAGAACTAAAATATATTAAATTGGGTTTCTCAGATTAAAATAGTTTTCAGTAATAACTGTCATCTTTTTATTACAACTTCTTCACCCGATAGAGTTTGGGTGATCTGGATTCTTGGGGCCGTTCCTTTTTCGGGACGAAAGCTACGGGGGCCGTGCCTGGAACCTGTTCTTGTTTGATAGGGTTGTAGGTGTTGGTCTCCCGAAACTTTCGGACCCTGGTTGGTGTCTTCCGCATGTTGTACCGAGGTTGTCGTGTTCCCGAACTGTAAGGGGGTCGAAAATTTCAATAGGCGGAGCCTGGAGTCTGTTCTTGTTTGATTGGGGGTTCTAGGCGCCGACCTGTCGGGGTTTCCGAACCCTTATGGTGTCGGTCCTTTTTGTGTTATCTGTGAGTTTGGTGTTCTGTTGTGGGAGCCGTCGGGTTGACGGTGGTCCCGGCCGTGAGTATTTCCAGCTACTGAGTTGAGAGGTGATGTTAGTTACTGTGGATCTTGTTGATCGTGGATTTGGATTATAGCCTGCATGAGCCATGTTGAGCTCGACAGAGATGCGCGGATACTTTCCTCGGTGGGGTCGCGCCCCTCGAGTGCCACTCCGGAGTTGGGCCTGTTACTTTGCTATCGCGACTTGTCGACGCAGTCCCTCTGGCTGGGCCAGTTTTGGCAGTCACGGACGCCCTACGATAGACCCGTCCTCTTGTGGATGTGCGGCAGTAGCTGGGCGCAGGTTTGACTGGACGCCATGTGGCAGTCAGTGTAGATTGGGTGACTATATTTGAGAGTTAGTAGATGCATCATGTTTCCATCTGTTCCACTTCGTGAGCATTTAGATAGAGGCATAGTAGCTTTAGAGTTATTTTCCAGCTCCTTTCCTTTCAGTACTGCATTTGTTACTTTATGCCTCTAGTAGACTTAGTGGGCAGACCGTCGGGATTGGTGGCGGTACCCACTGAGAACTACTGTGGGATGTAGTTCTCACACCCGCTGTGCTATTTTTCCCCAGGGACCTACTTTTCTGTTGCTGATTGAGGTGAAGGAGTCGCGAGCTAGATCCCTACCTGTCTTTTGAGAGTAGCAGTAGTGGTACCCCTTCATTGGAGATCTATTAGTACAGTCAGTAGTTGGTTTATTTGTTTTTACATTTGAGAGACATTTGTATTGTGAGAATTTGACTTGTACTGAGAGCCTGTACACTGATGTATTATTGGGTTTACCTCCTTGTTTAGTTTTGGGTATTGTATTATGAGGATATTGTATTTGATCGTATTTGGGAGATGAATATTGTATCTTTATTTCCAGTTGTATAGTGATTGGATTTTAGTCTTTCAGTAGTTTACTTTTCAGCTCTGATATCTGTATAGCTATAGTATCATTCTTTTTGCAGGTTAGACGCTTCGTTTATACGGGGTTTCCCGTATGGGTGGCCGATCTGTTGGCGGGCCCGGGTCGCAGTTTCGACCCTTGGGCGTGACAGGTAGAGTGGTAACAGAGCCTAGGTTGTAGGTCATTGTGGACTTAGAAACCCTAGGCTTGTGGTTGGACATTAGGATGACTACGTGAGAGTCGTAACTTTTAGCGAGAGTCCTGATTGAGTGTTATACCTCTCCCAAGAGACGGGATGAGTGATTGGCATGTTTATTCTCCTAAGCGATTATGTTGGCTGCAGACAACATAATGCTGTGGAATGGATGGCATGTTTTAGACTTTCGCTGGATTGGGTCGAATGGTTGTTATGTCCTGATGTTTGTTATTGTGCAGTGGAATACGATGCCCCTGAGACGTCGTGCAGTAAGGAGGGCACATCCCGCATCTGATGAGTAACCCGAGCAGCGGGAGGCAGAGCTATCAGAGCAGAGTGAGACCCAGGAGTTATGGACCCAGATGGCATAGATGTCGGAGGCTGTCTGATGCCAGGAGGAGGCCATGGAACGTTTGATGCGCCTATTGGAGCAGAGAGCACAGTCAGTTGCAGTACCGCTTGAGTGTCCTCCAGCACTTACTTCCCATGCGGTGGCATCTCCAGCTATACCAGTGGCACCGATTGAGCGAGCAGCCCCCTCCGTGTCGACGAGTAGTGCCGAGGCACCGAGGTAGGGTGGATATCGGATAGTAGATGAGCTTTGGGACATCATCGATCGAGGGGGCCAGTCCCGATAGTCTGATCCACCCCGATTTGTAGGATTGAGCTTGGAGCCGTGGGAGGCAGAGTCTTGGATCACAACGAGGGAGCGACTCTTTGAGACCCTTTTTATTGAGGAGTGATTTCAGGTTCTTTTGGCGACAACTTGTTGGAGCACATTGCCGAGGCTTGGTGGCACCGAGTGCGACTATCGGTCCGCCTGGGACCCAGCTGCTTACTTGGGCGGAGTTCTGCAGCATTCTTCTTGGAGTTTTCTTCCCCGAGAGTGTCAGATAGAAGCTGGAAGAGGATCTGAGGAACTTCCAACAGGAAGACCATTCTGTACAGAAGTACATCATGGATTTCAACCGGCTATTGGTCTGTGTACTACACGCGGCCAGGGACGAGGCGCATTGGATTTACTTGTTCGAGCGGGGTTTGCGCCGAGATATCTATCAGTTTGTTCGGTCACGCAGATTGCAGACTTTTGACGCCTCGATGGAGCAGGCCCTAATGTGGAACGAGGGAATGTGATTTTGACTGAGTGGAATATCGCCCCCGGTGGGAGTTTGGGCGTGAAGCGCCCAGCGCCTGATGACGGAGGACAGATGAGTAGGCAGGAGCCTCCGAGACCTCCACGATTCTATCCTCAGGATCGTGGGTTTTAGAGGCGCCAGAGATCGGCAGCAGCCGCAGTACCAGCAGTTTCAGCAGCGGTATCAGTAGCAGCAGCAGCGTTAGCATGGATGTGTTTCTACGGAGGGCCCCATTTGTTGCCCCAGTGTGAGCAGAGGCAGAGGCCATGCTTCCTATGTGGATAGTTTAGATATTTTCCGACAGACTGGACTTTGACGTCGAGGCAGACTGAGCGACGACCACCTACATCGAGCGGATGAGTCTGTGATGACCTGGATCTCCGCAGAGCTGTTGCGGTGCGTTGGGGTGGCTATTGGAGGCCTACGCGGTGTGCTGGAGGCCTTTGGGGCATGTCGGCGGTGTTCGGGCGCCAATTTGGACTCAAGTGATGAACTTCGGGCTTCAAATGGATCACGTGGGTGATCGGGGGACCCCATCGGTTGTTTAGAGGTGTTTGCGCGCAAAACGGATATTGAGATTGGGCTCGGCGCGAATTTGGACCAAGAATACCTTTCCGGGGGCATTCGGCAATTTTTAGAGTGAGAATTTGGCGAAACGGACGTCAAAATCGGATTCAGCGCGCGAAAACGCTTCAGACGGACTATTTACGGCATTTTTGGAGCTCGGGTTACTGTTCACCGCCGGAACAGTAACTCCGGCGATCGCCGGCGGCGGCCGGCGGCGGGCGGGCGGCGGAAGGCGGCGGAGGCACTCGGGCAGGCGGCGCGCGGCCGCGCAGGCGCAGAGGGCGCGGGCAGCAGCGGCGGGGGCGCGGGCAGGCGGCCGGTCCACCGCGCGGGCGTGCACCAAGGCGGGGACACGTGGCGCCTGGTGGTTGGTCGGCTCACAGTACTCGGTGCAGGGAGCAGGATGGCTGGCTTTGGTTCACGGTGCACCAGGGTGGACACGTGGCAGGTTACCATTGGTTCGGTGTTCAGTGGCTTGTGCACCGGGTGCACCGGTCAGAGGCAGGACACGTGGCGCGCTCCTATTGGATGGTCAACTGTGCGGGCAGTGGGGCAGCGGCCGCAGACTGTGCGGGCAGGCGCGGCGGTACGACGGTCGGGGACGCGTGTCGACTCCCGGAGGTGGCCACGTGGCGCAGCAGGAGTGGTCGCGGCGGCTGTCGGCTGTTTGGGCGACACGTGGCAGTCGGGAGGCGGGTCGGACGGTTCGCGGGATCCCGTCCGACGGGGCATGCTGGGCCGGGCCGCACTGTGCGCGCCCGAAAGTTTGGGCCGGGCCGCACTGTGCGCGCCCGGAAACTTTCGGGCGCCCGAAAGTGGGGACCCAGCCGGTATTTCCCCAATTGTTTTTTGTTAAGTGGTGAGGCCTATTTAAGCAGCCCGAGCTCCCTTCTTCATGCTTTTTCCACCACTTTCCGAGCCTCATCTCACCAAGGTGTCTTCAGCAAAGTTGCTCCCCTTCGAGTTCTCCATCTCCTGGTGAAGTTTGGGGTTTGTGGTGGCACGCACTTCGAGATTTGGATTTTTCGGCGCGGCGCGACGTTGCATTCCTGGATTCTCCTTCGGCGCAGCGACAGTGTTTTAGCTCTCCCGAGCTAACCAGGCAGTATTTTTCAGCGATTCTTGCGCCATCGTCTTCGTAACAGGTAGGGCTACATTTCTTATTTCTACTGGTTTTCCCCCATTCCGAGGTTTTCATGGGTTTTTCGGGTCATCTTGTGACCTCATTTTCTGGGGTGAATTTTGGACAGCACAGCATTGTTTTGGAGATATCTCCGCAACCGGACATCGGATTGAGGCGATTCAAAAGGGGATTTGCATCTACGCATCGCAAGGAATCTCTCTGATTTTTCTTGATTTTTGTGGAATTTCCCTGAAGGTGAGAACCCCTTTTTACAGTATTCTCAGATTCAGTTTTTGTGATCGACTTGTTCGGGATGTCTCTCTTGTCGATTTTGGTTCTCAGCATAGAAAAATCGTGGGAAAACGTGCAGGTACTCGTTTCGACCGGTTCGTCGCGTAGATCGCAGTGGTATTTTTCTGGGAATTTCTTGAGCACGATTCGCAGGTAAAAATGGCTGAACAGTGAATCTGATTTTGGGGACAGATTTTGGGATTAACTTGGATAGTAATTGTGTGTGTATCCTTTGGGATTTTTGGCACAGTTTTGCGAGGACGGTTGAGGATCGGGCGCGGACTTCGCTGTCAGGACTTGGATTTAGCGCTCGAGGTGGGTACCGTTGTTTAACCTCCTACTTGTGATGTCCCCACTAGGCCTATTTGAGTTGCTTTTATTACAGTGCTAAATGAACCGGTAAAAAGTAAAAATGGCAGGGTAATTGGGAATTGGACTATATTGCTTGTACACATTGGGACCTCTTATGTTTAAGTGATAAATGGACATGGATTACTTGGCAGATGGAAGTTTAATTAGTGGCATCCCTGTTATGGGGGAAAGATCATAATATTTAAACCCTGTTTTAAATAATGGACTTTGCATGCTTGATTGGACATTTAGTTAGGCCACCTTTTTCTGCTACACTATCATGATGGCATTGACTTAGGAGAAACCATGCTTTTCTCTTCTTTTGTCTACATTTGGGGGATAGTACGCTCGGGTTCGAGCAGGGCTGGGATAGTGTAGTCAGACAGTTGTGGGTTTTGGGACAGGCAGGCTGTGAGGGCAGGGTATTGCGGCAACCGCGGACAGTAGGCGGTTGACCGGATATCGATTATTCTACCCGATTGTGGATCTTGGATTTTGGGACAGGCAGGCTTGGTGGCAGGGTATTGCGGCAACCGCGGACCTTGGGCGGTTGACCAGACAGTGGTTATTGCATCAGATTGGGTATCGGGTCTCCTTTTAGTGGATGGGGTTTCCCACTATTTGTTTATCTTGCATCGGGTTGAGATCGGGTCTCCTTTTAGTGGATGGGTTTTCCCACTTTGATCAGAGTCATGATCCAGTCCTGCTGATTTGGTACTTGTTACCCAGGCATTATTTTGTACTTGTTACCCAGGCATTATACTCGTGTGGGTCGCTCCCCTCGAGTGCCACTCCGGAGTGTGCGTTTTTACAGGCTTCGAGTCCTCGGGACTCTCTTTTCCTATCGGTGTTATGCGTTGGCCAGCATACCCGATTTGGCAGGCACAGCAGGCAGTACCAGTGTTTACTGGTGTATCGATTGGGTCTAGGCAGGCAGGCATTTACTTTCTGATGCATACATTTAGCTATATTCCTAGCTGGCATTTAGAGGCATGTAGTGGTAGCTCTATTCATCATCGGCAGTTTTATTTACAGCTTACCACCTTTGTTCATCTTTTTGCCTCTTGTAGTCCTAGTGGGCACATTTGAGTTGAGGTCTACCCACTAGGGGGAGGCTACTGTTTACAGTAGTTCTCACCCCCACTGCTTTCTCTTTTCTCTTCCCCTTTGTTTTGCAGTGTCTTCTGCGGGTGCTGCTGGTTTTCAGCGACGGGTCGAGGAGAGAGGACGGCTGAGTAGATAGACTTCGAGGCAGGTTGAGCGTGTTAGCTGGACAGTTGGTATACCCGTGTTTCCTCAGACGGTTGTACTTTTACTTTGGGACTGGCTTTTGCCAGCAGGTTGTATTTATTTTGGTGAGCTGGGAGAGACAGATGTATCATTTATACAGATGTATTGTATTTTATTTCCAGCTTCAGTCTGAGATGTATTAGTTTTAGTTCAGCTCTGTTTTTATTGCTCTTTTATTATATCTCTTATATCTGAGCAGGTTTGGCGCTTCGTGTACGCGGGAAATACCGTGTGCACGGCGGATCTGTAGACGGGCCCGGGTTCTGGTTTACACCCGGGGCGTGACAGAGTCTGTGCCGCCCGGTTGGAGGGCGCCACGGCAGTGGACCGGGTTGTCGCAGGCATGATTTCATCACAGCAGTCTGAGTTAGAGTATTTTTGCTTTCCTGCATGGACTAGAGGTAGAGTTGTTACCACGTGCACTAGAGGTACAGGTTCCTGTTGGTGTTGTGCACTTGGAGGAGGCTTGTGGATCATGTCCAGTGCAGTGAGACCGTGGATTATACCGGCAGGTGTGACGGTTTGGTGGCAGCTCCAAGACTCTGATCAAGCACACGGATGAACCGGTTGGCGCGATATCATGCAACGACTGATTGTGGATGTAGAACAGTGACCCTTCCGCGAGCTGGACTGGAGGAGTTTATTTTCACAAGTTGCCAAGGTACCCTTCCTGTAGCGATGGCTTCAGCTGCAATGGACAGACGCCACCACTATAGCGTATGTGACGATTAGGACTAGAGGTTGTGTTCCTAGGGGTCACGGTTAGATCGTAGCTTTCGTATTTGTAGCCACAGCAGGAACGACTTCAACACTTCTCTCCCTTTTTATCGTCTTTATGCTGAAACTTACGAACGGGACGAAAACTTCGAAAGGTTACTCCAGAAATAGAGACAGTGCCCAAACCTGTTCTTGTTTGATTGGGGCGAGGGCACCGACCTTTCGAAATTTTCGAACTTTTCGTTATTTTCGGCTGCTTTCCAAATTGAGAGTTGGAGTTGATGACGTTCCTGATAGTGGGGCCTTTACCTTTCTTGTTGGTTGTGTTGGTGTACTTCGAGTTGTTTTGGACGAGTTGGTTTTGGTGGTGCGTTTTAGTTTCGAGGACGAAACTTTCTTTTAGTGGGGGAGGATGTGATGACCCGGATCTCCGCAGAGCTTTTGCTGTGTAAATTATGGCTTCTGGAGGCCTATGATGTGTGTTGGAGTTGGTTGTGCGCAAATCAGACTTCAGTTTTGGACCCAGCGTGAAATTTGGATTAAGAATACCTGTCCGGATGCCTTCGACAAATTTTAGAA
Source organism: Tillandsia fasciculata (assembly GCA_029168755.2). Lineage (NCBI taxonomy): Eukaryota > Viridiplantae > Streptophyta > Magnoliopsida > Poales > Bromeliaceae > Tillandsia > Tillandsia fasciculata. Next base: position 11,467,699 of record CM054948.1, read on the forward strand.
GTGGAATTTGGCAAAACGGACATCGGATTTGGATTCAGCGCGCGAAAACAATGAAAATGGTCTACTTGTGTTTTTCGGAGCCCGGATACCAAAACACGAATTTCGAGGCAAGATTGTACTGTTCCGGCAGGCCAGGGCAGCGCCGGCGGCGGCGGGCAGCGGCGGAGCGCGGCGGCAGGGGCGCGGGCAGGCGTGTGCGTGGCGGCGGGCAACGTGGTCCACGAGTTTTGGCGTGCACCGGGAGCAACCAACTGCGGGCGTGCCACGTGTCGCGCGCTGATTGGGCGGTCAACGCACGCGCGACAGCACGCCGGGCGCGGCGCACCGTGGACCCCGCCAGGCCACGTGTCGCCCGCCCATTGGCGGGCGCAGCGACCCAGCTGGGCCGCCGTGAACCGCGGCCCACGGTTCCCGCCGTGGACCGTGTCGCCACGCGGCGTGCCGCGATTGGCGGGCGCGCGTGCACCGAGCGCGCGGGGCGCGGATGGGCCACGTGGCGGGCCAAGGTGGTTTCGGGCGTGCACAGTAATGGGCCGGGCCTGGCACTGTAGCAGCCCGATTGCTTTCGGGCGCCCGAATTTTGGGCCCGAAAGCCCAATAGCTTGATTTTTTTGGGTTCTTTTTGGAGAGGACTATAAATAGGCCCCTTTGCTCAGCCTTTTGGCCTTTTTCCCGAGTCCCCCTGAGGTTGAGTGCTTTAGAGAAGTTGTTCCTCTGCTTGTGCTGCATCTCTCGAAAGAGTTTCGAAATTTTTGGAGGGTGCGGCATCGACGGCTTCGGCGATTCGGCGCAGTGTGACGTTTCTTCATCCGTGGCCCTTTTCCGTCATGTTTCGATCCACGAGGTCCCCAGAGCTACCCCAAAAAAATTTTTGGACGATTTTTATGGCATCGGTTTCACGAGAGGTAGGCCTTCGATTTCTGTGTTGATCACCTTGCTTTATTTTGAGTTCTTGGCACGGTTTACGAGGCATCTTTGAACCCCTTTGTTGCTGGTGAATTTCTGGACAGCGGAGGCTTGTCGGGTTTTTATCGCTGCACTCGGTTATCGTATTTCGACATATGAGGACTCGATCGACATCTACTCTTCACGAGGATCACCGTCGTATTTTTATTGGAATTTTTGGAGGACTCTTCGTAGGTGATAATTAAGCTTCTTTGGGACTATTTTGCTGCAGGCTTGGGTTTATGAGGGAGTTAACATACCGCGATGTTTTATTTTTATCTTGGCCTACAGGTGTCGAATTGAGGAGTATAAATACTCGATTTGGGGCTACTCAGCGCGAGGATCGCAACAGTGATTTTTTTGAATTTTTTTGAGGACTGGACAGAGGTGAAATTTCTCATTTTCTGTGCTGGTTTTGGCAAACAGCAAGTGCTGTATTTGGAACTGCTATCGTTGATGCTATGTGTGGTACTTTTTGCAGTGATTCGCAGATTTGGGTATCTTACGGAGAGTTGGGCAGAGAGGAGGTTATTACTGTTGTGGAACGCGCATTTTCCAGGTGGGTTGCTTCACCTCCAAAATCGGTGGACTATTCATTAATTCTATCGTGTAGTAAATCATACATGATTGTTAGATGTGTTAGGAAGCATGTTAGATTTAGAGAGGATGTTCTCGCGTTGTTATCATGATCATGTTGATGTATGCTTCCTATCTGGGTTAACTTAAGTACCACAATTGGAACTTGACCTAGCACCCTGTCATATGTTGCATGTGTAACCAGACCAGTAGAAAACCCTCACTTGGGCTAGGTTTATTTATGCTTTAGACATCCACACTTCTTATTCTACTCCTGGACATAGTGTTATCCTCGCCCGGGTAGTGGGTCGAGTGGTCGGGATTTCTCTTAGTGTGGGATACATGTTACACTCGTGCTTGGGGGCAGAGTGGAGTCTGATAGATGTAGCTGGTCTTTTATCTGTGGCGGGAACCGTTTGGGTGAACGGTGGTCCCGGGTTGTCTTGTTTCTCTGTTTTATGTGTTGCCACTGTGTTAGTGGCAATAGTATACCAGTGATAGGAGGACCTAGAACCCAGACTGTTTTTGGACACATATAATTTCTGTAAACTAATGTTTTCCTTCCAAACTTCGAGCGGGTCGCTGGAGACTGTTCTTATTTGATTTGGGTGAAGGCAATAGCCCTTCGAGGTTTGGAAAATAAAACTTATTTGAACAGATTTTTATTAAAGAACTAAAATATATTAAATTGGGTTTCTCAGATTAAAATAGTTTTCAGTAATAACTGTCATCATTTTATTACAACTTCTTCACCCGAGAGAGTTTGGGTGATCTGGGTTCTAGGGGTCGTTCCTTTTTCGGGACGAAAGCTACGGGGGCCGTGTCTGGAACCTGTTCTTGTTTGATAGGGTTGTAGATGTTGGTCTCCCGGAACTTTCGGATCCTGGTTGGTGTCTTCCGCATGTTGTACCGAGGTTGTCATGTTCCCGAATTGTAAGGGGGTCGGGAAATTCGATAGGCGGAGCCTGGAGTTTGTTCTTGTTTGATTGGGGTTCTATGCGCCGACCTATCGGGGTTTCCGAACCCTTATGGTGATGGTCCTTTCTGTGTTATCTATGAGTTTGGTGTTCTGTTGTGGGAGCCGTCGGGTTGACGGTGGTCCCGGCTGTGAGTATTTCCAGCTAGTGAGTTGAGAGGTGATGTTAGTTACTGTTGATCTTGTTGATCATGGATTTGGACTATAGTCTGCATGAGCTATATTGAGCTCGACAAAGATACGCGGATACTTTCCTCGGTGGGGTCGCGCCCCTCGAGTGCCACTCCGGAGTTGGGCCTGTTACTTTGCTATCGCGACTTGTCGACGCAGTCCCTCTGGCTGGGCCAGTTTTGGCAGTCACGGACGCCCTACGGTAGACCCGTCCGTCCTCTTGTGGATGTGCGGCAGTAAGTGGGCGCAGGTTTGACTGGACCCCATATGGCAGTCAGTGTAGATTGGGTGATTATATTTGAGAGTTAGTAGATGTATCATGTTTCCATCTGTTCCACTTCTTGAGCATTTAGGTAGAGGCATAGTAGCTGTAGAGTTATTTTCCAGCTCCTTTCCTTTTAGTACTGCATTTGTTACTTTATGCCTCTAGTAGACTTAGTAGGCATACCGTCGGGATTGGTGGCGGTACCCACTGAGAACTACTGTGGGATGTAGTTCTCACACCCGCTGTGGTGTTTTTCCCCAGGGACCTACTTTCCTGTTGCTGATCGAGGCGAGGGAGTCGCGAGCTAGATCCCTACCTGTCTTTGGAGAGTAGCAGTAGCGGTACCTCTTCATTGGAGATCTATTAGTACAGTCAGTAGTTGGTTTATTTGTTTTTACATTTGAGAGACATTTGTATTGTGAGGATCTGACTTGAACTGAGAGCCTGTACACTGATGTATTATTGGGTTTACCTCCCTGTTTAGTTTTGGGTATTGTATTATGAGGATATTGTATTTGATCGTATTTGGGAGATGGATATTGCATCTTTATTTCCAGCTATACAGTGATTGGATTTTAGTCTTCAGTAGTTTACTTTTCAGCTCTGATATCTGTATAGCTATAGTATCATTCTTTTTGTAGGTTAGACGCTTCGTCTATACGGGGTTTCCCGTATGGGCGGCGGATTTGTTGGCGGGCCCGGGTCGCAGTTTCGACCCCCGGGGCGTGACAGTGGGTATATCCTCCTTAACACCACCGTGCTGTGGATACCACTATATGGGTGTGGCTAAATCTTAGCCCCCACCACCTCCATGGATATTACCACCATTATGGGTATATCCTCCTTAACACCACCGTGCTGTGGATACCACTATATGGGTGTGGCTAAATCCTAGCCCCCACCAACTCCATGGGTATTATCACCATCGTGGGTATATCCTCCTTAGCACCACCGTGCTGTGGATACCACTATATTGGTGTGGCTAAATCCTAGCCCCCACCACCTCCATGGGTATTACCACCATCGTGGGTGTGGCCATCTTAACACCACCGTCAAATAATATACTATATTTATAGCTTACATCAAAAGCTATTCAAATCCTAGTCTAAATATATTTTTATTCTAATTAATATTTAAATCTTAACAAACTTATCTCTTTAAGATTTAAATATTAATCTTAATCCAACTAGGATTCAACTACAAATCTAATCAAATCCTAACAATCTCCACCTTGATTTGATTTGTAGTTTTCAATCGCTACATCGAGCTCTCCTCCGCTCCACCTTGAACGACTGCATCTCCGATCTCGTTTTTGGACTCTTTTGGCTCCACTTGAAGCTGAAAAATCACATACCTTCGAGTCCAACACGCCTAACGAGATCAAATTGTGATCGCCTCCTGTGATGATCGGTAAACCAGTACTCTGATGTTGATCTCTCCTGAGGATCGGTAACCTTTGGCTCCGATACCAATTGTTGGAAAAATTCGGTACACGCTCCGGTACCAGATTCTCTGAATCCGCAACCCGCTTCGATACCGCAATCCGCTCTGTTACCGCCTAGAGTTGGGATTCCGCAGCGAAAACGTCAAATCAGATTTTTACCATAAACCCGTCCTCTTAACAAAACTGGAACCAATACAACCACAAAGAGAAGAAAAAACCAATACAAGGAAATATGCGGGTGAAATAAGATTCATTAACCAATAGAAGAATTACACCGATTACACAGACTTCTCTTCTGCAATAGAGTAGCTTCAACCCTAGCCCTCCTCCTGAATCTCTCTCACTCTTTTCTCGTATTCTATAAACCTAGAAGACTATGGGTGTGGCTAAATCCTAACCCCCACCACCTCCATGGGTGTTACCACCACCGTGGGTGTGGATACCACTATATGAGTGTGGCTAAATCCTAGCTGCCACCACCTCCATGGGTATTACCACCACCGTGGGTATATCTACTTTAACACCACCTTAAAATAATAACACATATGCTATATTTATAACTTACATCAAAAGCTATCCAAATCCTAGTCTAAATATATTTTTATTCTAATTAATATTTAAATCTTAACAAAATCTCTTTAAGATTTAAATATTAATCTTAATCCAACTAGGATTCAACTACAAATCTAATCAAATCCTAACACAAACAAAGAAAGAAAGGGACATTGAATGGTTCTTCGTGACTCTGGGTATACTTTGCATTGACCATCTAGATTGCGACCCAGAGAAAGCTTCTTCAAGTTGTGGCCAGAGGACAAACCATTGAGATTCCTAGCAAAAGACATGAAAGTATAAAATAAGGTCACGACAGTTAGTGCCTATTGGTGCATAAATTAGCGCGCCACAAGATAAATGGTCCAACCCACGGATGAGCCAAAGAAAGAAGGATACATGGTATACAAGGAGCTGGAATAAGATTGCCTGAAGACTAAGAAATTTTAGATGGTAACGACCGTTGAGACGTGGGACACAACTCACGCGGTTATGTCTATAGGGGTGTAACATACGCAATTGTGGCTACAAATCTCCCTCACTATAAAAATCGACTAAAAAACGCGGGCTAATTGTCACACCCCGTGTTATACTGGAACCCGGGTATGCCAACAGATTCGCCGCATACACGGAAAGCCCCGTACACACGAAGTGCTAGTTGTTGGTTTTTAGGATCCACAAAGATCTAAATAGGTACTATCAAACACCTAGAGGGGGGTGAATAGGTGTAATATTTAAAAAACAAATCTCAGTGCAAAATAAAAACCAATGCGGAAATAAAAAACAGCACACCGAGATTTACGTGGAAACTCCAATCCAGGAGAAAAACCACGGGACCAACACGCAATAACAATCCACTAAGAAAAGAAGAATAACAAGGTGATTACCGACTCCACGGACTCAAACCCCTCCTTCAACTTCTTCGGATCTTGCGCTCCACCGATTGCACGTCCACTGCACACGTTCGAATCCACGAACGCCACTCGAATCCACGAGCACACGTTTCGAATCCACGAAACGCCTTTAGCACACCGAATCCACGATGCCACGTCGAATCCATGACGCAAACTTGGCCGATAGAAATATTGGCTTTGATGGTGATCCTTTGCTTAGATTATCATTGAAGAATCGTAGAAGGAATCTCTAAGCAAAGACTAGATCAATTCGACAAAAGATAGATCTTGGAAGAACCGTCGAATTTACCTAAAAGAGGCTATAAAGAAGAACGATAAAAACCTAGCCTCTTGGATTGCTCTCAAGTGTTTTATAAATTGATCCGTCGTTCTTGAGAAACCCTAAGTGTCTATTTATAGTTTAGAAACCTTTGGAAAGAGATAAGAATCAAAAACTTACCTTATCTGGAATTTTTCAGGACGGCGATCCGGATCGGATTTACTGTGATCCGGATCGTCGTAGCGTGATAGACAATTCCAGAAAAACAGGGTTCGGGATCCGGATTGCAAAGCCCGATCCGGATCGTTCATACAATTCAGCAAAATCCCATGTTCGGGATCCGGATCGGAATTGGCCTTTGATCCGGATTGAATTTGCCAATGAACAACCACCCTTCGGGATCCGGATTGGATTGTCTGATCCGGATCCTGAACATGTCCCATGTCCAGTTTTTGATTTTTATGCAATTAAAAATTCATCCAAGTGTTTCTACACTATAAGAAAGTATTCGGATCACCAAAATTATTTAGTTAAACATACCTGATCCTTTTGAATACTTTCTTCTTGAGATTGATGTAACTGATCCACAATTCTTCATCTTCAATCTTCAAGACTCAAGACACTGAGTGTCAACTTGAGCTCTTGTTGAATCTTCTCTAAGTCTTTGATTGCTGATTGACAATTTGATCCCTTTAAGACTCCGACTCAACTCACTGACTTGACTCACGAAATATGCCAACACCAAAATGCCGTAACAATCTCCCCCTTTGGCAATTTCGTGACAAAACCCAAAAATACATAAAAACGCTCAAGTCACTCATCTTAAACCAAAAAATCGAAATTCAATGTCATCACCAAAACATTGATTTTCTTTGCGTGAAAGATCCAATAAATACAAAATTACATTTGAACCAAACAGTCCTAGAACATACTCTATGACTTAGGACTTGGAGTCTTAAAGTGATGTAATTCCTGCAAAACAAAACTCCAAACAAAATCAAACGTTAGTCGTTAGAAATTAAAATCCTACATTTGATTCGTCCTTTTGGTTCTTTTGTTTTTCGGCTCTTTCAATTTTTCTTTATCTCCCCCTATCTTGAGCATCTCTAACATGTTCTCCATGTTCTTGAGCATCTATGTTCTCCCCCTTTGTGATACGATCATCATTTTCCGTTCTCCCCCATTTTTCCATTTTCGTTTGTCCTCTCTTGATGATCTCATCTCCGTCATTTCTCTTCTCCCCCTTTTTGTCACAAATTGTCAAACAGTGAACATACTAGACAAAAGGAAATCACTAACAACATTAGTTCATAGAGAAAGAGAGATAAAAGCTCAGTTCCGGTATATAACAAAAATGCAGATTGCGTACCGGTACCAGAAAGCAAAAATCAAATAATTTCTTGAAACAAATCCAGATTTTAGAATCTTTTCAAATACCGATTTGTATTCCATCAAGAAATCAATTTAAGTGCTTTAACCAATGAATTAACAAGATGTCATTCAATCCAATTAATTTCACAAAATTAAAAAGATTTACTCCTAAATCATGAAAAACAAAGATAAAACATTATAAACAGTTTTTCATGTTATATTCATCAAACACAAGTCATCAAAAATAATCTTGAGATCCAAACTCTATCAAGATGTAACGAATTTACAAAGATGACTTACGGAGATTTCCAAATGACATCAATCTTGAATTCTACCCTTTCATCAGAATAATTTAGAAAAATTCCATAATAACCAGAAAAAGTATGTAAGCACTTTAGCGCATCAACTTTAAACAAAAGTCATCGTTTCATGCAACAAGAAATAGATTATACCAAATCTATCAAAAATACTCAAAAATGAAACGAAAATTTATGAAAATTAAAACCCTTAAAGTTGAACAACTTCAATCACATCTAACATGATCTTATGCGTAATGCCTTTATCAAATCATCAATTTGGTAAAGAAAATGAAATACCAAGATCAATAGATGTTTGAAATCCCAGATAAGTTAGATAATATATCTAGACAATCTGTTGAAGAGAGTGGCTCTTTGAGCATCTTTCGTTAAAAATCCCACCTTATACCAACCTTGAAATTTGACAGAGTCAAGTATTTCAACATGCATTTTATTTAATCAAAAATTGAAAAACCATGCTTGGTATACATGTGGTAGCTGCACACAGTACTCGGACGACCGAGGTGGTAGCTCTTTCCTCCATGTGGTGGTAGTTTTCACACTCCTCATTGGGATGTAACTCTTTCCACATCTTTTGAGCATTTTACTTTTCTTTGACTCCCCCTCAATTGGCTATCAATTATTTAATATATAAGGTATTCAACCAAAAATTGATCTCGCATTCATACTCGACTAAATAGTCAAATAAGATAATGACTATACCAAGAGATCATTGAGAGAGAAATTGACTTTGATCACTTAAAAGATGAATTAATTAACATAAATGATCATTGCAACATCGAAATATTATGATGTCAAAAGCATAATAGATTTCTAAATGCGTGAAAAGATGCAATTAAAGTCAATATAACCAATGCTCAATTAATGTCCTATGTACAAACATAGATGAAGAACAAAAACACAAAAACAAAACCTAACCTAAGGATTGGTTTCAAAAAGAAATCATTTCAAGGAAAGCATTCCAATTGCCTTATGCAAATGAATAAATCGTTTTTGATCCAAAGGTTTTGTTAAAATATCAGCTAATTGATCTTCAGTTGAAATATATGAAAGTTGAAGAATATTTGATTCAACTAGCTCTCTAAGAAAATGATATCTAAGTTCAATGTGTTTTGTTCTTGAGTGCAACACAGGATTTTTAGAAATGTTTATAGCACTTGTGTTGTCACAAAGAATTCACACAACCGAGATAGATTAAGCATCTAAAGATCACACATGATTTCTAAAATTTGATGCTTATAACTATCAAAAACTCCTATAATGAAGTATCTTCAAGATTATGATTATGGAGTAAAGTTGATAATCCATATAAAATTAATTTGGAGTGAATGAACGTGAAGCCCTTTTTATTCAATGCACTTGTTCAATAAAAACCCTTTTGTTCAAAAACAAAGTATAAAAACAAAGAGCATTGAAAAACATGTAATGCAAAGATTAAGAAAAATATGAAGAGAAAACCAATCAAAGCATTACATACAGTCATAAGCTATTTAGAACTTAAGACAAGGAAAGATATCACCTTTCCGAATCCAAAATCGCTGGATTTTGGGTTGTCTTGATTCGTTGTGCCCGGGGGTTGTCCGCTTTGACTGTTGATCCACCTTAGGTCTTTGCCTCGCAATGATCCACTTGTATGATTGATGTTGTGGCTCGGACCTTTGGTGGGTTGAGTGAACTCCTTTGACTTGATGTGTCTTTTGATTCCGTTGAGTCCGCTCCGTAGATGAAGTTGCCGAAGAATTTTTCTTTCTCTTTTTCGGGCAATTCTTCACCAAGTGTCCTTCAAGTCCACATAGGTGACAAGTTCTTTCTTTCAATTTATTGTGGAACTTGAAGCCTTCACAGTTTGGTTCTTTTTAAATCCCAAACCAACCTTGCTTGTTTGACCTAATCCGGACATACAATCAAGTTTCTTGGAACCGGTTGAAAGCCTTTGTATGTCGGATTTAAGTTCATGAACTTGCTTGGTCAAAGCTTGGTTGGTGACATGAATCTCCTCAAACTGCTTTTCTAGAAAACCAATCTTGTCCATATATGATTTTGCGTTTGTCTCCGATTGGTTTAACTTTTCTTGGAGGATTTTATTGTTATCCAATAAACGTCCTTGTTCCTCCTCGAGATCATGAAGTTTGATCTTTAAAGCTTGATTCTCGTCTTGAACCTCAAGTCGTTGCTTCCTCAACTTCTTGATATGCTTGGCCATCTTCTTTGATTCCGCAAGAAGTTGTTGGTATGCCTCAACGAGTTCTTCTTCGTCCGACTCCCCCTCACTTGATGACTCTCCTCGGATGTTGATGTTTCATGCAAAATCAAAGGAATAGAGTCAGTGACTAAAGATGATAAGCACAAATTAGAAGAGGGAATTTGAGAGGCATGAAAAGCAACAAATTTTTCTTTTTCCTCTTCACTTGAGGTCGATTCATCGAAACTAGAATCGTCCCAAGTTTTTGCTTGCAAAGCCTTCTTTTTGTATGATTTCTTAGAAGGACAATCCGTTGAAATATGGCCGTAGCCTTTGCATCGATAACATCGGATTTCCCCTTCGAAATCATCTTTTTCTTTTTCTTTAGAAGGTTTTGCAACGCCTTTGAGTTTAGAGGATTTAGAACCCGATGATCCTTTAGATGGTTTCGTGGATGAAGATCCATCGGTTCGATTCTTCCAAAATTTCCGACGAAATTTCTTTGTGATCCGCGCCAATTGTTCTTCAAAATCGGCTAAAGAGATTTCATCGTCGGAACTTGATTCGCTATCTTCTTCCTTTGTTGATTTGAATGCAATACCTGTAAGCTTAGAAGAAGACTTGGAAGAAACTTGATTAGTAGGAAAAGTCATCTCATAAGTTTGCAAAGCACCTACTAATTCCTCTACTCTCATCTCATCCGGATGACTAACGGTTTCAATGGCGGTAACCTTTGCCCTAAACCGTTCCGGAAGAGTCCGAAGAATCTTTCTTACAATTTTCGACTCCGGGATCTTTTCTCCTAAATTAGCACATGCATTAATTACATCTTGAAGTCTAGTGTAATAATCTGTAAACAATTCATGCTCTTCCATATGAATAGAGTCAAATTGACTTGTAAGCATCTGGAGCTTTTGAATTTTTACAAGATTAGTACCCTCATGTGTAATTTTGAGAATATCCCAAATTTCCTTCGCGGTTTCACACGCGGAAATTCTTGTAAACTCAGTCGAGGAAAGAGAATTATATAAAGCGTTCATACCTTTCCCATTGTAAGAAGATCTTTCGATTTCCTCTTTAGACCATCTAGAGCGAGGTTTTGGGGCAGTAGAATTTCCTACTTCCTCAACAGGATGCACCCAACCGTATTCAACGGTTTGCCAAACACGCTCATCAATAGAGATGAGAAAAGCTCTCATCCGCACTTTCCAATATGCATAATTGGTCCCATCAAAAAGAGGAGGTCTAAAAATATTACCACTTTCACCCGACATGATAGATAAACCTAAAACCCTCTCTGATACCAATTGTTGATTTTTAGGATCCACAAAGATCTAAATAGGTACTATCAAACACTAGAGGGGGGTGAATAGGTGTAATATTTAAAAAATAAATCTCAGTGCAAAATAAAAACCAATGCGGAAAATAAAAACAGCACACCGAGATTTACGTGGAAACTCCAATCCAGGAGAAAAACCACGGGACCAACACGCAATAACAATCCACTAAGAAAAGAAGAATAACAAGGTGATTACCGACTCCACGGACTCAAACCCCTCCTTCAACTTCTTCGGATCTTGCGCTCCACCGATTGCACGTCCACTGCACACGTTCGAATCCACGAACGCCACTCGAATCCACGAGCACACGTTTCGAATCCACGAAACGCCTTTAGCACACCGAATCCACGATGCCACGTCGAATCCACGACGCAAACTCGGCCGATAGAAATATTGGCTTCGATGGTGATCCTTTGCTTAGATTATCATTGAAGAACCGTAGAAGGAATCTCTAAGCAAAGACTAGATCAATTCGACAAAAGATAGATCTTGGAAGAACCGTCGAATTGACCTAAAAGAGGCTATAAAGAAGAACGATAAAAACCTAGCCTCTTAGGTTGCTCTCAAGTGTTTTATAAATTGATCCGTCGTTCTTGAGAAACCCTAAGTGTCTATTTATAGTTTAGAAACCTTTGGAAAGAGATAAGAATCAAAAACTTACCTTATCTGGAATTTTTCAGGACGGCGATCCGGATCGGAATTACTGTGATCCGGATCGTCGTAGCGTGATAGACAATTCCAGAAAAACAGGGTTCGGGATCCGGATTGCAAAGCCCGATCCGGATCGTTCATACAATTCAGCAAAATCCCATGTTCGGGATCCGGATCGGAATTGGCCTTTGATCCGGATTGAATTTGCCAATGAACAACCACCCTTCGGGATCCGGATTGGATTGTCTGATCCGGATCCTGAACATGTCCCATGTCCAGTTTTTAATTTTTATGCAATTAAAAATTCATCCAAGTGTTTCTACACTATAAGAAAGTATTCGGATCACCAAAATTATTTAGTTAAACATACCTGATCCTTTTGAATACTTTTTTCTTGAGATTGATGTAACTGATCCACAATTCTTCATCTTCAATCTTCAAGACTCAAGATACTGAGTGTCAACTTGAGCTCTTGTTGAATCTTCTCTAAGTCTTTGATTGCTGATTGACAATTTGATCCCTTTAAGACTCCGACTCAACTCACTGACTTGACTCACGAAATATGCCAACACCAAAATGCCGTAACACTAGTAACCTATTAAGTATAAAATAACCATACAAAAGAGTAGAATAGAACTGGAAAGTAAAGCTAGAAAAAAAAGCCAAACTGTACATATACAATATCCATGTACAACATTCATCTCCCAGATAAGGAAATATACAATAAGCAGGCTGAGCCAAACCCGAAATGTACAGTAGTCTAGTCCCAAAATGCTATCCAGGTCCTCCACTATCCAACATCATTGGTAGGAGAGTTATTTAACTAACAATCTCCTCACCTCAGTTAGCACTCGTCGCGACCGGAACAAAGAACTCTATAAAAATAGGGTCAATAGGGTGCGTGAGAACTACCAAAAATTAGTAGTCCTCAATGGGTGCCGTCATCAACGACTACAACCCACCCACTATGTCTACCAGAGGCATAAAAGAAGAAAAACAATAAAAACAAAAAGTAAATTGCTGAAAGAAAATTGACCACTACTACGCCTCAACACTAGTATGAATAATGAACATACTTCGATCAAACTTCAAGTTCGTGACCCCTCTCACGATCAGGTAGCTAACCTAGGTCAAACTTCGAGTCCTTGACCCCCTTCTTGATTGAGTTGAAACCCTTGATCAAACTTCAGGTCTATGACCTCGTACTTAATCGGGCTGAAACCCCGACCAAACTGTAGGTCGTTGACCCCCCTCTTGATCGTATCAGGTCTCTCGGCGGAAGCCGACAAGATGAAATGTGCTGTATCCCAATATCCACTGGATCCAAAGATCCCAATATGCAGATAAAATAGTAGGAAGAAAGAATAACCAGCATATGAGAGAAAATGGATGATACAAGCTCACCAAATACCAGCTAGGAAGTACCCACCTCAAATTGTAAATCCTCCGGTCAGAGTTCCCTGTCCACGCTCCAACCTATAACAAATCTAGCTATCTAGCATGTCTCAAACGTTATCCTAAATATGAAATTATAATCGTGGGACCAATCGCACCAATCATATCGCAAAACAAAAAAATCAGGATTCCGAAATTCTGTCGAACTTAGTTCCCGGGATGCCCATTAGGCCCCGTAACCATCCAATGACTTTACTGTTGTAATTAGAGGAATCCAACCACAAAAAATCGCAGCAATCAAAGCCACTTTACTGCTGCGAATTGCAATAACTAGCGTGACCCAAAGTCGCTCACCGAAACGCCCGATTTTTACGTTTTACGATCTGGTTTTGCCCCGAAACGTTCCAACATATTTTCAAAACCCATCGGCTTTCATTTGCTATCCCAAAATACTCTTTTTTGGGTATAGAAACAGCCGCACACAAAAACTCGCGCAACAAACATGAAAAATGCAAGAACTATGCCCATTGGGTCCTCGAAAATACCCAATATAATTACCGAAAGTTTTCAAAGCCCAACCATTGTCACCAACTTCACGGAATAACACCAATCATAGCACAACAAGGCTTTGGGATAGCCCCAAAGTATGCAAAATATGAAAACCAAAAGATTCTATTAAAAAACAAATTTTCTGTTGGCCTAGTGGTTCTAATCTCTTGTTTAATTTTGATGATCATAAATAATGATAATCTTATGATACTAATCCTTTTTGCCTGAGTTTTATGTTTAGATTATTAAGATCTTGGAGAACTCAAGACATGGAGCAAAAGATGAAACTTCATGAGTAAAAGAAGCCTACTTGACTTGTAAATGTCAAATTGACCGTTATCTCTTTTTTTGAATTTTTACTTTCAAAACATTCAAGTTTAGAGAGTTTGGCAAAATCAAGCTAATTATAAAAATTATTAGTTTTCAAAATGCACATGTAAGCTAATTTTTTTTTTTTTTTATCTAAAGTTGTACTTAAAAGAATGTTCAAAACTCATTTACGAAACTCTAAAAAGCACCAGAAATCTCAAATATCATCTATAAAGTTTCTACAGGTTTCAGACGTAGTTCCGGGCGCTCGAAACAAGATCCTAATGTTTAGGGAGCTCGCAACTGGGTTAAGGACGCTCGGAACCATCGGGCACCCTCCCCATTGCAGGACCGGGAGTTGTTTAGGGCGCCTGGAAATGCGGAGACAGTAGATGTGAAAGCATTTAATGCGCATGCTTCACTTTCGGCGAATTCGGTTGCTCGAAAGCGTGCAGGGCGCCCGAAAATCAATGTTGGGCGTGCAGGGCGCCTGAAAGTCAATGTTGGCGGCTTGACAGGACTGGCGTAGACGGAGTTGTATGCAAACAAAAGAATTTCGCCGTATGCAAACAAAAGAATTTGAGTTTAGGGCGCCCGAAATTGGTAACGGTTAGATTTAAGCTTTTACTATAAATAGAAGGTTTTGGGGCTTCTTTCAGCAGAGACTAAGGGCCTGTTTGACAAACCTCTTGATATAGAGTGTTAGGCCAAATTACTATGTTTTCTAAAATTCTCTATTTTTTTTTAGTTGGTATGTTTGGAAGAACTAATTAAGTAAAAAATTTATTCTATAATATTGATTTTACAGAGTAATTTTGGGGTAAAAAAAAAACTAGTTAGACCTTTTTAAAAAAAATACTCTATTCGTCTTGTCGCTTCCCCGCCCTTTCCTCCTCCGTTCCTTTTTGTCTCCCCTTCCCATCCTCTCCCCTTCCCATCTCCCTCTACTCCCGTCGCCGCCACTACCGCAGACGTCGACACTGTCGACGACGCCACCGTTGCCAATGACATTTTTTTTCTTTATTTAATCATTGCAACAAGAACTCGTTATGATCTTAACTGGTAACAAATTCAAACAATGAGAGAGTGATAGGTGACAATAAAGAAGATAAAATTTATGATGTTTTAAAATTTGTGATAAAATTTATTATATTTTAAAATTTCTTATAAAGAAGTAGATTATATTTAATATAATATTTGTTTAATTATTTAATTTTTATTTATGTTTAAAATAATTTCTCAATTTGATATAATTTACTAATAAATTATCTTTTTTTCATACTTCGATCCAAAAATGAAAAAAATTTATTTTTGATTAATACAAATTTTCTTAATTTATTTTACATAAGAATTAAAATAGAGTATTTTTTTAAGAGTCAATCTAAATAGTAAAAAATAAAATAATTTTTTTTATAGAGTATAAAGTTTATTAAGTTGTCAAATACATTGTAAAATAAAACTCTATTTTATTTTTTAATTATTGCCAAACAGTCCCTAAGCTTGAAAAACTTGCGTTATTTTGCTCATAGCTTTCAAAAACGGTCTCTAAGATTGAATGATTTTTGTATTGAGAAAATTTTGTAAAAGATAGAAAAAGAATTGTGATCCTCCTGGAGAAGAAAGAAGAAGTTTGTGCAAAGGCTTGGTGCTTGCCCGCAGAAGCATCATCTAGTGGAGATCCAACGTTCTCTTGTGTTGAGAAGTTGGAAGAGACGTAGGCAAAGTGCTGAATCTCGAAACAAATCGATTGTGTGCTTCTTGACTTTGCATTTCTATTATTTTAGCTTATTTTATTCAATTTGGGATCTTTGATTTGCTTGATTAATTATAATTTTATTTTAGAAACCTAATTCACCCCCCTCTTGGGTTGCCATTTTGATCCTCAATTGGTATCAGAGCGAGGTATCGCATTATTTAGATTAACATCTAAGTGAGAATGACATTTATGAGAAAGAATATGAAAGGACAATCCAATATTCGACCATCATTTTTCGATGGCACCGATTATCCTTTTTGGAAAATTAGTATGAAAATATTCTTTCAATCTCTTGATTTTGATTTTTGGAATATAGTCGAAAGTGGCTACATTATTCCATCAAAACCAAGAGCGGATTAGAATGAAGTAGAAAAACTTTGCTTTTAATTAAATGCTAAAGCTATTAATTCATTCCTTTGCGTTCTAAGTAGAGAAGAGTTTAACCAAATTTCTACATGTGTGACGGCTAAAGAAATTTGGGATAAGTTGGAAGTTACTCATGAAGAAACTTCTAGGGTGAAGGAATCTAAAAGAAGCATGCTTATGTCAAGTTACAAACTATTCAAAAAGGAGGAAAGTGAATCTATTTCCAATATGTTAACTAGATTCACTAATATCATAAATAGCTTGAAAGCCTTAGGCAAAGACTTTCCTCCGTTGGACTTGGTGCAAAAACTTCTTTGTGTGCTACCGAGGAGTTGGCTACCAAAGATCACCACTATCCAAGAAGCTCATGACTTAGACAAAATGAAGATCGATAAACTTGTCAGATCTTTAATGGTACATGAACAACGCCTTAAAGAAAACGACAACGAGGAAGCTCCCGAGAAAAAGAAAAGTTTCGCACTCAAGGGAGTGATTGCTTCCGATAGTGAAGATGGTGGTGAAAGTTCGAATGAAGAAATTACTATGATTTTGTTGAGACCAAAATTTTCCGTCACCTGAGGAGGTGATGCATGCCGTATACTATCGGCTCAGGGCATTAGCCGATGGGAGGATAAGCCAGCAAAGGAGAACTCGCGTCTTGACCAAGACCGGTCAGTCACGTAAGAGTGCAGCACGCGACACACGCCAGTCGGCCAAAGGCACTAACCGATAGGAAAAGCGGTCGAAACAAGGAGATCACTGCCTCATTCGGAATCGACTTCGACAAGACGAAAGCCAGACCGCCCAGTCGAGTGGCGAGGAAGGCAAAGTCAGGGTCAACCCTCGGCTGCTCGAGCTGAAGATGGAAAGACTCTGAGAAATAGGAATGCGAGATTTGGGCGCGAATTTCGTAACAGACTCTGGAAACGGCAAGCGGCGCCTAGCATTGGAGAGCATCAAAGATCACGCTTCGGCGAGTCGATAAAGAGATGAACTTAGACCGTCAAATATCTATCTCTACACCCCAGTTCGGCTACTCTAGGCCGAACTATCTCTTTCTCTACCTCTATATCCCGATTCGGCTGATCTAAGCTGGACGATCGCGAGAGTTTGATTGAGAAGAACCCGATCGCTTGATCCATTAGCACGCGGCGCATCACATCCAGAGGGCCAACCAACTCGGGCCGATCAATGATCGAATCCAATCAACGGTCAGCGCGATATTTTCGGCCCCAACAACTTTCTTGGCACGCCTAGTGGGACACTCAGGTAACTCTTACTTTCTCATGCCGTTATAATTCCAGACAACAACAGCTTGAACCTCAGAAACAAAGTCGTTCTCAGACATTCAGAGAATGACCAGGGCAATGACGTCAGACACGCGGATGACCCGCCACTGACACTACTAGAGGTTGCACCGCCGGTAGCTACTTATCAAGCAGCGCAGCCGCTGGGGCCAGCGCAGTCGAACATGACCTCGTACTTAGAATCTATTTGCGCCCGGGTACTTTAAATACTCCATATGAACTATGGTTTAGTAGAAAACTGAATATCAAGTATTTTCGCATCTTCGAGAGACGTTTTTACATTTTACGTAACTGTGAAAATCTTAGAAAATTTGACTCTCGTAGTGACTACGAAATCTTTCTTGGTTATTCTACAAATAGTAGAGCATATCGAGTATACAATCTTAATTCTAAGATGGTGATAGAATCGATAAATGTTAAAGTAGATGAAACTTCTCATTTTTCTTCTAATAAATCTATTCTTGATATGTCTCTTGATGATGAATTATTTGTTGATGATGTTGCATTTGTGCATGATAAATCTGATAATCTTGATGCATCTCATGGTACTTCAAGTCCATCCACTGAACAAGATTCATAACATGCCTCACCTAGTACTCTCGCTCCTCAAACTCTTCGAATCTCCAAGGACCATCCTGAATCGAACATCATTGGAGATCCACATGAAGGAGTTCGAACTCGGAGACAGTTAGAATGTGGAGTTGCATGTTATGTCTCCATGATTGAACCGAAAAATGTTAATGAAGCTCTTCAAGATGACTATTGGATTGAAGTAATGCAAGAAGAGCTTAATCAATTCGAAAGAAACAAAGTCTGGAAATTAACGAAGCCCCCTAAGCACAAAATATCATTGGTACAAAATGAATTTTCAAGAACAAGAAAAATGAAGATGGTACCTGTAGAGTACCGGGACTTTGTAGAGTGTACCGACCTCGCAAGATGGCGTGGTGCGGAGAAATCGCCTCGGACGTGTTCCATATTTGTTTGCAGATGATTTCAGGTTGATTCGGATCGACGCGGAAGCCCGAGCTTGAATCGGAGTTTTTCCGGGCTTTGTGCGCCGTTAGAGGACTGGTTTGTTAGAGCCGCGACTCTACTGTGGTTTGCAGAAAATTGGGAAAGGTTTGGAACAGGTGTATTTTCTGTTTACAGATGAGTTCGGGAGATTTCGGACGGGTGCGGAGACTCCGAAGGCGAAAAGTGAGTTGGAGTCGGCAGTTATGGGAGCCGGTTTTTGGATTGAGCACATTGACTCTACGGTTGAGCTTTTTGAGTGGGGAAAACTCTGGACATGTGTATTTTTAGATTACAGCGGAGTTCGGGAAGTTCCGGACCGGTGCGGAGGCCCCGAGGGCAAAAAGTGAGTTGGAGTGGGCTTAATTGGATTATTTAATTGATTAATTAATTATTTAGTGTTGGCTGTGGAGGAAATTAGAGAAAGAATGAGTAAAGAAAGAAAAGGAATTAAAGAGAGTGTGTTTTGGTGTATGAAATGAATTGGTGTTGGTGTTGGAAAGGGAATGAGGGTCTTTACACCATGCACCATGCACCAACACTAATTAATTAAAGTACCATGTCATCACCTTCTCCAAATGAAGAACAGAGGATTTGGAAACAAACAGAGGAAAGAGAAGAAGAAGAAGAAGAAGAAGAAGAAGAAAGAAGAATTAAAGGAAAGTAAAAGAGGGTTTTGATCGTCTTGACAGCGCGAATCTATTGTTAGTAGCCGCGCGGAGCCGAGCGCAGCGCGCGCGAAGAACTTGAGTGAGGAGTAACGGTTCTTTTTTTTGAAGCTTGAGTTTTTAGGATTTTTGTTGATTTTGTTGGAGTTGAATGGGGTTTCGGAAGAGGTTGGTGTTGATGATTGGTGGTGTGGACTTGGTTTTTTGCGATCCTTGGGTGGAGGAGCCGCGCAGCTTGGGCGCGGGCGCGCGCACCTGAGGCGCGCAGCGGGCGCGCACGCGCGCCGCGGGCATGGGCGCCGCGCGTGCAGGACCTGAGCGGGGATTTTGGCGGTTGGCTTGGAGTTCCGGAACCGAGAGGGAGGTTCCGGAACAAGCAATTGGGTACCGGTACTACTTGAAGAGTACCGGTACCCCATTGCCAGGATGCCATTTTAGTGATTTTTTTTTGGGCAATTTGGTCTTTTCACCTCCCCAAACCCCAGGTTGACCAGTTGACCCTCTCTTCTCTATATATGTGGACTCCCCCACCTCCTCTCTTCTCAGCATGGATCAGAGAAAAGAAAAGGGAAGAAAAAAAGAAAGGAAGAGATGAAAGAAAACAATGAAGCATTTTAGTGTTCTTGAGGCTTGGAGTCGAGCGAAGCCGCGCGCGCGTCGGCCGCACCTACGAGGTAAGTCGGCAGATTTTTGTACTTGGGTTTTTGGATTCATAGATGGATTTTTGAAGAGGCTTTGAGCTTATTTGGATTATTCTTTTCATCTTTTACTCTTGTGCTGTGATCGTGCGGACTTTGCGCTGCGTGGAGCCGTGGGTGTGCGCGCGCGTGCTGTGAGTTGACAGCGAGGGAGCCGGAGCGCGCCGGATTTTTATTAGAGGACTTGAGAGGATTGATCGAGCTTCCGGGGGATTTTTCCGAGGACCGCGGCAGTGTGCGCGCGCGTGCGGCGCGGTTTTGGGCGTTCCTACAGATTTCCGATAGTGAGCGGTGCGGCGCTTCACCGACTTCAGCGATTGCCTGCGGAATGCATTTGAGGTGGGTTGGAATTTCTTCAAGATGTATGGAATGCCTTCTAAAGCTATTGTACGCATGTTGATCATGATTAGCTTAATATTTATATAGCTGGTAAATCTGATAATTGCTTAGAAAACTATAGAAAGACAATTATGGGCCCCAGATATTTTTAGCATGATCTAGGGATGATTTGACACTAGACTGCATGATTAGTTGACATTAGATTGGCATCTGAACCGTTTTAAAAATCGGCGGACCGGTTTTAATGAAATTGAGACTTTAAAAATAGTTTGAAATTTTTGTGAGCTTCCAGAGGGTTTTAGTAGGTTCAGGATGCATGTGTCCTTGTGCCAGGAGGCCGAGTGGATTTTTAGAGCTCTGTGTGACGAGCTTCTAGTGTCAGATGAGTTGAGATCCCTGGTGGGATTATTCTAGATCATGGATTGGTATTTTTTTGATTTGGTAGTGGAGATGGTTCTCCGACTTGGTTTCGAGAGATTGGGCTCTGGCGGATTGAGTCGTGGAGATTTCCCGACTTAGCCATGGATTGTGCAATATCAGATTGGGTCGTTGAGGGTTCTCCGACATAGCTATGAGAGGGTTTGGCATTCCTTGATCCAGTCGTGGAGGGTTCCCGACTGTGATGTGTTATCTGGTATTGGGGATCCGATCTATTTGATCGAGGATCATTGCCTGCATGTGCCATTTATGAGACAGTTGAGACTGACTAGATACTAGAGCTCAATGGGGTCGCTCCCCTCGGGTACGCTCCGATGCGTGATGATGATTGAGATAGACAGACTAGGACGCCCCACGGGGGTGGGCAGGTGCGTTCCTAGTGGTCAGTTTAGGACGCCCCACGTGGAGTGGGCAGGTGCGTTCCTAGTAGTCAGTAGTACGCCCCACGTGGAGTGGGCAGGTGCGTAGGACGCCCCACGTGGAGTGGGCAGGTGCGTTCATAGTAGTCGGTAGGACGCCCCACGTGGAGTGGGCAGGTGCGTTCCTAGACGACAGACGCGGGCTTGACTGAGCCAGTTTTGGGCAGTCATTGAGATTTGGGTTTTGAGAGCACCTCGTGTGCGAGTGGTGCATAGCTTGCTCTTAGATGAGTATTCCTTTGAGCATGATACTTGAGGCATTTAGTAGTGAGGGTGTATGCATAGCAGGTTCATAGTAGAGATTTCCATGAGCATGACGTTGAGGCATATTAGTTGTAGCTCATTTCCTGCTTTCATTTATCTATCTATCTGCATACCTATCTTTTGTGCCTCCAGTAGACTTAGTGGGCATACCGTGGATATTGGTGACGGTACCCACTGAGATTTACCTTATGCAGTAGATCTCACACCCGCTGCGGTGACAGGTTCCTGAGGTAGCTGTTCCGGTTGGGTTCGGGCGGAGACAGTTGATCGAGGTGAGGACGTGGCTGAGTAGTTCCTTACCCGTATTGAGAGTCAGAGGTAGATGTACCCTGTATTTTATATTTCCACTTTTGCACTGGACAGTCTGAGAGATTGGTGAGGTTTTTGTTTTTATTTGACAGCTGAGAGGTGTTGTATTGAGGATCTTTATTTTATATTTACATCAGATGTTCAGTGGTTATCTATAGCTTGTGGTTTTAGTTCTATTTCAACTCTGATACATGTTTAGCTATAGATCTGACTTGTAGGGTAGACGCTTCGTCTCTGCGGCAGTTTCCGTACAGATAGCGGATCATCTGGCGAGCCCGGGTCGCAGTTTCGACCCCGGGGCGTGACAGATTAGGGTGGTATCAGAGTCTAGGAATATAGGTCGTTGAGGACTTAGTGACCCTAGGCTTTTGGTTGGACAGTAGGATGACTGTCGTGAGAGACGTGACTTTAGCGAGGGTCCTGATTGAGTTTGTACCTCCCCCGAGGGATTAGGGTGAGTGATTTGACATGTTTATTCTCTAAAGTAATTATGTTGGCTGCAGACAACATAATGATTTAGAATGGTTAACATGTTTTAGACTTTCGCTTGATTGGGTCAAGAGTGTTTGTGGTTTTGTTGGTTGGTTTGTGGCAGTTGTCCTTGTTGCCTCTGAGACGCCGTACAACGGCGAGGGTGTGTTTGACCTTGGATGAGGAGCCCGACCAGCGGGAGGCTGAATGGACAGAGTTGAGTGAGGTCGGTGAGTTTCGGGCCAGGTGGCCCAGATGTTTGAGGCGACGCGGCGCCAGGAAGAGAACACGGAGCGCGTGATGCGCATGTTTGAGCAGAGTGCATCGACTGAGGTATTGTCAGTAGTACCCCAGCCGCGACATTATCGACTTCGACCCAGTTCGCTCTGTGAGTAGTGCAGGGGCAGCGAGAGTTGCTGATTGGTTGTTGTTCATCCGCCAGTTCCATCCCCTATAGATTTTGGGGCGGAGTTGGAGCCTTGGGAGGCCGAGAACTGGATTGCTGTTTGGGAAAAGTTGTTTGAGGACTTGTCCATCCAGGTGAAGCATCAGGTGCTCTTGGTTGCGCACCTTTGGATTGGGACGCCGAGTGTTGGTGGCATCGAGTTCATTTTGTTGGACCACCAGGAGAGTGGTTGAGGATTTGGAACGAGTTTCTATGATTGTTGAGCAGAGTACCCCACGTCGCCCAGGATGAGGCCCAGGAGATTGATCATGTTTGAGAGGGGACTGCTTCGAGATATCTATCACCTTGTGCATGCTCGATGGATTGGCTGAGGATCTGTGATCATGTCCGAGAGGGACGGAGAGCGAGGGACTAGCTCAAGGGAGAGGCGTCCAGCATTGTTGGATATGGGATAGTCGAGTGGATCGAGGTTGTCATGATTCCAGTCCCAGGATCATGAGTCTCAGAGAAGGCAGAGACCAGGAGGTTCTCGACAGTCGAGGCACCAGCAGCAGTATTAGGAGGACTGTGTCTTTTGCGGTGTGCCGCATTCATCGCCATAGAGCGACTTCCGGAAAGAGCGATACTTTTCATAAGGATAGTCAGAACATTTTCAAGCAGAGTGTTTCGTAGTGGTGCTCTTGGATTTGCCGCTTGCGACGGCACCCCACTACCCCTTCAGGATGTTGAGGTTCATCCGACTTACCGATAGGCTGATTGAGCTGTGACGCCGAGACAGATAGAGCAATGGCTACCAGCATCTAGTGGATGAGATTGTGCAGCCGGTTAGAGGACGCCAGGATAGTGGATCGCGTCTTACCGGGTGTGGTTCTGCTGACGGTTGTCAGAGTTGGAGCATGTCCGATGCCGACACCGCTTGCACATGTTTTAGGAGAGCAGGGGTAGCTTCGTGTGGGCCGGAGATGGGATTGTTGGCTTGTGCACGTGAGGATCAGGTTCCAGATCACGTATAGCACATGGATGAGTGTTGCCAGTCCCGCCCAGTGCTGTAGGACCTTGGATTTGATCCTAGAGTTGTTAGTCCTACATCAGCTCCGAGATGTTGATATGAGGTTGGATGGATTGGATATCCCAATGTTATGCTATCATGGATTGTCGAGAGAGGACAATGACCCTCCGTGGACCTGGCCAGGAGGAGTGTGTTTATAGAGGGTGTTAGAGCACGACAGGGGTTGAGTCGTGGTCGTATCGCTTCATTAGCGACTGTTGAGGAGGTGCCTACGGCGGCACCGGGACTAAGGAATATTTTTATCGCCGTGTGATCTCGAGTGAGAGTCTACCAGATCTGATTCGAAGCCGCCGTTTGGTGAGATTGAGGTCGAGGCAGTGATTGACGTGGTTTTGGAAACCGCGCCGACTTCGGCAGCACCCCTTGGAGTATTACCCGTGAGACATAGAGAGAGAGCCGATAGCGCAGTTGCGAGATTTGATGGATCGGGAGGTCTGTGTGACCAGTACCACGTCGTGGGATACGACAATGAGGATCTGAGAGATTGATATGTTGGATGTGATGCCATGCCGTTGGTACACGACAGTGTTGCCACGTTGTGAGTGCACAACGGTGAGGTTCTCTAACGGTTTGAGCACAGACAGGTTTGGATCGAATTTCGGTGGATGCCTTTTTTCTGGGATGGGTAGCACTATGGAACCTTACAGCCGAGGGCTGTGCCCTGATAGAGTTCATGGACCCGGTAGGGGCATTTTGAGCTGGCAGCAAGGTCAAGTGGATTGATTAAGGCCCTGCGGCCTTTTGGATTTGAGGAATTGGGTGTTCCAGCGGTACTTGGACCGGGTTGTTGTACCAGCGTGAGTTTGAGCTCTACACCAAGTTGTGGTACCAGTTGCTGATTTGGATTTATATAGGGCCGGTTAATTTGATTATTTGGATTTATTCTGAGGTGACATAGAGCATAGGGAGCACTTGAGGATAGTGTTGCGACTTCTATCAAGAAGAAATTGTTGCCAAGTTGGGTGAGTATGCACTCTGACTTCGGAAGGTTCTGTTGTTAGGCTGTGTGATTTCAGCTGCAGGAGTGACAGAAAACCCAACGAAGAGTGATACCGTTTGGGTTGTGTCTAGACCTATGTTAGTGATAGGGAACAGAAGCTCTTGGACTATGCAAGGCCAGTATAGCTTGGAAGGGGCAAAGCTGAGGAGGATACAAGCATTGATACAGATATTGCCTGTGATAGAGAGATCGTGGAGTTATCCAGAGATCCTTGAGCCTGAAGTATAGGGTTACTCAGGAGGACTTTGATTGAGGCTACGCCGGTAGACAGAGTTATTGGAGCGGTATGATTGATTTAGTATATCATTATCCTGGCATGGACATTATGGTCAGTATACCTTGGTTAGACGAGGATTTGAGACATTGGAGTGGCCGATGCAATTCTTGCTGGTGAGGCAAAGGAATTTGTTTAATCGGGTTATATCCTGGATGAAGATTCAGTAGAGCCATCCTGATGAGTGAGAATGACCACCTGAGAGCCTGAGGATGAGTTAGGGATCTCCTATCCCCATCTGATTGAGATACCCTCCTGAGTTATGGATTTACTTTTGGTTTCGAGGACAAAACCTTTTTAAGGAGGGGAGAGTGTAGAGTACCGGGACTTTGTAGAGTGTACCGACCTCGCAAGATGGCGTGGTGCGGAGAAATCGCCTCGGACGTGTTCCATATTTGTTTGCAGATGATTTCGGGTTGATTCGGATCGACGCGAAAGCCCGAGCTTGAATCGGAGTTTTTCCGTGCTTTGTGCGCCGTTAGAGGACTGGTTTGTTAGAGCCGCGACTCTACTGTGGTTTGCAGAAAATTGGGAAAGGTTTGGAACAGGTGTATTTTCTGTTTACAGATGAGTTCGGGAGGTTTCGGACGGGTGCGGAGACTCCGAAGGCGAAAAGTGAGTTGGAGTCGGCAGTTATGGGAGCCGGTTTTTGGATTGAGCACATTGATTCTACGGTTGAGCTTTTTGAGTGGGGAAAACTCTGGACATGTGTATTTTTAGATTACAGCGGAGTTCGGAAAGTTCCGGACCGGTGCGGAGGCCCCGAGGGCAAAAAGTGAGTTGGAGTGGGCTTAATTGGATTATTTAATTGATTAATTAATTATTTAGTGTTGGCTGTGGAGGAAATTAGAGAAAGAATGAGTAAAGAAAGAAAAGGAATTAAAGAGAGTGTGTTTTGGTGTATGAAATGAATTGGTGTTGGTGTTGGAAAGGGAATGAGGGTCTTTACACCATGTACCATGCACCAACACTAATTAATTAAAGTGCCATGTCATCACCTTCTCCAAATGAAGAACAGAGGATTTGGAAACAAACAGAGGAAAGAGAAGAAGAAGAAGAAGAAGAAGAAGAAAAAGAAGAATTGAAGGGAGGTAAAAGAGGGTTTTGATCGTCTTGACGGCGCGAATATATTGTTAGTAGCCGCGCGGAGCCGAGCGGAGCGCGCGCGAAGAACTTGAGTGAGGAGTAACGGTTCTTTTTTTTGAAGCTTGAGTTTTTAGGATTTTTGTTGATTTTGTTGGAGTTGAATGGGGTTTTGGAAGAGGTTGGTGTTGATGATTGGTGGTGTGGACTTGGTTTTTTGTGATCCTTGGGTGGAGGAGCCGCGCAGCTTGGGCGCGGGCACGCGCAGCGCATGCGGGCGCGCGCACCTGAGGCGCGCAGCGGGCGCGCACGCGCGTCGCGGGCATGGGCGCCGCGCGTGCAGGACCTGAGCGGGGATTTTGGCGGTTGTCTTGGAGTTCCGAAACCGAAAGGGAGGTTCCGGAACAAGCAATTGGGTACCGGTACTACTTGAAGAGTACCGGTACCCCATTGCCAGGATGCCATTTTAGTGATTTTTTTTTGTGGGCAGTTTGGTCTTTTCACCTCCCCAAACCCCAGGTTGACCGGTTGACCCTCTCTTCTCTATATATGTGGACTCCCCCACCTCCTCTCTTCTCAGCATGGATCAGAGAAAAGAAAAGGGAAGAAAAAAAGAAAGGAAGAGATGAAAGAAAACAATGAAGCAGCTTAGTGTTCTTGAGGCTTGGAGTCGAGCGAAGCCGCGCGCGCGTCGGCCGCACCTACGAGGTAAGTCGGCAGATTTTTGTACTTGGGTTTTTGGATTCATAGATGGATTTTTGAAGAGGCTTTGAGCTTATTTGGATTATTCTTTACATCTTTTACTCTTGTGCTGTGATCGTGCAGACTTTGCGCTGCGTGGAGCTGTGGGTGTGCGCGCGCGTGCTGTGAGTTGACAGCGAGGGAGCCGGAGCGCGTCGGATTTTTATTAGAGGACTCGAGAGGATTGATCGAGCTTCCGGGGTATTTTTCCGAGGACCGCGCCAGTGTGCGCGCGCGTGCGGCGCGGTTTTGGGCGTTCCTGCAGATTTCCGACAGTGAGCGGTGCGGCGCTTCACCGACTTCAGCGATTGCCTGCGGAATGAATTTGAGGTGGGTTGGAATTTCTTCAAGATGTATGGAATGCCTTCTAAAGCTATTGTACGCATGTTGATCATGATTAGCTTAATATTTATATAGCTGGTAAATCTGATAATTGCCTAGAAAATTATAGGAGGACAATTATGGGCCCCAGATATTTTTAGCATGATCTAGTGATGATTTGACACTAGACTGCATGATTAGTTGACATTAGATTGGCATCTGAACCATTTTAAAAATCGGCGAACCAGTTTTAATGAAATTGAGACTTTAAAAACAGTTTGAAATTTTTGTGAGCTTCCAGAGGGTTTGAGTAGGTTCAGGATGCATGTGTCCTCGTGCCAGGAGGCCGAGTGGATTTTTAGAGCTCTGTGTGACGAGCTTCTAGTGTCAGGTGAGTTGAGATCCCTGGTGGGATTATTCTAGATCTTGGATTGTTATTTTTCTGATTTGGTAGTGGAGATGGTTCTCCGACTTGGTTTCGAGAGATTGGGCTCTGGCGGATTGAGTCGTGGAGATTTCCCGACTTAGCCATGGATTGTGTATTATCAGATTGGGTCGTTGAGGGTTCTCCGACATAGCTATGAGAGGGTTTGGCATTCCTTGATCCAGTCGTGGAGGGTTCCCGACTGTGATGTGTTATCTGGTATTGGGTATCCGATCTGTTTGATCGAGAATCATAGTCTACATGTGCCATTTATGAGACAGTTGAGACTGACTAGATACTAGAGCTCGGTGGGGTCGCTCCCCTCGGGTACGCTCCGGATGCGTGATGATGATTGAGATAGACAGACTAGGACGCCCCACGGGGGTGGGCACGTGCGTTCCTAGTGGTTAGTTTAGGACGCCCCACGTGGAGTGGGCAGGTGCGTTCCTAGTGGTCAGTTTAGGACGCCCCACGTGGAGTGGGCAGGTGCGTTCCTAGTAGTCAGTAGTATGGCCCACGTGGAGTGGGCAGGTGCGTAGGACGCCCCACGTGGAGTGGCCAGGTGCGTTCATAGTAGTCGGTAGGACGCCCCACGTGGAGTGGGCAGGTGCGTTCCTAGACGACAGGCGCAGCCTTGACTGAGCCAGTTTTGGGCAGTCATTGAGATTTGGGTTTTGAGAGCACCTCGTGTGCGAGTGGTGCTGTCACGCCCCGGGGGTTTCAATCAGCGAAAAAGGAGATTTGTTTGGCGTGTAGAAATTTTTTTTTTGAATTTCTTTCTCCCCCGGCGCGTGCCCAGACCCGCCGCATACACAGATTCACTCTGCAAACGGACAGAGTCTCCTCTGTATATGCACGGCGTCGCGGCTAATACAACAGTTTATCACAGGCGTTTATTTAATCATAATAGTTTACGAACAGTACACACAACATTCAGAACTTAGCAGTTCTCAAGGCCGGCAGTTCTCAAGGCCGAACAAATTTGAAAGGATAAGTCCACAGTTTTGAAAGCGGCGCCCACCCGGCACCCAGATTTCTAAAATAGTTTCGAAATAATCATAAATCCACAAGGTTTTGAAAACGGGGTCCACACGACCCCAGCTTTTGAAAATGATTTTCACAATTCTTTTTTTTCCTTTTTTTTTTTTGAAAACGGCCGACCGGAGATAGAAAACACAACTGAACATTCACATATCTAGAGAAGAGTAACAACATCCACACCGACCCCACGAGGGTATCGAGAACCACACAGTAGCCTACAATATCAAATGAAATGCGAAGGAAAAGAAAAGGAAACACCGCCTAGGGCCCCCACGGACCCAAACGCTCCTGCCTCGGCCTCACCGTCGCCTAGCTCTAACCCCTGAAGGTACCTATCACGGAGTGGGCAGTCAGCGACACAATAGTAATAATGAAAGCAGAAAAACGAAAAGTAAATCCAACCGTGAGCCTATCCGGAGCAACCACCCTCTCAACAGGGAAAAAAGACATACAACACGATCACCTGTAACACCTGACCTCGTCGAGCACCTACCCCGACGGGTCGCACCGTTCACACCTTGGTGCCTCAAACCCCACAACTACGGGGGCCCCCACTACGTCACCTCGTGGGTTTACACGTGGTCAGAGACCACTTTTCCGGAAAAGCGCACCCTTTGCGGTGGCCAAACCGC
This sequence comes from Tillandsia fasciculata, assembly GCA_029168755.2. Taxonomy (NCBI): domain Eukaryota; kingdom Viridiplantae; phylum Streptophyta; class Magnoliopsida; order Poales; family Bromeliaceae; genus Tillandsia; species Tillandsia fasciculata. The sequence goes on from CM054948.1 coordinate 11,496,955, forward strand.
GGGTGCGCGTGTCGCAACCTCGAGCATAGTAACCAAGATACATAGCATAACCAAGATACGTAGAGACTGTCAGCATTAGTACCAATAAACATGCAGTTAATACCATCACCAAACCCAGGAACCCTACGCTAAGTCTCAACGTAAAACCCACCTGTCTTGCGCGGTGATCAACGCTTGACTCCTCCGCGTCTCGGCACGCTCCCCGAATCTACAAAGTTCCCCAAAAAGAGAATCAGTATCCACCAAACACAATCAATGAAAGGCAATTACACTAGCCGGTTCCCGTCTCGGAACGGGGCCCTCGGTTCTGACGGCGGCGGCGGCGGTAACGAAGGCGGCGGTAACCCCGCGCCACCGCGCTGTCTGCGCGTGCACATGGGCCCGTGCGGTGTCAGATTCGCACGGCACCCTGCCTGCGGCGGCCCCCGCGCGGCGCCTGGCCCACACGGGTGCACAGCCCGCACGCGCGGGTGGCCCCGCGCGGCGCCCAGGCCCGGCGCGGCGCCCAACCCGCACGCGCGGGCGGCCCCGCGCGGCGCCCTGGCCCGCGCGGGTGCACAACCCGCACGCGCGGGTGGCCCCGCGCGGGCGCCCAACCCGCACGCGCGGGCGGCCCCGCGCGGCGCCCAGGCCCCGCGCGAGTGCACAGCCCGCACGCTCGGGTGGCCCCGCGCGGCGCCCAACCCGCACGCGCGGGCGGCCCTGCGCGGCGCCCTGGCCCGCGCGGGTGCACAGCCCGCATGCGCGGCGGCCCCCTCCCTCGCGCGCGTCCGGCGTCTCGCGGCGGCGACGGCGCGGCCGACCGGGGCACCCCATCCCTCTCTTCCCCGACTCCTCCGGCGAGGAACAAAGAGAAAAATGACCCTATCTTATAACAAATAAACTCACCGATCTACGCGCTTCCGATCCGCCGATGAAGAAGGAGGAAGAGGAGAGGATCATCCCGCGCTCGCCTGCCGGTTTCGCGGGGAAAGCGATGGTCCCTCTCTCTTCTTGATCACCACCGCCCGGTTCCCCACGTCGTCTGGTAGAGGGAAGGAGGGTTTTGGGAATCGGGTTTCGCAAACCGGAGTAAAAAACCACAGGACCGATAACACGGCGAAATCCACTAGAATTAACACACGTACAAGGTGATATAACGTACTCACTGACGACTCAACCTTTTTCATACGCTCCTAGTAGATCTTCCCGCTCGCTCCACGACGCTTCTCGAATCCACGATCTGCGCCCAACGCTGAATCCACAGCGTCCAACGTCGAGTCCACGACGTCCGACCGAATCCACGGTCTTCACCCAGTGGCACGCTTCGAATCCACGAACGTACCTCGCTCCGAATCCACGAGAGCGGTTGCACCTTGAATCCACAAGGCCACGCGAGTCCACGCGCCGATTTTGGGGTAAATCGTTGTTTGTTTGGGTGGTGATGATCCGCCGAATACTTAGATTAAAGATAGATCGGAAATACCATCTAAGTATTCATTGATTTGATTCTACTCAAAATGTGAGTATGGAAAACCTAGAATCAAATCAATCAATATAGATGAAGAAACATAGAATAAATCTATTGATTTCCTTTCTTCTCTATATATGTGGATTTTTTCTTTTCGGCTATTTTCTTCTGTAATAGCGGATGCCCTAGAAATGAATACAGGGCCTATTTATAGGTTAGAAACCCTAGGAAGAATATACGGATCAAAAACAGCCTTTTCTGGAAAGAATTACCGACGGCGATCCGGATTGGATTTGGCGATCCGGATTGCAGAAGCACAAAAGACGGTTTCCAGAAAATTGCTTGTTCGGGATCCGGATCGTAGTCCCCGATCCGGATCGTTCATACAGTTTCACCAAACATCACATTCGGGATCCGGATTGCAAATCCTGATCCGGATCGGAAAAGCAAAAGGTAAAACCAGTGTTCGGGATCCGGATCAAAAGATGCTGCGATCCGGATTGAAACAGTGTATGAACAAACACCCTTCGGGATCCGGATTGCAAGCCACGATCCGGATCCTGAACATGTCCCATGTCCAGTTTTTGATGTTTAAGCAATTAAAACCTCTTCCAGGTGTTTCTACACTATAAGAAGTATTCGGATCATCAAAATTCTTTAGTTAAACGTACCTGATCCTTTTGAATTCTTCTTTCTTGAGATTGAGGTATACGATCCAAAGTTTCTTCATCTTCAATCTTCAAGACTTAATACATTCACGAAATACGCCAACTCAAATTCCGTAACAATCTCCCCCTTTGGCGGTTTCGTGACAAAACACAAATCCACAAAAGAAAATTCAAAAAGATATTTTTGTTGCTATCACCATACAACAAAAATTTACAAAAGAGATCCAGAAATTAAAAACATGAGATAAACTCCTAGAACAGACTCTAGACTTAGACATCTGTAATCTCTGCACACAGAAAACATTCTTGACAAACAAAATCGTTAGATACCTCAAGAATTGAAACATTCAAAACCAACTACAGAGATAGAGTTTATTCTCATCATGACATTTGAAAAATTCAGATATGTAAGAGAATCATAGTTAAAACCAACATATCTTCTAAGCAGTCGAAAACCAAATGTCAAAGTATGTTAGTCCAACATCAACTTGTTAGTCATATTACATGCCCAAATAGTTAGTCGAATAGTTAGTATAGAGGCATGTCACAAATCACATAAGAAAAACCAAAGTTGAGTGGAAGATACTTACCTTGATATTCACAAAGTTCAGTTCACATCATTCATTGTTTCATTGTTCAGAGTTCTCTCTAACTCTCTCCCCCTTTTTGTCACAAAACAAAGCCAAATAATTACAAAACAAAGGGAGTTAAAAAGATAAACAAAAATTAAATACCTGCAAAAAGCAAAGATCAAATTGAAAAACCTGCAAAGTTAGAGCAAAACGATTAAAACATAAAGTTACTCCTGAGAGTCGGAGTCATCGGATGTTGTGCATCCCATTTTAGCAAACAACTTCTTCACTAGTTTCTTCACTGATGAGACGGACTTATTCAGAGTGATTTGTGAAGCTGTGAGGACTTCCATCTCATTTTTCATAGTATGAAGGTCTCCTCGCATTGCAGTGAACTCAGCCGACATACGTTCCTGTTCATTCGACAGCCGCTGTTGTTCTTTAAGGATAGAGGTGACAGAGGCATCATCGTCAGAGGTGGATGGTGGTGCCTGCTGTGGAGGAGGAACTGGAGCTGTGGAAGTAGTTGCTGGTTGTCGAGCTCGTTGCTGGATTGGAGGAGATGGGGGATCATCTTGCTTTGTTGACAAAGACTTTACAATAGTTGTCTCATTTATTGTCCCCAAACTATACATATAAGAGCTCGCGCTTGTATCCACTTTAAACTTTTTAAGGATGCGCATGATAATCATTGGGTATGGTAGTCGCTCTGTGGGGTGAGAGTGTTCGACATACCGCGTCATCCTATGCCAAATGAGATACGGAATATTCATATTTGCTCCCATCAAAATGGTCGGGTTGCCAAGAAGATAGAGAAAGAGCATTCTATCCCATCGAAGGACTTTCGTGTTCATATTGGGAAGAATGTTGTAACAGACAATGAAGTTTATGTACTTGTACTCTTTCTTAAGTTCTTTGGAGAAAACAGAATTTCCGGTAGACAAAGTTTCCGGAACGCAGATTCCGTTAACTACAACTCTCCACGAGTTGGCGTTGAAGCTTTGAGTCTTGAGGTAGTGGAGTCCATCAGATCTTGCTTTCATATTAAGCACCTCTCCAATCAGTTGGGGAGTGACTTTGATCTTGATACCTTTAACCACGGTATGAAATTCTCGTCGTCCGTCCTCATGATCTATCAGACTTGCAGCATTTTGATAAAACATTCGAACTGAGTGTGGACAGTACCCAGTTGATTCAGGAAAGTTGCAAATTGGAGCAAGCCCGACTTGGTCAAACAGAACTCCAAACTCTGCAGATCGATTCTTCATCTGTTGGACATTAACATGTCTTTCCCCAATGCATTCCCTCTTTTCAAAATCTTTGATTCTTGTGGAGCTAATGAATTCCGGAGGAGGGGGCTGGCTAGCAATTGGTTCCTCAATTGAAATTCCCGTTGTACTGCCTCGTTTTCTTACGCCAGTCTTTGTTCGTGTTCTAATTTGACTTGGTTCCATGGGAGCTTTTCCCTTTTCTGCAGCAGTAGGAGGAACCTTTGTCTTCTTTGAGGCTTCTGCAGGTGCTTTCCCTTTGGATACAATAGGGACATCTTCCTCAATCTCTAGGTTATCCCAGTCAATCGAGTCCGTTTCCGAATCCGTGTCGGAATCATTCTCAGCTCGCTTGGTTCTCTTTGCTTTCTTAGGTTTGGCAGTGTCCTTAACATGGACCATTGCAGCAAGTAGGAAAATGATCCAGGTGATCACCATTGCTGAAAGTGCTTTGAGTTTTGAGAAAGTGTCCTGTGAAAACCAACTCAAGAACACATGAAAAATCGTCAATTTTGAAAAATTTGAAAAATTGTACCTAGACAATCATAATCATGTAGAGAAGCCAAGAATCAAATTAGTTTTCCAAAAAGAATTTTAAAAATAGATCAATTCCATGATTTTCAAAAATTCCTCTTTTATGCCCTAAAACAGAATTTTTAGAAATCGAAGCCTAAAAACTCGTTTATCTTGAGAAAACCCAGCATAAAAGCAAAACTAATTGACCCAGAGTTCTTATTTCAAAAGAAATTTGATCAAAAACCATTCACAAACGAAAAAGTTCCAAGATTTCAACTCACGTTTGATGAAAAACCGTAAAAACCGAGTTTTGATCAATAAAACTTACTTGAATCCGAAGAACTTTGAGTTTGGAAGCTCCAAAATGCAAGAAATCTAGAGAGAGAAGCTCTAGAGATTTTAGAACAAAAGATTAGGGTAAAAGAAATCAAATCCTCTTTGTTCTTATAAAACCCTAGCCGTGATCCGGATCGGATCGAGAATGTGATCCGGATCGGCTACCCGCAGGAAGAATCCTGCGTTCGGGATCCGGATCACTTACCCCGATCCGGATCGGCTTCAACTTTTTCTCCAGAAAAATTCAGAAAAATTCCATAAAATCCAGAAAAAGTATGTAAGCACTTTACCATGTCAACTTTAAACAAAAGACATCGTTTCATACAACAAGAAATAGATTATGCAAAATCTATCAAAAATACCCAAAAATGAAACGAAAATTTACGAAAGTTAAAACACTTAAAGTTGAACAACTTCAATTACATCTATCCTGATCTTATGTGTAATGCCTTTATCAAATCATCAATTTTAGTAAAGAAAATGAAGTACCAAGATCAATAGATGTTTGAAATCCCAGATAAGTTAGATAATATATCTAGACAATCTGTTGAAGGAGTGGCTCTTTGAGCATCTTTTACTAAAAATCCCACCTTATACCAACCATGAAATACGACTGAGTCAAGTATTTCAATATGAATTTCATCAACAATTTTCAAAACAAAAATTTGCTTTTCATTCATGGAGTATCTTTTTTTTTTATTTTCTCCATGTGGTGGTAGTTTTCACACTCCTCATTGGGATGTAACTCTTTCCACATCTTTTGAGCATTTTACATTTCATTGACTCCCCCTCAATTGGCTATCAATTATTTAATATATAAGGTATTCAACCAAACCATTGATCTCGAATTCATACTCGACTAAGCAATCAAATATGATAATGACTATACCAAGAGATCATTGAGAGAGAAATTGACTTTGATCACTTAAAAGATGGTTTAATTAACGTAAATGATCATTGCAACATTGAAATATTATGACATCAAAAGCATAATAAATTTCTAAATGCATAAAAGGATGCAATTAAAGTCAATTATGATTTATGCTCAATTAATGTCCTATGTACAAAACATAGATAAAGAACAAAACAAAAACAAAAACAAAACCTAACCTAAGCAAAGGTTTCAAAAGAGTTTATTTCAAGGAAAGCATGCCAATTGCTTTACGCAAGTGAATAAAACGTTTTTGATCCAAAGGTTTTGTTAAGATATCAGCTAATTGATCCTCAGTTGAAATATATGACAGTTGAAGAATGTTTGATTCAACTAGCTCTCTAAGAAAATGATATCTAAGTTCAATATGTTTTGTTCTAGAGTGCAACACAGGGTTTTTAGAAATGTTAATAGCACTAGTGTTGTCACATAAAATGGTTACCGAAGATGTTGAAATCCGGAAATCGCTCAACACGCTTTTCATCCAAATCAATTGGGTTGAACAACTTCCTGCAGAAATGTACTCCGCTTCGGCAGTCGAGAGTGCTATGCAGTTCTGCTTTTTACTGTGCCATGCAACAAGGCAGTGGCCAAGATAGAAGCATGCACCACTCGTGCTTTTCCGGTCATCCACTGATCCAGCCCAATCGGCATCTGAGTATCCAACAATATCCAAAGTCGTTCCCATAGGATACCAAATTCCGAAATTGATTGTACCTTTGATATATCGGATGATCCGTTTCACCGCTTTCAGGTGAACCTCCTTCGGTGCTGATTGATATCTCGCACAAATCCCAACACTGAAGGATATATCCGGGCGACTAGCCGTGAGATATAGTAGACTTCCAATCATACTGCGGTACAGTTTCTCGTCTACATTCTCACTTTGTGATTCACTTCCAAGTCCCTTATGGCTAGTTCCCATTGGAGTTGGAAAATCCTTAGAATTTTCAAGATCAAACTTTTTGACCAACTCCAGTGCATACTTGGATTGACACAAGTGAATTCCTTCATCGTTTTGTTTAACTTGTAATCCAAGAAAATAAGTCAATTCGCCCATCATGGACATCTCAAATTCGCTTTCCATGGTCTCCGCGAATTTAGAAGCATCATTATCTCTTGTTGCGCCAAAAACAATGTCATCGACATAGATTTGAGCAACTATGAAATTGTTTTGATAATGCTTCACAAAGAGAGTCCTGTCAGCTCCCCCTCGAGTGTAGCCCTTTTCCAAAAGGTGCTTTGTCAACCTTTCGTACCATGCTCGCGGTGCTTGTTTCAGACCGTAAAGAGCCTTTTTCAGACGAAAAACATGGTTAGGTAGTTTATGATCCACAAAACCTTTCGGTTGAGCCACATAAACTTCCTCATTTAAAAACCCATTTAAAAAGGCGCTCTTAACGTCCATTTGAAATAATTTGATTTTAAAATGACAAGCAATCGCAAACAATATACGAATGGACTCGAGTCTAGCTACAGGGGCGAAAGTTTCATCAAAGTCTATACCTTCTACTTGAGAGTAGCCTTGAGCAACTAACCTTGCTTTGTTCCTGATGATAGTACCTTCTTCATTTTTCTTGTTCTTGAAGATCCATTTGGTACCTATCACATTGTGTTGCTTCGGAGGCTTCGTTAATTCCCAGACTTTGTTTCGCTCGAATTGATGGAGCTCTTCCTGCATTGCTTTAATCCAGTAGTCATCTTGGAGAGCTTCATCAACATTCCTTGGTTCGATTTGAGATACATAGCATGCAAATCCGCAAACCAATTGTCTCCGTGTTCTAACTCCTTCTTGTGGATCTCCAATGATGTTCGATTCAGGGTGATCCTTGGAGATGCGTAACGTTTGAGGTAGAGGAGTAGACGGAGGTACACGAGATGATTCCTGCACATCAGATAAGCTTGAAGAACCGTTAGATGCATCATTATTATCGAAAGAATTGTTAGAAGAAGATGCATTAGCAGGTGTATCATCATCAAGAGAGATATCGAGGGTAGATTTTTCAGATTCAAAGTGAAAAGCTTCATCTACCTTAACATTTATCGATTCTACGATCGTCTTAGATTCTAAGTTAAAAACTCGATATGCTCTGCTGTTTGTAGAATAACCTAAGAAAATCCCTTCGTCACTTCGAGAGTCAAATTTTCCAAGATTCTCACGATCACGTAAAATAAAACACCGACTCCCAAAGATGCGAAAATATTTGATGTTAGGTTTTCTACAAAACCAAAGTTCATATGGTGTATTCAATGTCCCCGGGCGCAAATACACGCGATTAATAACATAAACAGCAGTGTTCACCGCTTCAGCCCAAAAATAAAAAGGTAAGTTCCGGCTGTGAAGCATAACACGTGCCATTTCCTGTACGACCCTGTTTTTGCGCTCGACTACACCATTTTGTTGAGGTGTGTAAGGTGCAGAGAATTCATGTTTAATGCCATTAGAAGTGCAAAAATCAATGAATTTGGAATTTATGAATTCCCCACCTCTATCACTCCTAACTCGAGTAATCCTATCATTCTTTTCAATCATAATACGATTGCAGATTTCGAGAAAAGAATCAAAGGTATCAGCTTTTTCTTTTAAGAATGCTACCCAAGTATATCTAGAAAAATCATCAACCAATAAGAAAATATACCATTTACCTCCCAGAGATGGTTGACGAGTTGGCCCCATTAAGTCCATATGCAAAAGTTCCAAAGGCCGTTTTGTACCTATGTGGTTCAAGTTCTTGTGTGCAGTCCTAGACTGTTTTCCCTTTTGGCAACCGCCACACACAAGGTTTTGTTCAAAAGAAAGTTTCGGAACCCCCTTGACCACATCTTTATTCGAAATTCTAGCAAGTTCCTTAAAGTTTATGTGACCTAGCCTTTCATGCCAAAGTGTTTCATTTTTCAAAGATGCTAGGTTACATTTTTCAGAAATCTTAGAGGAACTACATAACAATTGTTTTCTGATCTAACCCCCTTTAAAAAGAAAGCATGGTTCATGTCAGTTACAGTGCATTTATCAGATGAAAAATTAACTGAATAACCACTATCACAAAGTTGACTTATGCTTATGAGGTTAGTCTTAAGGCCATGAACAAATAACACATTATCTAGAACCGGGCCATCTGGAATAGCTACCGTTCCCTTTCCAACAATTTTGGAAGACCGACCATCTCCGAAAACAACAAGTCCTCCGGAGTTTTTCTCAAATGTTTGAAAACAGTTTTTGTCACCGGTCATATGACGGGAACACCCGCTATCCAGGTACCAAGACGAACTATCATATGCATGCAAGGAAACATTGGTAGCAAGACAAGGGAAAATTTCACCTTTGCGCACCCAAACCTTTTTGGAATGCGTCGGTAATGATCGTGAAGTTGATTTCCTAGGTGAGAGCGTCTTGCTTGAAGAATTGCTGCTCCTTGATGATGTCGTCTTGAGCGGTGTACTACCAAGGCTCTTTTCCTTCAAATGAGTTTGCAGTTGTTTTTCGAGGAATAGCCTTTTGGTAGTCATTGCAAGAGGTGCTTGAGGTGTGCGTTTGGCTTCCGTCTTGCAATTTCTCCTTATGTGCCCTGAAATGCCACAACGAAAACATACCTTAGGTCTTGTCGATCCGAGGAGGATGTAGTAGGCTTGTTGTCGTTGCTTGTCGTGAATTCCGGTGTCGGAGGAGGAGATACCGACTGAGGCACAAATACTGTACCACTCGAACTTGGAATGTCTCCAGTTTGAGTGTATCCGAGGCCGAACTTATTTCTTTGACCAAGACCAAGAAGTCTGTCCAACTTACTCCTTCCAGAAGAAAATCTCTTTAAGTCATCCTTCAGTTGGCGTATGGTCTCCGTCATTTCCAATTTTTCCTGTCGAGCCTCGCCGTTGAGCTTCAAGAAGTAATTCGCTTTGTTCACCATATCCATATAATTCTTCTCGAGTTGCTCATTGGACTCTTGAAGGGAAACATTAGTTTTAATCAAATTATCCCTTTCCACTTCAAGATCGGTTGAGAGAGAGGTTACCCTTTTTACTTCTTCTTCGAGATCCTGCAATCTCCCTTTCAACCCCTTGTTTTGCTTAGCCAGTTTCTTTGAATCCCTCAAAAGCTTATGGTAGGCTAGAGCAAAATCTTCACCTTCAGAATCATCCGATTCATCGTCCGTTGCAATCTTTTCAACAGTGGAGTTGGACAGTGAGTCGGATGTACTTGCCATTAAGCACATGAAGGGTGAAGATGTGGTGGACGCGTGGAAAGCTGTCGCGTTGTCTTCTTCATCACTTGAGGATGACTCATTTGACGTGGAGTTGTCATCCCAAGTAACGACTTGCATCGCTTTCTTCTTTGCCGGATTCTTGTTGGGACACTCCGTTGAATGTGGCCGTAGCCTCGACATTTGAAGCACTGAACTTGTCCCTCAGAACTTTTCTTATCCTTTGAGAAGTTCTCTTGCTTTCTTGACTTGTAGCTTGAAAACCCTTGCCTTTCTTCGACTTTCCGAAGGATGGAGTTTTGCTTGAATTACCCCTTCGAAAGTTGCGGCGAAACTTCCTTGTCAAGAGAGCGAGCTGCTTCTCAAAGTCCTCCATAGAAAGGTTCTCGTCGTCGTCCGAGGAGGATGAATCCGCGTCTTCTTCTTTAGTTGTTTTCAATGCGTAACCTGAAGACTTAGAAGAGGATGCCTTTCCAGAAGAATAGTTAGTAGGAAATGTCATTTCATAAGTTTGTAAAGCACCTACTAATTCTTCTACACGCATTTCGTCCGGGTGTTTAATTGTTTCAATGGCTGCGACCTTCGGGCGAAATCGTTCAGGAAGAGTTCTTAGAATTTTTCTTACAACTTTAAATTCTGGAATCTTCTCTCCCAAGTTAGCACATGAGTTTACGATGTCTTGCAATCGTGTGTAATAGTCAGTGAAGGATTCATTCTCTGCCATAGAGATAGAGTCAAACTTGCTCGTGAGCATTTGCAGTTTCTGAATCTTCACTAGGTTAGTTCCCTCATGCGTAACTTGAAGAACATCCCAGATTTCTTTCGCAGTCTCACATGCCGAGACGCGAGAGAACTCAGTTTGTGACAAAGCATTAAATAGAGCATTAATTCCTTTGCCATTGTAAGAAGATAAGTCTATCTCTTCCTTGGTCCATTTCGACCTAGGTTTTAAGGTGCGAACATCATCTAAAATTTCAGTTGGATTAGACCATCCTAATTCAATTGATTGCCACACCCTTTCGTCGATGGAAATTAAAAAGGCTTTCATCCGCACTTTCCAGTACGCATAATTTGTTCCATCAAAGAAAGGGGGTCGATTGATGTTTCCACCTTCAACCATTGTTTACAACCCTATTCCCGCTCTGATACCACTTGTTGGGTTATAAGTAATTGGATCTAAATAGGGGAAAAAACACCTAGAGGGGGGTGAATAGGTGTAAACAATAAACACTCAAAAAATCATTGCGCAAATAAACCCAATGCGGAAAAATAAAAGAACACGCAAGATTTTTACGTGGAAAAACTCCAAACCGGAGTAAAAAACCACGGGACCGATAACACGGCGAAATCCACTAGAATTAACACACGTACAAGGTGATATAACGTACTCACAGACGACTCAACCTTTTACATACGCTCCTAGTAGATCTTCCCGCTCGCTCCACGACGCTTCTCGAATCCACGATCTGCGCCCAACGCTGAATCCACAGCGTCCAACGTCGAGTCCACGACGTCCGACCGAATCCACGGTCTTCACCCAGTGGCACGCTTCGAATCCACGAACGTACCTCGCTCCGAATCCACGAGAGCGGTTGCACCTTGAATCCACAAGGCCACGCGAGTCCACGCGCCGATTTTGGGGTAAATCGTTGTTTGTTTGGGTGGTGATGATCCGCCGAATACTTAGATTAAAGATAGATCGGAAATACCATCTAAGTATTCATTGATTTGATTCTACTCAAAATGTGAGTATGGAAAACCTAGAATCAAATCAATCAATATAGATGAAGAAACATAGAATAAATCTATTGATTTCCTTTCTTCTCTATATATGTGGATTTTTTCTTTTCGGCTATTTTCTTCTGTAATAGCGGATGCCCTAGAAATGAATACAGGGCCTATTTATAGGTTAGAAACCCTAGGAAGAATATACGGATCAAAAACAGCCTTTTCTGGAAAGATTTACCGACGGCGATCCGGATTGGATTTGGCGATCCGGATTGCAGAAGCACAAAAGACGGTTTCCAGAAAATTGCTTGTTCGGGATCCGGATCGTAGTCCCGATCCGGATCGTTCATACAGTTTCACCAAACATCACATTCGGGATCCGGATTGCAAATCCTGATCCGGATCGGAAAAGCAAAAGGTAAAACCAGTGTTCGGGATCCGGATCAAAAGATGCTGTGATCCGGATTGAAACAGTGTATGAACAAAACACCCTTCGGGATCCGGATTGCAAGCCACGATCCAGATCCTGAACATGTCCCATGTCCAGTTTTTGATGTTTAAGCAATTAAAACCTCTTCCAGGTGTTTCTATACTATAAGAAGTATTCGGATCATCAAAATTCTTTAGTTAAACGTACCTGATCCTTTTGAATTCTTCTTTCTTGAGATTGAGGTATACGATCCAAAGTTTCTTCATCTTCAATCTTCAAGACTTAATACATTCACGAAATACGCCAACTCAAATTCCGTAACACCACTCACCTCTTAAAATGAGTTTCGTCCTCGAAACTCAAACCTGGGTCGCGGTGAAAAGATAGGGGTAGCACTCCCTCATCTTCGACTCCAGCTCCCACGTCTGTTCTCGCTCCTCCTAGTTGCTCCAGAGCACCTTCACGTAGGGGATGGCTCGATTTCGCAGCGATTTGTTTTCTCTTGCTAGGATTCGCACCGGGGTTTCCTCAAAGCTTAGGTCCTCCTTGAGTTCGAGTGCGGAGACGTCCAGAACGTGTGATGGGTCAGAAAGGTACTTCCGGAGCATTGAAACGTGGAATACGTCGTGGACTCGGTCGAGGTTTGGTGGTAGGGCAAGGCGGTAAGCCACTGGGCCAATACGCTCCAGGATCTCGAATGGCCCCACAAACCGTGGGCTCAGCTTGCCCTTCAGCCCGAATCACTTGATTCCTCTAGATGGCAAGACCCGCAAAAACACGTGCTCTCCCACTTGAAATTTCAAGTCGCGGCGCCTGCGGTCTGCGTAGCTTTTCTGCCGACTCTGGGCGGTCAGTAAGCGCTGTCTGATTAGTCGTATCTTTTCTCGGTTTCCTCCACCAAGTCGGGTCCCAAGAATCTCCGTTCCCCTAAGTCGTCCCAACAGATCGGGGATCGACAACGCCTTCCAGATAAGGCTTCGAAGGAAGCCATCTGTATGCTGGCTTGGTAGCTGTTGTTGTAGGCGAATTCCACGAGGGGCAGGTAACGTGACCAACCGGCTCCCCAGTCAAGTACGCAGGCGCGAAGCAGATCCTCCAGAGTCTGAATCACCCGCTCAGACTGTCCGTCCGTCTGGGGGTGAAAGGCTGTGCTAAACTGCAGTCTGGTCCCCAAGGCCCGCTGTAGACTCTGCCAAAACTTTGAGACAAAACGCGTGTCTCTATCCGAGGTAATCGACGCTGGAACTCCATGTAATCTCACGATCTCGCTGAGGTAAACTTGGGCTAATCGCTCCCGGGTCCACGTCGTATGTATCGGCAAGAAGTGTGCTGACTTGGTTAATCGGTCCACTATGACCCAGATCGTGTCGTGTCCCTGCTGCGAACGTGGGAATCCTGTGACGAAATCCATGGTGATCCAGTCCCACTTCCACTCTGGCACCGGTAGAGGCTGCAACTTTCCCACCGGTCGTTGGTGCTCGGCCTTTATCTGTTGACAAACCAGGCAGTGAGCCACGTGTCGTGTCACATCCCCCTTCAGGTTGGGCCACCAAAAAGTCTGCTTGAGGTCCCTATACATCTTTGTGCCTCCCGGATGCGCCGCATAAGGGGCGCGGTGCGCCTCTGTCAAGATCTCCTCCTTTAACCCCGGCGAATCCGGTACACAAATCCGCCCCCGAAACCGTAAGGTGCCGTTGTGTTCCACCGAAAAGTCGTTCTCTTGGTTCGGGGAGAGATTGTCTCGTACGAGCTGTAAGTGCGAGTCGGTCTTTTGTCCTTCCCTGATCCTCTCGAACAGCGTCGGCTTGACTGTCAAGGTTAAGAGTTGTGAAACTGTGCCCGCTGGTACCACCTCCAACTTCAAACGTGCGAACTCCGCGATCAAACTGTTCTGCTCGGTTATCGCGTCCACAGACACCCCTTTCAGTTGCCCCTTCCTGCTCAAAGCGTCTGCCACCACGTTTGCCTTCCCGGGGTGGTATTGAATTATTAGATCGTAGTCTTTCAGCAGCTCTAACTACCGTCTCTGCCGCAAATTTAATTCCTTTTGGGTGAACAGGTACTTAAGACTTTGGTGGTCCGAGAAGATGTTACAGTGGACTCCAAAGAGGTAGTGCCTCCATAACTTCAAAAAGAAGACCACCACGACCAGCTCTAGATCGTGTATCGGGTAGTTCTTTTCGTAATCCTTCAATTACCTGGAAGCATAGGCTATTACTTTCCCTTGTTGCATCAGCACACCCCCAAGGCCGATCCTTGATGCGTCGCAATACACTTCATAATCCTCTCCGGGTGTCGGTAATACAAGTATTGGGGCCCTGATTAGCCTCCTTTTGAGTTCTTCGAAGCTGTCCTGGCATTTAGCCGTCCATATAAACTTTTCCCCTTTTCTGGTCAACCTGTTTAAAGGGGCAGCAATCTTCGAGAAGCCCTCGACAAAGCGTCTGTAATATCCTGCCAGGCCCAGGAAACTACGAATCTCCGTCACTGTAGTTGGCGGCTGCCAGTCGGTTACCGATTCCACCTTCTTGGGATCCACTGCAATTCCCTCTGCCGAAATCACATGTCCTAGAAAACCCACTTCCCGAAGCCAGAATTCACACTTCTTGAGCTTGGCGAACAGCTTCTGGTCCCTGAGAGTCTGGAGAATCGTTCGCAAATGATCCTCGTGCTCTTCATCGGTGGATGAGTAGATTAGGATGTCATCGATGAAGACCACTATGAACCGGTCTATGTAGGGCCTGAAGATGCGGTTCATCATGTCCATAAATACCGCGGGGGCATTCGTAAGCCCGAACGGCATAACGGTGAACTCGTAGTGGCCGTACCGGGTCCGGAAGGCGGTTTTCGAATATCCTCGTTTCGAACCCAGAGCTGGTGGTAGCCCGATTGTAGATCAATTTTTGAGAAGACCGTCGCTCCCCGTAGCTGGTCAAAAAGGTCGTCGATTCTGGGCAGGGGGTACTTGTTCTTCACCGTAATCTTGTTTATCCCTCTGTAGTCGATGCAGAGACGCAGGCTCCCGTCTTTCTTTCGCACAAAGAGTACCGGTGCGCCCCAGGGCGACACGCTCGGTCTGATAAACCCTTTGTCCAAGAGGTCTTCAAGTTGCGCCTTAAGCTCCTTCAGCTCCGCGAAGGCCATTCGGTAAGGCGCCTTCGTGATAGGCTGCGTGCCCGGCAGGAGTTCGATAGGGAAAACCACCTCTCGTTCAGGGGGCATCCCGGGTAGTTCCGTCAGGAAAACGTCGGGGAAGTCCTTCACCACTGGAATGTCTAACGGTGTCCCCGAGGGTCGGGTGATCGAGTCCACAGACGCCAAGTAGGCCACACACCCACCCTCTACTAATCTTCTGGCCATTGCTGCTGAGATGACCGCTGGGAAGGAAGTGCTCTTGCACGCCAGGTACACGTGCTCAGGAAGCCTGGTTCTTGTAGTTGCACCTGCCGTTTCTCATAATCGATGAGCGCTTGGTACCTCGAGAGCCAGTCTATGCCCAACACGGCATCGTACTCCTTCAAAGGTATTACCACCAAGTCCCATGGGCAAGACAATCGCCCTAGCCTGATCGGGCAGGCGGCCATAAAGTTAACCGCCTCTAAGGCCCCAGCCGCCGTTTGAACCGTCATTCAATTTGGAAGAGGTGTCTCCCCAAGATCATGCACATACACGAAATCACAAGAAATGAAAGAGTGTGTTGCTCCAGTGTCAAACAGGGTTCTAGCATGGGAATTTGAAACAGAAGTTATACCTGCTAGTACGTCCTCAGGCGGGTCCGACTCTTGGCGGGTCATTGAATAAACTCGCCCGCCTGGTTGAGGCTGCCTCTCCTCCTCTCGCTGAGATGCAGGGGGTCTAGAGGTTGACCCCATAGGAGCTTTCCCCCATCCTGAAAGCTGAGGTGAAGGCGTGGAAGCCGCAGAGGATGCTGATCCCAAAGTTAAGGGGCAGTTGCGGCGAAAGTGCCCCTGCTTGCCGCAGCGGAAGCAGTGATCATGTCTCTGGGGGCAATCCAACACCCGATGCGCCCCCCCACATATCACACAAGGCCTGTCCCCCGGCCTCTGTCCTCCTGCAGGTGCGCTCCGAGATCCTGACTGTGGCCTCCACCGCTTGGGGGGTCGGCTCCCGCTAGAAGAGCCTCCCCTAGAATACTGCTGCTGCCGCTTCCTATCCTCTTGCCGCGCCGGGCCCTCCCTTCTGGCGCGCGTAACTGCAAACCCGCGCTCCACCACAGTGGCCCTGTCGACCACTTTCTGGAAAGTGTGCAAGTCGGCTGCTTGCACCACTTCGAAAATGTCACTTCGCAAGCCATCCACGAAAAGTTGCGCCTTGTGGGCCTCGTCCCTTATGACGAATGGGACGCAGTTGGCCAGTCTCACGAATTCCCGCTGATACTCCATAACTGTCCTGCTCCCCTACTCGATGTGGTTCAAGTCGTCCTCCAGTTTCTTTTTGACGCTGTTGCTGAAGAAGGCCCCGAACAGCTCCTGTTTGAACGTCGTCCACGATGGGAGCGCGGTACCCCTTGTGGGATCGGGACGTACGGTCTTCCACCATAAGCGGGCGTTCCCTTCCAGGAAGTGGACCGCTAGGGGAACCCGCTCACAATCCTCCATAAGCAAGTCTTCAAATAGTTTTTCCATCGATCCCACCCACTTCTCGACGACCCAAGGGTCGGTCGTCTCCCCTTCGAACACGGGCGGGTCGTACTTCTTGAAGTCCGCCAGGTTGGCCCGCACTCGGTCCCGCTCAGTCAGCGGAACTGACCCCTCCCCCGTGGCGGCGGCGGCCACTGTAGGGGAAGGTGCCACCACGGTCTCTCCCCAGATACCCACGCCGAGGGTCCCCGGCGCCGGTCCCGTCGTCGCTGTCGCAGGTGCTGCTGCTGGCGCCGTAGCCTGGGTTGGCGGTACCCCGGCTACTGCAGCCGGTGAAGGAGCCGCTCCTGCCCACGCCCCCGTCACCTGCGGTTCTGTTGCCGGCGCGGTTGGCCCCTGTGGAGGGGCCGGAGCGACCGTCACTGTCGCGGTCGGCTGCCGCTGCGTCAGTTGACGCACGTGATCTGTGAAGGTCGCCAGCTGCCCTGCCATCTCTCGCAGTTGCTGCCGCAGGAGTTGGTTTTCTGCGGCCGTCGATGCCGTCGCATCCGCCCCTGTGTCCTCGGCCGACGATCTAGTTCGGACCATTGTCTGTACACACACACAACAAGAGTTAGCTCTAGCCTCCGTTAGGAGTAAACAACCACCTATCGAGAGAAAGGACCTATACACTCTCTCCCCCCCCCCCCCCCGCGATCACTCGCGTTTTACATTCCTATGCTCTTCACATTTCATTCATAGCTAAGTGTGGTATTTCTCGGGATGTCGGACACTAACTATTGTGATTAAAGAACTCGCTCTGATACCATCTTAATCTGTCACGCCCCGGGGGTTTCAATCAGCGGAAAAGGAGATTTGTTTGGCGTGTAGAAATTTTTTTTTTTTTAATTTCTTTCTCCCCCGGCGCGTGCCCAGACCCGCCGCATACGTAGATTCACTCTGCAAACGGACAGAGTCTCCTCTGTATATGCACGGCGTCGCGGCTAATACAACAGTTTATCACAGGCGTTTATTTAATCACAACAGTTTACGAACAGTACACACAACATTCAGAACTTAGCAATTCCCAAGGCCGAACAAATTTGAAAGGATAAATCCACAGTTTTGAAAGCGGCGCCCACCCGGCACCCAGATTTCTAAAACAGTTTCGAAATAATCATAAATCCACAAGGTTTTGAAAACGGCGTCCACACGACCCCAGCTTTTGAAAATGATTTTCGCAATTCTTTTTTTTCCTTTTTTTTTTTGAAAATGGCCGACCGGAGATAGAAAACACAACTGAACATTCACATATCTAGAGAAGAGTAACGACATCCACACCGACCCCACGAGGGTATCGAGAACCACACAGTAGCCTACAATATCAAATGAAATGCGAAGGAAAAGAAAAGGAAACACCGCCTAGGGCCCCCACGGACCCAAACGCTCCTGCCTCGGCCTCACCGTCGCCTAGCTCTCACCCCTGAAGGTACCTGTCACGGAGTGGGTAGTCAGCGACACAATAGTAATAATGAAAGCAGAAAAATGAAAAGTAAATCCAACCGTGAGCCTATCCGGAGCAACCACCCTCTCAACAGGGAAAAAAGACATACAATACGATCACCTGTAACACCTAACCTCGTCGAGTACCTACCTCGACGGGTCGCACCGCTCACACCTTGGTGCCTCAAACCCCACAACTACAGGTGCCCCCACTACGTCTCAACGTAAAACCCACCTGTCTTGCGCGGTGATCAACGCTCGACTCCTCCGCGTCTCAGCACGCTCCCCGAATCTACAAAGTCCCCCAAAAAGAGAATCAGTATCAACCAAACACAATCAATGAAAGGCAATTACACTAGCCGGTTCCCGTCTCGGAACGGGGCCCTCGGTTCTGACGGCGGCGGCGGCGGTAACGAAGGCGGCGGTAACCCCGCGCCACTGCGCTGTCCGCGCGCGCACATGGGCCCGTGCGGTGTCAGATCCGCACGGCACTGTAGTAACCGCTTTTTAGTTGTACTTTGGATGTTTTTATTTAGTTTTTATTAATCTCGTACCCCTATTAACGGTTCGGCGGTTGGATTATTAATCCATTTTTCTGGACAGACCGTCGGGGCTCGCGGGTATTTTTAGGCACTAGGGCTCGCGAAACGGAGAGCGGCGGCGCGACCGGATTCGAATTCCGACTCCGGAATGTCCCATAATTAATTTCGGAAGGACACTAACAGTTTCGGGTGCTCCAAATAAGTGGTCGGGCGATTAGCACGCTTTTCGAGGTAAGTCGGACCCCGGTTTGCGCCCAAACGACTAATTAATTAATTTGAGTTGGGACTTGGGTTTTTATTCCCACTCCCTTTTTCCCTGTGCGTTAGGTCTCGTGCGAAGAACCCGAAACCCTTTTCCCCCCTCCATCGGTGAGCGTGAGGAACCGAGGCGACGAGACTGGGAGAAGGAAGGACGACCGCATTTCCTGCGGATCCCGGCGATCGAGAGCGGGACGATCCTCCTCCTTTCTCCTTTACCGGCGAAAACGAGGTGAGCAATCTGGGTTTCTTGTTTCTTTTTCTGTTCTTTTCGATATGAGGTTTTCCCTCCCTCGGTGCCGCGGGTGACACGGGTTGTTGAACGGGAGGCCGCCGCCGCCGTTGCTAAACGGGAGGCTGCCGCCGCCGTTATCGTGTCCACGGGGTTGCCGCCGCAGTCGCCGGGGTCGCGGGGACGCAGCCGGAGCCGGGGGGGGGGGGGGGGGGCGGGGCGAAATGGGGCAATACTGTTCACACCGTACGGCCTGGGCAGTACGCGGTCCACAGGGCCCGGCGTACACCCGGTGCACGGTTTTCGGCCCCAGGGGCGTGGACCCGGCGCACGAGGGCGTGCGCCAGGCCCGCGCGGTCCACCGCTGCAGACGTACACCCGGTGTACGGCTCCCGGGCCCAGGGGCGCGAACCCGGCGCATGAGAGCGTGCGCCAGGCCGCGCGGCCCACCGCCGCAGGCGTACACCCGGTGCGCGCCCCGTAGCCCAACCGCGTGGACCCGGTGCGCGCCCCGGCTCATTCGCGGCCCGGCCCATGCCGCAGCGGTCCACCGCTGCGGCGTGCGCCTGGTCTGCACCGATGCCGCCTGCTGCCGTGGACCCGGTCCACGCCTGGACCCGTGAACCTGCTTCCAGAAAAAAGGTCCAGAAGCTCCGTTTTTAGCCCGTTTTGCCCCGTTTTTGAGTGTTTTTAACCACGACGATGTTTTTAACGAATAAAATTTTGTTGTAGCTGCTCGGGCACGCGGCGAGGGTATTTTTGGTTGGAGTTTCCACACGTCTTCTCCTTCGTGTTTTAGGTGGGTTTACCTTGGGAACTTAGAGTCGAATTTTTCCGGCAGATGTCACTTGTTTTAATATAACTACCTAATGACGCTAACAGGGTTGTTTTAATATGAATATACATGATGTTGCTAACATGATAGCGGTTATAGCTTTACTCCTTATTATACCTGATGTTGCTAACTTGATAGCGGTTATAGCTTATTTCTGAGTACTATTGGTTGTCGGTTTCTTTGCTCGAGGCAGCAGCACGCGCACCCGCGGTTTGGCCACCGCAAAGGGTGCGCTTTTCCGGAAAAGTGGTCCATGACCCGTGTATACCCACGAGGTGACGTAGTGGGGCCCCTATAGTTGTGGGGTTTGGATGCGCCGAGGTGCGAGCGATGCGACCCGTCGGTTTAGTTGTCCGACGTGGGAGCGGTGCGACCCGTCGGTTTAGTTGTCCGACGTGGGAGCGGTGCGATCCATCGGTTTAGTTGTCCGATGTGGTCGGGTATTGCAGGTTTACAGGTGTTCGTGTCGTCTTTTCCCTCTCGGGAGGGTGGTTGCTCCGGATAGTTACGGTTGGACGCATTTCTTTACCTGCATTATTATTATTGTTATTGTTTAGTCGCTGACTTCCCACTTTGCGACAGGGTCCTACAGGGGGGAGAGTTAGGCGACGGTGAGGCCGCGGCAGGAGTGTCTGGGTCCCTGGAGACCCCGAACAATACTTTCTCCTTTCTTTCGCATTCCAATTATTGTTTGTAGACTGTGGTGTGGTTCTCGATACCCTCGTGGGGTCGGTGTGGATGTTGGCATGGTGACTAATAATGTATTCATTTTCCTTTCACCTCTGTTGGCCGCTTTAAGAAAAAAAAAAAGAGCAAACGAAAGAAAAGATTGCGAAAACTGGTTTCAAAACTTGGGTGTCGTGTGGGCACCGTTTTCAAAAACCTTGTGGATTTATGGATTGCGAAAATGGATTTCAAAACCGAAGTGTCGTGTGGGCACTGTTTTCCAAAACCTCTGAGTTTATGTTGCTTTCGAAACGGGTTTTCAAAATATGGGTGCCGGGTGGGCGCCGTTTCAAAAACCGTGGATTTATCCTTTCAAACTGATCGGTCGTGAGATTTATTCAGCATTTGTGAATGTATGTTTGTCAGGAACTGTTGTGATTGAGAGGGATGCCTGTGTTTGAACACTGTACTAGCCGCGACGCCGTGCATATACAGAGGAGACTCTGTCCGATTGCAGAGCGATTCTGTGTATGCGGCGGGTCTGGGCACGTGCCGGGGAAGAAGGTTTTTCAAAAAAAAATTTACGCGCCAAATACATACCTTTTTGTGAATCGTTTCCGCTAAAACAAACCCCCGGGGCGTGACAGATTAAGATGGTATCAGAGAGATGTTACCTTTCAATCACAACAATTGGTGCCGACGTCCACAGGAATACCTCACTTAGCTACAAATAAATGGAACGAATAGGGTATAGGAGAGTAGGACGCGAGTGATCGAGGGGGGGGAAAGAGTCTAAGTCCTTTTTCTCTCGATAGGTGGTTTGCGGCTAGGTTAGCGGGATCTAGAGCCGACTTATGCGTTGTGCGTACAGACATGGCCCGTACTAGATCATCGGCCGAGGATACAGGGGTCAGTTCCGCTGACGGAGCGGGACCGCGTGCGGGCCAACCTGGCCGACTTTAAGAAACGTGATCCACCCACGTTCGAAGGGGAGACGACTGATCCCTGGGTCGTCGAGAAGTGGGTGGGATCGATGGAAAAGTTATTTGAGGACTTGCTTATGGATGATTGCGAGCGGGTTCCCCTAGCGGTCCACTTCCTGGAGGGGAATGCCCGCTTATGGTGGAAGACGGTACGCCCTGATCCCACCAAGGATACCGTGCTCCCATCGTGGACGACGTTCAAGCGGGACCTGTTCGGGGCTTTCTTCACCAATAGCGTTAAAAAAGAAACTGGAAGACGACTTGAACCACATCCAGTAGGGGAGCAGGACTGTTATGGAATACCAACGCGAGTTCGTGCGTTTGGCCAGCTGCGTCCCATTCGTTGTAAGGGACGAGTCCCACAAGGCGCAACTTTTCGTGGATGGCTTGCGAAGCGATATATTCCAAGTGGTACAAGCAGCCGATTTGCACACTCTTTCATTTCTCGTGATTTCGTGTTCATGCATGACCTTGGGGAGACCCCTCTCCCAAATCGGATGGCGGTCCACACGGCAGCTGGGGCCCTGGAGGCGGTTAACTTCGTGGCCGCCTGCCCGATCAGACTAGGGCGGCGACTGTCTTGCCCGTGGGACTTGGTGGTGATACCTTTGAAGGAGTATGACGCCGTGTTGGGCATGGACTAGCTCGCGAGGTACCGGGCGCTCATCGATCGCGAGAAAAGGCAGGTGCGGCTACAGGAACCGGGCTTTCCTGAACATGTGTACCTGGCGTGCAAGAGCATCTCCTTCTCGGCGGTAATCTCAGCGGCACGAGCTCGAAGGCTGGTGGAGGGTGGGTGTGTGGCCTATTTAGCATCGGTGGATTTAGTTACCTGACCCTCGACGACACCTTCAGTTGAGGGACTTTCCCGATGTCTTCCCAACGGAACTGCCCGGGATGCCCCCCGAGCGGGAGGTGGTGTTTCCTATCGAACTACTACTGGGCACGCTACCTTCCTCTTGCGGAATTCGCTTACAACAATAGCTACCAGGCTAGCATACAGATGGCGCCCTATGAAGCCTTATACGGGAGGCGCTGCCGATCCCCAATCTGTTGGGACGACCTGGGAGAACGGAAGTTCTTGGGACCTGACTTAGTGGATGAAACTGAAGAAAAGGTGCGCCTCATCAAACAGCGCTTGTTGACCGCCAAAAGCCGACTGAAGAGCTACGCAGACCAGAGGCGCCGCGACTTAGAATTCCAAGTGGGAGAGCACGTGTTTTTTTGCGGGTCTCACCATCTAGAGGTATCAAGCGTTTCGGGCTAAAGGGCAAGCTGAGCCCACGGTTTGTGGGGCCATTCGAGATCCTGGAGCGCATCGGCCCGGTGGCTTACCGCCTTGCCCTACCACCTAACCTCGACCGAGTTCACGACGTGTTCCACGTCTCGATGCTCAGAAAATACCTTCCCGACCCATCGCGTGTTCTGGACGTCTCTACCCTCGAACTTAAGGAGGACCCGAGCTTCGAGGAAACCCCGGTGCGGATCCTAGCAAGGGGAAAATAAAACACTACGAAATCGAGCTATCCCCTACGAAAAGGTGCTCTGGAGCAACCATGAGGAGCGAGAAGCTACTTGGGAGTTGGAGTCAAAAATGAGGGAGTGCTACCCCGATCTTTTCACCGCGACCTAGGATTAAGTTTCGAGGACGAAACTTGTTTTTAAGAGGTGAGTGGTGTAGTAACCGCTTTTTAGTTGTACTTCAGATGTTTTTATTTAGTTTTTATTAATCTCGTACCCCTATTAACGGTCCGGCGGTTGGATTATTAATCCATTTTTCTAGACAGACCGTCGGGGCTCGCGGGTATTTTTAGGCACTAGGGCTCGCGAAACGGAGAGCGGCGGCGCGACCGGATTCGAATTCCGACTCCGGAATCTCCCAGAATTAATTTCGGAAGGACACTAACAGTTTCGGGTGCTCCAAATAAGAGGTCGGGCGATTAGCACGCTTTTCGAGGTAAGTCGGACCCCGGTTTGCACCCAAACGACTAATTAATTAATTTGAGTTGGGACTTGGGTTTTTATTCCCACTCCCTTTTTCCCTGTGCGTTAGGTCTCGTGCGAAGAACCCGAAACCCTTTTCCCCCCTCCATCGGTGAGCGTGAGGAACCGAGGCGACGAGACGGGGAGAAGGAAGGACGACCGCATTTCCTGCGGATCCCGGCGATCGAGAGCGGGACGATCCTCCTCCTTCCTCCTTTACCGACGAAAACGAGGTGAGCAATCTGGGTTTCTTGTTTCTTTTTCTGTTCTTTTCGGTATGAGGTTTTCCCTCCCTCGGTGCCGCGGGCGACACGGGTTGTTGAACGGGAGGCCGCCGCCGCCGTTGCTAAACGGGAGGCTGCCGCCGCCGTTATCGTGTCCACGGGGTCGTCGCCGCAGTCGCCGGGGTCGCGGGGACGCAGCCGGAGCCGCGGGGGGGCGAAAAGGGGCAATACTGTTCACACCGTACGGCCTGGGCAGTACGCAGTCCACAGGGCCCGGCGTATACCCGGTGCACGGTTTCCGGGCCCAGGGGCGCGGACCCGGCGCACGAGGGCGTGCGCCAGGCCCGCGCGGTCCACCGCTGCAGACGTACACCCGGTGTACGGCTCCTGGGCCCAGGGGCGCGAACCCGGCGCATGAGAGCGTGCGCCAGGCCGCGCGGCCCACCGCCGCAGGCGTACACCCGGTGCGCGCCCCGTAGCCCAACCGCGTGGACCCGGTGCGCGCTCCGGCTCATGCGCTGCCCGGCCCATGCCGCAGCGGTCCACCACTGCGGCGTGCGCCTGGTCTGCACCGATGCCGCCTGCTGCCGTGGACCCGGTCCACGTCTGGACCCGTGCACCTGCTTCCAGGAAAAAGGTCCAGAAGCTCCGTTTTTAGCCCGTTTCGCCCCGTTTTTGAGTGTTTTTAACCACGACGATGTTTTTAACGAATAAAATTTTGTTGTAGCTGCTCGGGCACGCGGCGAGGGTATTTTTGGTTGGAGTTTCCACACGTCTTCTCCTTCTGTTTTAGGTGGGTTTACTTTGGGAACTTAGAGTCGAATTTTTCCGGCAGATGTGACTTGTTTTAATATAACTACCTAATGACGCTAACAGGGTTGTTTTAATATGAATATACATGATGTTGCTAACATGATAGCGGTTATAGCTTTAATCCTTATTATACCTGATGTTGCTAACTTGATAGCGGTTATAGCTTATTTCTGAGTACTATTGGTTGTCGGTTTCTTTGCTCGAGGCAGCAGCACGCGCACCCGCGGTTTGGCCACCGCAAAGGGTGCGCTTTTCTGGAAAAGTGGTCCATGACCCGTGTATACCCACGAGGTGACGTAGTGGGGCCCCTGTAGTTGTGGGGTTTGGATGCGCCGAGGTGCGAGCGATGCGACCCGTCGGTTTAGTTGTCCGACGTGGGAGCCGTGCGACCCGTCGGTTTAGTTGTCCGACGTGGGAGCGGTGCGATCCATTGGTTTAGTTGTCCGATGTGGTCGGGTATTGCAGGTTTACAGGTGTTCGTGTCGTCTTTTCCCTCTCGGGAGGGTGGTTGCTCCGGATAGTTACGGTTGGACGCATTTCTTTACCTGCATTATTATTATTGTTATTGTTTAGTCGCTGACTTCCCACTTTGCGACAGGGTCCTACAGGGGGGAGAGTTAGGCGACGGTGAGGCCGCGGCAGGAGTGTCTGGGTCCCTGGAGACCCCGAACAGTACTTTCTCCTTTCTTTCGCATTCCAATTATTGTTTGTAGACTGTGGTGTGGTTCTCGATACCCTCGTGGGGTCGGTGTGGATGTTGGCATGGTGACTAATAATGTATTCATTTTCCTTTCACCTCTGTTGGCCGCTTTAAGAAAAAAAAAAAGAGCAAACGAAGGAAAAGATTGCGAAAACTGGTTTCAAAACTTGGGTGTCGTGTGGGCACCGTTTTCAAAAACCTTGTGGATTTATGGATTGCGAAAATGGATTTCAAAACCGAAGTGCTGTGTGGGCACTGTTTTCCAAAACCTCTGAGTTTATGTTGCTTTCGAAACGGGTTTTCAAAATATGGGTGCCGGGTGGGCGCCGTTTCAAAAACTGTGGATTTATCCTTTCAAACTGATCGGTCGTGAGATTTATTCAGCATTTGTGAATGTATGTTTGTCAGGAACTGTTGTGATTGAGAGGGATGCCTGTGTTTGAACACTGTACTAGCCGCGACGCCGTGCATATACAGAGGAGACTCTGTCCGATTGCAGAGCGATTCTGTGTATGCGGCGGGTCTGGCCACGTGCCGGGGAAGAAGGATTTTCAAAAAAAAATTTACACGCCAAATACATACCTTTTTGTGAATCGTTTCCGCTAAAACAAACCCCCGGGGCGTGACAGGCACCCTGCCTGCAGCGGCCCCCGTGCGGCGCCTGGCCCGCGCGGGTGCACAGCCCGCACGCGCGGGTGGCCCCGCGCGGCGCCCAGGCCCCGCACGGCGCCCAACCCGCACGCGCGGGCGGCCCCACGCGGCGCCCAGGCCCGGCGCGGCGCCCAACCCGCACGCGCAGGCGGCCCCGCGCGGCGCCCTGGCCCGCGCGAGTGCACAACCCGCACGCGCGGGTGGCCCCGTTGTAGTGATTCGGCCCTTAGGGGTACTTTTGACTCACATGTAAATTATTTAAGCCGTTAAGTGAAATAAAATTATTTAAATTTTAAAAGTCGGCTGGTGCGGGGTGCGTGTATTTTTCTGGCAAAGGGCCCGAAAAATGTAGACCGACGGTGCGATCGGATCGGGAATCCGATGTACGGATCTCCCGGAATGGGGTTTCTAAGATCACGATGACTTTAGGCGCGCATCGGAATTTGTGTAAAATATCCGACACGCTTTCTGAGGAAGTTGGATAATCCGTGTGATTAATTAATTAAGAAATTAATTAATCGGTGACGATAAATAGAATCGGGAATTTATTTCCCATGATTATTTAATTAAGTAAATTAAAGAATCGGTGACTAGGATTTAAAAGGTGGGATTCTATCTCGCGGATCAGATATTTATTTTAAGAAATAAAATCCGGATATTTGTGCTTTTTCCTTTCTACGTACGTACGAATTAAGGAAATAATCAAATAATAGGGATTATATAAGTGATCCCGTTTATCGGAGGGAAAGAAAAGAAAAAAATAAAAAAAAAACCCTAGCCGGTGAGGAGAGAAAGAAAGAGAAAAGAGAAAAGACGGAACCCTAGCCGGAAGAAAGGAAAAGGAGAAAGAGAAAGAGCCCGATCTTCCCGGACATCGAACCGAAGGCAAGAACGCGACCGGGCGACCTTCCCGTCGATCTTCGGTTAGAAAAATAATTTTTATAATTTTTCGGGATTTTTCCGTCGTTCTTTTGTTGGGTTTTTTTGGACTTCTCCGTCGTCCCCGTCACCGTCGCCCTCATCGTCGTCATGCTAGGGCGCGGAACGGACGGCGGAGACGCGCGGCGCCGCTAGGGCATCGCGCGGAGGAATTTCGCGGACGGCCGGTCGCCGCCGCGAGCGGCGACTGAACCGCGCGGGCTCCGCGCGGGCCGTACCCGCGCGGGCGTCGCGCGGCCGCCGCGCGGCCAGCACCGCGCGGGCCCACAACCGCACGGGCACCGCGCGGGCGGCACCCGCGTGGGCCCGCAACCGCGCGGGCACCGCGCGGGCGCCGCGCGGGCAGCACCAGCGCGGGCCCGCAACCGCGCGGGGGCGCCGCGCGGGCCCACACCCGCGCGGGCACTGCGCGGGGCCGCACCCGCGCGGGCTCCGCGCGACCGCCGCACGGGCAGCACCCGCGCGGGCGCCGCGCGAGGCGCCGCGCCGCGTGGGCGCCGCCCGCGGAGACACGCCGCGCGGTTTCGAGCCGCGCGGGTCTCCGGCGGGCGGCGACGGCGGCGCGGGGTTCCAGTTTTCGGCGAACCGGACGGTGTTGGACTTTTCCGTCAAAAAGAGTAATTTGGGTTTTTCGTTTCGGGATGTTAGTACACGTTTTGATTATAGTTTATCCTTGCGGACTTTCTTTAGGTCCAGGTGCGCAGCGGGAGTGTGCAAAAGACTCAGGTGTCCCGTTTTCTCCTCAACTAGGTGGGTACGGTTGCTATAAGTGCAACAAGTGCAGTAAGTGCATCTATCATCATTAAAATGCTCTCAATTTGTCTAACAAAGTAGATGGACAGTTTAACCTTTCGCATGAATGTATTTTATCTTATATAATACAACTGCGCGGCTGCGATCGCGGTGCTTATTACACGCCGATCTCGGCAAATCCGGTTTCGGATGCTGCACGTACACAGGCGGATTGGCCTCCGCATGGGTGTACTTTTCCGAAAAAGTGGTCTTTTTGACCTGTGTGCCTCACAAAGGAGTGGGAGCCGTGAGGACCTCTTCGCGCCAGCTGAAAATAGCACACCAGCACCGTGAAGAGGTTAAAAGCATCAAAAGGTGATTGTGAACGTGGGGAGACTCCAGTCTCCCCGACAGGCACTCTGGGGTTGGTGCCCAACTTATTTATGTACAAAGTTAGCGAAAGGTTCCGGTGTAATCGGTTTGCTCCTTATTCCCTTTTGATATTTAGACATCTACTTTGTTTGTCACTGACTTTACCCACTCCGTGACAGGTGTTACCAGGTGCGTTAGCCGGGAGGGCGGTGAGACTGCGTCGAGAGGACCGTAGTCAGGATTCTTGGTTTTATCTCATTTTCCTTCATGCTTTAATTAGTTAATTTGCTTGTGGACTATATTAGTTGTGGACATGTATTAGTTAGCACTGTGGATGAGATGTACTTTTACGTTTTAGATACTTTTAGTGATGTTTTCTTATGCGGCACGCTTTCATGAAAAACCAAGTGATTTCGAAGATGTTTTCTCAAAACGAAGTGCCGTGTGGGCACGGGTTTTGCAACCGCTGGTTTTATCCTTTCCAAACGGTGACGCCGCTTTAATAACTTGCTTGAAAAAAAATAAGGTGTCGAGTGGACACCGATCTTTTAAAACAGTAGTTAAATTAATGTACTCTGATTGGTGATGTATGTCTACTGTATGGTTGATGGTTGATGGTTGATGGTTGATGGTTGATGGTTGATGGTTGATGGTTGATGGTTGATGGATGATGTTGTAAATGAGACGCCGTGCATATACAAAGGAGACTCTGTCCGATGGCAGAGAGAATTTGTGTATGTGGCGGTCTGGCACGCACCGGGGATGAGGTTTATGTCCATTCATTAAGAAAAAAAAATATACATGCAATTTTCCGCTTTGCTTGACTCAAAAACTTCCGGGGGCGTGACAGATTAAATGGTATCAGAGAGAAACAACCATAACCATAGTAGACGTGATCCACATCCACAGTGTAAGGTGCCACAAGCAAATTGGACATGAGATAACCAAGGTGTAGGTGCGGTAGTACGTGAGAGTACGGGGAAAAAAGGGGAACGTAATATAGGTGTAATCATAAGACAGGGTGCTAGGGTTATAACCTTAGGATTGACGTGGTTTCTTTGTTTACAGCGGACGATGGCCCGGACTAGATCGTCCACCGAGAATGCGGACGCGGACGGGGTGACCCCGGCCGCCGCAGAGAACCAGCTCCTCCGGCGACAACTGCGGGAAATGGCCGGGCAGTTAGCGACACTGACGGAGTAGGTTCGTCAATTGACGCAGCGACAGGCAACTGCGCCAGCCGAGCGCGATCTGACCCCTCCACCCGAAGCCATCGCACCCACTACGGAACCGCACGGGGCGGGTGGTACGACAACGGAACAGCCCCCAGCCCCAAGGGATGTACCTACCCCGACGACCTCGGGGCCCGTATTGGGAGCGACAGCGGGAGAGGCAGGAACGACCCCTGCTCTTGGGGGGTCCGCCACCGCCGGAGGGATCACGGAACAGCGAGCGACGCGAGAAAGGGTCAGGACGAATTTGACCGAGTTCAAGAAGTATGACCCTCCCACTTTCGAGGGAGAGACGACCGATCCATGGGTCGTCGAGAAATGGGTGGATACCATGGAAAAACTCTTCGAGGACCTACTGATGGAGGGGCACGAGCGGGTTCCACTAGCTGTCCACTTTCTCGAAGGGAATGCACGCATCTGGTGGAAGACGGTACGCCCGTACAAATGACCCACTACCGACATGGTCGGCCTTTAGAGAGGAACTATTTGGCGCTTTCTTCTCCGATAGCGTCAAGCGGCAATTGGAAGACGACCTGAAGAACATTAGGCAAGGGAACCGCTCGGTCATGGAATATCAAAGGGAGTTTGTAAGATTGGTTAACTGCGTCCCGTTTGTTATACGGGATGAACCCCACAAGGCCCGTCTTTTTGTGGACGGGCTACGGAGTGACATCTTCGAGATGGTTCAGGCAGCGGACTTGCGCACGTTCCGGGAGGTGGTGGACAGGGCCACCATTGTGGAGCGGGGATTCGCTATCACCCGAGCTCGACGTGAGGGATCAGAAAATAACCGGGAGAAGAAGCGGACGCAGACTTACCCGGGAGGGGGCCCTTCTGGTGGGAGCCGACCCCCAAAGTACCCCAAGACGCAACAAGGAAGCAAGAGTGCGCCTGCCGGAAAGCCGCGACCAGCGAACAAGCCATGTGTTATTTGCGGAGCATCGCATCCAGTGACGGAATGCCCTAAGAGACAAGATCACTGTTACCACTGCGGCAAACAGGGGCATTTCCGATTCAACTGTCCCCTGAACACTGGGGCGGCATCTTCCGCAGCTTCCACCGCGCCGGCGCAGCCACCAGGACGGGGTAGAACGTCAACGGGAATGCCCCCACACCCCCCGGCGCCAAGATCAGAAGGAGAATCGCGACCACAACCAGGAGGGAGGCTCTACTCCATGGGCCAGCATGGAGCGGCACTGCCAGAGGAGGTGGTCGCAGGTATTACCTCCGTTTCTAATTTTTGAGCTCGAACCCTGTTTGACACCGGGGCGACTCGCTCCTTCATTTCCCGCACTTTTGCACAAACACATCTGCTAGAAAGTAGTCCTCTTGATGTCTTAATGACCGTCAAGACCCCTGGGGAGCCAATTGCGGCGACTGGCCTGGTACCCTCGTGTTCAATAAGACTGGGAAGGTTGTCGTGCCCCTGGGATCTGGTGGTCATACCGCTAAAAGAATACGACGTGGTCTTGGGCATGGACTGGCTTACCGAGTATCAGGCGGTCATCGACTGCGAGAAGCGCCAGGTGCAACTACAGAAGCCGGGATTCCCGGAAAACGTGTACTTGGCGTGTAAAAGTACTTCCTTTTTGGCTGTCATCTCCGCATCGCAGGCTAGGAAGCTGATAGAGGGTGGGTGCGTGGCCTATCTAGCCTCGGTAGATTTAGCCACCCGACCCGTTCCCTCGCCTTCCGAAATTCCAGTGGTAAAGGAATTTCCGGACGTATTTCCGGCGGAGCTCCCCGGAATGCCACCGGAACGAGAGGTCGACTTCCCTATTGAGCTGCTTCCCGGCACCAAACCCATCACCAAGGCACCGTACAGGATGGCCTTCGCGGAGTTGAAAGAACTCAAGGCACAGTTGGAGGACCTTTTGGACAAGGGTTTTATCAGACCAAGCGCGTCACCCTGGGGCGCGCCCGTCCTGTTTGTGAGAAAGAAGGACGGAAGTCTCCGGTTGTGCATCGACTACCGGGAGATAAATAAGGTCACCGTTAAGAACAAGTACCCCCTGCCAAGGATCGACGACCTCTTCGACCAACTACAGGGGGCGACGGTGTTTTCAAAGATCGACCTGCAGTCGGGCTATCATCAGGTCCGGGTTAAGGGGGAGGACATCCCCAAAACGGCTTTCCGAACTCGCTATGGCCATTACGAATTTACGGTAATGCCATTCGGGCTCACAAATGCCCCGGCGGTGTTCATGGATATGATGAACAGGGTATTCAAACCCTTCCTGGATTTATTCGTGGTGGTCTTCATCGACGATATCCTCATCTACTCTCGTACAGACGAGGAACATGAAGAACATCTGCGCACAGTCCTCCAGACCCTACGGGAACAGAAACTCTACGCCAAACTCAAAAAGTGTGAGTTTTGGCTCCGTGAGGTCGGTTTCTTGGGGCACGTAATCTCGGCGGCTGGAGTCGCGGTGGATCCGAAGAAGATAGATTCGGTGACGGACTGGCCCCAACCGACGACGGTGACGGAGGTTCGAAGCTTCCTGGGATTAGCCGGGTATTATCGGCGCTTCGTGGAGG
Organism: Tillandsia fasciculata; assembly: GCA_029168755.2. NCBI lineage: Eukaryota > Viridiplantae > Streptophyta > Magnoliopsida > Poales > Bromeliaceae > Tillandsia > Tillandsia fasciculata. Next base: position 11,528,839 of record CM054948.1, read on the forward strand.
GTTTCTCCAAGATAGCCACCCCCTTAAACCGTTTGACTAGAAAGGGGGAAAAGTTCATCTGGACGGACAAATGTCAGAGGAGCTTCGAGGAGCTCAAGGATAGATTGACGCGAGCCCCGATTCTCGCCCTGCCAGAACCAGCGGAGGATTATGAAGTGTACTGCGATGCGTCGCGAAATGGACTGGGTGGAGTACTCATGCAACGGGGAAAGGTTATAGCCTATGCATCAAGGCAGCTCAAGGAGTACGAGCGGAATTACCCCGTGCACGATTTGGAGCTCGCAGCGGTTGTGTTCGTCCTCAAGCTTTGGAGACACTACCTGTATGGGGCACACTGCAATGTGTACTCAGATCATAAAAGCCTTAAGTACCTTTTCACCCAAAAGGAGTTAAATTTGCGACAAAGATGGTGGCTCGAGCTACTGAAGGATTACGATTTAACGATCCACTACCACCCGGGAAAGGCAAACGTGGTGGCCGACGCCCTGAGTCGCAAGGGGCAGGCCGAGGAGGCAGGTGTAAGTGCCATCACCCAGCAAGATCGTCTGATTGCGGAATTTTCGCGGTTGAGACTAGAAGTAGTACCGGCAGGTACAGTCGCACAACTTCTGACACTGGTGGTCAGACCTACTCTGCTGGACAGGATTCTCGAAGGGCAGTCGACTGATGACCAACTCCAGCTGGTGCGAAGTAGAATAACCCCCGACCAGGAAGGTGATTTCACAGTAAACTCCGACGGCACGATACGATTTCGGGGACGAATCTGCGTGCCGGATCTACCGGAACTCAAAGAGGAAATCCTGCGGGAGGCGCATACTGCCCCATATGCAGCGCACCCCGGGGGAACGAAGATGTACAAGGACGTCAAACAGACCTTCTGGTGGCCCAAGATGAAGGAAGACGTGACCCGATTTGTGGCACACTGCCTGGTGTGCCAACAGGTGAAGGCCGAGCATCAGCGCCTACCGGTGCCCGAGTGGAAGTGGGACATGATTACCATGGATTTTGTGACCGGATTCCCGAGATCGCCACAGGGACACGATGCAATATGGGTGATTGTGGACCGTTTGACGAAATCGGCCCACTTTCTGCCCATACACACGACATGGACGCGGGAACGACTGGCACAAACTTACATCAACGAGATAGTAAGGTTGCATGGGGTGCCGACATCTATCACGTCGGACAGGGACACGCGATTCATGTCAAACTTTTGGCAAAGCCTGCAGCGAGCAATGGGAACCAAGTTGCACTTCAGTACGGCTTTTCACCTGCAGACCGATGGACAATCAGAGCGGGTGATACAGATTGTGGAGGACATGCTTCGAGCATGCGTTTTGGACTTGGGCGAAGGGTGGGCACGGTGTTTGCCCCTAGTGGAATTTGCCTACAATAACAGTTACCAGGCCAGCATTCAGATGGCACCATACGAGGCCCTATACGGGCGCCGCTGTCGGTCTCCAATATGCTGGGATGACTTGGGTAAGCGTAAGTTTCTGGGCCCAGATTTGGTGGAGGAGACCGAAGCAAAGGTGCGATTGATTAGGCAAAGGCTACTGACCGCCCAGAGCAGACAGAAAAGCTACGCGGACAACAGACGCCGAGACTTAGAGTTCATGGTGGGTGAGCATGTGTTACTCCGAGTTTCGCCCTCCAAGGGGAACCGACGTTTCGGCATAAAGGGAAAGTTAAGCCCAAGGTACGTGGGACCGTTCGAGATCCTAGAACGCGTAGGACCGGTGGCGTACCGATTAGCCTTGCCGCCGAACCTCGAACGAGTCCATAACGTGTTCCATGTCTCAATGCTCCGGAAGTACCTCGCTGACCCCTCTCATGCCTTGGATGCCTCCACCATCGAGTTGCGAGAGGATTTGAGCGTCGAGGAGACGCCGGTGCGGATTTTGGCAAAAGAGGACAAGAAGCTGCGCAATTGAACTATCTCCTATGTAAAGGTCCAGTGGAGCAACCACGAAGAGCGCGAGGCGACATGGGAACTGGAATCGAAGATGAGGGAATGTTTTCCCGAATTATTTAGTGAGGTTTGTACTAAAGTTTCGGGACGAAACTTTTTATAAAGTGTGAGTGGTGTAGTGATTCGGCCCTTAGGGGTACTTTTGACTCACATGTAAATTATTTAAGCCGTTAAGTGAAATAAAATTATTTAAATTTTAAAAGTCGGCCGGTGCGGGGAGCGTGTATTTTTCTGGCAAAGGGCCAGAAAAATGTAGACCGACGGTGCGATCGGATCGGGAATCCGATGTACGGATCTCACGGAATGGGGTTTCTAAGATGACAATGACTTTAGGCGCGCATCGAAATTCGTGTAAAATATCCGACACGCTTTCTGAGGAAGTTGGATAATTCGTGTGATTAATTAATTAAGAAATTAATTAATCGGTGACGATAAATAAAATTAGGAATTTATTTCCCATGATTATTTAATTAAGTAAATTAAATAATCGGTGACTAGGATTTAAAAGGTGGGATTCTATCTCGCGGATCAAATATTTATTTTAAGAAATAAAATCCGGATATTTGTGGTTTTTCCTTTCTACGTACGTACGAATTAAGGAAATAATCAAATAATAGGGATTATATAAGTGATCCCGTTTATCGGAGGGAAAGAAAAGAAAAAAAAAAAAAAAACCCTAGCCGGTGAGGAGAGAAAGAAAGAGAAAAGAGAAAAGACGGAACCCTAACCGGAAGAAAGGAAAAGGAGAAAGAAAAAGAGCCCGATCTTCCCGGACATCGAACCGAAGGCAAGAACGCGACCGGGCGACCTTCCCGTCGATCTTCGGTTAGTAAAATAATTTTTATAATTTTTCGGGATTTTTCCGTCGTTCTTTTGTTGGGTTTTTTTGGACTTCTCCGTCGTCCCCGTCACCGTCGCCGTCATCGTCGTCATGCTAGGGCGCGGAACGGACGGCGGAGACGCGCGGTGCCGCTAGGGCATCGCGCGGAGGAATTTCGCGGACGGCCGGTCGCCGCCGCGAGCGGCGACGGAACCGCGCGGGCACCGCGCGGGCCGTACCCGCGCGGGCGCCGCGCGGGCGGCACCCGCGCGGGCCCGCAACCGCGCGGGCACCGCGCGGGCGCCGCGCGACTGCCGCGCGGGCAGCACCCGCGCGGGCCCGCAACCGCACGGGCGCCGCGCGGGGCACCCGCGTGGGCGCCGCGGGGGCAACCCCCGCGCAGGCGCCGCGCGGGGCACCCGCGCGGGTGCCGTGCGGGCAACCCCCGCGCGGGCGCCGCGCGGGCCCGCACCCACGCGGGCGCCGCGCGGCCGCCGCACGGGCAGCACCCGCGCGGGCGCCGCGTGAGGCGCCGCGCCGCGTGGGCACCGCCCGCGGAGACACGCCGCGCGGGGCTCCGGCGTGCGGCGACGGCGGCGCGGGGTTCCGGTTTTCGGCGAACCGGACGGTGTTGGACTTTTCCGTCAAAAAGAGTAATTTGGGTTTTTTGTTTCGGGATGTTAGTACACGTTTTGATTATAGTTTATCCTTGCGGACTTTCTTTAGGTCCAGGTGCGCAGCGGGAGTGTGCAAAAGACTCAGGTGTCCCGTTTTCTCCTCAACTAGGTGGGTACGGTTGCTATAAGTGCAACAAGTGCAGTAAGTGCATCTATCATCATTAAAATGCTCTCAATTTGTCTAACAAAGTAGATGGACAGTTTAACCTTTCGCATGAATGTATTTTATCTTATATAATACAACTGCGCGGCTGCGGTCGCGGTGCTTATTACACGCCGATCTCGGCAAATCCGGTTTCGGATGCTGCACGTACACAGGCGGATTGGCCTCCGCATAGGTGTACTTTTCGGGAAAAGTGGTCTTTTTGACCCGTGTGCCTCACAAAGGAGTGGGAGCCGTGAGGACCTCTTCGCGCCAGCTGAAAATAGCACACCAGCACCGTGAAGAGGTTAAAAGCATCAAAAGGTGATTGTGCACGAGGGGAGACTTCAGTCTCCCCGACAGGTACTCTGGGGTTGGTGCCCAACTTATTTATGTACAAAGTTAGCGAAAGGTTCCGGTGTAATCGGTTTGCTCCTTATTCCCTTTTGATATTTAGACATCTACTTTGTTTGTCACTGACTTTACCCACTCCGTGACAGGTGTTACCAGGTGCGTTAGCCGGGAGGGCGGTGAGACTGCGTCGAGAGGACCGTAGTCAGGATTCTTGGTTTTATCTCATTTTCCTTCATGCTTTAATTAGTTAATTTGCTTGTGGACTATATTAGTTGTGGACATGTATTAGTTAGCACTGTGGATGAGATGTACTTTTACGTTTTAGATACTTTTAGTGATGTTTTCTTATGCGGCACGCTTTCATGAAAAACCAAATGATTTCGAAAATGTTTTCTCAAAACGAAGTGCCGTGTGGGCACGGGTTTTGCAACCGCTGGTTTTATCCTTTCCAAACGGTGACGCCGCTTTAATAACTTGCTTGAAAAAAAATAAGGTGTCGAGTGGACACCGATCTTTTAAAACAGTAGTTAAATTAATGTACTCTGATTGGTGATGTATGTCTACTGTATGGTTGATGGTTGATGGTTGATGGTTGATGGTTGATGGTTGATGGATGATGTTGTAAATGAGACGCCGTGCATATACAAAGGAGACTCTGTCCGATGGCAGAGAGAATTTGTGTATGTGGCGGTCTGGCACGCACCAGGGATGAGGTTTATGTCCATTCATTAAGAAAAAAAAAATATACATGCAATTTTCCGCTTTGCTTGACTCAAAAACCCCCGGGGGCATGACACCCGCGCGGCGCCCCGGCCCCGCGCGGGCGCCCAACCCGCACGCGCGGGCGGCCCCGCGCGGCGCCCAGGCCCCGCGCGGGTGCACAGCCTGCACGCGCGGGTGGCCCCGCGCGGCGCCCAGGCCCGCACGCGCGGGCAACCCCGCACGGCGACCTGGCCCGCGCGGGTGCACAGCCTGCACGCGCGGCGGCCCCCTCCCTCGCGCGCGTCCGGCGTCTCGCGGCGGCGACGGCGTGGCCGACCGGGGCACCCTGTCCCTCTCTTCCCCGACTCCTCCGGCGAGGAACAGGGAGAAAAATTACCATATCTTATAACTATAAGAAAAATACGGATATGCGCAGCGGAAGAAAGAAACACAATTAAAATTTTTCTTAAACCAAGATCACCTCATGTTTTGTTTTAGATCGTAAAAAGGTAATCTAATTGATCTCATCAATTAGGATTTAATTTTTACCTTGCGCGGGTCGAGATCACCGCGAAGCCGACGATCGTTGGTAAAAATTGTTCGTCCTTGATAGCCGCGCACGCACCCGGCCTCTACTTGTGTCCACACGGAATCACGCCCTTGATCGAAAAATCAATCGCCTTGATTCGCGATCCGATCACGAATTAATTCTTGTGTCGATGTAAGGAGGATGAATCAATCTTCCAATTGTGCTAGCAATCTTCCGAAGATCGAGAACGATTAATTATGGAGGACTTTAGAAAGAGGGAGAGGATAGGCGGCTAGGGTTTTCTTATTCCTTTTTTTTTTTTTCTTCATATGTCACATATGACATATATTTATAATGAGAAAACCCTAATCCTAATCGAATCCTAATCCGATTGGATTATCCATTATCCTTAATCGAATCCTAATCCGATTGGATAATCCATTATCCTTAATCGAATCCTAATCCGATTGGATAATCCATTATCCTTCGTGTGTAACATTTACACATAAGTTCTCCAAATATTTACTAACGATTAGCAAATACACCATGCAACTTTTGCACTTAAATACCTCTAATTTACAATAATTACAAATTAGTCCTTTTACTAATAAATTAGTAAACTTTAGTATTGTGATTATAATTAATCCATTCTATAAACTTCTTTATCATCTCCTTGATATCGATCATGCGCGATTCCTTATGTGTGTGACCTAATAGGTTCAATTCTGTCTGGTAGTGAGATATGATGCGATCCCCATCGACATCATCATCGAAACTCCTTTTGATGGATCAAACACTTTTGATTCTTCCATCGTATAATAATTATTCGCCTATAATTATTCTTATTGGTTCCCACAATCCACCAGTGACGCCTAGCAGCATATGGTGGCAATCCAGTCAGAAGTGAATATTGGACTGAACCTCAAGGTGCAGTTACCGTACAATACAATCCTTCTATCGCATAGTCCCAACTGAGTGGAGGTCATGGAATACTCGTCAAACCCCATCACCCGTTATATGACAAATTTGATAGGACAGAAGCTCATATGGTTACTCTTGGAAACACCTTTCCATGAACCATATTACCCCGGCCGAGGATTTCTGAGCTTTGCCTTACAAATAGCATAGGACTAATTATCTCTCTACCGAGAGCGATAGATCCCCTGTAAACAAACACCCATTCCTAATATGAACCGACTGCAGCCAACATATACTACTAAGACCCGTGACTAGGATCAGAGTTTGCATAGTCAAACTACAGTAGCCTCATACTGAATGGCCGTGGTGTCGCAGGTCTAAGGATCAGTTGTACCACTGCAACATCGAATCAGTTACTGACGAAAGAGTAGACATCCAAGTAACTATTCGTAATTGGTCACGCTCAGTGCCCTTGTTCTATAACAACCACCTGCACGTTCGCTCCAGTGTCCCCACACTAATGACTTGAGACTCGTCATCCTAAAAGAGAGCGACACATACATCAATCTTGCCGGATCAATCATCGTCCCCATGATGATCCTCCGATTGAGAGCATTTATGACTTAATCACTAATAATATGTATCTCAAATTCTTAACTCTTAAGAATATACATTATCATCTCATTAATTCAAAGGACGATTCATGGACACATCAAACATGAATGGCATAAAATGCCCAAATTATAATAAAGATCAAGTACAAATATGTCCCATATAACAAAATGCGTCAGCCTGATAGGCTTTTGGGGCATACAACTAACAATCTCCCACTTGCACTAAAGCCAATCAGTCATATATCTAATGCCCATCTTCTCAAGATGAGTCTCTAGTTTTTGCTGAGTCAAAGCCTTAGTTAGCGGGTCCGCCACGTTATCTGCGGAGGCAACCTTCTGCACTTCAATATGTTTATCTTTGATGTACTCTCTGATCTTGTGATACCGCCGCTCGATATGTTTGGATTTCTGATGAGATCTCGGCTCCTTAGCTAATGCTACGGCGCCATTATTATCACAATATAGTGGCAGGGGATCCCTACTAGAGGGAACCACGCCAAGCTCAGTGATAAATTTCTTGATCCAAACAGCTTCCTTGGCAGCTTCAGATGCAGCGATGTACTCTGCCTCCATAGTAGAATCAGCAATCGTCTCTTGTTTAGAACTCTTCCAAACTATTGACCCACCATTGCAAATAAATAGATACCCAGACGTAGACTTTCTATCGTCTATATCAGACATAAAGTCTGAATCTGTATAGCCATTAACTTTGAGTTCTCCACCTCCAAGAACCAAGAACATATCCTTTGTTCTTCTCAAGTACTTAAGGATATTCTTCACCGCTACCCAATGCTCTTCGCCTGGGTTCGACTGATATCGACTAGTGACGCTCACAGCCTGTGCTATATCAGGTCGAGTACATAGCATCGCATACATTAAACTCCCTATTGCGGAAGCATAAGGGATCCTGCTCATGCGACTTCTCTCTTCAGGTGTCTTAGGAGACATAGTCTTAGAGAGGTGAATTCCATGTCTTAGAGGTACCATACCCCTTTTGGAATTCTCCATGCTGAACCTTTTCAACACTTCATCTATGTACATAGCTTGCGATAAACCAAGCAACTTCTTAGGTCTATCCCTATAGACCTTTATCCCTAGGATATAAGATGCTTCTCCAAGGTCTTTCATAGAAAACTCTTTGGATAACCATAACTTCACCGATGTTAACATAGGAATGTCATTCCCTATTAGGAGTATGTCATCCACGTACAATACGAGGAAGGTAACAGCACTCCCACTAACCTTTTTATACACACACGGCTCTTCCTCATTTCTGATGAAATCGAACGATTCGACTGCATCATTGAAACGAGTGTTCCAACTCCGAGAAGCTTGCTTCAACCCATAAATGGATCGTTGAAGCTTGCACACTTTATGACTTCTATCTTTGGTAGTGAAACCCAAAGGCTGCTCCATATAGATTTCTTCTTCAAGATATCCATTCAGGAAAGCAGTTTTTACATCCATTTGCCAGATCTCGTAGTCATAATGTGCAGCAATAGCAAGCAGAGTTCTGATAGATTTAAGCATGGCTACAGGTGAAAAGGTATCCTGATAGTCAATGCCTTCGTGTTGACTATAACCTTTTGCTACCAGCCTAGCTTTATAGGTCTCTACCTTTCCATCAAAACCAATCTTTCTCTTGAAGATCCATTTGCATCCAACGGGTACAATACCCTCCGGTGGATCAACCAAAGTCCAAACTTGATTGGAGTACATTGAGTCTATTTCAGACTTCATAGCTTCCAACCATTTTTCGGAGTCGATGTCTAACATCGCCTCGCTATAAGTCTTAAGATCATCTCTATGATCCTTGTCTCCCACTAGGAACATTTCCTCCATGTCCTCAATAAATAATCCCATGTATCTATCAGGAGGATGAGAGATTCTACTAGACTTGTGAGGTGGCAACGTAATCTCTGGTATCACAGAGTTATCAGGAAGGGCTCTTGGAATGCTCGATTCTAAAGAGACTTTCTCCTCTAGTTCTATTTTTCTCCCACTGCCTCCTGCTAAAATAAATTCAATTTCAAGAAAGAAGGCATGTCGGCTCACAATCACATTGTGACTTTCTGGGAGATAAAAATTGTATCCAAGTGATTCCTTGGGATAACCAATGAATCTTCCCTTGACTGATCTGTTTTCCAACTTGTCCGTCTTTAATTTCTTAATATAAGCCGGACACCCCCAAGTCTTAATGTGAGTAAAACTTGGCTTCCTACCGTGCCACATCTCATATGGTGTGGTGGGAACAAATTTGGAAGGTACTCTGTTCAAAATATAAATAGCCGTAAGAAGTGCATAACCCCAAAGTGACGTAGGTAAATCTGTAAAATTCATCATAGATCAAACCATATCTAATAAAGTTCGCTTCCTCCGTTCAGACACCCCATTCAGTTCTGGTGTTCCAGGAGGAGTCCATTGAGAGACAATACCATTATTCTTGAGGTAGGTTAAGAAATCCGTGCTAAGGTATTCCCCTCCTCGATCGGATCGAAGAGCCTTAATCGGTTTTTCCATTTGCTTTTCTACTTCTTGTCTAAACTCTTTAAACTTTTCAAAGACTTCAGACTTGTGTTTAATTAAATACACGTACCCATACCGTGAATAATCATCAGTAAAGGTAATAAAGTAGAGATAGCCGCCCCAAGCAGACACATCGAATGGGCCACATACATCAGTATGTATCAGGGCGAGTACTTCGGTAGCTCTCTGTCCTTGTCCAACAAAGGGAGACTTAGTCATTTTTCCTTGAAGACATGATTCACAAGCTGGGTATGGTTCAGAGAGTAAGGATCCTAAGATACCATCCTTAGCCAGCTTGTTAATCCTATCTTCTCCAATGTGACCAAGCCTCAGATGCCACAAGTATGTTTTGTTTACCTCCTCTCTAGGTCTTTTAAAACCAATAGTATTCTCATTCATGCCATTGTGAACTGTATTCATACTAACATCCATATGTAAGTAATAGAGATTGTCTATTAAAGAACCACAACCTATCAAATTATTCCTCAAATAAATTGAACAAATGTTTGATTCAAAAATAAACTTATAACCGTCCAATACCAAACGTGAAACAGAAATAAGGTTTCTAGTCGCACTAGGAACATAAAGACAATCTCTAAGTTCTAAAACTACTCCTGTCAGTAGACATAAAGGATAAGTCACTACAGCAACAGCAGCAACTCTTGCTCCGTTTCCAACGCGTAGGGTAAGCTCTCCATCCCTAAGTCGTCTACTTTTCTTTACCGCCTGCATTGAAATACACAAATGCGAGGTGCATCCCGAGTCAATGACCCATGTAAAAGTAGAACAAACCGATAAGCTAGTAGTTTCAATAACATGAATCTCGGACATACCTTCCAAAGTTTTATTCTTCACCTTGTCCTTCAGGCTAGCCAAATAGTCCGGACAATTCCTCTTCCAGTGGCCATCCTTTTGACAGTGGAAGCAAGTTCCTTTGGCGGCCTTCTTTTCGAGGTTTGCCTTGACAGTGTCAGTCTTTGGCTTCTTTGCAGGCTTCTTCTTTCTCCATTTAGACTTTCTTTTGGAGGAAGCCCGTTCAACAGCCAAAACTGAGCCCTTATTGACTTTTAGCATTCCTTCAGCCGTGACCAACATATTCAACAGCTCGGCGAGAGTGCAAGTAATTTTATTCATTTGAAAATTTAAAATAAACTGAGAAAATGAATCAGGTAATGATTGTAAGATCAAATCAATTTGAAGTTCTGCGTCCATAGTCATTCCGAGCTTCTCAAGCTCCTCAATGTCCTTAATCATCGCCAAGCAATGATTATTGACTGAGTGACCATCAGACATCTTAGTGCTGAACAGTCGCCTTGACACTTTGTAACGAGCTGTTCGACTTTGCTCATTATACAACTCTTTAAGATGAAGCAAGATGTCAGCAGAACTCTCCATGTGCTCATGCTGGCGTTGCAACTCATTACTCATAGACGCAAGCATGTAGCATTTTACCTTCATGTCATCATCAGTCCATTTATTTCTAGCATCTTTCTGTTGAGCTGTTGGATTTGCGGGCACTGCTGGAGCCTCCGTGTCCAACACGTAGGCTAATTTCTCAGAATTGAGAACAATTCTCAAATTCCTCAGCCAATCGGTGAAATTCGGTCCAGTTAGGCGATTAGTATCAAGTATTTTGACAAGTGGGTTAGAGGCGGACATTTTCTGCAGATGGTTAAGATTCTAATTAGTTGTGTACTTAATCATAATCCATTTTGATTAGGGGCATTAAATCTAAATGGTGCCTCCCACTAATTTTAGCGAATCTCCACACTCCCCGAGTGGAGAAAACGGAAACTTTACTAAAAGTTTCTAGTGGGAATTGCGGTCCCATCTATTTGCACACTACCTCATCCTGACAGATTCTTGGCAATGAGTAAAGAAATGAGTGAACAACTCTTGTTCAATGCTTCTCAAGCAAATCGCAATTTTTATCTTTGGCCTCCAAAAATATAGGCCTCATCCTAACAGATTCTTGGCCTTATCTTTTGGTTAAGTTAGACCCACCGTTCATCATGCAAATAAAAAGGTCATTGAATCCTCATCCTGACAGATTCTTGGATTCAACCCCTTTCTTACCACATAGCATCTCATGCCAATAGAATGGTTGCGGCTCCCTAATGCAACTGACCCCCGTGTTCGGGTGCATCAATCAACACTAAAGAGACGCCCACACCCTACAACGATGGAAGGCCACTAATGTGAGGTCCCGGAATCCGCCGCGTAGGGTTTGCTGGTTGTTGGGCAGCTTTCGGTCGCCGTTGGGAGTGTTTGTGCGCTTGTCGGGCCCAAGAAATGGATTTGTGATGCAATTTGGGATTTAGTTGCATCACTGGAGGCCTGCGAGATGTGTCGGTGGTGTTTGCGCGCAATTTAGATACAAGTGTTGGACTTCGGGCTTAAAAGGAGACCCCGTGGGAATTTGGATGACCCGTCGGGTGTTTTGAAGTGATTTCGCGCGATTCAGATGTCAAAATTGGACTCCGGGCGAAGTTTGGATAAAGGATTACCTCTCCGGTCGCCTTCGGGAATTTTTAGAGTTGAAATTCGGCATTTCGGACTTCAGAAATGGGCCCGGCGCGAAAATCGGATCGAGTGGGCATTCGGCAAATTTTCGGACGAGAATTTGGAGAAATGGACATCGTTTTTGGATTCAGCGCGCGAAATCGCTAAGAATGGACTATTTATTTATTTGTTTTGGAGCCCGGGTGAATTGCGCATTTTTCGAGGCGATGCGGCACGAATCCCGAGACGAGGCGCGGCACGGAAATTGAGGCGTGGCGCGCGGCTCGAGGAGAGTACGGACGCGGCAGGGCGCACTGACGCGCTTTGGCGCGGAACGCGCGGGGCCCGCCACGTGGCGGGCCCCCATTCGCGCCCGCGCGGGCGCGGGTGACGCGCGCCCGTGTGGCGCGCGGCATGTCCCACGCCTGCGCGGCGCTGGGTGTCACGCGCCCGTGTGGCGCGTGACTGCCGCGGGCCGCGTGGCGCGCGGTGACGCGGCCACGTGGCGGGCGCGCGCCTGCCTGGACCTGGTGCACCCGCCGGGGTGCTGTAGACCGGCGGGTGCGCCGTGAACCGGTGGTCCGTAGACCACCTTTCTCCTCCTCTCTCTTTTCTTCTTCTTCTTCCTCCCCGCACACGCCATTTCCCTCCTCTTCTTTTCCTTTCTTCTTTAACCGAGCGAGAGGGAGAGTGAGGGAGATGGTGGGAGGTGCGGCGTGGCGTCGTGGGCCTCGTGGAGCGCGCGAGATTTTCCGTTGGGAGCGTTTCGGCGACGGCGGTGCAGTCGGGTAGGTCCCGTGTGTTAATTTTACGGTATTTTTAGCACAGTTTTGGGGCGTTCTTTTGGACTGTAATTAACCACTTGTTCTTATCTGTGTTTGGGACTGTGTTTTTCTGCACCGTTTTGCGTGCGGTCCCCGGCGGCGTGCTCCGTTTTGCGTGCGGACTCCGTTTTGCGTGCGGACTCCGGCATCGTGCACCGTTTTGCGTGCGGACTCTGTTTTGCGTACGGACTCCCGCACCGTGCACCGTTTTTCGTGCGGACTCCGGAACCGTGCACCGTTTTGCGTGCGGACTTCGGCGGCGTGCTCCGTTTTGCGTGCGGACTCCGTTTTGCGCGCGGGTTCCGGCACCGTGCTCCGTTTTGCGTGCGGACTCCGTTTTGCGTGCGGGTTCCGGCACCGTGCTCTATTTTGCGTGCGGACCCCTGCGGCGTGCACCGTTTTGCGTGCGGGTTTCGGTACCGTGCTCCGTTTTGCGTGCGGACTCCGGCAGCGGGCATCGTTTTGCGTGCGGATCGCGTGGAGGCCAATTGCAAGTGTCTACGAGCAATTGGTGGCTTATCGAGGTGGGTGGCCTTATCTCCAAGTTTTATGGACTGTACAGTATTTCTACTGATGTAGGACTATGCATGATATCTTATTTTTTTGTGTAGCATGCTAGATTGTAGGAATTGTTATTCCTTTTATCATCTGTTAATATAGTTATCTTGGAACTTGACCTAGCACCCCCGTCATATGTTGCATGTGTAACCAGACCAGTAGAAAACCCTCACTTGGGCTAGGGTTATTTATGCTTAGACATCCACACTGTTCTTTCATTCCTGGACATAGTGTTATCCTCGCCCGGGTAGCGGGTCGAGAGGTCGGGACCTTCTTTTAGTGTGGGATGCTTTTGCACTCTTGCTTGGGAGCAGAGTGGAGTCTGGTAGTTGTAGTGGGTTGCTTATCTGTGCCGGGAGCCGTTTGGGTAAACGGTAGTCCCGGGAGGTCTTGCTTCCCTGTTGTGCCGTCGTGGAGGGAGCCGTTGAGCAGACGGCAGTCCCGGGCCGTCGAGTATCTTCCGGTCAGTGTTGTTGGGAACCGTTGGGGTTGACGGTGGTCCCAGGTCGTTGAGTGTTGTCCGACCTATTTTGTTACCCTGAGTTGTGGGTCGTTCCTGGCTGTGGAGTACCTCCAGCCAGTGTGCTTTGTGCTGCGAGCTGTTGGAGAGGCTAGTGTCTCGTGTTTCGTGTTAGCCGATCAGCTGAGTCGTCGAGAGTGCTCCGACTGTTGTGCGAGATATTTGGGGATCTTGAGTCCTACCGTTCTGAGAGTGAGCGTGGTTTTGTCTATAGCCTGCTTTTGCCAATGTTTGATACTCTATGCCGCGCCGTTTTCCTCAGTTGGGGTCGCACCCCTGAGATGCCGCTGTGGATGCGATGGTTGGCCTGTTGAGGCAGTTTTCCGCAGTGGAGGCAACGATGGGCCTGTTGAGGCAGTTTTGCGCGAGGGATGAGTTAGTTGGACAGGACGCCCTGTTGGGTTTAGGTTAATAAGGATCTAAATAGGGGAAAAAACACCTAGAGGGGGGTGAATAGGTGTAAACAATAAACACTCAAAAAAATCATTGCGCAAATAAACCCAATGCGGAAAAATAAAAGAACACGCAAGATTTTTACGTGGAAAAACTCCAAACCGGAGTAAAAAACCACGGGACCGATAACACGGCGAAATCCACTAGAATTAACACACGTACAAGGTGATATAGCGTACTCACTGACGACTCAACCTCTTACCATACGCTCCTAGTAGATCTTCTCCGCTCGCTCCACGACGCTTCTCGAATCCACGATCCGCGCCCAACGCTGAATCCACAGCGTCCAACGTCGAGTCCACGACGTCCAACCGAATCCACGGTCTTCACCCAATGGCACGCTTCGAATCCACGAACGTACCTCGCTCCGAATCCACGAGAGCGGTTGCACCTTGAATCCACAAGGCCACGCGAGTCCACGCGCCGATTTTGGGTAAATCGTTGTTTGTTTGGGTGGTGATGATCCGCCGAATACTTAGATTAAAGATAGATCGGAAATACCATCTAAGTATTCATTGATTTGATTCTACTCAAAATGTGAGTATGGAAAACCTAGAATCAAATCAATCAATATAGATGAAGAAACATAGAATAAATCTATTGATTTCCTTTCTTCTCTATATATGTGGATTTTTCTTTTCGGCTATCTTTTTCTATTTCCTCGGATGCCCTAGAAATGAAAATAAGGGCTATTTATAGGTTAGAAACCCTAGGAAGAATATTCGGATCAAAAACAACCTTTTCTGGAAAGTTTTACCGACGGCGATCCGGATTGGATTTGGCGATCCGGATTGCAGAAGCACAAAGACGGTTTCCAGAAAATTGCTTGTTCGGGATCCGGATCGTAGTCCCCGATCCGGATCGTTCATACAGTTTCACCAAAACACCATGTTCGGGATCCGGATTGCAGAAGCTGTGATCCGGATTGAAGCAGTGTATGAACAAAACACCTTTCGGGATCCGGATTGCAAGTCCTGATCCGGATCCTGAACATGTCCCATGTCCAGTTTTTGATGTTAAAGCAATTAAAACCTCTTCCAGGTGTTTCTACACTATAAGAAGTATTCGGATCATCAAAATTCTTTAGTTAAACGTACCTGATCCTTTTGAATTCTTCTTTCTTGAGATTGAGGTATACGATCCAAAGTTTCTTCATCTTCAATCTTCAAGACTTAATACATTCACGAAATACGCCAACTCAAATTCCGTAACAATCTCCCCCTTTGGCGGTTTCGTGACAAAACACAAATCCACAAAAGAAAATTCAAAAAGGATATTTTTGTTGCTATCACCATACAACAAAAATTTACAAAAGAGTTCCAGAAATTAAATACATGAGATAAACTCCTAAAACAGACTCTAGACTTAGACATCTGTAATCTCTGCACACAGAAAGCATTCTTGACAAACAAAATCGTTAGATACCTCAAGAATTGAAACATACAAAAACAACTACAGAGATAGAGTTTATCTCATCATGACATTTGAAAAATTCAGATATGTAAGAGAATCATAGTTAAAACCAACATATCTTCTAAGCAGTCAAAAACCAAATGTCAAAGTATGTTAGTCCAACATCAACTTGTTAGTCATATTACATGCCCAAATAGTTAGTCGAATAGTTAGTATAGAAGCATGTCAAAATCACAAAAAAAAAACAAAGTTGAGTTGAGGTCATACTTACCTTATAGTCATTGATATTCACAATCATTGTTCAAAGTTCATTGCAAACTCTAACTCTCTCTCTCTCAAACTCTCTCCCCCTTTTTGTCACAAAACAAAGCCAAAACGTAGCAAGAGCTACAATATGTAAGGAGAGTAAAAAAATAAAATAAAATTCTAATAATATGCACAAACTAAGAACTAAAAGTAAGGAGAAAAACAACGTCCTGAAAACTAAGAACCAAAGTAGACAAAATGAACAGAAGGTGCTGCTCAGTCTGAAGAATCTGAACTAGTACAGCTCAGCTTGCTCAAAATCCCTTTAAGCAAATTCTTAATATTTGAGTACTTTTTCTTGATCTTCTTGTGTTCAGAAGAGATCTGCTGAAGCTCTTTCGATATTCTCTCTTGTGTAGCAGAGAGTCGTTGTTGTTCCTGACAAATCGATTCCAAAATCTCTGTCTCAGTTGTCCGTGCCTTTGAATGCGATGGACGCTGTGTAGAGGCAGATGGTGCATCTGGTCCTGCAGTCCATGGAGATTCAGTTTGCAGAATTCCAGAGAGTGAGCGTGCTCTGGTGAGAGGCCCACTATGCTGACTCGTACTTCTTTGGACATTTCTTCTTCTTGTATATTGTCTGGTCGTGGAGGCAGATTTCATTAGTCTCTTTCCTTTGGTGAATTTCCTGTCCTCCTCATCAATTTTTCGCTGAACATCCTTGAAGAATTCGTCCCATTCTTCCTCATTGTAATCCGAGCTGTCCTCATTAGCTTCGTTCGGTTTGTCTCGAGTTGAGACGTCTGGTTCTTCCTTAACAGATGAACTTCCGGGCATCATTGTGACCAGTAACAGGATTAACCAGGAGAATGCCATTGATCTAGTGCTTTGAGTTTGAGAAAGTGTCCTGTGAAAACCAACTCAAGAACATATGAAAAATCGTCAATTTTGAAAAATTTGAAAACATTGTACCTAGACAATCATAATCATGTAGAGAAGCCAAGAATCAAATTAGTTTTCCAAAAAGAATTTTAAAAATAGATCAATTCCATGATTTTCAAAAATTCCTCTTTTATGCCCTAAACCAGAATTTTTAGAAATCGAAGCCTAAAAACTCGTTTATCTTGAGAAAACCCAGCATAAAAGCAAAACTAATTGACCCAGAGTTCTTATTTCAAAAGAAATTTGATCAAAAACCATTCACAAACGAAAAAGTTCCAATTTTTCAACTCACGTTTGATGAAAAACTGTAAAAACCGAGTTTTGATCAATAAAACTTACTTGAATCCGAAGAACTTTGAGTTTTGAAGCTCCAAGAAGCAAGAAATCTAGAGAGAGAAACTCTAGAGGCTTGAAAACCAGAGATTAGGGTAAAAGAAATCAAAATCTCTATGTTTTTATAAAACCCTAGCCGTGATCCGGATCGGCTCGAGAATGTGATCCGGATCGGCTACCCGCAGGAGAAATCCTGCGTTCGGGATCCGGATCACTTGCCCCGATCCGGATCGGCTACAACTTTTTCTTCAGAAAAATTTAGAAAAATTCAATAAAATCCAGAAAAAGTATGTAAGCACTTTACCATGTCAACTTTAAACAAAAGACATCGTTTCATACAACAAGAAATAGATTATGCAAAATCTATCAAAAATATCCAAAAATGAAACGAAAATTTACGAAAGTTAAAACACTTAAAGTTGAACAATTTCAATTACATCTATCCTGATCTTATGCGTAATGCCTTTATCAAATCATCAATTTTGGTAAAGAAAATGAAATACCAAGATCAATAGATGTTTGAAATCCCAGATAAGTTAGATAATATATCTAGACAATCTGTTGAAGGAGTGGCTCTTTGAGCATCTTTTATTAAAAATCCCACCTTATACCAACCATGAAATACGACTGAGTCAAGTATTTCAATATGAATTTCATCAACAATTTTCAAAACAAAAATTTGCTTTTCATTCATGGAGTATTTTTTTTCATTTTCTCCATGTGGTGGTAGTTTTCACACTCCTATTGGGATGTAACTCTTTCCACATCTTTTGAGCATTTTACATTTCATTGACTCCCCCTCAATTGGCTATCAATTATTTAATATATAAGGTATTCAACCAAACCATTGATCTCGAATTCATACTCGACTAAGCAATCAAATATGATAATGACTATACCAAGAGATCATTGAGAGAGAAATTGACTTTGATCACTTAAAAGATGGTTTAATTAACGTAAATGATCATTGCAACATTGAAATATTATGACATCAAAAGCATAATAAATTTCTAAATGCATAAAAGGATGCAATTAAAGTCAATTATGATTTATGCTCAATTAGTGTCCTATGTACAGAACATAGATAAAGAACAAACAAAAACAAAAACAAAAACAAAACCTAATCTAAGCAAAGGTTTCAAAAGAGTTTATTTCAAGGAAAGCATGCCAATTGCTTTACGCAAGTGAATAAAACGTTTTTGATCCAAAGGTTTTGTTAAGATGTCAGCTAATTGATCCTCAGTTGAAATATATGACAGTTGAAGAATGTTTGATTCAACTAGCTCTCTAAGAAAATGATATCTAAGTTCAATATGTTTTGTTCTAGAGTGCAACACAGGGTTTTTAGAAATGTTAATAGCACTAGTGTTGTCACATAAAATGGTTACCGAAGATGTTGAAATCCGGAAATCGCTCAACACGCTTTTCATCCAAATCAATTGGGTTGAACAACTTCCTGCAGAAATGTACTCCGCTTCGGCAGTCGAGAGTGCTATGCAATTCTGTTTTTTACTGTGCCATGCAACAAGGCAATGGCCAAGATAGAAGCATGCACCACTCGTGCTTTTCCGGTCATCCACTGATCCAGCCCAATCAGCATCTGAGTATCCAACAATATCTAAAGTCGTTCCCATAGGATACCAAATTCCGAAATTGATTGTACCTTTGATATATCGGATGATCCGTTTCACCGCTTTCAGGTGAACCTCCTTCGGTGCTGATTGATATCTCGCACAAATCCCAACACTGAAGGATATATCCGGGCGACTAGCCGTGAGATATAGTAGACTCCCAATCATACTGCGGTACAGTTTCTCGTCTACATTCTCACTTTGTGATTCACTTCCAAGTCCCTTATGGCTAGTTCCCATTGGAGTCGGAAAATCTTTAGAATATTCAAGATCAAACTTTTTGACCAACTCCAGTGCATACTTGGATTGACACAAGTGAATTCCTTCATCGTTTTGTTTAACTTGTAATCCAAGAAAATAATTCAACTCGCCCATCATGGACATCTCAAATTCGCTTTCCATGGTCTCCGCGAATTTAGAAGCATCATTATCTCTTGTGCTCCAAAACAATGTCATCAACATAGATTTGAGCAACTATGAAATTGTTTTGATAATGCTTCACAAAGAGAGTCCTGTCAGCTCCCCCTCGAGTGTAGCCCTTTTCCAAAAGGTGCTTTGTCAACCTTTCGTACCATGCTCGCGGTGCTTGTTTCAGACCGTAAAGAGCCTTTTTCAGACGAAAAACATGGTTAGGTAGTTTATGATCCACAAAACCTTTCGGTTGAGCTACATAAACTTCCTCATTTAAAAATCCATTTAAAAAGGCGCTCTTAACGTCCATTTGAAATAATCTGATTTTGAAATGACAAGCAATCGCAAACAATATACGAATGGACTCGAGTCTGTTACGGAATTTGAGTTGGCGCATTTCGTGAATAGTTCAAGTCTTGAAGATTGAAGATGAAGAAACTCTGGATCAACTACCTCAATCTCAAGAAAGAAGAATTCAAAAGGATCAGGTACGTTTAACTAAATATTTGTGATGATCCGAATACTTCTTATAGTGTAGAAACACCCGGAAGAGGTTTTAACTGCATATTCATCAAAAACTGGACATGGGACATGTTCAGGATCCGGATCATGTCGTTTCGATCCGGATCCCGAAGGGTGCTCGTTCATACACTAGTTCAATCCGGATCATGGCATTTGATGATCCGGATCCCGAACATGAGTTTTACCTGTTGGCTTGAACGATCCGGATCGTGGAATCTCAATCCGGATCCCGAACCATTGTTCTGGTAAAACTGTATGAACGATCCGGATCGTAGATTTGATCCGATCCCGAACAGGCGGTTTTCTGGAAATTGCTCTCTACGCGTAAGCGATCCGGATCGTGACTTGCGCAATCCGGATCGCCGTCCGTAAAACTTCCAGAAAAGTTTGTTTTTGATCCGAATATTCTTCCTAGGGTTTCTAACCTATAAATAGCCCTTCCTTTTCATTTCTAGGTAATCCACACATCGGAAAAAGAGCCGTCATTTTCAAATATCATTTTATACGGCCTTAGATCCACATATAGAGAAGAACGGAAATCATTAGATTTATTTAATGGTTCTTCATCTATATTGATTAGTTTTGATTCTAGGTTTTCATACTCATATCTTGAGTTGAATCAAACTAATGAATACTTAGATGGTATTTCCGATCTACTCTTGATCTAAGTATTCGGCGGATCATCACCACCCAAACAAACAACGATTTACCCCAAAATCGGCGCGTGGACTCGCGTGGCCTTGTGGATTCAAGGTGTTATCGCTCTCGTGGATTCGGAGCGAGGTGCGTTCGTGGATTCGAAGCGTGCCATTGGGTGAAGACCGTGGATTCGGTCGGACGTCGTGGATTCGACGTGGACGCTGTGGATTCAGCGTTGGCGCGCAAATCGTGGATTCGAGAAGCGTCGTGGAGCGAGCGGAGAAGATCGACTAGGGGCGTATGGTAAAAGGTTGAGTCGTCTGTGAGTACGTTATATCACCTTGTACGTGTGTTAACTCTAGTGGATTTCGCCGTGTTATCGGTCCCGTGGTTTTTTACTCCGGTTTGGAGTTTTCCACGTAAAAATCTTGTGTGTTCTTTTATTTTTCCGCATTGGGTTTTATCGCACAATGATTTTTGAGTGTTTATTGTTTACACCTATTCACCCCCCTCTAGGTGTTTTTCCCTATTAGATCCTTATTAACCTAAACCCAACAAGTGGTATCAGAGCGGGAATAGGGTTGTAAACAATGGTTGAAGGTGGAAACATCAATCGACCCCCTTTCTTTGATGGAACTAATTATGCGTACTGGAAAGTACGGATGAAAGCTTTCTTAATTTCCATCGACGAAAGGGTGTGGCAATCAATTGAATTAGGATGGTCTAATCCAACTGAAATTTTAGATGATGTTCGCACCTTGAAACCTAGGTCGAAATGGACCAAGGAAGAGATAGACTTATCTTCTTACAATGGCAAAGGGATTAATGCTCTATTTAATGCTTTGTCACAAACTGAGTTCTCTCGCGTCTCGGCATGTGAGACTGCGAAAGAAATCTGGGATGTTCTTCAAGTTACGCATGAGGGAACTAACCTAGTGAAGATTCAGAAACTGCAAATGCTTACGAGCAAGTTTGACTCTATCTCTATGGCAGAGAATGAATCCTTCACTGACTATTACACACGATTGCAAGACATCGTGAACTCATGTGCTAACTTGGGAGAGAAGATTCCAGAATTTAAAGTTGTAAGAAAAATTCTAAGAACTCTTCCTGAACGATTTCGCCCGAAGGTTGCAGCCATTGAAACAATTAAACACCCGGACGAAATGCGTGTAGAAGAATTAGTAGGTGCTTTACAAACTTATGAAATGACTTTTCCTACTAACTATTCTTCTGGAAAGGCATCCTCTTCTAAGTCTTCAGGTTACGCATTGAAATCAACTAAAGAAGAAGACGCGGATTCATCCTCCTCGGACGACGACGAGAACATTTCTATGGAGGACTTTGAGAAGCAGCTCGCTCTCTTGACAAGGAAGTTTCGCCGCAACTTTCGAAGGGGAAATTCAAGCAAAACTCCATCCTTCGGAAAGTCGAAGAAAGGCAAGGGTTCTTCAAGCTACAAGTCAAGAAGCCAAGAGAACTTCTCAAAGGATAAGAAAAGTTCTGAGGGACAAGTTCAGTGTTTCAAATGTCGAGGCTACGGCCACATAGCAACGGAATGTCCCAACAAGAATCCGGCAAAGAAGAAAGCGATGCAAGCAGTCACTTGGGATGACAACTCCACGTCAAATGAGTCATCGTCAAGTGATGAAGAAGACAACGCGACAGCTTTCCACGCGTCCACCAAACCTTCATCCTTCATGTGCTTAATGGCAAGTACATCCGACTCACTGTCCAACTCCACTGTGGAAAAGATTGCAACGGACGATGAGTCAGATAATTCGGAAGGTGAAGATTTTGTTTTAGCCTACCATCAACTTTTGAGGGATTCAAAGAAACTGGCTAAACAAAACAAGGGGTTGAAAGAGAGATTACAGGATCTTGAAGATGAAGTAAAAAGAGTAACCTCTATCTCAACCGATCTTGAAGTGGAAAGGGACAATCTGATTAAACAAATGTTTCCCTTCAAGAGTCCAATGAGCATTTCGAGAAGAGTTATGTAGACATGGTGAACAAAGCGAATTACTTCTTGAAGCTCTACGGCGAGGCCCGACAGGAAAAAACTGAAATGACAGAGACCATACGCCAACTAAAGGATGACTTACAGAGATTTACTTCTGGAAGGAGTAAGTTGGACAGACTCCTTGGTCTCGGTCAAAGAAACAAGTTCGGCCTCGGATACACTCAAACTGGAGACATTCCAAGTTCGAGTGGTACGGTATTTGTGCCTTCGTCGGTATCTCCTCCTCCGACACCGGTGTTCACGCCAAGCAACGACAACGAACCTACTACATCATCTTCGGAATCGACAAGAACCAAGGTATGTTTTCGTTGTGGCATTTCAGGGCACATCAGAGAAACTGCAAGACTGGAGCCAAATGCGCACCTCAAGAACATCTTGCAGCAACTCAAAAGGGCATTCCTCGAAAAAACCATTCCAACCAAATTGACGGAAAAGAGCCTTGGTAGTACATCGTCAAGACGACATCTTCAAGGGCAGCAATTCTTCAAGCAAGACGCCCTCACCTAGGAAATCAACTCCACGAGTACTACAGTCGCATACCAAAAAGGTTTGGGTGCGCAAAGGTGAGATCTTCCCTGTCTTGCTACCACTGTTCCTTACATGCATATGATAGTTCGTCTTGGTACTTGGATAGCGGGTGTTCCCGACATATGACCGGCGATAAAAACTGTTTTAAAACTTTTGAGAAAAACTCCGGAGGACTTGTTGTTTTCGGAGATGGCCGGTCTTCCAAAATTGTTGGAAAGGGAACAGTAGCTATTCCAGATGGCCCGGTTCTAGATAATGTATTATTTGTTCATGGCCTAAAGACTAACCTCATAAGCATAAGTCAACTGTGTGATAATGGTTATTCAGTTAATTTTTCATCTGATAAATGCACTGTAACTGACTTGAACCATGCTTTCTTTTTAAAGGGGGTTAGATCAGAAAACAACTGTTATGTAGTTCCTTCTAAAATTTCTGAAAAATGTAACCTAGCATCTTTGAAAAACGAAACACTTTGGCATGAAAGGCTAGGTCACATAAACTTTAAGGAACTTTCTAGAATTTCAAATAAAGATGTGGTCAAAGGGGTTCCGAAACTTTCTTTTGAACAAAACCTTGTGTGTGGCGGTTGTCAAAAGGGAAAACAGTCTAGGACTGCACACAAGAATTTGAACCACATAGGTACCAAACGGCCTTTGGAACTTTTGCATATGGACTTAATGGGGCCAACTCGTCAACCATCTCTGGGAGGTAAATGGTATATTTTCTTATTGGTTGATGATTTTTCTAGATATACTTGGGTAGCCTTTCTAAAGGAAAAAGCTGATACCTTTGACTCTTTTCTCGAAATCTGCAATCGTATTATGATAGAAAAGAATGAAAGGATTACTCGAGTGAGGAGTGATAGAGGTGGTGAATTCATTAATTCTAGATTCATTGAGTTCTGTGTTTCTAATGGTATTAAACATGAATTCTCCGCACCTTACACACCTCAACAAAATGGTGTAGTCGAGCGCAAGAACAGGGTCGTTCAGGAGATGGCTCGTGTTATGCTTCATAGCCGGAACCTTCCTTTATACTTTTGGGCTGAAGCGGTGAACACGGCTGTCTATGTTATCAATCGAGTGTACTTGCGCCCGGGGACTTTTAATACACCATATGAACTATGGTTTAGTAGAAAACCTAATATCAAATATTTTCGTATTTTCGGGAGTCGGTGTTTCATTTTGCGTGATCGTGAAAACCTTGGAAAATTTGACTCTCGAAGTGACGAAGGGATTTTCTTAGGTTATTCTACAAACAGCAGAGCATATCGAGTCTTTAACTTAGAATCTAAGACGATCGTAGAATCGATTAATGTTAAGGTAGATGAGGCTTTTCACTTTGAATCACTGAAAAATCTACCCTCGATATCTCTCTTGATGATGATTCACCTGCTAATGCATCTTCTTCTAACAATTCTTTCGATAATAATGTTGATGCATCTAACGGTTCTTCAAGCTCATGTGATGTGCAGGAATCATCTCGTGTACCTCCGCCTACTCCTCTACCTCAGACGTTACGCATCTCCAAGGATCACCCTGAGTCGAACATAATTGGAGATCCACAAGAAGGAGTTAGAACCGGAGACAATTGGTTTGCGGATTTGCATGCTATGTATCTCAAATCGAACCAAAGAATGTTGATGAAGCTCTCAAGATGATATTGGATTAAAGCAATGCAGGAAGAGCTACATCAATTGAGCGAAACAAAGTCTGGGAACTGACAAAGCCTCCGAAGCAACACAATGTGATAGGTACCAAATGGATCTTCAAGAACAAGAAAACGAAGAAAGGTACTATCATCCGGAACAAAGCAAGGTAGTTGCTCAAGGCTATCTCAAGTAGAAGGTATAGACTTTGATGAAACCTTCGCCCCCGTAGCTAGACTCGAGTCCATTCGTATACTGTTTGCTATTGCTTGTCATTTTAAAATCAAATTATTTCAAATGGACGTTAAGAGCGCCTTTTTAAATGGATTTTTAAATGAGGAAGTTTATGTAGCTCAACCGAAAGGTTTTGTGGATCATAAACTACCTAACCATGTTTTTCGACTGAAAAAGGCTCTTTACGGTCTGAAACAAGCACCGCGAGCATGGTACGAAAGGTTGACAAAGCACCTTTTGGAAAAGGGCTACACTCGAGGGGGAGCTGACAGGACTCTCTTTGTGAAGCATTATCAAAACATTTCATAGTTGCTCAAATTATGTCGATGACATTGTTTTTGGAGCAACGAGGATAATGATGCTTCTAAATTCGCGGAGACCATGGAAAGCGAATTTGAGATGTCCATGATGGGCGAGTTGAATTACTTTCTTGGATTACAAGTTAAGCAGAACGATGAAGGAATTCACTTGTGTCAATCCAAGTATGCACTGGAGTTGGTCAAAAAGTTTGACCTTGAAAATTCGAAAGATTTTCCAACTCCAATGGGAACTAGCCATAAGGGACTTGGAAGTGAATCACAATGTGAGAATGTAGACGAGAAACTGTACCGCAGTATGATTGGAAGTCTACTATATCTCACGGCTAGTCGCCCGGATATATCCTTCAGTGTTGGGATTTGTGCGAGATATCAATCAGCACCGAAGGAGGTTCACCTGAAAGCGGTGAAGCGGATCATCCGATATATCAAAGGTACAATCAATTTCGGAATTTGGTATCCTATGGGAACATCGTTGGATATTGTTGGATACTCAGATGCCGATTGGGCTGGATCAGTGGATGACCGGAAAAGCACGAGTGGTGCATGCTTCTATCTTGCGCCACTGCCTTGTTGCATGGCACAGTAAGAAACAGAACTGCATAGCACTCTCGACTGCCGAAGCGGAGTACATTTCTGCAGGAAGTTGCTCAACCCAATTGATTTGGATGAAGAACGTGTTGAGTGATTTCCGAATTTCAACATCTTCGGTAACCATTTTATGTGACAACACTAGTGCTATTAACATTTCTAAAAACCCTGTGTTGCACTCTAGAACAAAACATATTGAACTTAGATATCATTTTCTTAGAGAGCTAGTTGAATCAAACATTCTTCAACTGTCATCATATTTCAACTGAAGATCAATTAGCTGACATCTTAACAAAACCTTTGATCAAAAACGTTTTATTCACTTGCGTAAAGCAATTGGCATGCTTTCCTTGAAATAACCTTTTTGAAACCTTTGCTTAGATTAGGTTTGTTTTTGTTCTTGTATTTGTTGTTCTTTATCTATGTTTTGTACATAGCACACTAATTGAGCATACATTTCATAATTGACTTTAATTGCATCCTTTGATGCATTTAGAAATTTATTATGTTTTTGATGTCATAATATTTCAATGTTGCAATGATCATTTACGTTAATTAAACCATCTTCTAAGTGATCAAAGTCAATTTCTCTCTCAATGATCTCTTGGTATAGTCATTATCATATTTGATTGCTTAGTCGAGTATGAATTCGAGATCAATGGTTTGGTTGAATACCTTATATATTAAATAATTGATAGCCAATTGAGGGGGAGTCAATGAAATGTGAAATGCTCAAAAGATGTGGAAAGAGTTACATCCCAGTGAGGAGTGTGAAAACTACCACCACATGGAGGAAAATGAAAGAAAAAGAACTCCATGAATGAAAAGCAAACTTTTTGTTTTGAAAATTGTTGATGAAACTCATATTGAAATACTTGACTCAGTCGTATTTCATGGTTGGTATAAGGTGGGATTTTTGATAAAAGATGCTCAAAGAGCCACTCCTTCAACAGATTGTCTAGATATATTATTAACTTATCTGGGATTTCAAACATCTATTGATCTTGGTACTTCATTTTCTTTACTGAAATTGATGATTTGATAAAGGCATTACACATAAGATCAGGATAGATGTAATTGAAGTTGTTCAACTTTAAGTGTTTTAACTTTCGTAAATCTTCGTTTCATTTTGGATATTTTTGATAGATTTTGCATAATCTATTTCTTGTTGTATGAAACGATGCTATTTGTTTAAAGTTGATATGATAAAGTGCTTACATACTTTTTCTGGATTTTACTGTATTTTTTTTAACTTTTCTGGAGAAAAAGGTGTAGCCGATCCGGATCGTGGCAAAGTGATCCGGATCCCGAACGCAGGATTCTCTCCCTCGCCCGGTGTGGCCGGATCCGGATCGACAATTCGATCCGATCACGCCGATCCGGATCGCGGCTAGGGTTCTTATAGAACCTTCAGATTCAAGATTTCTTTACCCTAATTTCTGATTTCCAAGCTTCTAGAGTTCTCTCTCTAGATTTCTTGCTTCCTGGTGCTTCAAAACTCAAAGTTCTTCGGATTCAAGTAAGTTTTCATGATCAAAACTCGGTTTTTCACAGTTTTTTTGTTTTTTTATCAAACGTGAGTAGAAAAGATGGATTTTTTCGTTTGTGAATGGTTTTTGATCAAATTTCTTTTGAAATAAGAACTCTGGATCTATTAGTTTTGCTTTTATGCTGGGTTTTTTGCATGATTAACGAGTTTTTAGGCTTCGATTTCTAAAAATTCGGTTTTAGGGCATAAAAGAGGAATTTGTGTAAAACATGAAATTGATCTATTTTTAAAATTCTTTTTGGAAAACTAATTTGATTCTTGGCTTCTCTATATGATTATGATTGTCTAGGTACAATTTTTCAAATTTTTCAAAATTTGACAATTTTTCATATGTTCTTGAGTTGGTCTTCACAGGACACCTTCTTAAAACTCAAAGCACTAGAATCAATGGCATTCTCGTGGTTGATCATCTTGCTGGTCGCAATGCTGCCTGGGGGTTCATCGGTTAAAGAAGAACCAGGCGTCTCAACTGGAGACAAACCGGAAGGAGCCAATGAAGACAGCTCGGATTACAATAGTGAAGAATGGGACGATTTCTTTAAGGATGTTCAGCGAAAAAAAAATGATGAAGAAGAAAGGAAGTTCACCAAAGGGAAGAGACTTATGAAATCTGCCTCACGACCGTACAATATACAAGAAGGAAAAGCGTTCAAAGAAATACAAGCCAGCAGAGTGGGCCTCTAACCAGAGCACGCTCACTTTCAGGAATTTTGCAAACTGGGTCACCATGGACTGCAGGACCTGATGCACCATCTGCATCCAGACAACGTTCATCTTATTCAAAGACACGGACAACTGAGACAGAGATATTGGAATCGATTCGTCAGGAACAACAAAGAATCTCTGCTACACATGAAAGAATATCGAGAGAGCTTCAGCAAGTCTCCTCTGAACACAAGAAGATCAAGAAAAAATACTCAAACTTAAGAACTTGCTTAAAGGACTTTTAAGCAAGCTAAGCTGTACTAGTTCTGACTCTTCAGATTGAGCAACAGAATTGGTCACCTTAGTTTGGTTCTTATTCTCAGAACATTGTTTTTCTTTACTCTTTTAGTTTATTTCTCAGTTTGTGCATACTTTTAGAACTCTTTTTTCTGTTACTCTCCTTACATATTGTAGCTCATGCTACGTTTTGGCTTGTTTTTGTGACAAAAAGGGGGAGAGAGTTAGCGAAAACAATGAACAATGAATGAACAATGATTGTGATATCAAGGTAAGTATGAATCTCAACTCAACTTTGGTTTTCTTTTGTGGATTGTGACATGCTTCTATACTAACTATTTGACTAACTATTTGGGCATGTAATATGACTAACAAGTTGGTGTTGGACTAACATACTTTGACATTTTGGTTTTTCAACTGCTTAGAAGATATGTTGGTTTTAACTATGTTCTTTCACATATCTGATTCTTTCAAATGTCATGATGAGATCAAACTCTAATTCTGCATTTGGTTTTCAATGTTTCAATTCTTGAGGTATCTAACGATTTTGTTTGTCAAGAATGTTTTCTGTGTGCAGAAGTTACAGATGTCTAAGTCTAGAGTCTGTTCTAGGAGTTTGTCTCATGTTTTTATTTTTCATGGAACTCTTTTGTAAATTTTTGTTGTATGGTGATAGCAACAAAAATATCCTTTTTGAATTTTCTTTGTGGATTTGTGTTTTGTCACGAAACCGCCAAAGGGGGAGATTGTTACGGAATTTGAGTTGGCGTATTTCGTGAATAGTTTAAGTCTTGAAGATTGAAGATGAAGAAACTCTGGATCATATACCTCAATCTCAAGAAAGAAGAATTCAAAAGGATCAGGTACGTTTAACTAAATAATTTGTGATGATCCGAATACTTCTTATAGTGTAGAAACACCTGGAAGAGGTTTTAACTGCATATTCATCAAAAACTGGACATGGGACATGTTCAGGATCCGGATCATGTCGTTTCAATCCGGATCCCGAAGGGTGTTCGTTCATACACTAGTTCAATCCGGATCATGGCATTTGATGATCCGGATCCCGAACATGAGTTTTACCTGTTGGCTTGAACGATCCGGATCGTGGAATCTCAATCCGGATCCCGAACACATTGTTCTGGTAAAACTGTATGAACGATCCGGATCGTAGATTATGATCCGGATCCCGAACAGGCGGTTTTCTGGAAATTGCTCTCTACGCGTAAGCGATCCGGATCGTGACTTGCGCAGTCCGGATCGCCGTCCGTAAAACTTTCCAGAAAAGTTTGTTTTTGATCCGAATATTCTTCCTAGGGTTTCTAACCTATAAATAGCCCTTCCTTTTCATTTCTAGGGTAACATCGGAAAAAGAGCCGTCATTTTCAAATATCATTTTATACGGCCTTAGATCCACATATAGAGAAGAACGGAAATCATTAGATTTATTTAATGGTTCTTCATCTATATTGATTAGTTTTGATTCTAGGATTTTCATACTCATATCTTGAGTTGAATCAAACTAATGAATACTTAGATGGTATTTCCGATCTACTCTTGATCTAAGTATTCGGCGGATCATCACCACCCAAACAAACAACGATTTATCCCAGAATCGGCGCGTGGACTCGCGTGGCCTTGTGGATTCAAGGTGTCATCGCTCTCGTGGATTCGGAGCGAGGTGCGTTCGTGGATTCGAAGCGTGCCATTGGGTGAAGACCGTGGATTCGGTCGGACGTCGTGGATTCGACGTTGGACGCTGTGGATTCAGCGTTGGCGGCGCAAATCGTGGATTCGAGAAGCGTTGCGGAGCGAGCGGAGAAGATCGACTAGGGGCGTATGGTAAAAGGTTGAGTCGTCTGTGAGTACGTTATATCACCTTGTACGTGTGTTAACTCTAGTGGATTTCGCCGTGTTATCGGTCCCGTGGTTTTTTACTCCGGTTTGGAGTTTTCCACGTAAAAATCTTGTGTGTTCTTTTATTTTTCCGCATTGGGTTTTATCGCACAAAGATTTTTGAGTGTTTATTGTTTACACCTATTCACCCCCCTCTAGGTGTTTTTTCCCCTATTAGATCCTATTAACCTAAACCCAACAGAGTCTAGCTACAGGGGCGAAAGTTTCATCAAAGTCTATACCTTCTACTTGAGAATAGCCTTGAGCAACTAACCTTGCTTTGTTCCTGATGATAGTACCTTCTTCGTTTTTCTTGTTCTTGAAGATCCATTTGGTACCTATCACATTGTGTTGCTTCGGAGGCTTCGTTAATTCCCAGACTTTGTTTCGCTCGAATTGATGGAGCTCTTCCTGCATTGCTTTAATCCAGTAGTCATCTTGGAGAGCTTCATCAACATTCCTTGGTTCGATTTGAGATACATAGCATGCAAATCCGCAAACCAATTGTCTCCGTGTTCTAACTCCTTCTTGTGGATCTCCAATTATGTTCGATTCAGGGTGATCCTTGGAGATGCGTAACGTTTGAGGTAGAGGAGTAGGCGGAGGTACACGAGATGATTCCTGCACATCAGATAAGCTTGAAGAACCGTTAGATGCATCAACATTATTATCGAAAGAATTGTTAGAAGAAGATGCATTAGCAGGTGTATCATCATCAAGAGAGATATCGAGGGTAGATTTTTCAGATTCAAAATGAAAAGCTTCATCTACCTTAACATTTATCGATTCTACGATCGTCTTAGATTCTAAGTTAAAAACTCGATATGCTCTGCTGTTTGTAGAATAACCTAAGAAAATCCCTTCGTCACTTCGAGAGTCAAATTTTCCAAGATTTTCGCGATCACGCAAAATAAAACACCGACTCCCAAAGATACGAAAATATTTGATGTTAGGTTTTCTACAAAACCAAAGTTCATATGGTGTATTCAATGTCCCCGGGCGCAAATACACGCGATTGATAACATAAACAGCAGTGTTCACCGCTTCAGCCCAAAAATAAAAAGGTAAGTTCCGGCTGTGAAGCATAACACGTGCCATTTCCTGTACGACCCTGTTTTTGCGCTCGACTACACCATTTTGTTGAGGTGTGTAAGGTGCGGAGAATTCATGTTTAATGCCATTAGAAGTGCAAAAATCAATGAATTTGGAATTTATGAATTCCCCACCTCTATCACTCCTAACTCGAGTAATCCTATCATTCTTTTCTATCATAATACGATTGCAGATTTCGAGAAAAGAATCAAAGGTATCAGCTTTTTCTTTTAAGAAAGCTACCCAAGTATATCTAGAAAAATCATCAACCAACAAGAAAATATACCATTTACCTCCCAGAGATGGTTGACGAGTTGGCCCCATTAAGTCCATATGCAACAGTTCCAAAGGCCGTTTTGTACCTATGTGGTTCAAATTCTTGTGTGCAGTCCTAGACTGTTTTCCCTTTTGGCAACCGCCACACACAAGGTTTTGTTCAAAAGAAAGTTTCGGAACCCCCTTGACCACATCTTTATTCGAAATTCTAGCAAGTTCCTTAAAGTTTATGTGACCTAGCCTTTCATGCCAAAGTGTTTCATTTTTCAAAGATGCTAGGTTACATTTTTCAGAAATCTTAGTAGGAACTACATAACAATTGTTTTCTGATCTAACCCCCTTTAAAAAGAAAGCATGGTTCATGTCAGTTACAGTGCATTTATCAGATGAAAAATTAACTGAATAACCACTATCACACAATTGACTTATGCTTATGAGGTTAGTCTTAAGGCCATGAACAAATAACACATTATCTAGAACCGGGCCATCTGGAATAGCTACCGTTCCCTTTCCAACAATTTTGGAAGACCGACCATCTCCGAAAACAACAAGTCCTCCGGAGTTTTTCTCAAAAGTTTGAAAACAGTTTTTATCGCCGGTCATATGACGGGAACACCCGCTATCCAGATACCAAGACGAACTATCATATGCATGCAAGGAAACATTGGTAGCAAGACAAGGGAAGATTTCACCTTTGCGCACCCAAACCTTTTTGGAATGCGTCGGTAATGATCGTGAGATTGATTTCCTAGGTGAGAGCGTCTTGCTGGAAGAGTTGCTGCTCCTTGATGATGTCGTCTTGAGCGGTGAGCTATCAAGGCGCTTTTCCTTCAAATAGTTTGCAGTTGTTTTTCGAGGAATCGCCTTTTTGGTAGTCATTGCAAGAGGTGCTTGAGGTGTGCGTTTGGCTTCCGTCTTGCAATTTCTCCTTATGTGTCCTGAAATGCCACAACGAAAACATACCTTCATTCTTGTCGATTCCGAGGAGGATGTAGTAGGTTTGTTGTCGTTGCTTGTCTTGAATTCCAGTGTCGGAGGAGGAGATACCGACTGAGGCACAAATACTGTACCACTCGAACTTGGAATGTCTCCAGTTTGAGTGTATCCGAGGCCGAACTTATTTCTTTGACCGAGACCAAGAAGTCTGTCCAACTTACTCCTTCCAGAAGAAAATCTCTTTAAGTCATCCTTCAGTTGGCGTATGGTCTCCGTCATTTCCAATTTTTCCTGTCGAGCCTCGCCGTTGAGCTTCAAGAAGTAATTCGCTTTGTTCACCATATCCATATAATTCTTCTCGAGTTGCTCATTGGACTCTTGAAGGGAAACATTTGTGTTAATCAGATTGTCCCTTTCCACTTCAAGATCGGTTGAGATAGAGGTTACCCTTTTTACTTCATCTTCAAGATCCTGTAATCTCTCTTTCAACCCCTTGTTTTGCTTAGCCAGTTTCTTTGAATCCCTCAAAAGCTTATGGTAGGCTAAAACAAAATCTTCACCTTCCGAATCATCTGATTCATCGTCCGTTGCAATCTTTTCAACAGTGGAGTTGGACAGTGAGTCAGATGTACTTGCCATTAAGCACATGAAGGGCGAAGATGTAGTGGACGCGTGGAAAGCTGTCGCGTTGTCTTCTTCATCACTTGAGGATGACTCATTTGACGTGGAGTTGTCATCCCAAGTAACGACTTGCATCGCTTTCTTCTTAGCCGGATTCTTGTTGGGACATTCGGTTGCAATGTGGCCGTAGCCTCGACATTTGAAGCACTGAACTTGTCCCTCAGAACTTTTCTTATCCTTTGAGAAGTTCTCTTGATTTCTTGACTTGTGGCTTGAAGGACCCTTGCCTTTCTTCGTCTTTCCGAAGGATTGAGCTTTGCTTGAATTTCCCCTTCGGAAGTTGCGGCGAAACTTCCTTGTCAAGAGAGCGAGCTGCTTCTCAAAGTCCTCCATAGAAAGGTTCTCGTCGTCGTCCGAGGAGGATGAATCCGCGTCTTCTTCTTTAGTGGTTTTCAATGCATAACCTGAAGACTTAGAAGAGGATGCCTTTCCCGAAGAATAGTTAGTAGGAAATGTCATTTCATAAGTTTGTAATGCACCTACTAATTCTTCTACACGCATTTCGTCCGGGTGTTTAATTGTTTCAATGGCTGCGACCTTCGGGCGAAATCGTTCAGGAAGAGTTCTTAGAATTTTTCTTACAACTTTAAATTCTGGAATCTTCTCTCCCAAGTTAGCACATGAGTTCACGATATCTTGCAATCGTGTGTAATAGTCAGTGAAGGATTCATTCTCTGCCATAGAGATAGAGTCAAACTTGCTCGTGAGCATTTGCAGTTTCTGAATCTTCACTAGGTTAGTTCCCTCATGCGTAACTTGAAGAACATCCCAGATTTCTTTCGCAGTCTCACATGCCGAGACGCGAGAGAACTCAGTTTGTGACAAAGCATTAAATAGAGCATTAATCCCTTTGCCATTGTAAGAAGATAAGTCTATCTCTTCCTTGGTCCATTTCGACCTAGGTTTTAAGGTGCGAACATCATCTAAAAATTCAGTTGGATTAGACCATCCTAATTCAATTGATTGCCACACCCTTTCGTCGATGGAAATTAAAAAGGCTTTCATCCGCACTTTCCAGTACGCATAATTTGTTCCATCAAAGAAAGGGGGTCGATTGATGTTTCCACCTTCAACCATTGTTTACAACCCTATTCCCGCTCTGATACCACTTGTTGGGTTTAGGTTAATAAGGATCTAAATAGGGGAAAAACACCTAGAGGGGGGTGAATAGGTGTAAACAATAAACACTCAAAAAATCATTGCGCAAATAAACCCAATGCGG
The DNA here is from genome assembly GCA_029168755.2 of Tillandsia fasciculata. Lineage (NCBI taxonomy): Eukaryota > Viridiplantae > Streptophyta > Magnoliopsida > Poales > Bromeliaceae > Tillandsia > Tillandsia fasciculata. The sequence continues at coordinate 11,563,022 of CM054948.1, forward strand.
AAAAATAAAAGAACACGCAAGATTTTTACGTGGAAAAACTCCAAACCGGAGTAAAAAACCACGGGACCGATAACACGGCGAAATCCACTAGAATTAACACACGTACAAGGTGATATAGCGTACTCACAGACGACTCAACCTTTTACCATACGCTCCTAGTAGATCTTCTCCGCTCGCTCCACGACGCTTCTCGAATCCACGATCCGCGCCCAACGCTGAATCCACAGCGTCCAACGTCGAGTCCACGACGTCCAACCGAATCCACGGTCTTCACCCAATGGCACGCTTCGAATCCACGAACGTACCTCGCTCCGAATCCACGAGAGCGGTTGCACCTTGAATCCACAAGGCCACGCGAGTCCACGCGCCGATTTTGGGATAAATCGTTGTTTGTTTGGGTGGTGATGATCCGCCGAATACTTAGATTAAAGATAGATCGGAAATACCATCTAAGTATTCATTGATTTGATTCTACTCAAAATGTGAGTATGGAAAACCTAGAATCAAATCAATCAATATAGATGAAGAACATAGAATAGATCTAATGATTTCCGTTCTTCTCTCTATATGTGGATTTTTCTTTTCGGCTATCTTTTTCTATTTCCTCGGATGCCCTAGAAATGAAAAGGAAGGGCTATTTATAGGTTAGAAACCCTAGGAAGAATATTCGGATCAAAAACAACCTTTTCTGGAAAGAAATCCCGACGGCGATCCGGATTGGATTTGGCGATCCGGATTGCAGAAGCACAAAAGACGGTTTCCAGAAAATTGCTTGTTCGGGATCCGGATCGTAGTCCCCGATCCGGATTGTTCATACAGTTTCACCAAAACACCATGTTCGGGATCCGGATTGCAGAAGCTGTGATCCGGATTGAAGCAGTGTATGAACAAAACATCTTTCGGGATCCGGATTGCAAGTTCTGATCCGGATCCTGAACATGTCCCATGTCCAGTTTTTGATGTTAAAACAATTAAAACCTCTTCCAGGTGTTTCTACACTATAAGAAGTATTCGGATCATCAAAATTCTTTAGTTAAACGTACCTGATCCTTTTGAATTCTTCTTTCTTGAGATTGAGGTATACGATCCAAAGTTTCTTCATCTTCAATCTTCAAGACTTAATACATTCACGAAATACGCCAACTCAAATTCCGTAACACGCCCCACGTGAATCCCGTCCTCATGTGGATGTGTGGTAGTGGGCAGGTGCGTTCCTAGTCGACAGGCGCAGGCTTGACTGGACCCTATGAGGCAGTCAGTTCGATTGGGTCGATTGAGCACCTTGGGTGCGAGTGGTCTCAATTACTTTCATCTGTTCTACTTTTTGAGTATCTAGATAGAGGCATGGTAGCTGCAGAGTAGCTCCAGCTTTTCTTGTTCAGATTTCATTGCACTGTTATCTTTTACCTCTAGTAGACTTAGTGGGCAGACCGTTGGGCTTGTTGACGGCACCCACTGAGAACTACTGTGGGAAGTAGTTCTCACACCCGTCGTGGTGTCTTTTCCCCAGGGATTTCTTCTCCTGTACCTGTGCTCCTGTTGCTGATCCTTCGGACCGAGGCGAGGGAGTCGTGAGCTAGTTCTCTACCCGTCGTTGGAGTGTAGCGGTACCCCTCCAGAGGAGAGCTTCAGTAGTTTAGTTTACTCTTTTTCCTCTGTTGAGAGACCTTTGTTGTGAGGTATAGAGTTGTACTTTATTTTACAGTTTGAGAGACTGTTGTAGTGAGGATATTTTGTATCGAGAGCTTGTACACTGATTTATTTATTGGAGATATCTCCCTTTTGAGTTTTGTATCAGAGGACTTTTTATACGATCGTATTTGGGAGATGGATATGGTATTATTTTCAGTTGTACAGTGTTTGGTTTTCAGTTTTTAATAGTTTACTTTCAGCTCTGATATCTGTTTAGCTGTAGTTGTTTCTTTCTGCAGGTTAGCCGCTTCGTCTGTACGGCAGTTTCCGTACAGATGGCGGATCTGTTAGCGAGCCCGGGTCGCAGTTTCGACCCCGAGGCGTGACAGATTAGAGTGGTATCAGAGCCTAGGTTGTAGGTCGTGGTGGACTTAGAAACCCTAGGCTTGTGGTTGGATATTAGGATGACTACGTGAGAGTCGTGACTTTTAGCGAGAGTCCTTATTGAGTTTTTACCTCTCCCAAGAGACGGGATGAGAGATTGTTATGTTTACTTTCCTAAGCGATTGTGTTGGCTGCCGACAACATAATACTATGGAATGGATGACATGTCTTAGACTTTCGCTGGATTGGGTCGTATGGTTGTTGTGTCCTGACGTTTGTTATTGTGCAGCGGAATGCGATGCCCCTGAGGCGTCGTGTTGTGAAGAGGACACACCCCGCACCTGATGAATACCCGAGAAGCGGGAGGCAGAGCTATTAGAGCAGAGCGAGACCCAGGAGTTTGTGTGTTGAGTTAGTTTCCCACTTTAACCGAGAAGGGCCGAATCCCTGAACGGTAAAGGATCGAGAACTTCGATAGGCTGAGCCTAGAGTCTGTTCTTGTTTGATTGGGGTTCTAGGCACCGGTCTATCGGGATTTTCGGATTTTTGCCGCGTCAGTCGGTTCTTCTCGCCTATGAGTGGGGTGTTGTTGTGGGAGCCGTTTGGAATGACGGCGGTCCAAGCTGTGTGGATACGTGCCCCTGGCTGAGTTACCAGGAGGGCATTTTGCCCCTGGCTGAGTTACCAGGAGGGCATTTCCCCTGGCTGAGTTACCAGGAGGGTGTTGCCCCTGGCCGAGTTACCAGGAGGGCATTTTTCCTGGCTGAGTTACCAGGAGGGCATTTTGCCCCTGGCTGAGTTACCAGGAGGGCGTTTTCCCTGGCTGAGTTACCAGGAGGGCATTTTCCTTGGCTGAGTTACCAGGAGGCCATTTTCCCTGGCTGAGTTACCAGGAGGGCGTTTTTCCCTGGCTGAGTTACCAGGAGGGCATTTTCCCTGGCTGAGTTACCAGGAGGGCGTTTTTCCCTGGCTGAGTTACCAGGAGGGTGTTGCCCCTGGCCGAGTTACCAGGTGGGCACATGCCCTGGCCGAGTTACCAGGTGGGCACATGCCCTGGCCGAGTTACCAGGCGGTTGCTTTAGTGAGATTGAGATAGTCTGACAGGACGCCGAGATTTGGTGGCGTCGAGTTCGTCCTGTTGGACTACCAGGAGCGCAGTTGTTGACTTGGAACCAGTTTCGTGCTTTGCTGCTCAGGGCCTTCTTTCCTGACAGTGTAAGCAGAAACTAGATGGGGATCTTAGACTCCTGCAGCGGGGGAGTCGACCTCTTCTGGAGTATGTTCGCGAGTTTTGCGATTGTTGAGCGGTGTACCCCATGTCTCCTAGATGAGGCCCAGGAGGTTGAGCTAGTTGAGAAAGGACTGCAGTGGAATATCTATCTTTTGGTGTACTCTCGGCGGGTGCCGACGTTAGATGCAGCGATTGAGCTTTAGTTTCGTTGTCCTTCTCGTCACCACCATGTTGTGATCGTGGTGTACGCGTGTTAGCAGGACCTTGAACCCAGAACCTTTTTGGACGAACACATGATTTTAGTCAGCCAATGCTTTCTTCCAAGCCCCGCAGGGTTGCCTGAGTCTGTTCTTGTTTGATAGGACGAGGGCAGTAGCTCTTCGAGGTCTGAACATAAAACTTGTTTGCAATTGTTTTCCAAAAAGACTAAAAATCATTGAAAAGATGGATTTTCCTCAGATCATATGGTTTTCTGTAATATACGTCACTGATTCTTATAAACTTATTCACCCGAGATGATTCGAGTGATCTGGGTTCTAAGGGCTGTTTCTTCTTGCGTGGGGACACTGGTTTTAGTCTCCCGGGGTTTTCGGACCCTTCGCGGATCCGGCTGTGGAGCGTCTCTAGCCGTGAGTTGCGTGTTGAGATAGTTTCCCACTTTAAACGAGAGGGACCGAATCCCTGAACGGTAAAGGAGCGAAAACTTCGATAGACTGAGCCTAGAGTCTGTTCTTGTTTGATTGGGGTTCTAGGCACCGGTCTATCGGGATTTTCGGATCTTTGCCGCGTCAGTCGGTTCTTCTCGCCTATGAGTGGAGTGTTGTTGTGAGTTGAGTCGTTGAGGGTTCTCCGACATAGCTGTGAGAGTGCTAGGGCATTTGCATTGTTGTATGGGCTAGAGATAGGACCCTTAGCTTGTGCTCGTGAGGTTCAGATACCCGATCACGTGTTGCACATAGATGAGTGTTGTTGGTCCTGCCCAGTGCAGTTGGGGCCCTGGTTTTTGCCTATTGATCTTTTGGCCCTTCCTCAGCTCCGGGATTTTCGAGGTAGTGTTGGGTATAGGACTGTGAGGATCTGAGGCCTTGATGCTTGAGTGATGCCATACCGTTGATACACGGTGATGATGCCACACCGTTGATACACGGTGGTGATGCCACACCGTTGATACACCGTGGTGATGCCACGCCGTGGGTGCACGGCAGTGATGCCACGTTGTAGGTATACAACGGTGAGAGTTTTTTGGATGGTTCGGACTTTTGACCGCGAGTTTGGGCATCAGCTTTATGATCGCCTTGTGAGCCAGTTTTCAGTCCCGTTCACCGACGGTTTGGTCCCCGTCATGGTGTTCTTTATTAGTTGAGGGATCGACTTCGACCCGTGGGTCCGTTGGGGTTATGATAGCATGTTGAGCGACCAACTGTGGCACGAGATTGTGTGTCACGCCCCGAGTCCGCCAATTTGTACGGTTCGGGCACGCCAACAGACCCGCCAATCGGGTATGACCTTTCACTACCCGAAAGGAACGGTAACATCCATAATAACACAACAAGTGTATGCGGAAGCTCAATATCAGAGTACTAAAAATCACTACTAATTTAAATTTTTGCAACAACTAAAGCGGAAATGGAAGCATGCAAGAGTGAACCATAAACTAAAATTTATTACATCTTACATTCTTGAACTTGCAAATAAAATTATTACAATTCTCTTACATAATTTCCTCACCATACAAGGTTCACTCAAGAAATATAAAAATGGTACCTCTGCTAGACCCTCTAGGTCTCTATGCTGCTGGGCTCTTGCCCCTGTCGTATGCCTCGCCGTCTGCATCTGAACCGTCGCGACCACTGCATCCACTCCCAAACCTGTGGGGGGAGTCACCCAAGGGGTGTGAGAACTACGACCGAGTTCCCAGTGGGTTCAACCACCGAGAAAAAGTGTCCTACACCACTTGGTCCAATGGAAGCAATAATAATAGTGCTAGGAACTAAAATCCTCAACATCAATATAAAAATGCGGCTATGCAATATATATATCACTACACTATCTGTGTATACTCATCGACCCAGCACTACTCTGTCTAGCCACACTAGGCTGCTAAGCACCAACTCGGCCACTATGCCGCTATATACAGGGTCAAACTAACCCGGCCACCTTGGCCACTCTAATTTCTCTTTATTCTTTAAATTCTGGTGCTTTAGTTCAAGTTAACCCTCAGAAATTCTTATCCAACGGGCCCCAACCCGGTAGTCCTGCTACCATAAGATAAGATTTCTAAGGTTGCCGATAACACCCGCAAGTGTTACCCCGTCCTACGGAAGAAACGTCCCGAACGGGTCTCTACCCGGGAGAGGGGCACTGCCTGCAACTCCAACATGGGCCGCGTTTCTCACCGTAGGTCCGCCCGTTTTATCTTTGTCTTTTCTTTTGCCTTTAGCTCTTTGCTTTGCCTTTACTTGGGAAGCTGAGTCTTGCTCACACACTTCCCCCGGGAGTGACATATGCTCAACCCTCCCGTTGGCAACTTAGCTTTAACTCTTTAATTCACTTGGGAGTGACATATGCTCAACCCTCCCAATGGCCATTTAGGCTTTTCCTTTACAGGGTCCGAGGGTTCCGAAAGACGAATGCCTACAACCCCAATCAAACAAGAACAGGTTGTAGCATCGCCTCCCGTAGTGCTCGGCCCAATGTATTTTATCTTATCCTTTTTATCTTTCATTACTCATTCTCTTTCTTTAACCATTCTCTTTACACTTTAGATTCAGATGAGTTTAAGGCACCTTGGCACTCATCTACCCGGGAGTGACATATGCTCAACCCTCCCGTTAGCATTCATGCCTCAATGCTTCTCTTTTACTTTTCTCTTTTTATTTCAAGCACTTTGCTTGTCTTGCTTATTAACCACTTTTAGCTTTCACTTAAGCTTTATTTCTTTTATCCTAAGTTCTTGATTCTAGGATAATTTGGGTGTCTCTAACACCAATTTAAGTTTGAACAACTTGTTCATTTACATTTCCACTTATTTTGCCACTTGGCAATATCTTTAGTTTCCTAGCCACTTTTACACTTTTCTTACTTGTTCTCAATTCACAACCCTAAGCTTCAATTACCCTTAAGGTTGCACTATGTCACTGGGACACTGGTTACTTTCAATTTTATCTAACTTAGAGTTCATTAACCCTATTTCCATTTTCTTTTCCTTTTATGTCTCCACACTTGATCATTTTTCATTTTTCTTTATTTAACTTAGATTGAAGTTAAACTAATTGATCCATTTACCCAGACGTCCTATGACTTTCTGGGGTTACATTATTTAATTCTTTAACTTGGGAATCTAATCCCCCTTTTCCTGATTTCTCACTGAATCCTAGAGTTTTACTAACTCTATTTTCCTGTTCCATGTTTAACCTAGGGTTGCACTAACTCTATTTCATCACTAGAGTTTAACCCTATTAGTTCATCTTAGGTTCCTTTACCTAAGTTCCATAACTTGTTTAACCTAGAGTTCTCTGACTCTATGTTTAACACTCTATTCTTGACCTTAGGTTATTCCCTAAGTTAATGCCACTCGTCCACCTAGGTATATCTCCTAGGTTATCATGCCACTCGTTAAACCTAAATCTAGGTTTTCTCCTAAGTCTTACTATCAACATGCATTTCTTTTTCCTTATGCTTTCACATGATTCCTAGGGTTACACCCTAACATGATCACAACAATTGATTACATCTACGCATGCAATTATTTCCATATTCATCATAAAATAATATTTATCTCCTACGCATGCCACTATTATCATGATTCCCTAACGCCTCTAACAGGCTACTATCATGCTTCTGGATCGAAAAGCAAAGGAGCAAGGGGAGAGGTCACCCAATTTCGGCAGAATCCCCCACCTCGGTGTGTTCTTTTGGTCCTTGAAGGAGACAACTTCCGCTCTTTAGATCTCCGAGTTTTTCCTAAATTGTAAGGAAAACAAAAGATAGAGCAATTGCTATTACATGACTCACTAACTCCATAGAACGATAAACTAAACCCCTTTTGGACAACTAAAAGGGGAAAAACCCTATTTGGTCATTTTCCCCACCAAAAGGCTAGTTTTTGATTGGGTCATAAAAATGAGAGGAGAAAAATTCTCCCATGGCATGTTGTCAAAAAGAAACTTGCTCAACTCGATCCCGGGTCAAAATACTCTAAAATTTTGGGAAAAACTCAATTTGGAGTAATTTCCCCCAATTAATGATTCCGCACATTGGCAAAAATCAAAAATTGCATTCATTCATCTCCTTTTTCTTTAAAATTTGAGAAGAGCTCAATTGGAGCAATTCACTCCATTTACAAATTTTGCTCATTGGAGAAAAAGAAAAGAAGAAGAAATTTTCTTCTTTCTTCTCTTTTCTTCTTCTCTTTTCTTCTTCTTTTTTTTGTAATCCACTGTGGCAACCAAGGCAGCTGCTGCTGCCTATAGCAGCAGCAGATGCAGCAATTGCTGCTGTTGCTAAAAGCAGCAGCAGCTGCAGCCATTGCTGCAGCTTGGCAGCTGCTGCTGCTTATAGCAGCAGCAGCTGGAGCTAATGCTGCTGCTTGGCAGCTGCTTATGCAGCTGCCTAGCAGCAGCCAGAGTAGCTGCAATTGCAGCTTGGGCAGCTGCATCAAGCAGCTGCCCAATGCGAAGCTGCCCCCCACCCTGCGCGGCAGCCCTATGCAGCTGCTGCTGCATGTAGCAGCAGCAGCTGCAGCAGATGCTGCTTGTGCAGCAGCAGCAACTAACCCAGCTGCTGCGCAGCTGGCTGCCCTCGCAGCTGGTGCTGCAAGCAGCAGCAGCAGCTGGCATTGCTGCTGCTGGCAGCAGCAATGCCGCAGCCATTCCCTTAATGATTTTTTTGTTTTTTTTTTTTCTTTTTTTTGTGTTCCCCTTCCTTGTGCAAAATAGAGAAGAAAGGTGGAAGACAAAATAGAAAAGAAAGGTGGAAGAGGAGTACCCCCTTTTTTTTTTCTTCACAAAGAGGGAGAGGGAGAGAGAGATCCTTCTTCTTCTTCTTCTCCTTCTTCTTCTTCCTCCTTCCTTCCCCTTCTTCTTTCTTTCTTTCTTTCGTTTCTTGCTCCCTTCAGCAGAGAGAGAAAAGAGAGTGGGGTATTCAAAGAGGAAGGGAGAGACTTTAATGCTCTGCAGGTGGTGGTTGGAGAGGGAGTGTGAATTTACACAATTGCCCCAACTTACAAAAGGAATTTCCAAAACTGCCCTTAATCCTGCAGTTTTTCTCCTGCAGTGAGCAAATTCGGATACCCCTCTTTCTCCGCGTTTTGCCGTCAACTGGAAAATCGAAATTTCAATTTTTCTTCTCCCCTTTATTCTACAAATTTTTCTTAAACTCTCCACGATTTTATTTAAATTTTTGGGCTACTCTAAGCCCTCGAAAGAGAGCCCCGAAAAAGCTTCGCGATAAACTGCACTGTCAAAAACTGCAGTTTCAGAATTTACGAAGCATTTTTCTTCGCTTCGTTCTCCAATTTTTCCTTAATCGCTCACCTAGGTTTTTCACCCCTTTTACTCAGAAAACTTTTGTGAGACACCCCACGATTTCTTTTAAATTTTTGGGCCACTCTAATCCTTCGAAAGAGAGCTCCGAAAAAGCTTCGCGATAAACTGCACTGTCAAAAACTGCAGTTTCAGAATTTACGAAGCATTTTTCTTCGTTTCGTTCTCCAATTTTTCCTTAATCGCTCACCTAGGTTTTTCACTCCTTTTACTCAGAAAACTTTTGTGAGACACCCCACGATTTCTTTTAAATTTTCGGGCCAATCTAAAGCCTCCGAAACAGGGCTCCGAAAATGCTTCGTGATTACGAATTTCAGAAATTCCAGAATTTGCTAAGTCCTTGGGGTTCAAGTCACTTTTCGACCCGATGCCCTTCGCGTCAGCCCGAAACACACCGAACTCGACTGTAATCATATTTAAAACATGTTACAAGTCTTCTCGCTGCATTTCGCCATTTTGCGAATTCGGCGAACGTGGGTCTACCTTTTACAAGCTTGAAGCTTCGATTTCCAACTACAACTCACTTTCGACTCGATGACTTTTGTATCGATTCGAAATGCTTTCAACTCACTTGTAATTAAATTTGAAATGTGTTACAAGTATTCTTGTTGAATTTCGCACTTTTTGCGGAAATCGCCAAACAAGGACCTATGCTTCACAATTGAAGCTTCAATTTCTCAACTCCAACTCACTTTTCGACTCGATGACTTTTGTATCGATTCGAAATGCTTCCAACTCACTTGTAATCACATTTGAAATGTGTTACAAGTATTTTTGCTGAATTTCGTCCTTTTTGCGGAAATCGCCACACAAAATGACCTAAGCTTCACAATTGAAGCTTCAAATTCTCAACTCCAACTCACTTTTCGACTCGATGACTTCTGTATCGATTCGAAATGCTTCCAACTCACTTGTAATTACATTTGAAATGCGTTACAAGTATTTTTGCTGAACTTCGCCTTTTCGCGGAAATCGATGTACTACACTCTCTCCTATTTTGAATAAACCATAATTTAGCACTTTTCTCTGAATTCAATAAAAATAGTATTTCATACCATTTTTATTTATATTTATTTATATACCATAAATCTGGTACATTACATTGTGTCTCTTGAGGATCCCTTTTGAGGGTAGCCTGCAGTTGTGTAGTCCACTCGAGTAGTTTCGGATCGGGAAGTAACCGAGTGAAGACCCCAGCTTTTTGGATTCCCTTCCTTATTGGATGAATGTGCGGGTATGCTTCGGGTCGTCTTGTTGAGGTTGGCACCATGTTGTGGTTTGGTGCGTGTTACACTTGTGGTTATTTCAGTTTCCCCCAGCCTTTTAGTGGAGCCCTTTGGTTTTTCACGTCTCAGCTCAGTAGTGATGTGTTTTTCCTCGCCCGTGATTTACTTACCCCTTTGAGATCTATGATTATTGGAATACGAGGGACGCCCGTTGTAATTTCTGGCTCGAGAGATGAGAGAATTGCACATCGGGTCATACCGTACTTGTTGTTGTTGTTGCGGAGTAATCACGAGGAGCGAGTGAGGTTTAGGGAGCTGGAGGCGTATTGTTAGATACCTAGCCGTGGTATTCTTGACTCCTGATGGGCTTGATCTAGTTTCGAGGACAAAACTTTCTTGTAGTGGGGGAGGAGGATGTGAGGTCCCGGAATCCCCCGCGTAGGGTTTGCTGGTTGTTGGGCAGCTTTCGGTCGCCGTTGGGAGTGTTTGTGCGCGTGTCGGGCCCAAGAAATGGATTTGTGATGCAATTTGGGATTTAGTTGCATCACTGGAGGCCTGCGAGATGTGTCGGTGGTGTTTGCGCGCAATTTGGATACAAGTGTTGGACTTCGGGCTTAAAAGGAGACCCCGTGGGAATTTGGATGACCCGTCGGGTGTTTTGAAGTGATTTCGCGCGATTCAGATGTCAAAATTGGACTCCGGGCGAAGTTTGGATAAAGGATTACCTCTCCGGTCGCCTTCGGGAATTTTTAGAGTTGAAATTCGGCATTTCGGACTTCAGAAATGGGCCCGGCGCGAAAATCGGATCGAGTGGGCATTCGGCAAATTTTCGGACGAGAATTTGGAGAAACGGACATCGTTTTTGGATTCAGCGCGCGAAATCGCTAAGAATGGACTATTTATTTGTTTGTTTTGGAGCCCGGGTGAATTGCGCATTTTTCGAGGCGACGCGGCACGAATCCCGAGGCGAGGCGCGGCACGGAAATTGAGGCGTGGCGCGCGGCTCGAGGAGAGTACGGACGCGGCAGGGTGCACTGACGTGCTTCGGCGCGGAACGCGCGGGGCCCGCCACGTGGCGGGCCCCCATTCGCTCCCGCGCGGGCGCGGGTGACGCGCGCCCGTGTGGCGCGCGGCATGTCCCGCGCCTGCGCGGCGCTGGGTGTCACGCACCCGTGTGGCGCGTGACTGCCGCGCGCCGCGTGGCGCGCGGTGACGCGGCCACGTGGCGGGCGCGCGCCTGCCTGGACCTGGTGCACCCGCCGGGGTGCTGTAGACCGGCGAGTGCGCCGTGAACCGGTGGTCCGTAGACCACCTTTCTCCTCCTCTCTCTTTTCTTCTTCTTCTTCCTCCCCGCACACGCCATTTCCCTCCTCTTCTTTTCCTTTCTTCTTCAACCGAGCGAGAGGGAGAGTGAGGGAGATGGTGGGAGGTGCGGCGTGGCGTCGTGGAGCGCGCGAGATTTTCCGTTGGGAGCGTTTCGGCGACGGCGGTGCTGTCGGGTAGGTCCCGTGTGTTAATTTTACGGTATTTTTAGCACAGTTTTGGGGCGTTCTTTTGGACTGTAATTAACCCCTTGTTCTTATCTGTGTTTGGGACTGTGTTTTTCTGCATCGTTTTGCGTGCGGTCCCCGGCGGCGTGCTCCGTTTTGCGTGCGGACTCCGTTTTGCGTACGGACTCCGGCACCGTGCACCGTTTTGCGTGCGGACTCCGTTTTGCGTACGGACTCCGGCACCGTGCACCATTTTTCGTGCGGACTCCGTTTTTGGTGCGGACTCCGGCACCGTGCACCGTTTTGCGTGCGGACTCCGGCGGCATGCTCCGTTTTGCGTGCGGACTCCGTTTTGCGCGCGGGTTCCTGCACCGTGCTCCGTTTTGCGTGCGGACTCCGTTTTTCGCGCAGATTCCGGCACCATGCTCCGTTTTGCGTGCGGACCCCGGCGGCGTGCATCGTTTTGCGTGCGGACTCCGTTTTGCGAGCGGGTTTCGGCACCGTGCTCCGTTTTGCGTGCGGACTCCTGCAGCGGGCATCGTTTTGCGTGCAGAATCGCGTGGAGGCCAATTGCAAGTGACTACGAGCAATTGGTGGCTTATCGAGGTGGGTGGCCTTATCTCCAAGTTTTATGGACTGTACAGTATTTCTACTGATGTAGGACTATGCATGATAGCTTATTTTCTTGTGTAGCATGCTAGATTGTAGGAATTGTTATTTCTTTTATCATCTGTTAATATAGTTATCTTGGAACTTGACCTAGCACCCCCGTCATATGTTGCATGTGTAACCAGACCAGTAGAAAACCCTCACTTGGGCTAGGGTTATTTATGCTTAGACATCCACACTGTTCTTTCATTCCTGGACATAGTGTTATCCTCGCCCGGGTAGTGGGTCGAGAGGTCGGGACCTTCTTTTAGTGTGGGATGCTTTTGCACTCTTGCTTGGGAGCAGAGTGGAGTCTGGTAGTTGTAGTGGGTTGCTTATCTGTGCCGGGAGCCGTTTGGGTAAACGGTAGTCCCGGGAGGTCTTGCTTCCCTGTTGTGCCGTCGTGGAGGGACCCGTTGCGCAGACGGCAGTCCCGGGCCGTCGAGTATCTTCCGGTCAGTGTTGTTGGGAACCGTTGGGGTTGACGGTGGTCCCAGGTCGTTGAGTGTTGTCCGACCTGTTTTGTTACCCTGAGTTGTGGGTCGTTCCTGGCTGTGGAGTACCTCCAGCCAGTGTGCTTGTGCTGCGAGCTGTTGGAGAGGCTAGTGTCTCGTGTTTCGTGTTGGCCGATCAGCTGGGTCGTCGAGAGTGCTCCGACTGTTGTGCGAGATATTTGGGGGTCTTGAGTCCTACCGTTCTGAGAGTGAGCGTGGTTTTGTCTATAGCCTGCTTTTGCCAATGTTTGATACTCTATGCCGCGCCGTTTTCCTCAGTTGGGGTCGCGCCCCTGAGATGCCGCTGTGGATGCGATGGTTGGCCTGTTGAGGCAGTTTTCCGCAGTGGAGGCAACGATGGGCCTGTTGAGGCAGTTTTGCGCGAGGGATGAGTTAGTCGGACAGGACGCCCCACGTGAATCCCGTCCTCATGTGGATGTGTGGTAGTGGGCAGGTGCGTTCCTAGTCGACAGGCACAGGCTTGACTAGACCCTATGAGGCAGTCAGTTCGATTGGGTCGATTGAGCACCTTGGGTGCGAGTGGTCTCAATTACTTTCATCTGTTCCACTTTTTGAGTATCTAGATAGAGGCATGGTAGCTGTAGAGTAGCTCCAGCTTTTCTTGTTCAGATTTCATTGCACTGTTATATTTTACCTCTAGTAGAGTTAGTGGGCAGACCGTTGGGCTTGTTGACGGCACCCACTGAGAACTACTGTGGGAAGTAGTTCTCACACCCGTCGTGGTATCTTTTTCCCAGGGATTTCTTCTCCTGTACCTGTGCTCCTGTTGCTGATCCTTCGGACCGAGGCGAGGGAGTCGTGAGCTAGTTCTCTACCCGTCGTTGGAGTGTAGCGGTACCCCTCCAGAGGAGAGCTTCAGTAGTTTAGTTTACTCTTTTTCCTCTGTTGAGAGACCTTTGTTGTGAGGTATAGAGTTGTACTTTATTTTACAGTTTGAGAGACTGTTGTAGTGAGGATATTTTGTATCGAGAGCTTGTACACTGATTTATTTATTGGAGATATCTCCCTTTTGAGTTTTGTATCAGAGGACTTTTTATACGATCGTATTTGGGAGATGGATATGGTATTATTTTCAGTTGTACAGTGTTTGGTTTTCAGTTTTTAATAGTTTACTTTCAGCTCTGATATCTGTTTAGCTGTAGTTGTTTCTTTCTGCAGGTTAGCCGCTTCGTCTGTACGGCAGTTTCCGTACAGATGGCGAATCTGTTAGCGAGCCCGGGTCGCAGTTTCGACCCCGGGGCGTGACAACTAATGGGTTCATAACACCATTAACTTAATATTTTATTTAGGGAGATTTATTATCTCATCAATTTTAATTCATTATAAATTTACATCTCATGCAAACCATCGTATCATATGCACACATATATCGCATGTATATATATATATAAAATAACTACCGGTGATGATCATGGATTTTAATTTGATTCGGACCTGAGCCACCAGGCCGGAATCGGGTCAGAGGGTATTACACACAAAAACTTGCTCTGCATCTTGATCAGATTGGAGTAGATCAACTCTTGTCGGCTCCCTCGATCAATATTTGGTCCAAACTTGATCTGCACCGCATCAACTCTTGAATGGAACAAAACGTCATGGAACCTTGAGCTACCCCTTTACCGTTTAATTTTTGCAACAATACAATACAACCCATAATAATAATGAGACACGCAGGTCTCCAAATTACATAATTTAATTGGTGCACGCAGGCACTCAAAATAAATCTAACACTGGGTCCTTATTAAATTACACCCATTCACATCATCACAAGGTTGCTATCCATGATCATTACCTCATACACATCACAGGCATATAATATAAAATAAAATTCTCTAATTCGATTTCTAATTAATTGGGTTTCGAATTAATTTTAAATTGCGATTTTGCACAAAGCAACCACAAGGCGCGCATGATCACATCATGTAAATGCGTTCAAAACACATTGCGGCAAGCACGTGCAATGAAAGCCATGAACTAATCAATTAGTGTTGCTATACATTAACAATACTAATTAATTAGAGCTTGCATGTCATCAATATGACGTGCGTCATATGCTAATTAATTAGAGCACGTTGACCTTGACCGCATGCATGACCGTAGTCACATGCTAATTAATTTGAGCACCATGACCGCATGCATGACCGTACTGCGTGCGCTAATTAATTAGAGCACTTTGACCGCATGCATGACCGTACATCATATGCTAATTAATTAGAGCACCTTGATGGCATGCATAATTAATTAGTGTTACAAAACAATCAAAACAACATATTCAAAACAACCTTCATTATTTTGATTTCGATCGTTCCAGAAAACCCAATCAATATCGAAAAAGAGATTAGATCTAAAACAAACGATGAGGGTGGCTCCGATACCACTATAAGAAAAATACGGATATGCGCAGCGGAAGAAAGAAACGCAATTAAAATTTTTCTTAAACCAAGATCACCTCATGTTTTGTTTTAGATCGTAAAAAGGTAATCTAATTGATCTCATCAATTAGGATTTAATTTTTACCTTGCGCGGGTCGAGATCACCGCGAAGCCGACGATCGTTGGTAAAAATTGTTCGTCCTTGATAGCCGCGCACGCACCCGGCCTCTACTTGTGTCCACACGGAATCACGCCCTTGATCGAAAAATCGATCGCCTTGATTCGCGATCCGATCACGAATTAATTCTTGTGTCGATGTAAGGAGGATGAATTAATCTTCTAATTGTGCTAGCAATCTTCCGAAGATCGAGAACGATTAATTATGGAGGACTTTAGGAAGAGGGAGAGGATAGGCGGCTAGGGTTTTCTTATTCCTTTTTTTTTTTTCTTCATATGTCACATATGACATATATTTATAATGAGAAAACCCTAATCCTAATCGAATCCTAATCCGATTGGATTATCCATTATCCTTAATCGAATCCTAATCCGATTCGATAATCCATTATCCTAATCGAATCCTAATCCGATTGGATAATCCATTATCCTTAATCGAATCCTAATCCGATTGGATAATCCATTATCCTTCGTGTGTAACATTTACACATAAGTCCTCCAAATATTTACTAACGATTAGCAAATACACCATGCAACTTTTGCACTTAAATACCTCTAATTTACAATAATTACAAATTAGTCCTTTTACTAATAAATTAGTAAACTTTAGTATTGTGATTATAATTAATCCATTCTATAAACTTCTTTATCATCTCCTTGATATCGATCATGCGCGATTCCTTATGTGTGTGACCTAATAGGTTCAATTCTGTCTGGTAGTGAGATATGATGCGATCCCCATCGACATCATCATCGAAACTCCTTTTGATGGATCAAACACTTTTGATTCTTCCATCGTATAATAATTATTCGCCTATAATTATTCTTATTGGTTCCCACAATCCACTAGTGACGCCTAGCAGCATATGGTGGCAATCTAGTCAGAAGTGAATATTGGACTGAACCTCAATGTGCAGTTACCGTACAATACAATCCTTCTATCGCATAGTCCCAACTGAGTGGAGGTCATGGAATACTCGTCAAACCCCATCACCCGTTATATGACAAATTTGATAGGACAGAAGCTCATATGGTTACTCTTGGAAACACCTTTCCATGAACCATATTACCCCAGCCGAGGATTTCTGAGCTTTGCCTTACAAATAGCATAGGACTAATTATCTCTCTACCGAGAGCGATAGATCCCCTGTAAACAAACACCCATTCCTAATATGAACCGACTGCAGCCAACATATACTACTAAGACCCGTGACTAGGATCGGAGTTTGCATAGTCAAACTACAGTAGCCTCATACTGAATGGCCGTGGTGTCGCAGGTCTAAGGATCAGTTGTACCACTGCAACATCGAATCAGTTACTGACGAAAGAGTAGACATCCAAGTAACTATTCGTAATTGGTCACGCTCAGTGCCCTTGTTCTATAACAACCACCTGCACGTTCGCTCCAGTGTCCCCACACTAATGACTTGAGACTCGTCATCCTAAAAGAGAGCGACACATACATCAATCTTGCCGGATCAATCATCGTCCCCATGATGATCCTCCGATTGAGAGCATTTATGACTTAATCACTT
>CM054948.1:11579874-11606824 GCA_029168755.2 Tillandsia fasciculata
TGTTTGTGGGAGCCGTCCGGTTGACGGTGGTCCCGGACTGTCGAGTATTTCCAGCCAGTGAGTTAGAGATGTGATTTGTTGGTTACTGTCGATCTTGTTGATCGTGGATTGTACTATAGCCTGCATGAGCCATTTTGAGCTCGACAGAGATGGGCAGATACTTTCCTCGTTGGGGTCGCGCCCCTCGAGTGCTACTCCGAAGTTGGGCCTGTTACTTTGCTATCGCGACTTGTCGACGCAGTCCCTCTGACTGGACCAGTTTTGGCAGTCACGGACGCCCTACGTAAGTCCGTCCTCCTTGTGTAACGGCCGTAGGTGGGCGCAGGTTGGTTTGACTGGACCCTATGTGGCAGTCAGTGTAGATTGGTGACTGTATTTTGAGAGCTAGTAGATGCATCATGTTTCCATCTGTATCACTCCTTGAGCATTTAGATAGAGGCAGTAGCTATAGATTTATTTTTCAGCCCTTTTCCTTTCAATATTGCATTTGTTACTTTATGCCTCTAGTAGACTTAGTGGGCAGACCGTCGAGCAGGGGGCGTACCCACTGAGAACTACTGTGGGATATAGTTCTCACACCCGCTGAGGTAATTTTTTTCCCAGGGACCTCTTCTCCTGTTGCTGATCCTACTGACCAAGTAAGGGAGTCGCGAGCTAGATCCCTACCAGTCTTCTTCCAAGAGAGTAGTTTGTACCCCTTTTGGTGATGTATTAGTACTGTCAGTAATTTGGGATGTATCTTGTACTTTTACTTTTGAGAGCTTTAATATTTTTGGAGAGACTTATGTTTTTTTGTGAGGACCTGACATATACTATTTGAGTTGTATTTTATTTCAGTAGTTTATTTTACAGCTCTGATATTTGTATAGTTATAGTATCATTCTTTTGCAGTTAGATGCTTCGTCTATACGGACATCTCGTATGAGCGGGCGGATCTGTTGGCGGGCCCGGTTCGGAGTTTCGACCCGGGGCATGACATCAGCGTTACTCTCTCAGCTCTCTTAGTCTCGATTGGTACTTCCATTGGTTCATAAATCGGTTGACTGATACCGCGCTAAGTCTTAGCTGATTCCTGCCTATATCTTGTCCGGGATTCATGTATTTTTTCCTCGGCTCATGGCGTGTCACCTATTGATTTTCCGAAATCGGTCGACCTAGTTGATCGATTTCTTCACCAAGTATCACCGCATATCTGATTCGATTGAGTCGATTGACCACGTTGCCCGTCCTTTTTGCCACGCAGCAATTTTTTGGCTTCAACAAAATGCTTTTGTAAATCACTTAGATATGCAAAAACACCGAAGAAAACCAGGTAAGCAAAGATATGGAAAGAGGTAAGTCACAAGATAGATATAGGTGTTACGGAATTTGAGTTGGCGTATTTCGTGAAAGTGTTAAGTCTTGAAGATTGAAGATGAAAAACTTTGGATCATATACCTCAATCTCAAGAAAGAAGAATTCAAAAGGATCAGGTATGTTTAACTAAAGATTTTTGATGATCCGAATACTTCTTATAGTGTAGAAACACTTGGAAGAATTTTTATTGCATAAAAATCAAAAACTGGACATGGGACATGTTCAGGATCCGGATCAGACTTTCCAATCCGGATCCCGAAGGGTGTTGTTCATTGGCAAATCCAATCCGGATCACAGGCCAATCCGATCCGGATCCCGAACATGAGATTTTGCTGAATTGTATGAACGATCCGGATCGGGACTTCGATCCGGATCCCGAACCCTTGTTTTCTGGAATCGTCAATCTCGTTACGACGATCCGGATCGCAGTAAATCCGATCCGGATCGCCGTCCTGAAAATTTCCAGAAAAGGTTGTTTTTGATCCTTATCTTCTTCCAATGGTTTCTAACCTATAAATAGACCCTATATTCATTTTCTAGGGTATCCGAAAATACGACCGAAAAAGAGAAAAATCCACATATAGAGAAGAAAGGAAATCAATAGATTTATTCTATGTTTCTTCATCTATATTGATTGATTTGATTCTAGGTTTTCCATACTCAGATTTTGAGTAGAATCAAATCAATGAATACTTAGATGGTATTTCCGATCTATTTCTAATCTAAGTATTCGGCGGATCATCACCACCCAAAAACAACGATTTACCCCAAATCGGCGCGTGGACTCGCGTGGCCTTGTGGATTCAAGGTGCAACCGCTCTCGTGGATTCGGAGCGAGGTACGTTCGTGGATTCGAAGCGTGCTACTGGGTGAAGACCGTGGATTCGGTTGGACGTCGTGGACTCGACGTTGGACGCTGTGGATTCAGCGTTGGGCGCAGATCGTGGATTCGAGAAGCGTCGTGGAGCGAGCGGAGAAGATCTACTAGGAGCGTATGGTAAAAGGTTGAGTCGTCTGTGAGTACGTTATATCACCTTGTACGTGTGTTAATTCTAGTGGATTTCGCCGTGTTATCGGTCCCGTGGTTTTTTACTCCGGTTTGGAGTTTTTCCACGTAAAAATCTTGCGTGTTCTTTTTTTTTTCCGCATTGGGTTTTATTGCGCAATGATTTTTTGAGTGTTTATTGTTTACACCTATTCACCCCCCTCTAGGTGTTTTTTCCCCTATTTAGATCCATTAATTTATAACCCAACAAGTGGTATCAGAGCGGGAATAGGGTTGTAAACAATGGTTGAAGGTGGAAACATCAATCGACCCCCTTTCTTTGATGGAACAAATTATGCGTACTGGAAAGTACGGATGAAAGCCTTTTTAATTTCCATCGACGAAAGGGTGTGGCAATCAATTGAATTAGGATGGTCTAATCCAACTGAAATTATTGATGATGTTCGCACCTTAAAACCTAGGTCGAAATGGACCAAGGAAGAGATAGATTCATCTTCTTACAATGGCAAGGGAATTAATGCTCTATTTAATGCTTTGTCACAAACAGAGTTCTCTCGCGTCTCGGCATGTGAGACTGCGAAAGAAATCTGGGATGTTCTTCAAGTTACGCATGAGGGAACTAACCTTGTGAAGATTCAGAAACTGCAAATGCTTACGAGCAAGTTTGACTCTATCTCTATGGCAGAAAATGAATCTTTCACTGACTATTACACACGATTGCAAGACATCGTAAACTCATGTGCTAACTTGGGAGAGAAGATTCCAGAATTTAAAGTTGTAAGAAAAATTTTAAGAACTCTTCCTGAACGATTTCGCCCGAAGGTCGCAGCCATTGAAACAATTAAACACCCGGACGAAATGCGTGTAGAAGAATTAGTTGGTGCTTTACAAACTTATGAAATGACATTTCCTACTAACTATTCTTCTGGAAAGGCATCCTCTTCTAAGTCTTCAGGTTATGCATTGAAAACAACAAAGAAGAAGACGCGGATTCATCCTCCTCGGACGATGACGAGAACCTATCTATGGAGGACTTTGAGAAGCAGCTCGCTCTCTTGACAAGGAAGTTTCGCCGCAACTTTCGAAGGGGTAATTCAAGCAAAACTCCATCCTTCGGAAAGTCGAAGAAAGGCAAGGGTTCTTCAAGTTACAAGTCAAGAAAGCAAGAGAACTTCTCAAAGGATAAGAAAAGTTCAGAGGGACAAGTACAGTGCTTCAAATGTCGAGGCTACGGCCACATTGCAACGGAGTGTCCCAACAAGAATCCGGCAAAGAAGAAAGCGATGCAAGTCGTTACTTGGGATGACAACTCCACGTCAAATGAGTCATCCTCAAGTGATGAAGAAGACAACGCGACAGCTTTCCACGCGTCCACCTCTTCACCCTTCATGTGCTTAATGGCAAGTACATCCGATTCCTTGTCCAACTCCTCCCATGTTGAAAAGATTGCAACGGACGCGAATCGAGCATTCTGAAGGTGAAGATTTTGCTCTTGCCTACCATAAGCTTTTGAGGGATTCAAAGAAACTGGCAAAGCAAAACCGGAGTTGAGAGGGAGATTGCAGGATCTCGAAGAAGAAGCAAAAAGGGCATCTTCTCTCTCAAACGCTCTTGAAGTGGAAAGGGATAACTTAGTCAAAGCAAATGTTTCCCTTCAAGAGAAAAATGAGCTTTTCGAGAAGAACATGAGAAATGGTGGACAAAGCGAATTACTTCTTGAAGCTCTACGGCGAGGCTCGACAGGAAAAATGGAAATGACAAAGACCATACTCCAACTAAAGGATGACTTAAAGCGATTCTCTTCTGGAAGGAGTAAGTTGGACAGGCTTCTTGGTCTTGGTCAAACAAATAAGTTCGGCCTCGGATACACTCAAACTGGAGACATTCCAAGTTCGAGTGGGACAGTTTTTGTGCCTCAGTCGGTATCTCCTCCTCCGACACCGGAATTCACGACAAGCAACGACAACAAGCCTACTTCATCCTCCTCGGATCGTCAAGAACTAAGGTATGTTTTCGTTGTGGCATTTCAGGGCACATAAGGAGAAATTGCAAGATGGGAGCCAAACGCACACCTCAAGCACCTCTTGCAATGACTACCAAAAAGGTGATTCCTCAGAAATCAATGCAAACATTTGAAAGGAAAAGAGCCTTGGTAGTTCACCGCTCAAGACGACATCATCAAGGAGCAGCAATTCTTCAACAAGACGCTTTCACCTAGGAAATAACTTCACGACCATTACCGACGCATTCCAAAAAGGTTTGGGTGCGCAAAGGTGAAATTTTTCCTTGTCTTGTTACCAATGTTTCCTTGCATGCATATGATAGTTCGTCTTGGTATCTGGATAGCGGGTGTTCCCGTCACATGACCGGTGACAAAAACTGTTTTCAAACCTTTGAGAAAATCTCCGGAGGACTTGTTGTTTTCGGAGATGGTCGGTCTTCCAAAATTGTTGGAAAGGGAACGGTAGCTATTCCAGATGGCCCGGTTCTAAATAATGTGTTATTTGTTCATGGCCTTAAGACTAACCTCATAAGCATAAGTCAACTTTGTGATAATGGTTATTCAGTTAATTTTTCATCTGATGAATGTACTGTAACTGACAAGAACCATGCTTTCTTTTTAAAAGGGGTTAGATCAGAAAACAATTGTTATGTAGTTCCTCATAAAATTTCTGAAAAATGTAACCTAGCATCTTTGAAAAATGAAACACTTTGGCATGAAAGGCTAGGTCACATAAACTTTAAGGAACTTGCTAGAATTTCAAACAAAGATGTGGTCAAGGGGGTTCCAAACTTTCTTTTGAACAAAACATTGTGTGTGGCGGTTGCCAAAAGGGAAAACAGTCTAGGACTGCACACAAGAACTTGAACCACATAGGTACAAAACGGCCTTTGGAACTTTTGCACATGGACTTAATGGGGCCAACTCGTCAACCATCTTTGGGAGGTAAATGGTATATTTTCTTATTGGTTGATGATTTCTCTAGATATACTTGGGTAGCATTTTTAAAAGAGAAAGCTGATACTTTTGATTCTTTTCACGAGATTTGCCATCGTATTATGATTGAAAAGAATGAAAAGATTACTCGAGTTAGAAGTGATAGAGGTGGAGAATTCATAAATTCTAAATTCATTGATTTTTGCACTTCTAATGGCATTAAACATGAATTCTCCGCACCTTATACACCTCAACAGAATGGTGTAGTCGAGCGCAAAAACAGGGTCGTACAGGAGATGGCACGTGTTATGCTTCATAGCCGGAACCTACCGTTATATTTTTGGGCTGAAGCGGTGAACACTGCTGTCTATGTTATTAATCGCGTGTATTTGCGCCCGGGGACTTTAAATACACCATATGAACTATGGTTTTGTAGAAAACCTAACATCAAATATTTTCGTATCTTTGGGAGTCGGTGTTTTATTTTACGTGATCGCGAGAATCTTGGAAAATTTGACTCTCGAAGTGACGAAGGGATTTTCTTAGGTTATTCTACAAACAGCAGAGCATATCGAGTTTTTAACTTAGAATCTAAGACGATCGTAGAATCGATAAATGTTAAGGTAGATGAAGCTTTTCACTTTGAATCTGAAAAATCTACCCTCGATATCTCTCTTGATGATGATACACCTGCTAATGCATCTTCTTCTAACAATTCTTTCGATAATAATGATGCATCTAACGGTTCTTCAAGTTTATCTGATGTGCAGGAATCATCTCGTGTACCTCCGACTACTCCTCTACCTCAAACGTTACGCATCTCCAAGGATCACCCTGAATCGAACATCATTGGAGATCCACAAGAAGGAGTTAGAACTCGGAGACAATTGGTTTGCGGATTTGCATGCTATGTATCTCAAATCGAACCAAAGAATGTTGATGAAGCTCTTCAAGATGACTACTGGATTGAAGCAATGCAGGAAGAGCTCCATCAATTTGAGCGAAACAAAGTCTGGGAATTAACGAAGCCTCCGAAGCAACACAATGTGATAGGTACCAAATGGATTTTCAAGAACAAGAAAAATGAAGATGGTACTATCATCAGGAACAAAGCAAGGTTAGTTGCTCAAGGCTACTCTCAAGTAGAAGGTATAGACTTTGATGAAACTTTCGCCCCTGTAGCTAGACTCGAGTCCATTCGTATCTTATTTGCGATAGCTTGTCATTTTAAAATCAAATTATTTCAAATGGACGTTAAGAGCGCATTTTTAAATGGTTTTTAAATGAGGAAGTTTATGTGGCTCAACCGAAAGGTTTTGTGGACCATAAACTACCTAACCATGTTTTTCGTTGAAAAAGGCTCTTTACGGTCTGAAACAAGCACCGCGAGCATGGTACGAAAGGTTGACAAAGCACCTTTTGGAAAAGGGCTATACTCGAGGGGGAGCTGACAGGACTCTCTTTGTGAAGCATTATCAAAACAATTTCATTGTAGCACAAATCTATGTCGATGACATTGTATTTGGTGCAACAAGAGATAATGATGCTTCTAAATTCGCGGAGACCATGGAAAGCGAATTTGAGATGTCCATGATGGGCGAATTGACTTATTTTCTTGGATTACAAGTTAAACAAAACGATGAAGGAATTCACTTGTGTCAATCCAAGTATGCAATGGAGTTGGTCAAAAAGTTTGATTTAGAAAATTCTAAGGATTTTCCGACTCCAATGGGAACTAGCCATAAGGGACTTGGAAGTGAATCACATAGTGAGAATGTAGACGAGAAACTGTATCGCAGTATGATTGGAAGTCTACTATATCTCACGGCTAGTCGCCCGGATATATCCTTCAGTGTTGGGATTTGCGCGAGATATCAATCAGCACCGAAGGAGGTTCACCTGAAAGCGGTGAAACGGATCATCCGGTATATCAAAGGTACAATAAATTTCGGAATTTGGTATCCTATGGGAACAAGTTTGGATATTGTTGGATACTCAGATGCCGATTGGGCTGGATCAGTGGATGATCGGAAAAGCACGAGTGGTGCATGCTTCTATCTTGGCCATTGCCTTGTTGCATGGCACAGTAAAAAGCAAACTGCATAGCACTCTCGACTGCCGAAGCGGAGTACATTTCAGCAGGAAGTTGTTCAACCCAATTGATTTGGATGAAAAGCGTGTTGAGCGATTTCCGGATTTCAGCAACTTCGGTAACCATTTTTGTGACAACACTAGTGCTATAAACATTTCAAAAAACCCTGTGTTGCACTCTAGAACAAAACATATTGAACTTAGATATCATTTTCTTAGAGAGCTAGTTGAATCAAATATTCTTCAACTGTCATATATTTCAACTGAGGATCAATTAGCTGACATTTTAACAAAACCTTTGGATCAAAAACGTTTTATTCACTTGCGTAAAGCAATTGGAATGCTTTCCTTGAAATAACCTCTTTTTGAAACCTTTGCTTAGGTTAGGTTTTGTTTTTTGTTTTGTTCTTTATCTATGTTTTGTACATAGGACATTAATTGAGCATAAATCATAATTGACTTTAATTGCATCTTTTCATGCATTTAGAAATTTATTATGCTTTTGATATCATAATATTTCAATGTTGCAATGATCATTTATGTTAATTAAGTCATCTTTTAAGTGATCAAAGTCAATTTCTCTCTCAATGATCTCTTGGTATAGTCATTATCTTATTTGATTGCTTAGTCGAGTATGAATGCGAGATCAATTTTTGGTTGAATACCTTATATATTAAATAATTGATAGCCAATTGAGGGGGAGTCAAAGAAAAGTAAAATGCTCAAAAGATGTGGAAAGAGTTACATCCCAATGAGGAGTGTGAAAACTACCACCACATGGAGGAAAAAGATACCCCATGAATGCAAAGCAAATTTTTGTTTTAAAAAATGTTGATGAAATGCATATTGAAATACTTGACTCTGTCAAATTTCAAGGTTGGTATAAGGTGGGATTTTTGATGAAAGATGCTCAAAGAGCCACTCCTTCAACAGATTGTCTAGATATATTATCTAACTTATCTGGGATTTCAAACATCTATTGATCTTGGTATTTCATTTTCTTTACCAAATTGATGATTTGATAAAGGCATTACGCATAAGATCGGTTAGATGTGATTGAAGTTGTTCAACTTTAAGAGTTTTAATTTCCATAAATTTTCGTTTCATTTTTGAGTATTTTTGATAGATTTGGTATAATCTATTTCTTGTTGAATGAAACGATGATTTTTGTTTAAAGTTGATATGCTAAAGTGCTTACATACTTTTTCTGGATTTTATGGAATTTTTCTAAATTTTTCTGGAGAAAAAGTTGAAGCCGATCCGGATCGGGCAAGTGATCCGGATCCCGAACGCAGGTTTTCCTGCGGGTAGCCGATCCGGATCACATTCACGATCCGATCCGGATCACGGCTAGGGTTTTAATAAGAACAAGAGGGTTTTTGATTTCTTTTACTACAATCTTTTGTTCTTAAGTCTCTAGAGTTTCTCTCTCTAGATTTCTTCCTTCTTGGAGCCTTCAAACTCAAAGTTCTTCGATTCAAGTAAGTTTTATTGATCAAAATCTCGGTTTTTCATTTTTCCTTGTTTGCTCAAAACGTGAGTAGAAATCTTGGAACTTTTTCGTTTGTGAATGGTTTTTGATCAAATTTCTTTTGAAATAAGAACTCTGGGTGGATTAGTTTTGATTATATGCTGGGTTTTCTCAAGATTAACGAATTTTTGGGCTTCGATTTCTGAAAATTCTGTTTTAGGGCATATAAGAGGAATTTTTGAAAATAATGGAATTGATCTATTTTTAAAATTCTTTTTGCAAAACTAATTTGATTCTTGGCTTCTCTACATGATTATGATTGTTTGGGTACAATTTTTCAAATTTTTGAAAATTGAAAATTTTTCATGTTCTTGAGTTGTTCTTCACAGGATTTCAATCTTCTTAAAGCACGCACAACAATGGCATTCTCATGGATCATCTTGCTGTTGGTCACAATGGTGCATACTCGAGCAACCAACAAACTGAAAAGAGCCAAGAAACTTCAACGAAAAGGTGAATTTCATCTAATTAGTGACTCGGAAACTGAATCAAATAATGATGAAGTAGACTGGGACAAGTTAACGGATGATGATGAATCAGTGCCGGTTAAACCTGAACAAAAGTCATCCACTGAGTCAAAAGGAAAGGCACCCATTGACACAGGAAAAGCGCCTATGAAGTCTCCGGCCATCTCCGTAAAACGAAAACGACTTGCTCGTCGCTTTGGACAAGCACGACATGCTAATGCCAGCAAGCCAATGGTTCCTGACTCCCCGCCTCGTGTGGAAGGAGTGTTCGTCAACATGGATCGACTTCGAGCTTTTGAACATCGCAAATGCATCGGTGAACGACATGTCAACATTGAAGCTCTCCGAAATCACTCACCAGAGTTTGGAACTTTAATTGAGCAAGCTAATCTCATCCAAGTATGTCGATTCCCCGAATTACTTGGGTATTGTTTGTATCGTGTAAGAACTTTTTACACGAATGCAAGACATCTTCAAGAAGATGAACCTGGCTCAATGCATTTCTTTACAAACATCCAAGGGATGAAGCTTAAGATCACTCCGCAGTTAATCGGCGAAGTCCTTGGAATGGAATCCAACACATCGGGGATCAACTATTTGACCGAAAAAAGTTTGACGAATGACTTGTGGCAAACCGTGATAAGAGAAATTTGTTTGGAAGGAACTGAATCAGTTGATGGTAAAAGTGTAAAATCCAAACATCTTCGACTGGAGTACCGATTTCTTAATTTCATCACGTGTTACAACATTCTACCTAACATGCAGACCAAGGTAGTGAGATGGGAGAGAATGCTGTTCTTATATCTCATAGGTCATCCCTCTCAGGCTGTAGGGTTGAACATGAACATTCCCTACATAATTTGGAATAGAATGTCGAGATATGTTGTGCATCCTCATCCTTCCGAGCGACTTCCATTTCCTTTAATCATCATGAGGATCTTGCAAAAATTTGAAATTGATATAAGCTCGACATCATATCAACAATGTTGGGGGATGATAGATGGGTCAACGATTGTGAAGTCACTTCACAAATTACCACATGTTACTCCGACACCCTCCACTGGAAAGAAACCTTGTGTCGGCACCTCTGCCTCACCATCTCAACAAGCACCAGGGCGGATGATGAAGCATCGGTATCTTCAATTTTTAAGCAACAACAGCGGCTATCCTTTCAACAAGAGCAGATAAGCAAAGAACAAAGGCGAATCTCTGAGGAACTCGAGATCATCACTGCATCACACATTACATTGACAAAGAGAGTAAACTCGATGAAGAAGTGATCAAGAAATGTTTACTAAGATGGAATGTAGTGCTCTGAGGAATCAGACTCCGATGACTAATTTATGGACTAAACATTTTTTTTTGTGCAGCTTTCTGCAGGCTTTTACCTTTTTAGGACTTAGTTTTAGTCTTACTTTGCTTTAGTTTAGTTCTCAGATTTTTCTTGATTTTGGACTTTTTAACTCTCCTTAAATTTTGTATTTTGGCTTAGTTTGTGACAAAAAGGGGGAGAGAGTTTAGAGAGAGAGAGAGATTGAGAGATGAGATGTGAGAACTTTGACAGAGATGAGATGAGATGTGAGAACTTTGACACACTTTGAACAAACTTTGACTTTGGTGAAAGGTAAGTATCAAACTTTGGTGAAAGGTAAGTATCACAACTTCTGGTTTTATCTTGTGATTTGTTGCATGTCCCTACTAACTATTTGACTAACTATTTGGACATGTATTATTACTAACAAGTTGTTTGATTACTAACAAAGCAAAGTTATGACATTTGGAATCTTATTGCTTAGAAGATGTGTCAATGTTTGATTCTGATCTTATTACATATCTGAATTACTAAATGTCATGATGAGTATAAACTTCATCTCTGCTAGGTTTTGTATGCTAGATATTCTTGAAGTATCTCACGATCTCTTTTTGTCAAGAATGATTTCTTTTGCAGAGAGTACAGATGTCTAAGTCTAGAGTCTGTTTTAGGAGTTTATCTCATGTATTTTAATTTTTGGATCTCATTGTAAATTTTTGTTGTATGGTGATAGCAACAAAAATATCCTTTTTGGATTTTCTTTAGTGGATTTGTGTTTTGTCACGAAACCGCCAAAGGGGGAGATTGTTACGGAATTTGAGTTGGCGTATTTCGTGGAAAGTGTTAAGTCTTGAAGATTGAAGATGAGAAAAGTTTGGATCATGTACCTCAATCTCAAGAAAGAAGAATTCAAAAGGATCAGGTATGTTTAACTAAAGATTTTTGGTGATCCGAATACTTCTTGTAGTGTAGAAACACTTGGAAGAATTTTTTATTGCATAAAAATCAAAAACTGGACATGGGACATGTTCAGGATCCGGATCAGACTTTCCAATCCGGATCCCGAAGGGTGTTTGTTCATTGGCAAATCCAATCCGGATCACAGGCCAATTCCGATCCGGATCCCGAACATGAGATTTTGCTGGATTATATGAACGATCCGGATCGGGCCACTTCAATCCGGATCCCGAACCCTTGGTTTTCTGGAATCGTCAATCTCGTTACGACGATCCGGATCACAGTAAATCCGATCCGGATCGCCGTCCTGAAAATTTCCAGAAACGGATAGTTTTTGATCCTTATCTTCTTCCAACGGTTTCTAACCTATATATAGACCCTATTATTCATTTTTAGGGTATCCGAAAATACGACCGAAAAAGAGAAAAATCCACATATAGAGAAGAAAGGAAATCAATAGATTCAATTCTATGTTTCTTCATCTATATTGATTGATTTGATTCTAGGTTTTCCAAACTCAGATTTTGAGTAGAATCAAATCAATGAATACTTAGATGGTATTTCCGATCTATTTCTAATCTAAGTATTCGGCGGATCATCACCACCCAAAAACAACGATTTATCCTAAATCGGCGCGTGGACTCGCGTGGCCTTGTGGATTCAAGGTGCAACCGCTCTCGTGGATTCGGAGCGAGGTACGTTCGTGGATTCGAAGCGTGCTACTGGGTGAAGACCGTGGATTCGGTTGGACGTCGTGGACTCGACGTTGGACGCTGTGGATTCAGCGTTGGGCGCAGATCGTGGATTCGAGAAGCGTCATGGGGCGAGCGGAGAAGATCTACTAGGAGCGTATGGTAAAAGGTTGAGTCGTCTGTGAGTACGTTATATCACCTTGTACGTGTTTTAATTCTAGTGGATTTCGCCGTGTTATCGGTCCCGTGGTTTTTTACTCCGGTTTGGAGTTTTTCCACGTAAAAATCTTGCGTGTTATTTTTTTTTCCGCATTGGGTTTTATTGCGCAATGATTTTTTGAGTGTTTATTGTTTACACCTATTCACCCCCCTCTAGGTGTTTTTTCCCCTATTTAGATCCATTACATTATAACCCAACAATGGATCCAAACAACTTAATAAATCTAAAAAGATAAACGGAGAAGATTGTTGAGGAAAAAAAAACAAATTAAAAGAGCTCCTTTCGGTTATGTATTTTGTGAAAGTGTTGTTTTTGATGCAACTCGATATGCAGGAAATATGTTTTCAAAATTTGTGAAATTTATGAGTAGATCTTTTACTTATCCCTAATCATACTTAATAATTTAGATTTTAATTTAAAATATTTAGATTTAGTTTTCATTCTTGTGTAAAACAAGTGGAACTTATAAATGTGTATCTTGATCACTACTCAAATTAAAATTATAACATATCACTCCATGGGGAAAGGGATACAAAAGTGCCCAATCAAAAATAAAAATTATAACTCAATAATATTCCCCACTAACTGTATAAGTGTTCATTTGAACTAAATTAATTTTGTGTGCAAAAGCATCTTCACTTTCTAACCTAGCCTTCGTTGCTCATTGATACGTATGTTGGTTTCAACTATTTAATATTTTAAAACTTAGGTCGAATTGCCTGATCGAAGTGGTCAGACCGTAACCCAATTAATGTAAAAACCGATTAAGCTCAACCCATAAAATCGATTTGGTTTAAAATTTGATTTGACCCATTCAAATTGGTGGTTCAACTAGCAAACTAATCAGATTTCATTTTATTTTAT
The DNA here is from genome assembly GCA_029168755.2 of Tillandsia fasciculata. Classification (NCBI taxonomy): domain Eukaryota; kingdom Viridiplantae; phylum Streptophyta; class Magnoliopsida; order Poales; family Bromeliaceae; genus Tillandsia; species Tillandsia fasciculata. Next base: position 11,593,309 of record CM054948.1, read on the forward strand.
ATTTTAATAATTAATTAGAAATATATATTAGTTTTTTATAATTTGTATTTTGGATATTTTTTAATTTTATATAAAATAATAATGTTTAAAAATAATATAGAATTATATGCTTAAGATATTTATTTTATTAATAATTAAATATTTATAATATTATATCGATATGTAAGAATCAGTGACATATGATTGGATAATATTTTGATCGAAAATAATTGTATGTTTTATAAAACACTGGGTTCAACAATCTTTTTCTTGAAATGTCATGTGACTGCTAGAATTAAACATAATTGTTGTAAAAAATGCCAATATTTGGGGATTAGAAAAACCTATTTATCGATAATATTTAATATAGTCCTAACTAAAAATAAAATTAAGCAAATTTCCATTGAATTTAGTGGTAAAATATTTTTGATGTGTTGATCATATCTGTAAAATAAAAGACCTTGATTTCTTCAATCATGCAGTTCAATGTATCGCATAATTAAGAACGCAAACAGATCAATATATAACACTGAAATGATTATTTGTCACCGGTGGTAAAGCATTGTCTTTTAGAAAAAGGTAAGTTAATTTAGTGGGCCTGTTTCAACACGAAGAGAGGGATTTCAGAACATTTTGACCAAATGATTGGCACATTTTAACTTCAGTCAAAGTAATAAAATTCTCTCTCCATTGAAGTGATTTTCATTCAGATGCATTTTTCTTTTTTTAAAAGAAAAAATATCCTCAATTAGTTTGTGGTGGAATTGTGTTTTCTTTCGGCATCTCTGAGTACATGCTGCATCCACAAGCCCGGAGCCAGGACAGTATCTTTTTGGCTAGTGGTGGAAACTAGAAAATATCTTCTGCTTCTATCTTGCTTTTTATCTTAAGCTAAGACAGGGACGTAATGGCAAATTAGCCTCAATTTAGGTCATAGGTGGAGCATCTAATTCACCCCTCTTCCTCTCAGTTGAAAAGAGTCTAGCCCTTCCCTCTGTTATCACCACCCTTCTTCTGCTTCTATCTTGCTTTTTATCTTAAGCTAAGACAGGGACGTAATGGCAAATTAGCCTCAATTTAGGTCATAGGTGGAGCATCTAATTCACCCCTCTTCCTCTCAGTTGAAAAGAGTCTAGCCCTTCCCTCTGTTATCACCACCCTTCTTCTGCTTCTATCTTGCTTTTTATCTTAAGCTAAGACAGGGACGTAATGGCAAATTAGCCTCAATTTAGGTCGTAGGTGGAGCATCTCATTCACTCCTCTTCCTCTCAGTTGAAAAGAGTCTAGCCCTTCCCTCTGTTATCACCACCCCTTTTTTTTATCCTTTTCCTCCACACGATGCATCACCACTGAAGATTCTAACAGTTTTCACCTCTTACTAGCGAGAAATTATTACACGCACCCTATCGTTGCACCGCACGCTCTGAGGACCTGTTTTGGTTGCCAACATGAAAAAATTTATTGGTAACTCATACGTTTTGAAATTTTTCTTTTTAAATTTAAATAAGAAGTCTTATTTTAGCTCTTGGTAAGATTTTAGCAATCGTAATTTAGTACGGTAGTATACTTCACTTATAAGATAATTTATTTTATTCTTCAAACATAATTTATAATACACTTTTCAAAATATATAATCGTAGCCAACACCAAATACTATAAGTTTTATTTGCAATTGAAAAAGAGATGTCAAATAAGATATTCATATACTCAACACAAATCCTAAAAAATTACCATCGGGCTAAGCTATGCTATGTGATATTTAAAATTTATATTTTTCTTAAAAGGAAAGTGATATTTAAAAGATACACTACAAAGTATCGACATCAATTTTCTATGAATTAAATAATGTCTTAAATCTTTTGAAGCTGCTTATCTTTTGAAAATAAAAATATTAATCATTAAATATTAAGTGCAGTGCATGAATAAGTAGATCTGTCAAACGGGCAGATTGGACAACTCGCGAACGGGTCATTGTACCGACAGGTTATACGGGTGCAGTTAAAATTTACCCATAAAATTGTAGGCAGACATTATCCTTACCCATATCCACCTGTGGGTTGGGAGGTGGGTATGCAGGTGTAATATCATAATTTTTCATGTAACGTTTTACCCTCCTGCTAATAAAGTATCAGTTAGAGGACATTAAATTAATGGGTTTACTTAAGTTTGTAATCTTGAGGTGCGGATATTTTTCTGTGATAGAGCTCGAAAAACGGTGAACGACGGTGCGAACCGGATTCGAATTCCGACTTACGGATCCCCCAGAAAGGGGTTGTTAGGATCGCGGTAACCGGGGTGCGCATCGGAATCCGTGCAAGAGATCGTGCACGCTTTTCGAAGTGATAAGGAATTATCTCTAAGGAATAATTAAATAATAATTAAAGATATAAATACCCGATGTTGATTTCGACGGTACGTGCCAAGAAACAGAATTTACTTCTCCCGAAAAAGAAACCCTAGCCGGAGAGAAAGGAAAGAAAGAGGAAAAAGCGAAACCCTAACCGGAAGAGAAAAGGGAGAAAGAAGGATAAAGCGGAGGGACCCGATCATCCCCGACGAACGTGCCGGAGCCGGGAACGTGAACGGATCGCCTTCTCCGACGAATCGCGGTAAGCGATGTTCCTTTCGGTTTTAGTTTCGAGGTTTTCTTGTCGTCGTCTTAGTTGGGGCCGCCGCCGCGGCCGCTATCGCCGCAGCCGCCGTCCCGGGATTGCCGCCGCACCCCGGACGGCGCCGCGCGGGACAAAGCGCCGCGCGGGACTGGCGCCCGCGCAGCTCTGCAGGCGGCGCCGCGCGGGGCAAGCCCGCGCGGCCGGGCCGCCCGCAGCACCGCGCGGGGCTGGCGCCCGCGCCGCGCTGCAGGCGGCGCCGCGTGGGGCAAGCCCGCCCGCCGGGCCGCTCGCAGCGCCGCGCGAGGTAGGCGCGCCGCGCTGCAGGCGGCGCCGCGCGGGGCAAGCCCCCGCGCGGCCGAGCTCCCGCAGCGCCGCGCGGGGCTGGCGCCAGCGCCGCGCCGCGCGGGGCTAGTGCCCGCGCGGTCACGCCGCTGGTGGTGCCGCACGGGGAGCCGCATGCGGTGCCGCGTGGGGCCGGTGCCCGCACGGCGCATGACACGCAACGACACGGTGATGGCCGCGTCGTCCGTCGCACGCCGTCGCCACCGCCGTGTCGAGTCATTCGTAGTGTTTTTGGGTTTTTGGACTCGGTTTATTTACAGATTATGTTTCCGATCTGACCGCGGTTCTTTTTGGGACTATTTTTAGGTCTGAGTGCCGATTGTGAGCGTTGTTCGGTCTCAGGTGTACCGGTCAGCATATTCGAGGTGGGTACTTTTGGTCAATTTCGGTGTAATGTCGTTCCCGTGTATTTCATATGATTAAAGTAGATGTTTTGGTAAACTGTCTAACCCCATTGCATGTAAATCCCGTTTTGTATTCTAATTGAGGCGCTGAGGTCGCAGTACTGTTTTATGTTCTAACTGAGGCGGCTAAGGTCGCAATTTCGTTTTATATGCTCGTATTGCTTACACGCACACCGGCGGTCTGGCCACCGCACAGGGTGTATTTTTTCGGAAAGATGGTAAGGATTACCCGTGTACCCCACGACTAGGGATGATGGGGACTCCTCACGGTAAGGCAAACTGCTACTTGGGCAGTGGAGGGGTTGGAAGCACCAAGAATTGAGCACGGTATTTGGGGTTGGGGCCCAACTTGTTTGTAAATTCTGGGGTAGGGGCCCAGCGTGATTTTTGACAGGGATTTAGCGGTACATGAGGGGGAAGTAAATGCTCTGGTGTATCGGTTTGTCTTTTTAGTTATTACATTTACTGTTTACATCTACTTTATCCGTCACTGACTACCCACACTGTGACAGGTCCGAGCAGGGGTGGGAACCGGGACGACGGTGAGGCATCGGTTAGTGGACCCTAGCTCAAGGTTTCCTAGGCATTCAGAGTTCAATTTATGCAAAAAAATTTAGAGAAAAACATGAAAAATTGAGTTCTTGGCATGGATTTCATCTTGTTTTCAAGAAAATAGCAAGAACAGAGAAAAAAACAAGATTTGATCTTTAAAAAACTTGCTTGGATGATGTAAAAACGAGTCAAGAAATAATCCAAGATCCTCAATGCTCTAGAGAGAGAGAGCGGAGGCAAGAAACAAAAGCTATGGTGAAAAAGAAATTAAAAACCTTTCGTTTCTATAAATGCCCTAGCGCGTGGTCTAGATCGGCTCGGGAAGTCAGTCCAGATCGGCTTTGCGCGCAGAATCCCATCGTTCGGGATCCGAACTAACTGGCTTCAGTCCGAACTGCCTGAACTTTTTCTTCAGAAAAAATTAGAAAAAATTTTGAAAATTCAGAAAAAGTATGTAAGCATTCTTGCATATCAACTTTATACAAAAAGTATCATTTCATATTAAAAAAAAAAAAAGATTATGAGAAATCTATCAAAATATCCCAAATTATGAAACGAAAATTTATAAAATTTAAAACCTCTAAAGTTGAGCAAGTTCAAAACATCAATCACAATCTAATGAGTAATGAATTTATCAAATCATCAATTGAGCAAAGAAAATGAAGCACCAAGATCGATAGATGTTTGAAATTCCTAAAAAGTTAGATAATTTTCTTTAGTCAACAAGTTTTAGGGAGTGGCGCGCTCGTTAAGCATCTTTCAAAAATCCCACCTTATACCAATCTTGGAATTATTGAATAAATCATATATTCCAATGACCATTGATTAAAAATAATCAGTAACACCATGCTTTTCAAAAACATGTGGTAGCTGCACACATACTCAGACGACCGATATGGTAGCTCTTTTCTCCATGTGGTGGTAGTTTTCACACTCCACTAATGGATGCAACTCTTTCCACATCTTATGAGCATGAAAAACTAAAAATTACTCCTCAATTGGCTATTAATTATGTACAATATTAAGTATTCAACCAAAAATTGATCTCGTGTTCATACTTATTTCAATCATCGAATAAGTTAAAAGCAATACCAAGAGATCATTGAGTGAGGTATTGACTTTGATCAGTTAAAGATGAAATAATTAATATAAATGATCATTGCATCAAATGAGTTATGATGATAGGCAAATCATAATAAATTTTTCAAGATATGAAAGGATGCAATTAAAGTTAATATTGCTAATGCTCCGTTAATGTTCTAGACTGCATATATATAAACAAAAAGAACAAAAACACAAAACAAAACCTAATATAAGCAAAGGTTCAAAAAACTGTTATTTCAAAAAAAGCATACCAATTATTTTTCGCAAATGAATAAAACATTTTTGATCCAAAGGTTTTGTCAAAATATCGGCTAGTTGATCATTAGTTGAAACATATGAAATTTGCAAAGTGTTTGATTCAACTAGTTCTCTTAGAAAATGATATCTTAATTCAATGTGTTTTGTTCTCGAGTGCAACACAGGGATTTTAGAAATATTGATGGCACTGGTGTTGTCACACAAAATCGTCACTGAGGTCGCAGGAATCTGAAAATCACTCAATACACTTTCATCCAAATCAATTGAGTCGAGAAACTTCCCGTAGAAATGTATTCGGCCTCGGCAGTAGATAAAACAATGCAGTTTTGCTTTTTCTTATGCCATGCTACAAGACAACGACCAAAATAAAAGCATGCTCCACTAGTGCTTTTCAGATCATCCACCGATCCAGCCCAATCGGCATCCGAATATCCTATAATGTCAAGAGATGTGCCCATAGGATACCAAATTTCGAAATTAATTGCACCTTTGACGTACCGGATGATCCTTTTCACTGCTTTCAAGTGTATTTCCTTCGGTGCAGATTGATATCTCGTGCAAATTCCAACACTGAAGGAAATGTCCAGGCGACTAGTCGTAGGGTAGAGTAGACTTCCAATCATGCTTTTATAAAGTTTCTCGTCTACATTCTCTCCGTGAGATTCACTTCCTAGATCCTTATTGCTAGTTCCCTTAGGAGTCAGATATTCTTTAGAATCTTCCAATCCGAATTTCTTAACCAACTCCTTTGCATACTTGGATTGACACAGATGGATTCCATCATCACACTATTTTACTTGCAATCCAAGAAAATATGTAAGCTCGCCCATCATGGGCATCTCAAATTCACTTTCCATTATTTCTGCAAACTTGGAAGCATCCCAAACACAATGTCGTCCACATATATTTGTGCTACAATGAAGTTATTCTGAAAATGCTTCACAAAGAGTGTCCGATCGGCTCCCCCCTCGAGTATAGCCCTTTTCTAAAAGATACTTTGTTAATCTTTCATACCATACTCGCGGTGCTTGTTTTAGTCCGTAAAGAGCCTTTTTCAATCGAAAAATGTGGCTTGGAAGTTTATGGTCAATGAAACCTTTCGATTGGGCTACATAAACTTCTTCGTTTAGAAAACCATTTAAAAACGCGCTCTTTACGTCCATTTGAAAAAACTTGATTTCAAAGTGGCAAGTAATTGCGAACAAAATCCGAATGGACTCGAGACGGGTAACCGGAGCGAATGTCTCATCAAAGTCTATGCCCTCAATCTGTGAGTAACCCTGAGCAACCAGACATTCTTTGTTCCTCACAATGGTACTATCACGCCCCGGGGTCGAAACTGCGACCCGGGCTCGCCAACAGATCCGCCATCTGTACGAAAACTGCCGCACAGACGAAGCGTCTACCCTGCAAGTCAGATCTATAGCTAAACATGTATCAGAGATGAAATAGAACTAAACCACAAGCTATAGATAACCACTGAACATCTGATGTAAATATAAAATAAAGATCCTCAATACAACACCTCTCAGCTGTCAAATAAAAACAAAAACCTCACCAATCTCTCAGACTGTCCAGTACAAAAGTGGAAACATAAAATACAGGGTACATCTACCTCTGACTCTCAATACGGGTAAGGAACTACTCAGCCACGTCCTCACCTCGATCAGCTGTCTCCGACCGAACCCAACCGGAACAGCTACCTCAGGAACCTGTCACCGCAGCGGGTGTGAGATCTACTGCAGAAGGTAGATCTCAGTGGGTACCGTCACCAATATCCACGGTATGCCCACTAAGTCTACTGGAGGCACAAAAGATAGGTATGCAGATAGATAGATAAATGAAAGCAGGAAATGAGCTACAACTAATATGCCTCAACGTCATGCTCATGGAAATCTCTACTATGAACCTGCTATGCATACACCCTCACTACTAAATGCCTCAAGTATCATGCTCAAAGGAATACTCATCTAAGAGCAAGCTATGCACCTGTAATAACCACCCGTTTAATACCTTTTTCGAAATTTTATTTGTTGCGTATCTTGTTGGGGGGTCCGGGGTGTGACCTAATAATTCATTCTTTTCTGGGCAGACCGTCGGGGCTCGTGGGTATTTTTAGGCAATAAAGCTCGCGATTTGGAGAGCGGTGGCGCGATCGGATCTGATTTTCGACCCCGGAATCTCCCAGAATAAATTCTTGAACGTTGCTAACAGTCCAGGCGATCGGCACGTTTGTCGAGGCTAATCAGACCCTGGCTCGCACCCGACCGACCAAGTCCTTTTGTTCGAGGTTTGGGTTCGTTCCCACTTCTCTTTACGCCCGATCGTTTTAATTCGCGATTTGGGGATTAGGGTTATTTTCCACTCCTCTTGCCCTGTACGTAGGTCACTTGGGAGCGAAGTCGCGAAACCTGATTCCCAAAACCCTCATTCCCTCTACCAGACGACGTGGGGAACCGGGCGGTGGCGATCAAGAAGAGAGAGGGACCATCGCTTTCCCCGCGAAACCGGCAGGCGAGCGCGGGACGATCCTCTCCTCTTCCTCCTTCTTCATCGGCGGATCGGAAGCACGTAGATCGGTGAGTTTATTTGTTATTGTTAGTTGTATGCCCCAAAAGCCTATCAGGCTGACGCATTTTGTTATATGGGACATATTTGTACTTGATCTTTATTATAATTTGGGCATTTTATGCCATTCATGTTTGATGTGTCCATGAATCGTCCTTTGAATTAATGAGATGATAATGTATATTCTTAAGAGTTAAGAATTTGAGATACATATTATTAGTGATTAAGTCATAAATGCTCTCAATCGGAGGATCATCATGGGGACGATGATTGATCCGGCAAGATTGATGTATGTGTCGCTCTCTTTTAGGATGACGAGTCTCAAGTCATTAGTGTGGGGACACTGGAGCGAACGTGCAGGTGGTTGTTATAGAACAAGGGCACTGAGCGTGACCAATTACGAATAGTTACTTGGATGTCTACTCTTTCGTCAGTAACTGATTCGATGTTGCAGTGGTACAACTGATCCTTAGACCTGCGACACCACGGCCATTCAGTATGAGGCTACTGTAGTTTGACTATGCAAACTCTGATCCTAGTCACGGGTCTTAGTAGTATATGTTGGCTGCAGTCGGTTCATATTAGGAATGGGTGTTTGTTTACAGGGGATCTATCGCTCTCGGTAGAGAGATAATTAGTCCTATGCTATTTGTAAGGCAAAGCTCAGAAATCCTCGGCCGGGGTAATATGGTTCATGGAAAGGTGTTTCCAAGAGTAACCATATGAGCTTCTGTCCTATCAAATTTGTCATATAACGGGTGATGGGGTTTGACGAGTATTCCATGACCTCCACTCAGTTGGGACTATGCGATAGAAGGATTGTATTGTACGGTAACTGCACCTTGAGGTTCAGTCCAATATTCACTTCTGACTGGATTGCCACCATATGCTGCTAGGCGTCACTGGTGGATTGTGGGAACCAATAAGAATAATTATAGGCGAATAATTATTATACGATGGAAGAATCAAAAGTGTTTGATCCATCAAAAGGAGTTTCGATGATGATGTCGATGGGGATCGCATCATATCTCACTACCAGACAGAATTGAACCTATTAGGTCACACACATAAGGAATCGCGCATGATCGATATCAAGGAGATGATAAAGAAGTTTATAGAATGGATTAATTATAATCACAATACTAAAGTTTACTAATTTATTAGTAAAAGGACTAATTTGCAATTATTGTAAATTAGAGGTATTTAAGTGCAAAAGTTGCATGGTGTATTTGCTAATCGTTAGTAAATATTTGGAGGACTTATGTGTAAATGTTACACACGAAGGATAATGGATTATCCAATCGGATTAGGATTCGATTAAGGATAATGGATTATCCAATCGGATTAGGATTCGATTAAGGATAATGGATTATCGAATCGGATTAGGATTCGATTAAGGATAATGGATAATCCAATCGGATTAGGATTCGATTAGGATTAGGGTTTTCTCATTATAAATATATGTCATATGTGACATATGAAGAAAAAAAAAAAAAGGAATAAGAAAACCCTAGCCGCCTATCCTCTCCCTCTTCCTAAAGTCCTCCATAATTAATCGTTCTCGATCTTCGGAAGATTGCTAGCACAATTGGAAGATTGATTCATCCTCCTTACATCGACACAAGAATTAATTCGTGATCGGATCGCGAATCAAGGCGATCGATTTTTCGATCAAGGGCGTGATTCCGTGTGGACACAAGTAGAGGCCGGGTGCGTGCGCGGCTATCAAGGACGAACAATTTTTACCAACGATCGTCGGCTTCGCGGTGATCTCGACCCGCGCAAGGTAAAAATTAAATCCTAATTGATGAGATCAATTAGATTACCTTTTTACGATCTAAAACAAAACATGAGGTGATCTTGGTTTAAGAAAAATTTTAATTGCGTTTCTTTCTTCCGCTGCGCATATCCGTATTTTTCTTATAGTGGTATCGGAGCCACCCTCATCGTTTGTTTTAGATCTAATCTCTTTTTCGATATTGATTGGGTTTTCTGGAACGATCGAAATCAAAATAATGAAGGTTGTTTTGAATATGTTGTTTTGATTGTTTTGTAACACTAATTAATTATGCATGCCATCAAGGTGCTCTAATTAATTAGCATATGATGTACGGTCATGCATGCGGTCAAAGTGCTCTAATTAATTAGCGCACGCAGTACGGTCATGCATGCGGTCATGGTGCTCAAATTAATTAGCATGTGACTACGGTCATGCATGCGGTCAAGGTCAACGTGCTCTAATTAATTAGCATATGACGCACGTCATATTGATGACATGCAAGCTCTAATTAATTAGTATTGTTAATGTATAGCAACACTAATTGATTAGTTCATGGCTTTCATTGCACGTGCTTGCCGCAATGTGTTTTGAACGCATTTACATGATGTGATCATGCGCGCCTTGTGGTTGCTTTGTGCAAAATCGCAATTTAAAATTAATTCGAAACCCAATTAATTAGAAATCGAATTAGAGAATTTTATTTTATATTATATGCCTGTGATGTGTATGAGGTAATGATCATGGATAGCAACCTTGTGATGATGTGAATGGGTGTAATTTAATAAGGACCCAGTGTTAGATTTATTTTGAGTGCCTGCGTGCACCAATTAAATTATGTAATTTGGAGACCTGCGTGTCTCATTATTATTATGGGTTGTATTGTATTGTTGCAAAAATTAAACGGTAAAGGGGTAGCTCAAGGTTCCATGACGTTTTGTTCCATTCAAGAGTTGATGCGGTGCAGATCAAGTTTGGACCAAATATTGATCGAGGGAGCCGACAAGAGTTGATCTACTCCAATCTGATCAAGATGCAGAGCAAGTTTTTGTGTGTAATACCCTCTGACCCGATTCGGCCTGGTGGCTCAGGTCCGAATCAAATTAAAATCCATGATCATCACCGGTAGTTATTTTATATATATATATACATGCGATATATGTGTGCATATGATACGATGGTTTGCATGAGATGTAAATTTATAATGAATTAAAATTGATGAGATAATAAATCTCCCTAAATAAAATATTAAGTTAATGGTGTTATGAACCCATTAGTTGTCACGCCCCGGGGTCGAAACTGCGACCCGGGCTCGCTAACAGATTCGCCATCTGTACGGAAACTGCCGTACAGACGAAGCGGCTAACCTGCAGAAAGAAACAACTACAGCTAAACAGATATCAGAGCTGAAAGTAAACTATTAAAAACTGAAAACCAAACACTGTACAACTGAAAATAATACCATATCCATCTCCCAAATACGATCGTATAAAAAGTCCTCTGATACAAAACTCAAAAGGGAGATATCTCCAATAAATAAATCAGTGTACAAGCTCTCGATACAAAATATCCTCACTACAACAGTCTCTCAAACTGTAAAATAAAGTACAACTCTATACCTCACAACAAAGGTCTCTCAACAGAGGAAAAAGAGTAAACTAAACTACTGAAGCTCTCCTCTGAAGGGGTACCGCTACACTCCAACGACGGGTAGGGAACTAGCTCGCGACTCCCTCGCCTCGGTCCGAAGGATCAGCAACAGGAGCACAGGAACAGAAGAAGAAGTCCCTGGGAAAAAGACACCACGACGGGTGTGAGAACTACTTCCCACAGTAGTTCTCAGTGGGTGCCGTCAACAAGCCCAACGGTCTGCCCACTAAGTCTACTAGAGGTAAAAGATAACAGTGCAATGAAATCTGAACAAGAAAAGCTGGAGCTACTCTACAGCTACCATGCCTCTATCTAGATACTCAAAAAGTGGAACAGATGAAAGTAAATGAGACCACTCGCACCCAAGGTGCTCAATCGACCCAATCGAACTGACTGCCTCATAGGGTCCAGTCAAGCCTGCGCTTGTCGACTAGGAACGCACCTGCCCACTACCACACATCCACATGAGGACGGGATTTACGTGGGGCGTCCTGTCCGACTAACTCATCCCTCGCGCAAAACTGCCTCAACAGGCCCATCGTTGCACTGCGGAAAACTGCCTCAACAGGCCAACCATCGCATCCACAGCGGCATCTCAGGGGCGCGACCCCAACTGAGGAAAACGGCGCGGCATAGAGTATCAAACATTGGCATATGCAGGCTATAGTCAAAACCACGCTCACTCTCAGAACGGTAGGACTCAAGATCCCCAAATATCTCGCACAACAGTCGGAGCACTCTCGACGACTCAGCTGATCGGCTAACTCGAAACACGAGACACTAGCCTCTCCAATAGCTCGCAGCACAAAGCTCACTGGCTGGAGATACTCCACAGCCAGGAACGACCCACAACTCAGGGTAACAAAACAGGTCGGACAACACTCAACGACCTGGGACCACCGTCAACCCCAACGGTTCCCAACAACACTGACCGGAAGATACTCGACGGCCCGGGACTGCCGTCTGCGCAACGGCTCCCTCCACGACAGCACAACAGGGAAACAAGACCTCCCGGGACTACCGTTTACCCAAACGGCTCCCGGCACAGATAAGCAACCCACTACAACTACCAGACTCCACTCTGCTCCCAAGCAAGAGTGCAAAAGCATCCCACACTAAAAGAAGGTCCCGACCTCTCGGCCCACTACCCGGGCGAGGATAACACTATGTCCAGGAATGAAAGAACAGTGTGGATGTCTAAGCATAAATAACCCTAGCCCAAGTGAGGGTTTTCTACTGGTCTGGTTACACATGCAACATATGACGGGGGTGCTAGGTCAAGTTCCAAGATAACTATATTAACAGATGATAAAAGGAATAACAATTCCTACAATCTAGCATGCTACACAAGAAATAAGCTATCATGCATAGTCCTACATCAGTAGAAATACTGTACAGTCCATAAAACTTGGAGATAAGGCCACCCACCTCGATTTGCCACCAATTGCTCGTAGACACTTGCAATTGGCCTCCACGCGATCCGCACGCAAAACGATGCCCGCTGCCGGAGTCCGCACGCAAAACGGAGCACGGTGCCGAAACCCGCTCGCAAAACGGAGTCCGCACGCAAAACGGTGCACGCCGCCGGGTCCGCACGCAAAACGGAGCACGGTGCCGGAATCCGCGCGAAAAACGGAGTCCGCACGCAAAACGGTGCACGGTGCCGGAGTCCGCACGCAAAACGGAGTCCGCACGCAAAACGGAGCATGCCGCCGGAGTCCGCACGCAAAACGGTGCACGGTGCCGGATCCGCACGCAAAACGGAGTCCGCACGCAAAACGGTGCACGTGCCGGAGTCCGCACGCAAAACGGAGTCCGCACGCAAAACGGTGCACGGTGCCGGAGTCCGCACGCAAAACGGAGTCCGCACGCAAAACGGAGCACGCCGCCGGGGACCGCACGCAAAACGGTGCAGAAAACACAGTCCCAAACACAGATAAGAACAGGGGTTAATTACAGTCCAAAAGAACGCCCCAAAACTGTGCTAAAAATACCGTAAAATTAACACACGGGACCTACCCGACAGCACCGCCGTCGCCGAAACGCTCCCAACGGAAAATCTCGCGCGCTCCACGGCCCACGACGCCACGCCGCACCTCCCACCATCCCCTCACTCTCCCCCTCGCTCGGTTTTGAAGAAAGGAAAAAGAGGAGGGAAATGGCGTGTGCGGGGAGGAGAAGAAGAAGAAAGAGAGATGTAGGAGAAAGGTTGGTCTAAGTACCACCGGTTCAAGCGCACTCGCCGTCTACAGCACCCCGGCGGGTGCACC
>CM054948.1:11606924-11710259 GCA_029168755.2 Tillandsia fasciculata
CGTTGACCCATCTGATCATCCCCCAACATTGTTGATATGATGTCGAGCTTATATCAATTTCAAATTTTTTGCAAGATCCTCATGATGATTAAAGGAAATGGAAGTCGCTCGGAAGGATGAGGATGCACAACATATCTCGACATTCTATTCCAAAAATGTAGTAGGAGAAAGTTCATGTTCAACCTACAGCCTGAGAGGGATGGACCTATGAGATAAGAAGAACACATCTCGTACCTTCTCATCCACATCCTTGGTCTGCATGTTAGGTAGAATGTTGTAACACGTGATGAAATTAAGAAATCGGTACTCCAGTCGAAGATGTTTGGATTTTACACTTTATACCATCAACTTGATTCAGTTCCTTCCAAACAAATTCTCTTATCACGGTTTGCCACAAGTCATTCGTCAAACTTTTTCCGGTCAAATAGTTGATCCCCGATGTGTGGGATTCCATTCCAAGGACTTCGCCGAATAAACTGCGGAGTGATTCTTAAGCTTCATCCCTTGGATGTTTGTAAAGAAATGCATTGAGCCAGGTTCATCTTCTTGAAGATGTCTTGCATTCGTGTAAAAAGTTCTTACACGATACAAACAATATCCAAGTAATTCGGGGAATCGGCAGACTTGGATGAGATTAGCTTGCTCAATTAAAGTTCCAAACTCTGGTGAGTGATTTCGGAGAGCTTCAATGTTGACATGTCGTTCACCGATGCATTCACGATGTTCAAAAGCTCTAAGGCGATCCATGTTGACGAAACTTCCTTCCACACGAGGCGGGGAGTCAGGAACTTGGTGGCTTGTCATTAGCATGTCGTGCTTGTCCAAAGCGTCGAGCAAGTCGTTTCCTTTTACGGAGATGGTTGGTGACTTCATAGGTGCTTTTCCTGTGTCCATGGGTGCCTTTCCTTTTGACTCAGTGGATGACTTTTGTTCAGGTTTAACCGGCACTGATTCATCATCATCCGTTAACTTGTCCCAGTCTACTTCATCATTATTGATTCAGTTTCCGAGTCACTATTAGATGAAATCACCTTTTCGTTGAAGTTCTTGGCTCTTTTCAGTTTGTTGGTTGCTCGAGTATGCACCATTGTGACAACAGCAAGATGATCCATGAGAATCCATTGTTGTGCGTGCTTTAAGAAGATTGAAATCCTGTGAAGAACAACTCAAGAACATGAAAAATTCAATTTTGAAAAATTTGAAAAATTGTACCCAAACAATCATAATCATGTAGAGAAGCCAAGAATCAAATTAGTTTTGCAAAAAGAATTTTAAAAATAGATCAATTCCATGATTTTCAAAAATTCCTCTTTTATGCCCTAAAACAGAATTTTTAGAAATCGAAGCCCAAAAATTCGTTAATCTTGAGAAACCCAGCATATAATCAAAACTAATTGACCCAGAGTTCTTATTTCAAAAGAAATTTGATCAAAAACCATTCACAAACGAAAAAGTTCCAAGATTTCAACTCACGTTTGAGAAAAAAGAAAACTGTGAAAAACCGAGATTTTGATCAATAAAACTTACTTGAATCGAAGAACTTTGAGTTTGAAGGCTCCAAGAAGCAAGAAATCTAGAGAGAGAAACTCTAGAGACTTAAGAACAAAAGATTAGGGTAAAAGAAATCAAAAACCCTCTTGTTCTTATTAAAACCCTAGCCGTGATCCGGATCGGATCGAGAATGTGATCCGGATCGGCTACCCGCAGGAAAATCCTGCGTTCGGGATCCGGATCACTTGCCCGATCCGGATCGGCTTCAACTTTTTCTCCAGAAAAATTTAGAAAAATTCCATAAAATCCAGAAAAAGTATGTAAGCACTTTACCATATCAACTTTAAACAAAAATCATCGTTTCATACAACAAGAAATAGATTATACAAAATCTATCAAAAATACTCAAAAATGAAACGAAAATTTACGAAATTAAAACACTTAAAGTTGAACAACTTCAATCACATCTATCCTGATCTTATGCGTAATGCCTTTATCAAATCATCAATTTTGGTAAAGAAAATGAAATACCAAGATCAATAGATGTTTGAAATCCCAGATAAGTTAGATAATATATCTAGACAATCTGTTGAAGGAGTGGCTCTTTGAGCATCTTTTATCAAAAATCCCACCTTATACCAACCATGAAATTTGACTGAGTCAAGTATTTCAATATGCATTTCATCAACAATTTTTAAACACAAAAATTTGCTTTGCATTCATGGAGTATCTTTTTCCTCCATGTGGTGGTAGTTTTCACACTCCTCATTGGGATGTAACTCTTTCCACATCTTTTGAGCATTTTACATTTCTTTGACTCCCCCTCAATTGGCTATCAATTATTTAATATATAAGGTATTCAACCAAAAATTGATCTCGCATTCATACTCGACTAAGCAATCAAATAAGATAATGACTATACCAAGAGATCATTGAGAGAGAAATTGACTTTGATCACTTAAAAGATGACTTAATTAACATAAATGATCATTGCAACATTGAAATATTATGATATCAAAAGCATAATAAATTTCTAAATGCATGAAAAGATGCAATTAAAGTCAATTATGATTTATGCTCAATTAATGTCCTATGTACAAAACATAGATAAAGAACAAAACAAAAAACAAAACCTAACCTAAGCAAAGGTTTCAAAAGAGGTTATTTCAAGGAAAGCATGCCAATTGCTTTACGCAAGTGAATAAAACGTTTTTGATCCAAAGGTTTTGTTAAGATATCAGCTAATTGATCCTCAGTTGAAATATATGACAGTTGAAGAATATTTGATTCAACTAGCTCTCTAAGAAAATGATATCTAAGTTCAATATGTTTTGTTCTAGAGTGCAACACAGGGTTTTTGAAATGTTAATAGCACTAGTGTTGTCACAAAAATGGTTACCGAAGTTGCTGAAATCCGGAAATCGCTCAACACGCTTTTCATCCAAATCAATTGGGTTGAACAACTTCCTGCTGAAATGTACTCCGCTTCGGCAGTCGAGAGTGCTATGCAGTTCTGCTTTTTACTGTGCCATGCAACAAGGCAATGGCCAAGATAGAAGCATGCACCACTCGTGCTTTTCCGATCATCCACTGATCCAGCCCAATCGGCATCTGAGTATCCAACAATATCCAAACTTGTTCCCATAGGATACCAAATTCCGAAATTGATTGTACCTTTGATATACCGGATGATCCGTTTCACCGCTTTCAGGTGAACCTCCTTCGGTGCTGATTGATATCTCGCACAAATCCCAACACTGAAGGATATATCCGGGCGACTAGCCGTGAGATATAGTAGACTTCCAATCATACTGCGATACAGTTTCTCGTCTACATTCTCACTATGTGATTCACTTCCAAGTCCCTTATGGCTAGTTCCCATTGGAGTCGGAAAATCCTTAGAATTTTCTAAATCAAACTTTTTGACCAACTCCATTGCATACTTGGATTGACACAAGTGAATTCCTTCATCGTTTTGTTTAACTTGTAATCCAAGAAAATAAGTCAATTCGCCCATCATGGACATCTCAAATTCGCTTTCCATGGTCTCCGCGAATTTAGAAGCATCATTATCTCTTGTTGCTCCAAATACAATGTCATCGACATAGATTTGTGCAACAATGAAATTGTTTTGATAATGCTTCACAAAGAGAGTCCTGTCAGCTCCCCCTCGAGTATAGCCCTTTTCCAAAAGGTGCTTTGTCAACCTTTCGTACCATGCTCGCGGTGCTTGTTTCAGACCGTAAAGAGCCTTTTTCAAACGAAAAACATGGTTAGGTAGTTTATGGTCCACAAAACCTTTCGGTTGAGCCACATAAACTTCCTCATTTAAAAACCCATTTAAAAATGCGCTCTTAACGTCCATTTGAAATAATTTGATTTTAAAATGACAAGCAATCGCAAATAAGATACGAATGGACTCGAGTCTAGCTACAGGGGCGAAAGTTTCATCAAAGTCTATACCTTCTACTTGAGAGTAGCCTTGAGCAACTAACCTTGCTTTGTTCCTGATGATAGTACCATCTTCATTTTTCTTGTTCTTGAAAATCCATTTGGTACCTATCACATTGTGTTGCTTCGGAGGCTTCGTTAATTCCCAGACTTTGTTTCGCTCAAATTGATGGAGCTCTTCCTGCATTGCTTCAATCCAGTAGTCATCTTGAAGAGCTTCATCAACATTCTTTGGTTCGATTTGAGATACATAGCATGCAAATCCGCAAACCAATTGTCTCCGAGTTCTAACTCCTTCTTGTGGATCTCCAATGATGTTCGATTCAGGGTGATCCTTGGAGATGCGTAACGTTTGAGGTAGAGGAGTAGTCGGAGGTACACGAGATGATTCCTGCACATCAGATAAACTTGAAGAACCGTTAGATGCATCATTATTATCGAAAGAATTGTTAGAGAAGATGCATTAGCAGGTGTATCATCATCAAGAGAGATATCGAGGGTAGATTTTTCAGATTCAAAGTGAAAAGCTTCATCTACCTTAACATTTATCGATTCTACGATCGTCTTAGATTCTAAGTTAAAAACTCGATATGCTCTGCTGTTTGTAGAATAACCTAAGAAAATCCCTTCGTCACTTCGAGAGTCAAATTTTCCAAGATTCTCGCGATCACGTAAAATAAAACACCGACTCCCAAAGATACGAAAATATTTGATGTTAGGTTTTCTACAAAACCATAGTTCATATGGTGTATTTAAAGTCCCCGGGCGCAAATACACGCGATTAATAACATAGACAGCAGTGTTCACCGCTTCAGCCCAAAAATATAACGGTAGGTTCCGGCTATGAAGCATAACACGTGCCATCTCCTGTACGACCCTGTTTTTGCGCTCGACTACACCATTTTGTTGAGGTGTATAGGGTGCCGAGAATTCATGTTTAATGCCATTAGAAGTGCAAAAATCAATGAATTTGGAATTTATGAATTCTCCACCTCTATCACTTCTAACTCGAGTAATCTTTTCATTCTTTTCAATCATAATACGATGGCAAATCTCGTGAAAAGAATCAAAAGTATCAGCTTTTTCTTTTAAAAATGCTACCCAAGTATATCTAGAGAAATCATCAACCAATAAGAAAATATACCATTTACCTCCCAAAGATGGTTGACGAGTTGGCCCCATTAAGTCCATGTGCAAAAGTTCCAAAGGCCGTTTTGTACCTATGTGGTTCAAGTTCTTGTGTGCAGTCCTAGACTGTTTTCCCTTTTGGCAACCGCCACACACAATGTTTTGTTCAAAAGAAAGTTTGGAACCCCCTTGACCACATCTTTGTTTGAAATTCTAGCAAGTTCCTTAAAGTTTATGTGACCTAGCCTTTCATGCCAAAGTGTTTCATTTTTCAAAGATGCTAGGTTACATTTTTCAGAAATTTTATGAGGAACTACATAACAATTGTTTTCTGATCTAACCCCTTTTAAAAAGAAAGCATGGTTCTTGTCAGTTACAGTACATTCATCAGATGAAAAATTAACTGAATAACCATTATCACAAAGTTGACTTATGCTTATGAGGTTAGTCTTAAGGCCATGAACAAATAACACATTATTTAGAACCGGGCCATCTGGAATAGCTACCGTTCCCTTTCCAACAATTTTGGAAGACCGACCATCTCCGAAAACAACAAGTCCTCCGGAGATTTTCTCAAAGGTTTGAAAACAGTTTTTGTCACCGGTCATATGACGGGAACACCCGCTATCCAGATACCAAGACGAACTATCATATGCATGCAAGGAAACATTGGTAACAAGACAAGGAAAATTTCACCTTTGCGCACCCAAACCTTTTTGGAATGCGTCGGTAATGGTCGTGAAGTTATTTCCTAGGTGAAAGCGTCTTGTTGAAGAATTGCTGCTCCTTGATGATGTCGTCTTGAGCGGTGAACTACCAAGGCTCTTTTCCTTCAAAAGTTTGCATTGATTTCTGAGGAATCACCTTTTTGGTAGTCATTGCAAGAGGTGCTTGAGGTGTGCGTTTGGCTCCATCTTGCAATTTCTCCTTATGTGCCCTGAAATGCCACAACGAAAACATACCTTAGTTCTTGACGATCCGAGGAGGATGAAGTAGGCTTGTTGTCGTTGCTTGTCGTGAATTCCGGTGTCGGAGGAGGAGATACCGACTGAGGCACAAATACTGTCCCACTCGAACTTGGAATGTCTCCAGTTTGAGTGTATCCGAGGCCGAACTTATTTGTTTGACCAAGACCAAGAAGTCTGTCCAACTTACTCCTTCCAGAAGAAAATCTCTTTAAGTCATCCTTTAGTTGGCGTATGGTCTTTGTCATTTCCATTTTTCCTGTCGAGCCTCGCCGTAGAGCTTCAAGAAGTAATTCGCTTTGTTCACCATTTCTCATGTTCTTTCTCGAAAAGCTCATTGGACTCTTGAAGGGAAACATTTGCTTTGACTAAGATTATCCCTTTCCACTTCAAGATCGGTTGAGAGAGAAGTTACCCTTTTTACTTCTTCTTCGAGATCCTGCAATCTCCCTCTCAACCCCTTGTTTTGCTTTGCCAGTTTCTTTGAATCCCTCAAAAGCTTATGGTAGGCAAGAGCAAAATCTTCACCTTCAGAATTGCTCGATTCATCGTCCGTTGCAATCTTTTCAACAGGGAGGAGTTGGACAAGGAATCGGATGTACTTGCCATTAAGCACATGAAGGGTGAAGAGGTGGACGCGTGGAAAGCTGTCGCGTTGTCTTCTTCATCACTTGAGGATGACTCATTTGACGTGGAGTTGTCATCCCAAGTAACGACTTGCATCGCTTTCTTCTTTGCCGGATTCTTGTTGGGACACTCCGTTGCAATGTGGCCGTAGCCTCGACATTTGAAGCACTGTACTTGTCCCTCAGAACTTTTCTTATCCTTTGAGAAGTTCTCTTGCTTTCTTGACTTGTAACTTGAAGAACCCTTGCCTTTCTTCGACTTTCCGAAGGATGGAGTTTTGCTTGAATTACCCCTTCGAAAGTTGCGGCGAAACTTCCTTGTCAAGAGAGCGAGCTGCTTCTCAAAGTCCTCCATAGATAGGTTCTCGTCATCGTCCGAGGAGGATGAATCCGCGTCTTCTTCTTTGTTGATTTCAATGCATAACCTGAAGACTTAGAAGAGGATGCCTTTCCAGAAGAATAGTTAGTAGGAAATGTCATTTCATAAGTTTGTAAAGCACCAACTAATTCTTCTACACGCATTTCGTCCGGGTGTTTAATTGTTTCAATGGCTGCGACCTTCGGGCGAAATCGTTCAGGAAGAGTTCTTAAAATTTTTCTTACAACTTTAAATTCTGGAATCTTCTCTCCCAAGTTAGCACATGAGTTTACGATGTCTTGCAATCGTGTGTAATAGTCAGTGAAAGATTCATTCTCTGCCATAGAGATAGAGTCAAACTTGCTCGTAAGCATTTGCAGTTTCTGAATCTTCACAAGGTTAGTTCCCTCATGCGTAACTTGAAGAACATCCCAGATTTCTTTCGCAGTCTCACATGCCGAGACGCGAGAGAACTCTGTTTGTGACAAAGCATTAAATAGAGCATTAATTCCCTTGCCATTGTAAGAAGATGAATCTATCTCTTCCTTGGTCCATTTCGACCTAGGTTTTAAGGTGCGAACATCATCAATAATTTCAGTTGGATTAGACCATCCTAATTCAATTGATTGCCACACCCTTTCGTCGATGGAAATTAAAAAGGCTTTCATCCGCACTTTCCAGTACGCATAATTTGTTCCATCAAAGAAAGGGGGTCGATTGATGTTTCCACCTTCAACCATTGTTTACAACCCTATTCCCGCTCTGATACCACTTGTTGGGTTATAAATTAATGGATCTAAATAGGGAAAAAACACCTAGAGGGGGGTGAATAGGTGTAAACAATAAACACTCAAAAAATCATTGCGCAATAAAACCCAATGCGGAAAAAAAAAGAACACGCAAGATTTTTACGTGGAAAAACTCCAAACCGGAGTAAAAAACCACGGGACCGATAACACGGCGAAATCCACTAGAATTAACACACGTACAAGGTGATATAACGTACTCACAGACGACTCAACCTTTTACCATACGCTCCTAGTAGATCTTCTCCGCTCGCTCCACGACGCTTCTCGAATCCACGATCTGCGCCCAACGCTGAATCCACAGCGTCCAACGTCGAGTCCACGACGTCCGACCGAATCCACGGTCTTCACCCAGTAGCACGCTTCGAATCCACGAACGTACCTCGCTCCGAATCCACGAGAGCGGTTGCACCTTGAATCCACAAGGCCACGCGAGTCCACGCGCCGATTTGGGGTAAATCGTTGTTTTTGGGTGGTGATGATCCGCCGAATACTTAGATTAGAAATAGATCGGAAATACCATCTAAGTATTCATTGATTTGATTCTACTCAAAATCTGAGTATGGAAAACCTAGAATCAAATCAATCAATATAGATGAAGAAACATAGAATTAAATCTATTGATTTCCTTTCTTCTCTATATGTGGATTTTTCTCTTTTTCGGTCGTATTTTTCGGATGCCCTAAAAATGAATAATAGGGTCTATTTATAGGTTAGAAACCATTGGAAGAAGATAAGGATCAAAAACAGCCTTTTCTGGAAATTTTCAGGACGGCGATCCGGATCGGATTTACTGCGATCCGGATCGTCGTAACGAGAAAGACGATTCCAGAAAACCAAGGGTTCGGGATCCGGATCGAAGTCCCGATCCGGATCGTTCATACAATTCAGCAAAATCTCATGTTCGGGATCCGGATCGGAATTGGCCTGTGATCCGGATTGGATTTGCCAATGAACAACACCCTTCGGGATCCGGATTGGAAGTCTGATCCGGATCCTGAACATGTCCCATGTCCAGTTTTTGATTTTTATGCAATAAAAATTCTTCCAAGTGTTTCTACACTATAAGAAGTATTCGGATCACCAAAAATCTTTAGTTAAACATACCTGATCCTTTTGAATTCTTCTTTCTTGAGATTGAGGTACATGATCCAAAGTTTTCTCATCTTCAATCTTCAAGACTTAACACTTTCACGAAATACGCCAACTCAAATTCCGTAACACCTATATCTTATCTTGTGACTTACCTCTCTTCCATATCTTTTGCTCTACCTGGTTTTCTTCGGTGTTTTTTGTATATCTAAGTGATTTACAAAAGCATTTTGTTGAAGCCAAAAAATTGCTGCGTGGCAAAAAGGACGGGCAACGTGGTCAATCGACTCAATCGAATCAGATATGCGGTGATACTTGGTGAAGAAATCGATCAACTAGGTCGACCGATTCGGAAAAATCAATAGGTGACACGCCATGAGCCGAGAAAAAAATACATGAATCCGGACAAGATATAGGCAGGAATCAGCTAAGACTTAGCGCGGTATCAGTCAACCGATTTATGAACCAACTGGAAGTACCAATCGAGACTAAGAGAGCTGAGAGAGTAACGCCTGATGTCATGCCCCGGGGTCGAAACTCCGACCCGGGCCCGCCAACAGATCCGCCGCTCATACGAGATGTCCCGTATAGACGAAGCATCTAACCTGCAAAAAGAATGATACTATAACTATACAAATATCAGAGCTGTAAAATAAACTACTGAAATAAAAATACAACTCCAAATAGTATATGTCAGGTCCTCACAAAAACATAAGTCTCTCCAAAAATATTAAAGCTCTCAAAAGTAAAAGTACAAGATACATCCCAAAATTACTGACAGTACTAATACATCACCAAAAGGGGTACAACTACTCTCTCTGGAAGAAGACTGGTAGGGATCTAGCTCGCGACTCCCTTACCTTGGTCAGTAGGATCAGCAACAGGAGAAGAGGTCCCTGGGGAAAAAAATTACCTCAGCGGGTGTGAGAACTATATCCCACAGTAGTTCTCAGTGGGTACCGCCCCCTGCTCGACGGTCTGCCCACTAAGTCTACTAGAGGCATAAAGTAACAAATGCAATATTGAAAGGAAAAGGGCTGAAAAATAAATCTATAGCTACTATGCCTCTATCTAAATGCTCAAGGAGTGATACAGATGGAAACATGATGCATCTACTAGCTCTCAAAATACAGTCACCCAATCTACACTGACTGCCACATAGGGTCCAGTCAAACCTGCGCCCACCTACGGCCGTTACATCCAAGGAGGACCGGACTTACGTAGGGCGTCCGTGACTGCCAAAACTGGTCCAGTCAGAGGGACTGCGTCGACAAGTCGCGATAGCAAAGTAACAGGCCCAACTTCGGAGTAGCACTCGAGGGGCGCGACCCCACCGAGGAAAGTATCTGCCCATCTCTGTCGAGCTCAAAATGGCTCATGCAGGCTATAGTCCAATCCACGATCAACAAGATCGACAGTAACCAACAAATCACATCTCTAACTCACTGGCTGGAAATACTCGACAGCCGGGACCACCGTCAACCCGACGGCTCCCACAACAGGACATCAACCCAACATGCAAACTCACTAACAGGATATACTCCACAGCTGACAACAATGAAGGGTCCGGAAACCCCGAAATACTAGAACCTACAACCCAAATCAAACAAGAACATGCTCTAGGCATAGCCTCTCGTTGTTCTCGACCCAAAGAAAAGGCAGCCCTTAGAGCCCAGACCACTCGAATCCTCTCGAGTAGGGAAGTTTACAGTAAAAATGTGACATTTATTACTGAAAATCATTTTTCACTCAACCCACGCGGGGTGAGGACTAAAAGTAGTTCCTTTTTGAAAAACCATCTTGATTTGAGAAAAACCCATTTTTAATGATTTTTAGTTCTTTTAGGAAAAACAGTTGGAAAACAAGTTTTTATACCCAAACCCCGAAGGGCTAATACCTTCGTCCAATCAGACAAGAACAGACTCCGGCGACCCTTCGATATTTGGAAGAAAACATTGGTTGACTAAAATCATGTGTGTGTCCAAAAGGTTCTGGGTTCAAGGTCCTGCTATCACTGGTATACTATTGCCACTAACACAGTGGCAACACATAAAACAGAAAAACAAGACATCCCGGGACCACCGTTCACCCAAACGGTTCCCGCCACAGATAAAAGACCAGCTACATCTACCAGACTCCACTTTGCCCCCAAGCACGAGTGTAACATGCATCCCACACTAAGAGAAATCCCGACCACTCGGCCCACTACCCGGGCGAGGATAACACTATGTCCAGGAATAGAATAAGAAGTGTTGATGTCTAAAGCATAAATAAACCTAGCCCAAGTGAGGATTTTCTACTAGTCTGGTTACACATGTAACATATGACAGGGTGCTAGGTCAAGTTCCAAAAGTAGCATTTAGTTTATCTAAAGCAAGATCAGGGAACATTAACCAACATGATTTCAATAACAACACAGGAAAGACAACATCTCTCTAACATGCATTCTAACATATCTCACAATCATGCATGCTTTTTATACAACAGAATTAATGAACCGTCCACCGGTTTTGGAAACGAAGCAACCCACCTGAAGCGCGCGTCAATCCAATATCCAAAAAGGCTGAAACTGAACGGGAACATATCCTCGGATTCACACGATTCCAACGGGTCCAAAATCACCCAAAAACACCTCCTGGGTACAAAGATATGGACCAAACATTGCAATAAGCAAATATTCCCACAAACACAAGTTGCTTTCAAATCAGTCCATAAAATGATTAAATACCACCTGCGAGATAATCTCCAAAAATTCCAATAAAAATACGACGGCGATCCTCGTGAAGAGTCGATATCGATCGAGTTCTCACATGTCGAAATCCGATACCCGAGTGCAGAGATAAAAATCCGACAAATCTCCGCTGTCCAGAAAAACCACCAGCAGAAAAGGGGTTCAAAGATGCCTCGCAAACCATGCCAAGAACTCAAAATAAAGCAAGGTGATCAACAACGAAATCGAAGGCCTACCTCTCATGAAATCGATGCCGTAAAAATCATCCAAAAACTCCATCGGAGTAGCTCTATGGACCTCGTGGACCGAAACGCGACGGAAATGGGCCACCGAAGAATAAACGTCGCACTGCGCCGAATCGCCGAAGTCGTCGATGTCGCGCCCTCCAAAAATTCCGAAACTCCCTCGAGAGATGCAGCACAAGATGAGGAACAAAGTTGCTTGAGGGCTCAATCGCAGAGGAGCTCGAAAAAAGCCCAAAAATCCAAGGTGAAAGGCTATTTATAGACCAAGCCCACCAAAGAAGGGGTTCGAATTCGGGCGCCCGAATCCGGCCCAAGCCCTGCGCACCCGAATTCCTCTCGGCGCGCCACGTCACCCGCTCTGCGCCCCGCGCGCCCGGCGCACGCGCGCCCGCCAATCGCGGCGCGACGCGTGGCGACGCGGTCCACGGCGGGAACCGTGGGCCGCGATTCACGCCGGCCCAGCCGGGTCGCTGCGCCCGCCAATGATCGGGCGACACATTGCCTGGCGGGGTCCACGGTGCGCCGCGCCCGGCGTGCTGTCGCGCGTGCGTTGACCGCCCAATCAGCGTGCGACACGTGGCACGCCCGCCGTTGGCTGGTCCCGGTGCACGCCAAAACTCGTGGACCACCCTGCCAGCCGCCGCGCTCCGCCGCTGCCCGTCGCCGCCGGCGCTGCCCTGGCCTGCCGGAACAGTAAACCATGCCTCGAAATCCGTGTTTTGGCATCCGGGCTCCGAAAAACACAAGTAGTCCATTTTCAACGTTTTCGCGCGCTGAGTCCAAATCCGATATTCATTTTGCCAAATTCCACTTCAAAATTTTGTCGAAGGCATCCGGACAGGTATTCTTAATCCAAATTTCGTGCTTGGTCCAAACCTGAAGTCTGATTTGCGCGCAGCCAACTCCAACACACATCATAGGCCTACAAAAGCCACAATTCACACTGTAAAAGCTCTACGAAGATCCGGGTCATCATACCTGAAATTAAGAGGGCAGAATCAAGGGACGTGGAGTCCATAGCCGACGCAATCCTGCCCCAAACACACTCCACCAGACGTGGCCGAGAATTATGCTATTGCCTAAAATGGCGAGTGACTCGGGAAGAGATATGGCCGAGTGAAATACCATTACCCAAAATGGCGAACAATCTCAAGAGGAGTCCGCACTAATATAAATGAGTAGTGCTATGGGTACACCCCTGTTAGGGGTGTACATCATACACCCCTAATAGGGGTGGCTCAAATTCATTTAGGATTAGTGGCCTCCTATTCTCACACCTTCTCTCACTTTCTTCTTCTTCTTTCCCCACATGCACTTTCTCTCTCTCTCTAAAACGTAGCGGTGGGAAAATTTCCTCTCCCTCTCGCTCGCAGTACCCCTAAGACTCGCACCTCCGTCGCCTCTGCCGTCTTGAGGTCTCTCGACCAGCGCCCCCTGCCGTTGTAGAGACTCCGTCGCCACTATAATCAAGAGGCCTTTGCGAGGACGACGCCCCCGATCAAGCCACGATCCCCTCCGTCGACGACGAGTTCTGGGCATACTTTAATCGCCTCGCCTCGCCTCCCCGACCGGTAGGGTTTCCTCTCCTCGCCCCCCTCCCCAATCCATATTGTTTTGAACATCATCCTTGGGAGCATGCTGGTTTTCCTTGGTTTCTCTTTCTCCCCATCTCTCTGTCTCTCTTCACGAGCTATTCCTTAGTATTTTTATGTAGAATGCAGCAGTGTACCGGTACACATTCCCCCCAATTCATTCTCTGCCTTTTTTCCTAATTCTCAGTAGTGTACTGGTGTTCCGCATGAGTGTATGGTACACATCCTGTATCGGTACACTGGGAGTACCGATACATCCTGTATTGGAGTTGTGGGAGTACCGGTACACCATGGACCATTACATACTGTGCAGGTACACTAGGATAATGGTATTTCTTTTTATGAAAATTCCAATCTCAATTTTTTAATTAGCTTTTGAAAGATCCTTCTCATTCTCAAACAAGAATTTAGTTTTTTCTTAAATCTTTGTGTGTGTTCCAACTAATTTAATGAGATGTTGAATCCAAAATATTAAGCATTATTCTCTTCTAATTTAAGTTTTTTAGAATAATTAATCTGTTGCTACACGTGATTTCTTAACAGAAAAAACCTGACGAGAGAGAGAGAGAGAGAGAGAGAGGAAAGGTGACGAGAGATAGAGAGAGTCCTGAATATGTGTAAATTGGTTTAGGGAACAGCTATATATGTGTTTTGTACAGTCATATAGGCAAAAGGGAATACTTGTAGGCTTTTCTTGCTTTCAATAGTCCATATATAGCTCTTTAAACAGTCCATATATTCATGTTGTACTAATATATGAGTTTATGAATGCAAACTGATATGCTTTGTTTGATTTATGCTAACTTATATGCTGATTATAATGCAGGTGAAGATATGGTTTCTACTAGAGGTATTGTCACGCCCCGGGTGTAAACCAGACCCCGGGCCCGTCCACAGATCCGCCGTGCACACGAAATTTCTCGCGTACACGAAGCGCCTGTAACCTGCTCAGATATAAGAGATAATAATAAAGAGCATAAAACAGAGCTGACTAAAACTAATACATCTCATACTGAAGCTGGAAATAAAATATAGTACATCTGTCTCTCCCAGCTCACCAAAATGATACAACCAGCTAGCAAAAGCCAGACCCAAAAATAAAGTACAACCGTTTGAGGAAAAATAAATGGGTACACCAATAGTCCAGCTAACTCGCTCATCCTGCCACGAGGTCTATTTACTCAGCCGTCCTCTCTTCTCGACCCGCCGCTGAAAGCCCAGCAGCACCCGCAAAAGACACTGTAAAACAAGGGAGAAGAAAGAAAAGGGAAAAAAACATGGGGGTGAGAACTACTAGTAAACCAGTAGTCTCCCCTAGTGGGTAAAGCCTCAAACACCGACGCACCCAATAGGTGTACCAGAGGCAAAAGGAAAGGAGAAGACGAGTGGTAAGCAATAAAACTACAGATGAACGAACGCTACCACTACGATGCCTCTAAATACAGAGTCAGAAAGATGTAACTATAAGAATGCATCAGTGAATGTGCCTGACTGTATAAACCCAATCTAACGATCAGTAAAAACTGGCACTGCCTGCTCTGCCGTCGAACTCATCTGTGGGAATACCGACCGACTACTGACCGGTACGGTCGCATCCCAAAGTAAGTACCAGATCGGCCTCTGTCCGTCCGGTCGCACACTAAAGTAACAGACCAGCCTCGATCCGTCCGGTCGCACACTAAAGTAAGTAACAGACCGGCCTCGATCCGTCCGGTCGCACACTCCGGAGTGGCACTCGAGGGGAGCGACCCACACGAGTAAAGAAATCATGTCTCAATTTCTCACTGTAGCAGGACTGGATCATGACAATGATCGAAGTGGAAAAATCCATCCACTAAAGGAAAACCCGATCCCCAAACTGATACAATAGTAACCATAAGTGGGAAACTCCATCCACTAAAGTGTTAAGGAATTTGTCTTGGCGTTTTTCGTGAAAGTGTTTAAGTCTTGAAGATTGAAGATGAAGAAGCTTGGATCATATACCTCAATCTCAAGAAAGAAGAATTCAAAAGGATCAGGTACGTTTAACTAAATAAGTTTAGTGATCCGAATACTTCTTATAGTGTAGAAATACTTGGATGGGTTTTTAATCGCATAAAAATCAAAAACTGGACATGTAATATGTTCAGGATCCGGATCAGGGTACTTCAGTCCGGACCCCGAACATAGGTAGATTCATGCACAAATCCAGTCCGGGACACCCCTGATTCAATCCGGACCCCGAACGTGGATTTTGCAGAAATCGCATGAACAGTCCGGGCCGTGGTTTCTTCAGTCCGGACCCCGAACGTGATTTTCTGGAAAAGTTCTGTTTATTGACGACAGTCCGGACCCTACTTATTCCAGTCCGGACCGTCGACCCAAAAATTTTCAGATAAGGCAGTTTTTTATTCTTATCCACTTCCAACGGTTTCTAACCAACTATGCCATGCATATATCCTAATTAGTAAGTAAATCTCCAACTATGCCATGCATAAATCCTGATCAGTAAATAAGTCACTAACTCTACCTTGCATATATCTCAATCAACATATAACACATATCTATCATGCATGTCCGCTACAGGATAGAATTAGAAAGCAGTCCGTTCATTTGGAGGAAAATCCAACCCACCTGGATGCGCGCGTCGGTCCAGAGTCCAAATGAGCTGAGATTTAACGTGCGCGATCCTCACGTTCCCATGGTTCCAACAAACCAAAAATCACCAAAAAACTTCTCCCGGTCAGTGAGATACAAGCCAAACACCGCCAAACACCGCGGTAAGCTCGAATCACTCAAAACAGTAACATCACCGCACATCTGACCACAAAACAGAAAATTACCTCCTACGAGATGCCCTCCAAAAATTCCAATAAAAATACGGCTGCGATCCTCGCGAAGTGTAGATAGAAATCGAGTCATTAAACACCAAATTCCGCGACCAGTAGGCCAAGAAAATGCAAGATCACTCCTCCGCTGTCAAG
The DNA here is from genome assembly GCA_029168755.2 of Tillandsia fasciculata. Classification (NCBI taxonomy): domain Eukaryota; kingdom Viridiplantae; phylum Streptophyta; class Magnoliopsida; order Poales; family Bromeliaceae; genus Tillandsia; species Tillandsia fasciculata. The sequence continues at coordinate 11,623,373 of CM054948.1, forward strand.
AAAAGTGTCGCAGAAAAAAGGGGGTCTAAAGATGCTGCGGGAGCTCTAATAAAAACTCGAAACGGAGAAGAGCGATGAATACCAACATCGCAGGCCTACCTGTCGTGGAAACGGCACGGCAAAAATCGGCGAAAAACTCCAAGAACTTAGCCCGGGGGAGCCTGCGGACAAAGAGTCGACGGAAAAGACAGGTGTCGAAGAAACGTCGAAGCTCGCAAGATCGGGTAGGGAAAATATCAAATGATCTCCAAAAATCCTCCAAAACCCCAAGATGCGAAGAAGACTTGAAGAAGAAGCTCTTTGTCAAAATTGGCCCTCAAAACAGATCTCAAAATCCCACAAAAGAAGCCCAAGAGAGGCTATTTATAGCTGAAATCCAAGAAGACCACTATTTCGGGTCAAGGGGCAAGATTCGGGCACCCGAATCCACGTGGCGCTCATCCAACCGTCCACGCCCAGCGCCCGAATCCACGGGATTGCGCCACATGTCCCGCTCCCCCCTACTCCGTGCGCCCGGTGCACGCGCGACAGCTGGCGCCTACCAATGGGAGCGCGCCACGTGTCCCACGTGTTCCATATGCGGTCCACGCGCCGGTCGTCGCGCCGGGTCTACCGAATCCTGTCGGCCAATCAGAAGGCGCCACGTGGCGTCGCCCCACCAGTCACGCCGCGATTAGCACGGCCCGGCCAATCCCGTGCTGTCACGTGGCCGGCACGTGTTTTCCCTGGTCCCGGTGCACGCGCCTGGGCCGTGGACCGGCCTGCCCACGCCTGCCCGTGGCCGCACCCGCTGTCGCGCCACCGTGCTCCGCCACGTGCTCTGCCACCTGCCCGCCGCCGCCGGCACTGCCCGGCCTGCCCGGAACAGTAACCTCTTGCCCTAAGTCCGTTTTAGGTCGTCCGGATCCCGAAAAATACAAGTAAATAGCCGATTTTTATAGTTTTCGCGCGTTGAATCCAAATCCGATGTCCGTTTTGCCAAAATTCACTTCTAAAATTCAACGAAGGCAACTGGATAGGTAAACTTGATTTAATTTTCGCGCTGAATCCAATCCTGAGATTCGATTTGTGCACAACCATCTCTATCACACAAAATAAGCCTCCAGAAGTTACTAAATACACTGTAAAAGCTCTGCGAAGATCCGAATCATCACAAGCTGGGTGAGGAGAGAGAGAGAGAGAGAGAGTGAGAGAGAGAGAGAGAGAGAGAGAGATAGGGTTATGTATTATTTTTTTGTTCTCTTTTATTGTAACAATTGCAGGAAAGTCCTTACACACTCTCTCTCTCTCTCTATCTAACTACTTTAGTCCTCTCTCAATCCTCTACACATAGAAGTCCTTTGTTCCGAATTTTTTCAATTTTCACGCATAAAATAATAACTTTTTCACAAATTACTCTGTTTTTAAATTTTATAATAAGTCCTCTGGTTTATAATTTTTTACTCAAAATTTTTTTAGAATTCGACATATAAAATATCACGTTTTTTACATGAAAACCCATTTTATTAATTCTCTCGACCCTTTTTGCCTCCAAAACACACTTTATGGCACAAATTGCACGAAAAGTCCCTCTCATGACTTGTAGCACTGTCAGATCCCTGAAGTGATGATTTTGTTTTTATTAAAAGCCATCCACAGAAATGCCTCAACTTTTTCAAGATTTATAATTAAAAATTTTGATTTCCATAAGTCTATCCCAACTTACAAAGAAAACGAGGCGGGAGGTTTGGGGAATCCTTCCCGCCCCATTTGCATCTCTAACCTTGTTCTCTCTCTACTCCCTGATGACTAAAGGCTTTTGGGTGGTGAAAACGTGTATGAGTTCTGCTTTGTGATCTCACACATGTTAGATTATTTTGAACTTCCTACGAAGTAGTAGAGTAATCTTCACTCAAGTTCTCGTTGAAATAAGACAAAAAGTTTGAACTGTATCCTAAATAAATATCAATGATCTTAGCTATAATAGATCCTACTATGAGCTCCTGAGGACTTGAAAATGGTTACACAACTTTATACTGCCTAAATAATGATCTGCAACATGAACGATAGGACGATACCACCGAAAATAACCAGATTAATCACTAAAATGATAACAATATACAAGTCATTTTTTCCCTACAGCTATTTACAAATCATTTCATTCACGAAACCCTAAAAAATTTGTAAGCACATGATGAATAACTGTTGCAGACGACCTGCAACATACCAAACGCAGAACAAAAACAAAATCCATGAGCACATTCATTTAAAGAAAAGCAGATTACAACATGCTGTTGATGATACATTCTTGTTCATCTAGAGATCAAATTGACACAGATTTGTCAACTTAATAAATAGAATACAGTAAAGGAGAAGTCTATAACCAAAGATGACAAAGCAGTGTAGGCAAAATGAACCTGCGTTGCGGTGATGAATAACTTCTGAGGGATCCACCATCAACGAAATGAATTTACTGCTCAGTAGAATGAGAATCTAGCCAGGTTATGATATCATTAATGACGGCCGAGATCCTATCGTCCGGTTCTCCCTCTAATATAGAATGATAGCCGTCCTCATAAAGCTTGAGTGTTTTGTCCTTCGTGCAAGCCTTGTCGTAAAGGAACTTGCTCACGTTAGGGTCCGTCACCTTGTCGGCAGCTCCATGAAGAATCAACAATGGACAGGAAACCTGGAAGAAAAGAATGCAGCGAGTAACATAAGCAGAAGATGCCTACTCTCACATTGTTACTAGTTTCAAACTAGTTATAAACAATTTAATATATTAAAATCATAAGCAATTCCACTGAAAGAAAAGTAAGGTCAAAAGGTCTGAAAGAGAAACTAAATGCCATCCACTTGCTTTGCTTGCATGAGGCTACTAATATATTTACATCTGTTCTTTGAAATACCATTCTACATAAAACAATTGTTGCATATTAAAGGATACTTCGAATTCAAATAAACTCTGTCAGGAAGTATATCATCATCCACGGCTCAAGTTTAGGAACAAGATAATGACATATCTCGTGGAACTCTGTAAGTATCTATGTCGCAATTAAAGTATTCAGAATACTAAGCAAGCCTAAGTGCATTGATGCTGTTAATTCGAAATATATCCTGAATAAGCAAACAGAAGGTTCAGCACAGTAAATCAATCGATATCCAAGAACTTGCTTTTCCTTAATTCTTATGTGGCTTCTTGTCATGATATGCTATCACGCTGTAACATAAATAATCAAGTTCAAAATGACAAAGAGAAAGAATAGCCACATCCCAAGAAGTTTGACACTATGATGCTAACCTTGTCCAACTGTGATTCGATATCCTTCGTTGCCTTTATAAGTTCAACAGCTGTCCTCAGCCGCATTTGGTCGCAGTACGAGATTACGTTGAACTCAGCCTGAAAATGTGAATAATATGATACATTTGAATCTTCTGATGAAACAAATACTATAAAATTATGAACAAAACATAGTGAGCCATAAAACAATTGAACTTTTGAACACTGCCAGAAGATAAATTTTTTCCTGGACTTGAAGCAAGAATTTCAATCAAAATCATCAGAGAGAAATTAGCCCTTTCATAACTTTCTTTCATTTTTGTCTGATCTATTGTAGTGAAGTAATGAGTAACCAAAGCATTGTTGATAATTAGTAATCAAAGCTTTGTTGCTTACTTTTCAAGAATAAGTTGGTGATTTAGGGCGATGATAAACTCACCTCATGGATTCATTTCTCAAATCGTCATGTCCTGAATTAACCAAGGGAGCAAAGACGCTAGATAATTCTGAGAATAAGGTCCCATAATTATGCAAGACCAAGGATTTAAGTGCCGTGGCACGGGATCGTGCCGAAAACTTGCTGACACGGTACAACACGGTGTGTGCAGAATCGTACCGATACGTGCCGGTCATGAAAAATACATGTGCGCTGACACATACTGATATGAAATATTTACTTTATTTAGCAACAAAATATTTTTAATTATTTATTCTGTATCCTTATCAAATATTTTGAACTTTATAGAAAAAATTACTCACTAATTTTTTTTAAAAAAAAGAGTTTTGAGTTGAGTCATCGGCACGAGGGTTGTATCGTGCCGATATCTTGTTGGCACGATACGGCTCGTGCCGATGGATACTTAAATCCTTGTGCAACACCAAGCCATGGCATATCAAAAATGAAGGCAATCATAATACACAAGAGGTAAATACCATAAGCTAAATGTGAAGCCAAATTGAAATAAATCTTAACCACAACATGCCCATATCCTAACTTGCCTCCTTGTTGACCAGGTCACAACAATAGAGCATCTACATTTGTAGAACAGATACAAATGTAAGAGACTATCTGCACTACCGAGTGCTGCATATGTGCAAATAATCATTTTGTAGAAAGGTCGACTAAAACTTCAAGATAATCCCAACATCCTCTAGACCCTAGAAATAACTAGGGTTATCATGAGCACTTAATGCCCATGAAGTACCCAATCTAGACTAACTTAAATATACGCCATGTTAGGGTATGTTTGATTGGCCGAAAAGTAAAGCATCAAAAGTAGTACTTTCATAAAGTGGTGTTTTATCGGTTGTTTGGTTTGCAAAGTGAATACAAAAGTCGCTTTACAAATGTGGGTTAAGAAAGTGAGTTATAACTAAATCTCACTTCTTTAACTTCGTCTCAAAAATTTCCAAGTCACCGAAAGTGGAGAGCTTATTTAAAAGGTCATATTTGGTCTTAACTTCAATCTTTCAATTTATTTTTAGAGTTGAATTTCAACTTAAATTTGAATTAAAATCATGGATTTAATTTCACATTTTGAATTTTATTTGTAATTTCAAATTCAACATGATTTTTAAATTCAATTTTGCAAATTTTATTTAAATTTAAATTTTAAAGTTAATTTTTATTTAAAATTTGAAATCTAGTTTTAAATTTTAAATTAAATTTTAATTTTAATCGAATTATTTTTAGCTAGTTCTAGGAAGTTCTATTTGAACTTTGATTTCAAATTTGTTCCAAACTATAAATTCAAATTATTTATTGAAACTTTTTACTTGAAATTTAAATTTGCATTTTGAATTTAATTTCAATAATGATTTTCAGTTTGAACTTCAAATTCAAATTATGACTTCAAATGTTCAATTTGAATTGAGATTTAAACTCAAATTTTAATTGTGAATTCATATTTGAATTCAAAATTTAAGATAAAATAGTAAAGCAAAATTTGATTCAAATCATGAATTCGAATTATGAATTCGAATTATGAATTCGAATTATGAATTAAAATTTGAATTAATGTTTAATTTAAAATTTGCAATTTAATTTTAGAATTTAATTTCAGTTATAACTTAAACTTTAAATTTAAATTATAAATTTAATTATACGTCTTGAATTTTAATTATAAATTTAACTCAAATTTAAGTTTAAATTTAAAATTTAAAATTTAAAATTTAATTTTGATTTTCATATATAAGTTTAAATTTATATTTATATTTATATTTTCACTCCTTTATATATAATGAAATAATCTAACAATCAAATCAAAAAACCATAATTTTCTATTTTTCTATTTTTCACTCTATAGCCCAACCAAACAATCGAACTCAAAAGTTACCTTTGTAAAAGTCACTTTTTTCACTTCAGGCCCTTTCAGGTGACTTTTACAAAATGCTAGCTAGCATTATTATGTGTCAATTTGAATTACACATGTAATTATACTCAAACTAAGCCCAACTCAAGCATGCCCTTAGTTTGAGTCAATTTGAATTACACATGTAATTATATTAGCAATTTAGCCCTATAGGCTTGTCATTGTGAAAATGCTAACTAGCATTATTATGTGTACAACAGACTTCCAGGTTTATGTAATTATGTGATATTGAATTGCTTATTATCCATTGTGCATGCAGAAAGTGCCATTTTAACCTTAAGCTAAAGCTTCCTCTTCAAATTAGCTTCCAAAAGAAACCAAACTACACCAATCAGATTCAAAATAGGGAAGTTACACCTGCTTTTATTTATTGCCATCTGGGATTCTAAAAGATCGAACTGACAGCTAATAATGCTGATTTTATTTGCATCAAACTGATAGCTAATAATGCTGATTTTATTTGCATTGACAGAACAGTATATTTCGTCAATTAACAAGCTTAAGCCCAGTTATTATTACTCGGACTATTGGGGTGTTACAGACTCCGCCCGTTTAGGCCTAACGTCCTCGTCAGCCCAAACACACGCACAGCTCAAAAACACCAAGCGATGTGAGACTTGTCTCGCTAGCCCTATCATCTAGACTCAGACTCAGCCGAGACTCGTCACACACTTCCGGCTGGTGTTGGCTCTGATACCAAATGTAACGACCCCGCCCACTAGCAACAATAACTCGTTGGGCCCAAACTACAGCCCAAAATGCTAAAGCCCAGTTATTATTACTCGTATCCATGCCTCTTATATATGCAATCACAATCTCATTCCCATCCGATGTGGGACTATTGGGGTGTCACAGCCTAAGTCCGATATGATCATATAAAATGTGAAGTATTTGATGAGATCTGCTTCCAATTAGACAAATACTGGTTACTTCTCCTTTGGACATTGCTGCGTAAGGATAATTAACATGAAATCCAACACAGATCCCAACTAATTGCAGCTGGCATACTCTCTTCTAAAGCCTCCTAAGCATAGTTACTACCTTCTAGCATACTCTAACAATCTCTTGATCTACAAAACAACTCTATATAAAGTCGTTCCGCTTCATGCATTCTATTGTTTTTACCATCCAGCCTCTTCTCAAACATATTTCATCTTTCCCCTTTGGAGCTCTCTCTGCTACGTAAGACTGCTCCCTTCCCCATGAGAGAAATCCATCACGCTTGGGTAGATAGAGAGATCTTTCTCACCCCTCTTATCAATTTAGCTAGTACACTTTCCCGTTGCTTGATTTGATAAAGATTGTCTAGTTTTAGTTCTCCGACCGCCTTCATGTTCTTGGATGATAAAGCTGAGATCAAGAAAGACTTCAAGCGAAGAATTTGCTGCAGAGCAAGGAGCGTCAAAATCACATTAAGACCTTATTTTTCATGTCTTGTGGGCCAGAGATTTTTGATTTAGTAGAGTAAATTATTTATATAAGTGCTTTCAGTAATGACTTTGGCACTTCATTCAAGGTCCAATGATTTTGTAAAAAGTATCATTTGAATGGTCTTTGTACAGATCACATGAGATCCTAAAGTTGCTGACTGATTCTGCAGCAGGGAATAACCGGTCGATCAGCCAGTTATACAAAACAGTCAACCCACAGTATAGACTTAGCTCCAAACTTCAAACCAGCAAGCGCAGCTATTGACTGGCTTATAGTATTGGTCGACCAGCTACATGTCCTGTTCTGCAGAAACCTGTTTTCTACATATTGTCTGGTAACCTGTGATAAACTCGAGTACACTGGAAAAACATGGTTTACAAGTAAATTCATTTTAGATTAGTTTTATACTAATATTCTTCTTTTTCTTTCTTCTTTTCTTTAGGTAAGTAAAACAATATGATACTAACTGTCACGTTTATGATCATACAGTTGAGCCAATGCAAAATTGCAACTTTATACTCGAATAGCAGGAATTATGTTTAAATCCTGCTGGCATGCTATATCTGGAAACATACATAAATCTTTCCTATATGTCTATCATATATGTTGTTCATTTGCTGTAATCCTGCATGACCCAAAATATGCAGGAAAGTAGTACAAACTCTTGGTTCCGTTACTTACATACCTTGAAATTGAAATTAAAAGTGTTTTAATCTTGTCTTGATCGGATGATACTTGTTGAAATTAATCTGATAACTGAAGATGATGTTAAATTGATCGTCCTAAAAGTGAATTGATACATATATGAGATTTGATTGAATCTTGATATTCTTGAAATCATGACTTCAAAATATTTGAAATTACAGCATAAGAAATTTATGAGGACCCACCCCGTGTGGGACAGTCAAATCCACCATTCGTCATGTGCAACATTCAAATCTTAATGCACCATGGATGGTAGATTAAACCGTCTCACCATAGGGAGGATCACCATATAAATTTTTGTTCATCTATTATGCCCCAAACCCTGTCTGGGATGTTAGCAAACTGACAAACAGCCACAAGACTGAGTCCCATGATGGTGCTTCAGCTTTCTGTCATCATATCAGAAGCATAAACTGAGAAACTCGAATATCCGTAAGAATGTCAACTATATGATATGATATGCAAGTCCAGTATATTGCTGAAGGAGCAAGAATAAAACTAAATATAGAAATGGAACAACTTTACAGCATGCTGCTAATCTGTTGTGGAAACCGAGTTTTTGAATAAATAAAATTTGAAAAGGTAAGCTATTTCTGCAAAATTGTACAGTTTCTAGTGAAACAAAATTGCCACTTCAGAGGTCTGATAGTGCCGAAAGTCATGAGAGGGACCGTTTTGCATTTTTGTGTGATAAAAGCATGATTTGGAGAGAAAATTGGCGAGAGGGCAACTGAGACGCATCGGATTTTTCTGCAAAAAACGCGACATTTTACATGCCAAATTGCCTGAATATTGCTGGGGAGGTTCTACTGTGCAAAATACACGCACTAGGGAGTTATGGATAAGAAATTGCAACATGAAAGGAGAAAACCCAATTTTACAAAATTGGAAAACAGAGCATTCTACTAAAAGGTTATCATTTCATGTGTGAAAAGTGAAAAATTTTCATAATGGAGGACTCATGTGCCTAGAGGACTGAGAGAGGACTAAAGTAGATAGAGAGAGTGCAGGGTCTATCCTGCAAATGTTACAATAAAAGAAATAAAAGAAAAGAAAATACTAAAAACCCTAACCCTAATGGATCTCTCTTCCTCTCTCCCCCCCCCCCCCACCCCATAGCCACCGTTGTACCTCCTCCCACTGCCAGCGACCTTCCCTGACCAGCGACGAGCCCCGACCATGTTCTCTCTCTCTCTCTCTCTCTCCCTATCTCTCTCTAGAGCTCTCACCTCTCCTCGGTTATCTTTCTCTCTCTCGTGTTAAACGCTGCCGCCACCATCGCTGATCTCCCTAGTCTTTGGCGACCCCTCCTCAGCGCTATCGCACCAACCCTTGCCTTTCTCGAGCACTGCTTTTGGCCGGAGCTCATGTAGAGGGAATCTCGGCTAGATCTTGTGATCCGCCACCGCCGCCGCCACAGCCACCAACCGCCAGCCCGAACCTCCCCGGCCCTCCTCCTGTCGGCCTCAATTACCGCTAGCCGGAGCGTCGCCTCTAGCCGCTCGGAGCTGAGGGTGAGTAGCTACTTCTCTCTTGCTGCAAGCTGGGTTTTATTTTGGCCGAGATTACTGTTCCAGCCAGCACTATTGTCGACGACCCTGCCGCAATGGAGCACGGCCCTCCTGAGCACTCGTACATCATCGTGCTCCCTTCTTTGTTGTCAAATTGGTTCTTGATCACTAGTTTGGCAGCGTCGCTTCGAGGACCTTGTTGATCAAAGAAATAGTGTCTCTAACTATTTCGTCGACAGCCATTGGTGCTCCGGACCGCAAGCACGGTGTCCAAATCGTCAGTACCCATCTACTGATACAGTTGGTTGGACTTCGAGTTGCGAAATCGTCAGTAATGAATCTAAACTTCGAATTCTATAGTATACAATGCAATTATTGGAACTGTTGGGGTCCTTTATGCAAATGTGCATCATTGGCTGCCTTGGGCAACATCTAATATGTGTGTTGGACCTCTAGACTGGTAGTCCTAAATCCGAAAATTAATTCAGAGCTGAAATGGGACTTTTCGATGCTTCAATCGCCGAGATCGTAGTTATAGTACAATTTCGGTTCGAAATTCACGTAAATATAATTATGGCTACCTTTGGGCACTATCGAGCCTATTTGGATGGTCAATCCTCGCTCTCTTGCATGTCCGGTGGCAGCGTGAAGATCGTGGTGGGTTACGACGCCGAAAATGGCACTTCCGAAGCCGGAAATCTCTTGTTTTGTATAACAAAACCTTTTTCGGTTTGCACTTTACGTGCGGCTGCCTGATACCTAAATTGGTGCATTTCAGAATAGTGAATAGTGGATAGAATAGTGGATAGGATGGTGTGGAACCCTCAGTGAGCTTAAATGGCTATTTCGGCGAGTTTACGTGAATATCAACTGAAATTAGAAATCGATAGTTAGAATTGATGTTCCGGTCACATTGTTGGTGAATTCATGTCACTTTTATATGGTGATGTGTTTGTTGGACCATCTTTGGTCTGAATGCAGGACGTGCGCGCATTTCGACACTGAAACTGTGTTTGGATTACCAATTTGGGCCTTTTTGGCATAATCGATGAGTTGGGAGTGTACGGCCATGCTTGTTGCTGGCCGAAGCTCTATTGTAGTCACATTCCTGAGTGAAAATGATCCTCGAGAGTGATCATGTAGTTGTGCGCTGTCCTATTGCTGAAAACGGCAACTTGGGACTTGTCAGGGCGAAAACTCCACAGTTTCAGTGCATTGATTGTACAGTTGAACAACAAACTTGTGGGTTGTGTTTAGAAGGGTTCTCGCTGGTTGAAACCAACAGCGTGAGTATTTCTATCTTCCTCTGGTTCCTACGTCAAAATTGGTGTACGTTGGAACCCGTGAAAACCTAGTTTGAGGCTAGAGCCTCTGTTGGTGCGCACCTCATGTGCAGCTGTCCCAACACCTAAATTATTATGTGTTGGGATAGCATGTTGTCTAAGGAGACCTACGGCATGTCTTGAGGCGCTCCAAAGACTGGTTGGAGGTCTCGGTGGGTAAGGTGATGGTTTGGGCAAGGTTCGAAAAATTGGTTAAAGAAATCGAAGTTCCGATCACACCGGTTCATGTTGTTGGTGACTCAGTGTTGCGGATAGTTGGACTCTGTTAGTATCCCATGGGTTGGTCTAATTCCAGGATCGTATTGTGAAACCGCTGTTGCAAATATGTCGTCTTGCACTTCAGTGTGGTTTGTGTGTCGGTTGGTGTCATGGACACATTGTAGTTTACATTGACACTTAGTGATTATGCCTAGGTTCATGTGACACCTAGAGGCATTGGTAGAGTAGCGGACTCAAGTATTCAGTTTATAGGTGGATGCTTCGATCCGAAGTCAGTAAAGTAGTGCCAACTCAGCTACCTTCTTTTATCGTTCATTCTCTCTATGGTTCATGTTGAGTGTATCTTTTGCACCACTTGGCTTCTTATCGTATTTGCTTTACTTCAATTGATATATCATGTAGATTAATTTTGAGTTGTAAAGTGGTGTACCTTTAATTACTTGATTGCATTATATGATCGCTATTTGACCTAATCGGTCGGTGTTAGACATCAGTAGATATATATATATATATATATATATATATATATATATATATATATATAGAGAGAGAGAGAGAGAGAGAGAGAGAGAGTAGGACTTGTGTGCTTTTAGAAGCACGGGGCCCCTTGTGCTTCCAAGTAATTTTCGATGTTGGGACTTCCGAATCGATGATCGGCTCCGTTAGACTTGATCTAGAATATTTGAAGCAAGGATTTAAGTATCGTGGTACGTGATGGTGCCGAAAACTTGCCGGCACGGTACGGCACGGTGAGTGCCGAGCAGTGCCGATAAGTGCCGATCACAAAAAAAACGTGTGCCGACACATAATGGTATGAAATATTTATTTTATTTAGCTACAAAATTTTCTAATTGTTTATTATGTATCTCTATCAAAATTTTTGAACTTTATTGAGATAATTACTTAGTAAATTAAAAAAAAAAAAGGTTTTGAGTTGTGCCATCGGCACGGGGGCTGTATCGTGCCGATATCTTATTGGCACGATATGACACGGTAGATACGGATCGTGCCGATGAATATTTAAATCCTTGATTTGAAGTATATAGAAAAAATAAATTTTGTGATTTTTCGAAATCATTTGCCTAGTGATCGAAAGGGCTCAAAATTAATGGCTGAAAATAAAAATCTCACAAAATATGATAATATGATACTAAAATTTTAGATCAAAAATATTAATTTTGTTTTATAATAGTATAAAGAATTTCAATCAAAATTTTACGTGATTTAAATATTTCTACACCGTTAAACTTGCAAACGGCTCATCACAGCCATTAAAACTATTGATTTTGAGCCCCTTTGATCACTAGGCAAATGATATCAAAAATTCACGAAAATTATTTTCTAGGCCTTTTAAATACTCTAGATCAAGTTTAACGGAGCCGATCGTCCATTCGGAAGTCGGCACATCGAAAACAACTAAGAAGCACGGAGGCTAAAGCACACAAGCCTATATATATATATATCAAGGATTTAAGTGCCGTGGCATGGGGTCGTGCCGAAAACTTACCGGCATGGTGCGTGTCCCGTGCCAGACAGTGTCGATGAGTGCCGATCACAAAAAAAACATATGTGCCGACACATAATGGCATGAAATATTTTTTTTTTTAGCAACAAAAATTTCTACTTATTTATTATATACCTTTATCAAATATTTTGAACTTTATTGAGAAAATTACTTAGTAATTTTAAGAAAAAATGGTTTTGAGCTATGCCATCGGCACGGGGGCTATATCGTGCCGTTATCTTGTTGGCACGATACGACACAGTGGATACGGCCCGTGCCGATGGATACTTAAATCCTTGATATATATATATATATATATATATATATATATATATATATATATATATATAGAGAGAGAGAGAGAGAGAGAGAGAGAGAGAGAGAGTTAGGCTTGTGTGCTTTTAAAAACACGGAGGCTCCCGTGCTCCCAAGTTGTTTTCGATGTTGGGACTTCCGAATGGACGATCGGCTCCATTAAACTTGATCTAGAGTATTTAAAAGGCCTAGAAATTAAATTTTGAGAATTTTCGATATCATTTTCCTAGTGATCAACGTGGCTCAAAATTAATAATTTTAATGATTGTGGTGAGCCGTTTGCAAGTTTAATGGTGTAGAAATATCCAAATCATGTAAAATTTTAATAAAAAATTCTTTATACTATATAGATCAAGATCAATATCTTTGATCTAAAATTTTAGTATCATATCATCATATTTTGTGAGATTTTTATTTTCAGCCGTTGATTTTAAGCCCTTTCGATCACTAGGTAAATGATATCGAAAAATCACAAAATTTAGTTTCTAGATACTTCAAATATTCTAGATCAAGTCTACGGAGCCGATCGTCCATTCGGAAGTCCCAACATTAAAAATAATTTGGGAGCACGGAGGGCTCCGTGCTTCTAGAAGCACACAAGCTCTACTATATATATACATATATATATGTATATGTATATATATACATATATATGAGCATATATATATATATATATATATGAGCTAGGCTCCTATGTTTGCGAAAGTACGAAAGCCTCCGTGCTTGTAAGTTGTTTTCGATGATGGGACATCAGATTCGACGATCGGCTCCGTTAGACATGATCTATAATGTTGGAACTATCTAAAAACCAAAATTCATAATTTGTTTACTTTGTTTGCCTAGTGAACGAGTAGCCTCAAAATGAACGGCTAAAAATAAAAATCTCATAAAAATAGTGATAAAAGACTCAAATTTCAAATCAGAATTGATGTTAAGTAGAATTTTCTATTAAAGTTTCACCTAATTTGGATTGTTCTACACAGTTGAACACTTCGATTTTAAAGAAAACGTAAAGAAATAGCAAAATCGAAGATCCACTTATTAGGTAAGTCAAGAAAATTTACAACTTAAATTTTTTTCCATACATTTAGAATATATTTAATTTGTAAATTTTCTTTTGTGAAGAAATATGAAATTATGCAAATTTTTATTAACAACTTACAAAAATATGAAAATATACCCACTTGATTTAGTCATTATATGGTTCATTTTTAATTTTCTTGGATAAATTTAGCATTTTGTGCAAGATTTAAGATATTTTTAACTTTAAAAACTTTATTATTAAATTTAGAAACATGAAAATTCTAATAAAATTGAAAACCAAATAGAAGCAATTGATATTTAAATTTACTTAATGTATATGTCATATAGTTTGTTGTTAAATTTTCATAAATAGATCTTACAAGGTTTCTTATTAAATTTAAGAAAAAATAATTTTCTTGGATGAACTTGCAAATTTTGCATAAAAATTAAAAAAATAAAAATTTCTCCAATTCATATTTTATAATTTTTAAAATTCTAAAAAAATAAGATAAATCAAAAAAAAATTTAAAAGTTAATCAATTTTTATTATTGCTTAATTTATTCATCGTATAGTTTATTATTAAATTTTCATGGATAGATTTTTAATTTTTTTAATATTTTTAGAAAAAAAAAATTTCTTCACTTTTCTTATAAATATTTTTAAAAAATTTGAAAATGAAAGAAACTATCGGCGCACTTGAGGTCCTATTCTAGTTGTCTAGTCATCATACGGTCCTTCATCGAATCAATACGAATGAATCTTACAAATTTTTATAAAAATTTAAAGAAAAATAATTTTCCCTATAAACTGTAGTTGTATTTTACTTCACATATAAAGAAGACTACTATATTAAACTAGTAACTAGTAAGTTAGTAAGCTATTATTGACATTAGATCAAGACAAATCAACACATAGCCAAAACTTATAATTATTACTCTAAAACTTTTAAAATAACATTATAAAGTCTTATTAGACAAAAAAAACTAAAATAAGACCGTGCCAAAGTGTGCCACTAGGAGGTCGTGCGTGCCCGTCGGCACGCAAGCTTGACATGTGTCAGCACGCAAGCGTGCCTATGCTGTATGGTGCCAGGCAACAGCCGGCACACCCCCGTGCCACGGCACTTTAATCCTTGGCCGACACATTATGGCATGAAATAATGTCATTACGATCATTACTATCATACGACAATTAGTTGACCTGATCGGTCGATATCATATTATCACTCTGGTGACATTGTTTGACGTGATTGGTCGGTGAATGCGCTTAACAGCCTAAAGGTGAGAGCCTCAAGGTGCTTGTAGAAACTGAGCAACCAGATTCACAGCATATGAGATATTTGGTCAAGTGAAGGTAAGATATTGAAGTGCACCAACAACCTGACGGTAGATACAGGAGTCCTCAAGTAGGCAGCCCTCATGAGAAGACCGTCGAGTCGTAGATAATAGCGAAGTAGAAACAAATTTGCTGGAAAGCATACTATAACGTTCAAGTAGTTATTGAGCATATTTCTGTTAAGTCGACCAAAGACCATGAGCTGAATTAATTATTTCTACTCTCAGAAAAAAAAATGAAGAGGTCACAAATCCTACATAGCAAATTCTGTCTAGAGTGAATATTAAAGAGTTCGGTATAGAGGACGAGCTGCCTATAACAATGATATCATCAACATATAGAAGAAAAACGAGAACTCCTCCCTTATTATGGAAGGTAAATATAGAAGGATCAGTCGAACTCCCAATAAATCCTAACTCAAATAAAATAGATGAGAAACGATGAAAGTTGAAACCAAGCCCGAGGTGCCTGTTTGAGTCCATAAATCGCTTTGCGAAGTCTACAAACATAATTAAGAAATGAATAATGAACAAACCCACGAGGATGTTTTCACATAAACTTCATTACGAATACCATGAAAAGAAATCCATTCTACACATCAAGTTGGCGAAGAGCCCAACCGAAAGATAAAGTAACGGAAATAATTGTTCGAATAGTAGTAAGCTTCACGACAGAAGAAAATTTCATCAAAATCAATTCCTTGTTGTTGCTTGAAGCCTTGTGCAACAAGACAAGCTTTCAAACGCTCCAACGAACCGTCCGTTTCTGCTTTACTTTATAGACCCATTTACACCCAATAAGATTAACAGAGGTTGATAATAGAACTAAGTCCCAGATAGAATTAGAGAGAAGAGCCTGAAATTCTTCTTGCATGGCCTGACGCCCACCTGCATCTTGAAATGCTTCAGAGAAATTATTAGGTTCAACTAAAAGAGAAGATTGTGAGGAAGCCAAGAGAGAGATAGAAATATCCCTCTGCTTAGTCATGGACCGTGTGAGCATACCATGGGTTCTAAAGGATATAGGTGGGGGAGGTGCGGTTGATGTTTGGTGTTGAAGTGTAGGTAGTAAAGGTAAAGTGGATGAAGAGAAGACAGGGTCGGCTTATGGTAACTGTGGGTCAAGTGGTAGTGAAGAAGGTAATGATTAAATAGTAGAATGTTTAGAAGTAAATTTCTTGGTATACACTCGAAACTGTTGTTGACCAACGGTGGTGGGTACACTTTTAGTTCCAATCAATGGACCAGATAAAATATTATTGGTATTAGTAATCTCTATAGCTTCAGAAACTGGCGAATTGGAAATGGAGGAAGAAAGAACAATTAGGCGGTGTTTGAGACGTGGAACTAGGGGGGGATAACTCCTTATCTCCCCCAGTTATACCCAAACACTTTTTTTGGGGGTGGGAACATGCTGTTCCCACCCTAAGCGGGTTAGGATGTGGTTGGTGCACTTTTAGTTCCAATCAATGGACCAGATAAAATATTGCTGGTATTAGTAATCTCAATAGCTTCAGAAACTGGTGAATTGGAAGTGGAGGAAGAAAGAACAATTAGGCAGTGTTTGCGAAGTGGAACTAGGGGGGGATAACTCCTTAGCCCCCCCAGTTATACCCAAACACTTTTTTTGGGGGTAGGAACAAGCTGTTCCCACCCCAAGCGGGTTAGTTGGGGGGGATAACTCCTTATCCCCCCCAGTTATGCCCAAACACTTTTTTTGGGGGTGGGAACAAGCTGTTCCCACCGGTCTTGGGGTGGGAACAGCTTGTTCCCACCCCAAGGTGGAACAACTCCACTGGTTCCACCTACTGTTTCCTTCTTTTTTTATTTTTTCTTTCTTTTTTTAAAAAAAATTAAACAATTTTAAATTATAAGATATTTAAACTTATAAAATTTAAAATTTATTTTTTAAATTTTATAAATTTTAAAATTTTTAACTTACTTTTTAATAAATCTAAAAATATAATTTTCTTTTTATATTTTTTTAAAAATTAATCAATTTTAAAATTTTAAAATTTATGCAAATTTTTTTATAAATTTAAAATTTAAATTTATACTAATTTTAAAATTAAAATTTTTGCTTCTACTTTTGTAATTTTTTGAGATAATTAAAATTAAAATTTTTAACATTTATAAATTTTTAAATTTTAAATTTTATAGCTTTTAAAATTTTTAACTTTAATTTTTAATAAATTTATCAGTTTATAAAAATTAAAATTTTTTTATTTTTACAATTTACACAAATTTTTAAATTTTTAATTTTAATTTTTAATAAATAATTCACCAAATTTTTAAAATTTATAAATTTATAAATTTATACCAATTTTTATATACAAAATTTTGAATTTTAAAAAATTATAAATTTTAAAAAACCAAAATTTTTTTAATAATTTTTTTTATATATAAGTAAAATATAAATTTTAATAAATTTTTTAATAAATATATTAAATTAAATATTAAAATTTATATCAGTAAAATTTTTATCTTAAATTAAAATTTTAGTCCTCTCTATTCTTCTTATTACTCTTTAACTTACCAAACATAATTTTTCTTATCCCCGATACAACTCTTATATTCAACCAAACACAAAATTACTTTAATTCCGGCTTGTACCTGAACTTATACCTATCCCAGGAATAACCAGTTTTTGCTTATACCCGAACCAAACGCAGCCTTAAAGAATTCACAAAGGGAAGAAAATTAAAACTTGCAATGGCCTCAAGAGATGAAGGATCACCCCCTAATAGCGGAGGGTTAGAAGGAAAATTTTGAAATATTTGAAAGTTAGAGCTATCAGTTTGAGAGAATTTAGTGAGGCAAGAAAAAGGAAAAACACTCTAAATAAAAGTAACATGGAGAGAGAAAAAAATTTTACCGGTCTGTGGATAAAAACATCTGAAGCCCTTGTCAAGATAGACACAAGGTAGGGAAATGTCAAGATAGACACAAGGTAGGGAACAAGATTATAATTTGTGAATCGTAATGTCCTGTAAATCAAGATAACACAAGAATCCGAAAACTCTCACAAGTTGAAAGTCAGTAGGATTAAGACTATATAAAAGTTGATCTGGTGACTTCCCTTAGGTACCGTTTGGTTCAGGGATTATGAGCTTGGGGATAAATTTTTTTATCCCTGAGATAGCTTGCTATCCCGGGATAGTCAAGGATAAAAAAAAAATAGTGTTTTGTTTGTAAAACTGTTATTCTTAGAAATAGCTGAAATTGTGTTTGGTTCATTTATTTTAATAAGCGAGAATAGTGAAAAAATAAGAGTAATTATAATTTTAAAATAATAATATTTTATCTAATTAATTAATATAAAATATTAATTAAATAATAATTAATATTTGTATAAATTAAAGTTTATATTTTAGTAAATAATACCGTTTAATTTTTTAAAAATTAAAGTTAAAAATTTTAAAATTTGTATAAATTTTAAAATTTTAAAATTTATTTAATTTATAAATTTATTAAAAATTAAAGTTACAAATTTAAAAAGTTATAAAATTTAAAATTTCTCTAAATTTAAAAATTTTAATTTTAATTATCTCCAAAAATGTGTAAAAGATGATGCAAAAAATTTTATTTTTAAATTAAAAAATTTTTATAAAAAATATAAAAATTTATATATACAAAATTTGTATAAATTTTAAAATCTTAAAATTTTAAATTTTTTAAAATTTTTAGATTTATAAAAAATTGAAGTTAAAAATTTTAAAATTTATAAAATAAAAAAAAAAAAATTAAATTTAAAATTTTATAAATTTTAATTTAAATTTTAAAAAATCAAAAAAAAAAAGATGGAAACAAGGTTGTTCCCGGATGGGAACAACCTTATTCCTACCAATGGGGGGAATTGTTATCCCCCCTCCTTAACGGGCTATTGCAGAATAGCCCGTTAAGGGAGGGATAACAAATCCCTCCATTTTTTTTTTGTGTTTGGGGGATAAAGGAGTTATCCCCCCTTTATCCCCCAACCAAACATGGCCTTAAAGAACAGTAATAAGAAAAACAGCTTGCATTAAGACATTTACCCAAAAACGATGAGGCATACAAGAATGAAAAAGAATTGTTCTCACTATATTTGTCAAATGCACTTAGCTACACCATTCTATTGTGATGTGTGAGGGCAAGGAATACGATGAATAATACCAGTTTGACGAAAAAAGAGACAAATTTCTCATTGACAAATTCTTTACCTCCAAAAATATTTTCAATCATAGCCTTAAATTCAACAAATTTATCAAAAACCTAATGTTTATGTTTCAAAAGATATGTCTATAAGTAACGAATAAAATCATCCACGAAAACAACATAATATTTATAACCAGAGATAGAAGAAATAGTTGATTGCCAAACATCAAAATGAATTAAATAAAATAGAGAAACAGACAGATTGTGATTTATAAATGGAAGTTTAACATATTTACTAACATTACAAGAATTGCAATGAGAAATCTTAACTTCAAACTCTCCTAAAAAATTATTGTCTTTAACAAATTTGGATAAAAAATCTAAACTAGGATGCCCTAATCTTTTATGTCATAAGTCACTATTTTTAACTTTTGAGGCAATCAAAGCACCTCTGTCTTTATTTCTAATACTTGCAATTGTCGATGATAACGAATAAAGTGAAGTTCCTGAACTACGACATGGGAGGAGCTCATTCCATGTTTCCTTGTCCTTCACACAAAAACCAACATAATCAAAAATTCAATGGAGTTTTTGAGACGAAACAACAAGAACGTTTTTGAGACGAAACAACAAGAGCTCATTCCAGAGAGCAAGTTTTTCTTAATCTGAGAAACAACAATAACGTTTTGAGACGAAACGATTTGGATGGAGTATTGAAAGTAGATTCACATGTATGAGTAATAAGAAGCGAATGACCATTACCAACAAACATTTTATCTGTTCCTAAGTAGAGACTTAGAATCAAAAAGTATACCTACATCCGATGTCATGTGATTGGACGCTCCAATGTCAGGGTACCATACCTCCCCAGAAGCCTCTTTGACAACAAAAGTTTGCGGTCATCCGCAATAAAGGTGTAGTTGATCCTCTGTCAACACTTAAGAGCAGTGTGGTTGAATTTACCACAATTTGACACTGAATACCACTATGAGGCATCATTGGTTCAGGACGATGCCGAGCAAGTTATTGAGGCATACATGGGTATTATCGAGGATGTGTAGGTTGTGTAGATGGAAAATGTTGATACGATGCGTCTCCATGCTGTCCACACCCAGGCTGTGGATGACGACCACCTCGCTATCCTCGTCCTCCTCTAGATCTACCATTCTGGCCTCCCCTAATTCCTCATCCACGGTTTGCATACAAGGCACTAAAATCTCTAGAAAATGTAGTATGTCTCAAGTGACGTTGCACTTCTATTTCCTCTTAAAATAGAAAACGACGAAGTTGATCAAAAGTAGGTTTGGTTTTGTTAGTGTTCAATGCACTCACAAAACCGCAATACTCTTCTGGGAGCCCTAGCAAAACGGTCATCACAAGATTATGATTGTATTTACCTTCCCCAGTGGCTAGAAGTGCATCTCCGATAGATTTGACCTTCTACATATACTCAGATATAGTCATTGACACCTTCTTAATGCTATGTAATTCCATCTTAAGAAAAAAGGCAATAGAGGCGGTCTTGTCAAAGAAGCAATTTTCAATGAAGACCCAGGTGTCGCGAGCTGACTTTGGCGAACTAGATATCACCGTCTAAAGAATAGAAAGGGATAATCTTGCATTGATCCATGAGAGGATTGTTGGTATCCTCTCTTTTCCAATGTAAATAATTAGGATTGGGTGCTAGCTTTTTGTCGACCTCTACCATCCGAAATGGTGGTACACCCATTCCATCAACATGTAAGGCTACTCCGAAACTTTTCAACATGTTGAGAAACACTTATTTTCAGACAAGTATAGTGTCTAATTGCTCTATAGAAATAAGCATCTTGATATTCACCACAGATAAAGAAAAAATGTTAGCTGTCATCAAAAAATAAAGACGAAGAGAATAAGGAATAACTCTGCGGCAGCAGCAATTAAAGAAAAAAAATAGTGCTAACAGGATATCCTCGAGAAAAACCAGCAAGTAATAACCACAAATCCAACAACTACAAAACTGTAGTTAGGGTTTTGAGAATGTAGATGACTATAGGCGGCTACAGGATCACTACCAATAAAGAGAAGAAAGAGCAGCATACCGTAGTAAATACTATAGCAATAGTACTGTAGCAGTGGTACTGTAGCAACAGTATTGTATCAAAATACTGTAGCAGCGATAGAACGATAAGAGAGAAAGAAGAAAAACTTGCGACAGAAAGGAAGAAGAATGACGGCTCTGTTGATTTTCCATAGAGAGTTTATAGCTCTAATACCATGAAATATTGGATAAAGCCGTAAAGACCCCCTCTAGGGTTTCCATTGAATATATAATAAACACAATTACAAAAAACACCTTATAGTACAAGTTATGTTAAACTAGACCCCCTCTAGGCTTGTTTGGCTTTCTTCTTTCTGACTACAAGGACTAGTGGCCTGCTTTCTTTTCCGTATGCTAAGGTCGTTCAGGTGGAAAACCGAGTTGTGTACTGGATGAAGCTTTTAGTCTTTCAGACCTTGTATCTTGTAATTCGATTTTTTTAGCTTAGAGCCGCTTGCACGCTTTAAAGGCTGTTGAAGGTATTGCACTACGAAAGACTCCTACCGTTGCTAAAGGTAAGATTAGAGAGCTACTCAAGCAATTTTAAAAAGAAGATCAAGATAAGGCTTATCAGCAGTATCACACAAGAGAGCTTAAGCACTCTTACTAATAATAAAGGGGCTCAAAATCTGCAAAAGAATTCGATCGAGTTCTGAGGTACAGGTAAATAAGTGGCATCTACACTAGTTGAAATGTCCAAAAGCATATGCCCATATTCTAAACCTACCCTGAAGGCCTGAACCTTCTGTATGCATTTTCATGTATTCATGCCATGTGTCACACTTTATTCTATTTCCATTCGGTGGTCCACTTTATATGTGATCAATGTCAACGACAGGAGTGATCCACAATGTAAACCAATGCTGGACTCAACCAGGATCACCAGCAATCTCCAGCATGAATCAAACATACTAACATTCCTCCTTAAAATCAGCACTTACTATTCTGATCAACCCACTCTCTTCTTTCTATTTTTGTTTCTCTAATTAATTTACTCACAAAATATAAGTAGGCCAGTTTTCATTAGGACCTTCAAGCAACTCGATTAATCTTCAAATATTTGTTATAATTCATGGAAAAGGGCCAACTTAAGTTGAAGAAAGCAAATATTTATTTGAACAAAGATTCTGATAATCAACCAAGCACCCGAAAAATAATTTGAACTACAAATTATGGATGGAAATCCCCTCTAGGGAGTCAAGGGTTTCCAACTTGGATTTCGATTAAAATTAAAGCAATTTAAAGCAAGATATGAACCGGCCGATCAGACTGCTGAGAATTCCACTAAACTACTAAAGTAAGATTCGTTCTGTTATCTTCTACTTCAAAAATCCAACTTCTCAAATTCAAAGCAACCAAAAAAATAATAGTTAATATCATGAAAAGAGATACCTCATCCATCTCTAACCTTGGCCTAATTAAATCATTCCTGCATCACTACTACTACTCCCTAGCTTCAGGAGAAAACAAACAAAGGCAAAAACCAAAACATAAATTGTGGGTATGTATTCTGCACATAACGGAGAACTTCGATATATCAATGATAACACACACTCAAAAATTTACGACATTACCTGGAAATTAAGGACATGTTTGGTTTGAAGTATTTGAGACTTGGAATGAGAATCGGAATGTCACGCCCCGGAGGTCTAAGGATAAGCGGAAAAGCATATATTTTTTTTTTTCTTTATAAATAACGACCTCGTCCACCGGTGCGTGTCAGACCCGCCACATATACAAATTCACTCTTCAAACGGACAGAGTCTCCTTTGTATATGCACGGCGTCACATTTACAACAACAACAACAACAACAACAACAGCAACAACATTCTTTAACCACACAGTCACAGTGAACATAGTAAGTAAGAGTAAATCCATTCAATCACATCAAGAGATAACTACGGGTTTGCAAACGGTGTCTACCCGACATCCAATTTTTCCAAAACGTCTATGCATTCACAATAAGGCGGCTACATGTTTTTGAAAGGATAAATCCAGAGGTTTTCAAGATTGTGCCCACACGACACTTGGTTTTTGGAAAGCGATTTCGAAACCTTTGTTTAATGTAAAACGGCCGCATAAGAATTCATAACAGTATGTTAAATCCACAGTGTCAACTAATTAACTAACCAACATCCAATATGATCCACAATCAAGCAAATTAAACTAACAGTTAAACCAGAAAGAGAGATGAGATAAACCAAACAAGAGTTCTGTTGTAAAGCCTCATACGGCTATGGTCATCTAGACGCTGCCTCACCACCGTCCCGGTTACTACACCTAGTCGGACCTGTCACGGAGTGGGTAAAGTCAGTGACAAATAAAGTAGATGTTTCAAACAATTAACAATCACTTTAAAACAAACGAAATACACCGGAACCTTTCGCTTTTCCTCATCATGAGTCCACATCACTTGATTTAATCACATGGTACCTGTCGGGGAGTCGACGATCTCCCCTCGTGAACAATTACTTTACTTACGTGATGCCTTTAACCCCTTCACGGCGCTAGTGCGGCACTTTTAGCTGGCGTGAAGAGGTCCCCACCCGACACTTTCACTTTTGTGGGGTACACGGGTCATTCAGACCACTTCTCCGGAAAAGCACACCCATGCGGAGGCCAATCCGCCTGTGTACGTGTAAGCATCCAAGAACATGATAGCCGAAACCGGCGTGTAACAATCACCGCGACACTTGGTCGCCACAGTTAATAACAGAAGAACGGTACATATTCATGCGAAAGGTTAAATCAATTGAAACATCTCATCTACTTTATTGAACAGATTAACATACTCTTTACGATGACATATTGCACTTATTGCACTTACTGCACTTATTGCAAGGGTACCCACCTGGTTGCGGAAAGATCGGAGCACTTGGATCTTTAACACACTCCCGCTGCGCACTTGGACCTAAAGAAGTCCCCAAAAACGATAATTAATAAAACGCACTTACACCGCAAAAACGGAAATCCAAAACTAACCCCGCGACGAAAAACCCAAAAACAGTGCTCTTACAACACTTGGCGGCTCCCCGCGCGCCCTCCCACGCGGAAGTCGTCGCCCGCGGAGTTTGCCCGCGGATGCCGCCGCTCGCGGATGCCCCGCGCGGCACGAAACCGCGCGGCGTGCATCTGCGGGTGGCGCCCGCGCGGCGCCCGTCGACCCGCGGGTGCCCCGCGCGGCGCAAGGCCGCGCGGTGTGTGTGTCCGCGGGCGACGCCCGCGCGGCACCCGCCCGCCCGCGGGTGGCGCCCGAGCGGTGCCTGCCCGCCCGCGGGTGCCCCGCGCGGTGCGCGCCCGCGCGGCGCCCGCCCGCCCGAGGGCGCCCCGCGCGTCCCGAGGCCGCGCGGTGCGCGCCCGCGGGCGGCGCCCGCGGCGCGCCCGCCTGTCCGCGGGCGCCCCGCGCGGCACGAGGCCGCGCGGTGCGCGCCCGCGGGCGGCACCCGCGCGGCCCGCGCGTCTTCCGCTCGCCCGCGCGGTGCCCTAGCGGCGCCGCGCGTCTTCCGCCCGCTCGCGACGTGCCCTAGATCGCGCGGCGGCGGCGGCGGGGCCGGCGGTGACGTCGGAGACGGAGACGGCGATGACGACAACGAAAAGATACGAAAACCCCAATAATGCAACGAAACGAAATCTACTTACCGAAAATTCCGACGGGGAAGTCGACCGATCGCCCTCCTAATTCCGGTACGTGGTTCGGGGTGATCGGATTCCTCCGTCTTCTTCCTCTTTCGGGGTGATCAGATTCCTCCGTCTTCTTCCTCTTTCTTTCTTTTTCACTCCTCCGGTTAGGGTTCCGCCTTTTTCTTCTCTTTTCTCCCTCGTTCTCTCCGGCTAGGGTTTCTCTTTTTGCGAAAAGTGAGATTTTTCCTTTTCGTACGTACAATTAAATCCCACCTTTTAATATCTGTCACCGAATAATTAATTCTTTAATTAATTAATCCTACGGGATAAACCCACATTTCCTCGTAAAGCGTGCAGGATATTTTGCACGGATTCCGATGCACGTTAAGTCACCGCAACTCTAAAAACCCTTTTACAGAAAAATACCCGTGCCACAACTCAACCGACTCACAAAAACTCGGTAATTCAAATTCACTATAAGAAACACTTTATTAACCGGAGGGTAAAAATTACTAGAAAAGTCGTGTCATTACACGGAATAAGTCATTCCCATTGTTAACATTTGGATTGAGGGATTGGCATTAATTTTCATTTATAGGGGATTCGAATCCCTCAAAAATAGCACCCACCTCCATGGTGGAAGTCAACTTTGATTCCGGAGTGATTGAGAAAAAAAAAATTCACTAATAATTATTTGAATTCAAATATAAATCATATAAATTCATTAGATTAAATAATAATTTCAAATTTTAATTTAAAATATAAATTTAAAATTCAAATTTTAATTTTTAAATTTTAATTTAATAGTTCTAAATTTAAATTTTGACTTTGACCTTAAACTTGAATTGTAAATTCAAATTTTAAGTTCACATTGTAAGTTCAAATTTAGAATCAAATTTTGATTAAAAATTTGAATAACAAATTTTAATTTTAATAAAAATTTAAATTTTTTGAATTTTAACTTGGATATGATTTCAATTTCAATTCCTATTCCTCTTATAAACCAAACAAATTTTTGTTTTTATCATTCAGTTTTCGATTTCGACCTATTTCCATTCCTATTCTGATTTCAATTCCTCTTCTAAATCAAGCGTCCCCTAAGAGTAATCCAATAATTGGATTTGAGGGGTGCAATATTGTTATTGAGACAAGAATTATATAGTTTACTAATCAGCGAAGCAGCACTCAATGACAAGAAAAAGATATTATGGGCACTTTGCAGTTATGAAGACAAGGTAAAGTACAGTACTTTCTTTACAAAAACAATTAGTAGAGGGGGGGGGATTTGGGGAATTAGGCACAAATAAACTTCAAGAATCATCGGATGTGACAGTAAAAATATATGGCTATGTTTATATTTCATGAGATAAGAATAAGTTGCATTTTTATTTGTCAAAATTATCAACTTGATGATTAGAAGTCATTTTACATGTTGCCTACACTATATTAATTGGTCAGGCTACTTACAATTTTCCTTTTCGCTGAATCCCTAAAAGCCAAATCTCCCAAATCTTTCTGTGGGAACAGCTTTGCTTCAGGTAAAATGTATGACAGTAGGGTAAGCGCCTTCAAAACTGGCCCTGGTGGTGTCACATCTTCTGCAATCTTTGCACGTTTGAAAGAGTCAGCACCTCAACGAAGTGAACTATGCAATTAAGAAATAATTAGATGAATCACCGTCTCAGTGATTTTATATTCATTCAATTTTAGGTTAGTGGCAACTTAGCAATTAACCCTTCCAAAGAATATGGTAGTTATTATCATTAGTCCCCTCTCAGAACATTTCTCTTGAGCACGGAATATATAGGGCGTCTTGGCAAAGAAAAAGACAACTAAACTAGAATATATTTGAACATAGAATTTGGTGTCCATCAAAAAAATTGATAGTGATAAAGCAGCTTTATGGAACTGTGTCAAGCAATGGTATTTTGCTTCTAAATGTCACTTTTTGAAAGCAATTTAAAAATAAAAATTCCAGAAATTAAAAAGCAGTGAATATGGATCTATCAAGTGTGTCATGATCAAGAATTAGGAATTACTTTACACATAGGCGCAACAAGAAGTACCCCATCCCACTCCGCCGGTTGCTTTAGATGAACTTTGAGAGCAACTGCTCCTCCCATGGACTGCCCCAACAGAAAGTGTGGTAGCCCACTCACTTCCTTCAACCCTGAAAAGCAGTTTTCAAAATCATAGAAGTTCAAAATTTGGGAAAACATTTACAGATAATGTACTCAACATCTAAACATCTTCAAACATATTGTATTTTGGACAAGCAAACAAAATGAGAGAAGTTAGAAGAATAAAAATAGCATGCCCCAAAGACCTCTGATGCGTGCATACTGCTCAATGACATGGTTGACCATTCCGTCAAAGCTTGGGATGTAACCATGTAGTCCATATGAGAGGCCAAAACCCGGGTAATCCATGGCATATACTGCATATCCAGACTCAGCTATTCTCTTCGCAATACCTGAATTATTAAAAAGCATTTATGATGATATTAGATCGATAGATAGATAGACAGAGAGAGCACTTGGTGTAAAATGAAGCACTTACGACAGGAGAGAAATTACCTTCGAAAAAGAAGGTGCAGGTATCGCCATAGCCATGGCAAAAGAAGAGGGCAGCCTTAGGGGAAATGCCAGGCCCTGGTAACCAGCTCTTCCAGAATATCTCTAACCCCTTCGAATTAGTCTCATATATCTATAGAAACAAGTACATAGCAATTCTAAGCAAGGATTTAAGTGTAGTGGCACAGAATTGTGCCAAGAATTTGCATGCACAGTAAGACACGCTGTGTGTTGTACCGTGCCGGCCACAAATATGCCTATGTACCGACACACTATGGTATGAAATATTTATTTTCTTCGGCATCAATATATTCTAATTGTAGTGACCTAGCTCACTAGCATTAATAACTCATTAAACCCAAACCACTAACCCAAAATGCTTTAGACCAAGTTATTATTATTAGGGTCCATGATCTATTCCCAACCATCTTCCCTTTCCAATCCGATGTAGGACCAGCATAACAGCCTCCCGCCATTTAGATCCTGACATCCTCGTAATGTTTCATTCCCTAGCTCAAGATCACGAGACCCATCTCACACTTCTAGCTAGCAAACTAGCTTTGATATCAAATATAACAACCTAGCCCACTAGCACTAATAATTTGTTGTGCCCAAGACACTAGCCCAAAATGCTTAAGCCCAAGCTATTATTAGAGTCCATGATCCTTATATTCCCAATCATATTTTCTTTCCAATTCGATGTGGGAATATTGAGGAGTCACACTAATTGCTTATTATTTATTTTTATCAAGTCTTTTGTGCTCTATTGAGGCAATTACAAGCCAATTTCACAAAGGTTTTGAGCCATGCCATTGGCCGGGGGTAGTATCGTGCTAATATCTTGTCGATAGGTACTTAATTCCTCGATTCTAAGCTAAAAAACAAGGGTTCACGCACTGATTGTTAAAGAATAAGTTAAGGTAATAGGATCGGGTATCTTGCTACCATGATAGAAAGTAAAGCATCAATGCTTGTATATCACAGGAACTGTGTGGAAGCAACATACTTTTTTACATATGTTTGATAGAAAGAGCAGACTAGATATTCGTTGTAAACATATTTTTTTACATGCCCAGTATGAGTACGCACCATCTCCTGTTAGGAATGGAGCTTCTCAATGCACTAATGTGCTGCGTAGAAGAGTCGAAGACAACGAGAATAAGTGGAAGTAGATCCAAAACAAAATGAAGAGCAGACTAGATATTCCGCGTCCTAGAAATTAAGCTGGATGGCAGTATACATGACAATTCGAATCCAATGATTGGCCGTGAAGCTCTGAATAGGGTAATCACTCGACTTAACAACTAGACCAAGAATGTGTAAGCCAAATTACTCAGAAAAAAGGAATCCATTACTTAAGTTGAGCTACTTGTGGCCAATGCTCTTAACAAGATCTAAATTGAGGAAAGGAGGACTTGGATAAAGAGGACACGGAAGAGAGCTGGTAGTGTTGGGCATTCAGCTAATCAACCAATGAGATCGGAGCCCTCCATTCTTTTCTCTAAAATAGGATAATTCTTCAGTCAAAACCAATGTTCCAAAAGGCAGCATCCATGCAGTTACCTACCACATAGCGCATATGCGGCCCATCCATTAAAATATTAAATAAAATATTTAAAGGTATTAAAAATGTATATAAATGCTAAATAATCAAAATAACAATTCAGAATTCACAAATTAAAATAATTAATTTCAAGGACCTCACAAGCACACATATCACTAAACTAACGATTAATAATTTACTCTTACTTATTAGATAGAGAAATAAATAGAATTTCTATACAAAATCAGAAAAAATGTCAAACAAAAATCAATATTCTAAGAAGCAGCATGCTAAACTTTTATGAAGGATAATAATTTTTTCAATAAATTGTCATTCACATCATTTGAGAGGGCAACACTTAAAAAAAAAAAATCTAATATAATAATTTCTAACAAGTACAAAATTATTCATCAATTTTTATAAACATAATTATTAGATAGATTAGGAATAACACCTACTAAAATAAGAAGAGAGACAGTTAGGTTATATTTATGTAAATATAATTACATTTTTATGTATTATTATTAACTAAACTTGAATGAAAATAGCCATATATATGTATAATTATTAATTAAACAATCCAATTCAACATCATATTTCAATCCCACTGAAAAAAAAAATTACCATATATGGGCCACAATTGTTGTCCGACTGCATGTAAACCGCATTTTACGTATGTGGTGTGGTTTATGGTTCGAACCGCATATGTGGCTGCATGGACCGCTTTGTGGAATATTGGTAATAACAAATGGATCTTTGGGGCTAAAAGCTAATCCAAATTTGTATGCACCATTGGGAGGGAGAGATATATACTTTCATCATCAGTTTTGAGTTTTATAGAATTTTGAAAGCTCGTAAAGTACAATTCATAGTGGCAAACTATTGTATTTTATTACCATGTGGTTCACAAAAATATACCACGTTTGTAATCATAACCTTTTAAATTGTAGGGTTTTATGCAAAACAAACATGGAAAAAGTAAAAGGGCAAAGTGATAACTGATAAGAGAGATGCTAATTATACACCCAAAAGTGGAGTGTAAATCTTACACCCAACCCATTCAACGGTTGACGCCAACCCTTTGGGGCTTTTAAGTATTAAAAAAATAGGAGGTGACAAGACTTGTGGAAAAAAATTAGCCTTTGGATGGGTAGGGTGTAATGATTCACAACCACTTTTAGGTGTACAGGTAGCATTGCTCGATAAATAAAGTTGTGAACTAAAAAATATGCTATACCTGGTTTTATGGAGTTTTCTCAAATTTTGCTAGTCCTCAACTATAGGCCACTATAAATAGAAAAATCATTGCCAATAGGGCCTTCTGAAAGAGACTGAAATTTGGTGAACTCATCAATGAATTTGATAAAATCCCCATTACAATAGACTCAAACCATTCAAGCCTAGAAATATGAAAAGTTAATAAAGTGTTTGTAGTGAACCAGCCCTTCACGTAAATTTGTTGAAGCGGAGTGGTTTAGTTGCTATTGTCGCAACTCTATAATTAAATGGGCAGAGGTAACATAAGCGTATTGTTCACTCTAAACCCTACATATGCGCATCTATTTCACCATGTAGCCACCATCAACCTTCTCTCACCCCTTCTACTTCTCTAAACCTATAGATGAGGAACTGGGCTACCAAGGAAATCCAAGGCAAGAGTAAGAGCTAACCTATAGCTTGAGGACGGCAAGAAACTTTGAGGAGAAGCATGACAAAGAAAAAGGAAGCCTTCTCTCCCACGAGTTAGCTCACAAGAAAGAGAGGTGAGATGAGATTTTTGAGTTTTGAGTTTTGAGTTTTGAGACTCCAAAAGGAGGATTTTTGGAAGGTTCTGATGTTTTTAGGACCATGTTTTAGGGTTGCTGTTTTGATTCAGGAGAATGGGATCCACCTTGCTGGGAGCGCGTTCGAATTTGGAAATATCACCGAAAAAGGATGATCTCTTTCTTTGTCTATAGTTTCTCGATTATTCAGCATGTTTTGTAGCTATTATTGATCGTACATGATGAGTTGTATGCTAGAGAGCATAGGTAAAAATTCTTAATCCTTAGGAGTAGAATTGAGATGGGTCTAGAAGCTGAACAGTCAGTTGAGTGTGTATTGTGAAACTCAGGGTAGAACTAAGATGGGTTTGGGAACCGAGCGAGCGGATGAGAGAGTGCATTGGATGTATAACATCTGAATTAGATAAAACCTAAGGTAAAAAAATAAAGATGAGCTACTCTAAGGTGAACACGAACTAAATAACCAGACGAGTAGGCTAATAAGGCATGCGAGCACCAACAGAATATAGAGTAGTCCGACCATTCTCGACTCTCCATAGGATAGGTGTAAGAAGTAAACGATGGTTGAGTAGTTCGATCATTCCCAGCTCCCCATGCGATGAGTGGATTATTCCACTGGAGAGTAGTCCGATCATTCTCGGCTCTCCATACAGTATGTGCGCCCAGCCGGTGGGAGAGTGGTTCGATCATTCTTGGCTCCCTATGCGGTGTGTGGATTATTCCATTGGAGAGTAGTCCGATCATTCTCGACTCTTTCAAGTGGCATGCAGTTTAACCGAGGTGAAGAATAGACAGATCATTTTCGACTCTCCACTCGACACCCAAGGACCACTCAAGTGGAGAGTAGTCCAATCATTCTCGGCTCTCTATAAAATGTGTGTTCAGGACATGTCACACCCCGGGGTTCTTTTTGAAAATCCTTTTTAGGAAAGCTAGAGGAAAATGTGTAAATTTTTTTTTTAAAACACCTTCGAAGACACCCCAGAACACATACAGATTCGCCACATGGACAGAGATTTCTCTGTACAAATGGAGTCCCCTCTGTACATGTATGGCGTAGCACCTGGATACAACATCAATCCCACAAACAACCACAACAACAACAACGAGAATAGGTACAACAACTAGATCAAATACAACAATAACTACATAAAAATCTGATCTATATGTACCCACTAAATAGTACACAATCACTACTACAATCATGAACAGTAACTATACAATAAAAGGGATCTAAATCATGGAGTATAACTGGAACATAAAGCTATGGCCACAAGGAACATATCTATCAACTAGCGCCCTCACGCACCGTTCCGACCATCACCTCCCATGGTATCTGAAACTGAGAGGGGTGAGAAACCAATAAGGAGTCTCCCAGTAGGTACCGCAAGCCGACAAAGGCAAGTTGTACTCACCGGCAAACGAAAGAGATATAATAGTCAACTGAAATGAAATAAATATATCAAGTACAGTAGCAATAACGGACTGAAATGAAATAATCAACAGATATGCAACTAACCTGTGACGCCCCACTTCCCAGGGGGTCACCCATCCTAGAACTACTCTAGCTCTAGCACGCTTAACTCTCATGTTCCTCTTGGATCTTGCTACCATCCAAAATGCTATAGCCGGGTTAGAGATTTTAGTCCTATTATATCATTTATATATAGGACTAATCCAAATTCCGGGGGTGTCACATTCTTCCCCCCTTTAAGCCCTGACGTCCACGTCAGGCTCAAGCACACTCACAAGCACCAGGCGATGTGAGACTCGTCTCGCTAGCCTTAGCCGACCTTGTGAGGAGCTGCACTCCACTCACAACGGTCATTAGCCGGGGAGCCTCGCTCTACCCGCTATATAACCCTGGCTCAGCCGAGACTCATCTCACATTTCCGGCTGGTGAATGGCTCTGATACCAACTGTGACGCCCCACTTCCCAGGGGGTCACCCATCCTAGAACTACTCTAGCTCTAGCACGCTTAACTCTCATGTTCCTCTTGGATCTTGCTACCATCCAAAATGCTATAGCCGGGTTAGAGATTTTAGTCCTATTATATCATTTATATATAGGACTAATCCAAATTCCGGGGGTGTCACATAACCGCTACTGTAATATAAACAAAATGCAAGTATGAATCAACAAGACAAATAGTCTAAATAAACCCAATCAATCGCCATGTCGGTCTAAAGACCTCAAACAATGCCACATCATGCTTGCCCACCTGGCGTATAACCCTAGTAAAGTAACCACATCGGGCTCATGAGTCGAAAATACGACCACTTTTCCAGAAAAGAACACCCTCTTGTAGTGGATCAGACAGCTGGTGTACGTAAAATGCGCATAAGATGTAGCAATCGATGCAATATATTCAATAACCAATCGTCGGCAAGTAGCCGAGAGAATCAACAATAAGTCAACAACCAATCAGGTCAACCGACTAATAAGGTCAAACCACATCTCAAGGATGATACAATGTCACCGACCAACAAGGTCAACTAATGTCACGTATTCATGTACTATAGTCCAATCATGACAAGATACGGAGAGAGGCGAACAATATATCAATGTCACCGGCCAATCTGGTTATCCAATGTATAATCAAGTGTCACTGCCCACAAGGTCAACTAATATATAATCAAGTGTCACCGACCACAAGATCAACTAGTGTATAATCAAGTGTCACCGACCACAAGATCAACAAATGTCACTAGACATGCACTAACACCCAACCACAATGGAACACCGCTCTACAGCTAAATCATGATAATTATGAGATAAAAACAAGTATAGAGCAATTAAGCTATAAAGCCAAGTAGTGAACAAGGTGCTCAACAAGTATCGTGCAATCAAGAAGAGATAGTCAGGAAAGAAATCACCGAGTAGGCACCACTTTGCCGACTTTGAATCGAAGCACCCACCTGTACTGACTACCTAAGTCTGCGACTCTGCCAATGCCTCTAGGTGTCCTGCGAACCTAGACATAGACACCGCGATTCAGTAAAAACTCCTACGAGTACACTAACTCGACCAACATGACAATACCACACCGAAGTGCACGGTAACATACTCAAAACATCGGTTTCACAAACCGACTTCCAAAACCAAGCCAACCTCTGAGCCAACTCAACAAGAGCCCAATAGGCTCCTACCAACAACTAGCATCCATACTCAACACTAAGTCGCCAATAGCATAAATCGATACAATTGGAACATCAGTTTCTTTAACCGATTTCTGAACATCGCCTAAATCGTCACCTATCCCACTGAAACCTCCAATTAGCTCCTTAGAACGTGTTAAGACATGCCATAGGTCTCATTAAATTACCCGCTATCCCAAAACACACTAATCTAAGGATGGTGGGACAACCACAAAAGATATACGCCAAAACTACAAAATTCCCGCCCGACAAGTCGCAAAGTTAACAATTTCGACAACGGTACAACACACGACCTGTATTCAGCCCAAGAATGGTTCCTTAACCACATCAACAATACCGAAGTGACCCAAAATCACTTCGCTCACTAACCAATAACAACAGGCAATCAATTCCTTTTACCAATTCCCGAGCCGAAATTTTCGAAAACTCACTGGAAACACTTCCGAAACCCACAAAGTGTTCCGGAGGATACAATCCACCACTGTAACCCCTTGTTGCACCGAAACACGTCAATTTAGGTGCTGGGGTAGTCACACACAAAGTGCAAACCGAAAAAGGTTACAACACCAAGTCAACACCGATTAGGGCTTCAGAAGTGTCATTTATGGCGTCAGAACCCACCATGACTCCCACGCAACCTCCGAACAGACTAAGCCGCGAGGAACAACCAGCCAAGAAAGCTCTATGACAATAACAGAGCATTCACATTGGTTTATCACGAATTCTAAACCGAACCGCGATCAATCAGCCAAATTCACCAATAATCGCACCGGCCTTCCAGACCTAGGACAATCAATCCAAAAGTCCAACACACCTAATATCTGCTGGTCAAGGCAGCCCACAGCATACAATCGTATGAAGAAGCCAAACGCTCCCATACATTGCATTAATTATAAAAAACCAGGAGTTTTAGCTCGTTACCATCAATTCCGCATTCCGAAATCCGACCAGCAACATAATCTGAAGGGTCTTGACATTCTAAACACTGTGCTCACTATCCGAAGCACAAACAAGCATTGAGGAGCGCGTCAGGGCAATCTTTTCTTCAGGTTTTTAGGTTCTCGAGAGCGACATTGTGAAAACAGCAATTGGGGGCAAACGAATCGCAGAGAAGGTGAGCACGGCGATGCCCAAGCCCTCAGGAGAGTCGTGCACACCTACCGGGAGGTAGCCGGTGGCCGGGGTGACTGAAACAGGAAGCTCAGGCCAAGAACAACTTCAACCGCAACAGATTAGGAGCAACAACGTCAACCCCGAGCTCCGGTGGCCAAGGGCAGTGCACCGTCGACAAAAGAGGACAAGGTCAATGGAGAGGAAGCGCGAGGTGAGGCGGCCGGCAATGAAGAGGCGGCCGGCAATGAAGAGGCGGCGCCAGCGCGATGGGGACCAGATCTAGCTGCAAAAGCTAGATTTGGCTCCTTGGATGCCCTCGACGGTAGGAATGGCATCGCAGGAGGTCGAGGATACCAGCGGCGGTAGAGGGAAGCAGCAGCGGCACAAGTTGGACCAGATCTAGACGAAGGAGCTCTCTCCTTGAGCTCCAGCCATATCTCAGACTCGATGAGGCGGCCGGCAATGAAGAAGCGGCCGGCAATGAAGAGGCGGCGCCAGCGCGATGGGGACCAGATCTAGCTGCAAAAGCTAGATCTGGCTCCTTGGATGCCCTCGACGGTAGGAATGGCATCGCAAGAGGTCGAGGATACCAGCGGCGGTAGAGAGAAGCAGCAGCGGCACAAGTTGGACCAGATCTAGACGAAGGAGCTCTCTCCTTGAGCTCCAGCCATATCTCAGACTCGATGAGGCTCGGGGGCGGCCGAGCGGCGACGAAAAGAGGTCACCGGAGGTTCCCGTGGCCGGCAACAGCGGCGACAGCGGTCGCTGCTGGCAATCCCGAGAGTTAGAGAGACCTAGATAGGGAGAGAAAGAAGAGAGAAAGAGAGAAAGAGAGAAAGATAGAGAGACCAACCGAGGAGGTCGCCGGCGGCGGGGGAGAGGTGGGTCGACGGCTATTGTGAGAAGGGAGAAAGAAAGATTTTAGGGTATTGGATTTTCCTCCTTTATTTATTTATTTATTTATTTATTTTCCTTTGTGATAATTGTAGGAAAGTCCTGCGACTTTTCACCTCGATCACTTTGGTCCCCTCTCAGTCCTCTATGCACAGAAAACCTCTATTGCAAAAAAAATTCACTCTTCACACATGAAATGATGGCCCCTTTTGCAGAGTGCATATTTCCCATTTGGTAGAAATTTTTTCACTCTCCCATTTTTCATGCCTTGAGCTTCTTACCAAGAACCCACCACTGCTTGTATTTTGCACAGTAGTACATTCCCATAAATTTTCATACAATTTAACACAAAAAAAAAAAAAAAAAAAAAAAAAAAAATCTAATAGAAAATAGTTTTTTATGATTTCATCATAATTTTTTAGCTCGAGACGAGCAAAAGACGAAACTCTCTCTGCGCAAAACAGTTGATGATTATGCATTGGCTAGTAGAGGAATTTGGAGTTATTGCATTGATATCGGGTGACGACAAGGGAAAACTATACCTAGCCCAAAAAAAAAAAAAAAAGTTACTATGAGATTGGTACTTTTGTCCAAACTGATTGGAATTCTTGAGAGCAAGCACTCACGTGATTCAAGGGAATATTAAACTTTCAATCATCAAAACTCTGAAGCTACCAACCAATTCAGAAGCTTCTACAAAAAACATCATTGTAATATTCAAGCCTAAGTAAAAGAAAATTTAGGTAATATTAACAATGGAAAATGATAATGAGACAAGAAATAGAGGAAATAGATGTTTAACAAACTTCGAAGAAAGTAATTTTAGCGGCAAAACAGGGAAGTAGAGTCAAGTTGATATGAGATAGTAAAAAAAAAATTCTGACTCAGACCTAGAGAAATGTATATAGCCTAAAGGATAAAATGCACTTATAGTAGTTGAACTTCTTGCTAGGTTTTAGTTTGTTTCTCAAACTACTATTTTAGGCATCCAAGATCCCAAGGACTTTATAATACTTTAGTCTTTAGTCCTTAACTTGTAGGACTAAAGTGAAATTGTGTATAGCTAAGATTTTGGTGAATTCGGGCACTCAGAATATCCTATGGACGCCCGAATACTTTTGGACAGGAAATTAGACGCCCGGAAGTGGATTCAGACGCTCAAAACAAAAGCTCCCGAAATCATACGAATGGCTCTGGGGGCGTCCGGAACCTGGCAGCAGCTACGTTAGTAATAAACTATCGGACACCCGAAAATATCCTAGGCACCTAAAACCTAATGCCAGCTGAAAGGATGTTTTATTATAATTTCTTTAGGTTTGAGGGGACTCTATAAGTACCTCCTCACCCTCAACTGCCTCTCTCATTCCTCTCCAAAAGAACCCTACCTTTCTCTTCTCTTTCTCCATCTCCTTCATCTCTCTCACTTGTTCCCTTTAAGTTTTTTTTCCTCTATTTTAGTTTCTACTTCCTCATAATAGCTTTTAATCCCTCCAAGGTTGAGTTTTGAGCTAAGGAGGAGAGCTCTTGGAGGAATCCCTCGTGTTCTATTAAATTAGAACAGGGTAAAGGTAAGATTTAGTTCTTTGGAAGTATGTAATAAGAGTTTTTGGGATGCTTTCTTTAGAAATAATGATATTGAGAGAGTTTTGGAGATGATT
The DNA here is from genome assembly GCA_029168755.2 of Tillandsia fasciculata. NCBI lineage: Eukaryota > Viridiplantae > Streptophyta > Magnoliopsida > Poales > Bromeliaceae > Tillandsia > Tillandsia fasciculata. The sequence continues at coordinate 11,660,950 of CM054948.1, forward strand.
ATGATTGAGTTGATTCTTGGTTGAGATTTGATGTATAGAAACTTCTTGTTTAGACTTGCTTTGGTGTCTTTAGGAGCTTGGTTGGTCAAGCAATAAATTTTAGAGTTGAATTGGTGGGTGCTAGTATCCAAAAGTGCTGAACAAACTCTATGTCTCCTTATTGTTTCCATCTGTTGGGGCCGAAAATGTCGTGCTGACTGTTGACCGGGTTCGGTCGTCGATCGGCCCTTTGGGGTGACCCTCTGATGTGAATGCGCCGCGTGTCAATTAATCAAGCGATCGGACCGAGAAGGGATCCGCCCGGCCGGATTCTTCTCAGTCAAACTCTCGCAACCGTCCGGTTTAGAATAGCCGAATCGAGATATGAAGGTACAGAAAGAGAGATAGTTCGCCGTAGAAGAGCCGAACCGAGATGTAAAGACAGAGATGTGCGTGCCACGGACACTTCTAAAGCCTTGCGTGCCCGTGTCGGACACTCGCGTGTCCGTGCCGGACTCGTGTCCGATGTAGACACTTCTCGAACGCGCGTTTAATATCGATCTATAACGCATACAATTAAAAAATTATATATATATATATATATATATATATATATATATATATATATATATATATATATATATATATATATATATATATACATACATATATATATAGAGAGAGAGCTAGGCTAAAATACTATTAATAGTACCAAGTCATTGGTGCTATTAAGTTTTTAACCGTTGAATTAAAATATGTGTGGTTGAGATGATAGTGGGCCCCTTGGGTTTAATGGGTGGTTGGAAAAATAATAAAATCTAACGGGTGAAAATAATTAAAGGGGTTGATCTAAGGGTAGAAAACTTGATAGCACCAAATGCTTGGTACTATCAATAGTATAGTAGCCGGACTATATATATATATATATATATATATATATATGAGTCCGGCTAGAATACTATCGATAGCACCAAGTAATTTGTACTACCAAGTTTTCAGCCCTTGGATGAAAGGATGTGGGGTTGGGATTATAGTAGTCCCCTAAGATTTTTACTATTCAACTACCCACTAAACCCTAAGGGACCACTATCATCCTAACCGCACATCCCTTAATCCAAAGGCTAAAAAATTGGTAGCACCAATGACTTGCTGCTATCAATAGTATTCAAGCCTAGTTCAAATATATATATATATATATATATATATATATATATATATATATATAATGTAAGATGATAAATATTTTAGCTTTTTGATAAGTACATACAAATATTTTTTGGACAATATAAATAAATTATATATGGTGGAGAATTTTTTTCTTAAAATACATGAACTATCAGCGAAAAATTTTATAAACTTTCATTCGTATAAGAAATATAATAATATTTTACCAAAATTTATATTTTATATATAATAAATATATATTATTATATTAATAATATTATATTTTGTTATCTGTGTTCATGCCGTATCCGTATCCTAATTTTTTGGAAGCTGCCGAGTCGCCATGTCCGAGTCGTGTCGTGTCCCGTGTTCCGTGTCAGTGTACATGACGTTTAATTCAAATTTGAAAAGATTTCTAAATCCATGAAATTTGTTTTAGGATTTTTAGAATTTATTATGTAGAATAAATTTCTAAAAATTAGGAATATGGTTTAGATTTTTTTTTATATAAGTTCGGATTAGAAAAGATTCCTAAATCCATAGGATTTGTTTTAGATTAGTGCTATACTTTAACAGCTATAAATATAGCAAATGCCTTGTAATTTGAGAGATGTGTTATGATGAATTAATTCGATGTTTATGATTTATCTGTAGTCGTGGTATTTTCTATCCTTCCCCTCCCCTGCCGTGTGCACCGGCAAAATTCTTCTTTCTAAAAGGTTCTATTTTCTCTCTCCATACTCATCTTTTCACCTTTCATCTATTTCTCTTTTGGATTTTTTATTTTATTTTCCATTTTTTATTTTGATAATTAATTGAAAATTTATTAATTCTTTTTTATAAAAAAAAAGTTTAAAAAAACTAAAAAATTACTCTAAAATTTAAAAAAAAATCTAATTTTGATTTTAAAATATTTTGAACTCATCACTAGTAAGATAGATTAGAGTTTTCCTAATTTGTCCTGCATCAGTGTGACTTTGGACTGTCCGTATAACCGGTTGATGCATAGTACCTCTATTTGAGCTATGCATGGCATTCAGATAGTTGTTTGGATTACAATAGCAACATCTCTCGTTTGGATTACAGAAGCAGCATCTCTCGTTTAGTAATTCATGATGTTTCGTTATGTATTATCTTGCTACTGTAGTTGCTATTCCTATTCCTTGTATATGTGGCGTTCATTTACAATAGCCGCAGGAGATTTTATTCTATTTCATGATCCTTACATGTTGCTCTTGATGCTATTATAGTCGATATCTCCATCGTATATTTATGTCTCTTGTTTACAGTAATGGCAGTAGATTGTATTCTATTTCATATTTCTTGCTTATTGATCTTTTTACAAATGTAGTTGATTATCCTTATATTTCAGTTGTCTCCTGGTTATCATTGGTATTTCTTTATTGCACTCCTTTGTTGACCAATGAGTGTGGCTTGTCTTCGTCGGCTGGTTGCTCCCACTAGATAACATATAATTACTCTTTACTTAAACTAGTAGTGGCGGATGAAGAATTACTGCTACAAAACCACTAAAGCTAACTCGTATAGATATATAGTGGTTCTTGAAAAAATGTTGCTATTCATATAAATTAATAGCAACAATTCAAAAATTGCCGCTATAAGTCACCAAAATTGACTAATTAAATACATATGGTGGTGGTTGTTAAAGTGTCATAACATCAAAGAAAAACCGTCGCTCTAAAATAGCACTGGATCAAAAGTGCCACTAAATCAAACAGGGACTTATCTATAAGTAACAGTTGTAAAACCGCCGTTATTGAGTATGGCGACGGGCTTTTTGGTTTGTAGCAAAGGTTTTAAAACTGTTGTTATATACACGATTTGTTGTAGTGGGTAAAATAAAAATAAAATGTAACAAAGCAGCATTTAAACCACAGGTGGAAAAATGAAAAAGCACTAAATTGCAGGAGCTAATTGAAGTTTTCCCCTTTTTTTTCTTAAACTTCCAATGTGGATTTTATTTATTATCCGGTCTATTAGACCCGGTCCACAATATATTGTAGGAACTGTTACGGCTTTTTGTTGGCATATTTCGTGAGTTGATTCGGAGTGTAAAGTGATCAAATTGTCAATCAGCATTAGAAGACTCGAAGAAGATTCAACAGGAGCTCAAGATGACACTCAGGTATGATATGGTGATTTAAGTACATTTATAATCATTGGAATCTGGAATTAATTGAAACCCGGTGTAGACTTGGTTTTAGGAACTTGGTTTTTAACTCACAACTTATTTTAAGTTTGGATTCCGGTACTTGGTATGTTTTGGATAAAGCTTATCTTGGAAAAATCAGTTTTTACATTGAGTACCGAAACCACACTTTGAGTTCCTCAAACCCGACACAGAATTTTCTGTATTTTTCATTGAGTACCGGAACACAGTTTTGAGTACCGGAACACAATAGAAAAATCTGTGTTTTGCACCATTGAGTACCGGAACCCAATATTTAGTACCGGTACACAATGTCATGTCGTGATAAGTTTGCTAAACCGACTCTAATTAGTTTCCAAGGGTTATAAATAGATACTTAGGGTTTCTCGATAATAACCGATCAATTCCGAAACACTCGAGAGCAACCCTAGAGGCTAGGTTTTTATCGTTCTTCTCTTTAGCCTCTTTTAGGTCAATTCGACGGTTCTTCCAAGATCTATCTTTTGTCGAATTGATCTAGTCTTTGCTTAGAGATTCCTTCTACGGTTCTTCAATGATAATCTAAGCAAAGGATCACCATCGAAGCCTATATTCTGTATTGGCTGAGTTGCGTCGTGGATTCGACGTAGCACCGTGGATTCGGTGTGTTGAAGGCGTTTCGTGGATTCGAAACGTGTGCTCGTGGATTCGAGTGGCGTTCGTGGATTCGAACGTGTGCAGTGGACGTGCAATCGGTGGAGCGCAAGATCCGAAGAAGTTGAAGGAGGGGTTGGAGTCCGTGGAGTCGGTAATCACCTTGTTATTCTTCAATTCTTAGTGGATTGTTATTGCGTGTTGGTCCCGTGGTTTTTCTCCTGGATTGGAGTTTCCACGTATATCTCGGTGTGCTATTTTTATTTTCCGCATTGGTTTTTATTTTGCACTGAGATTGGTTTTTGAGTATTACACCTATTCACCCCCCCTCTAGTTGTGTGATAGTACCTATTTAGATCCTTGTGGATCCTATTAGATAAAAACCAACAAGTGGTATCAGAGCGCGTTTTAGGTTTATCTATCATGTCGGGTGAAAGTGGTAATATTTTTAGACCTCCTCTTTTTGATAGGACCAATTATGCGTATTGGAAAGTGCATATGAGAGCCTTTCTCATCGCAATTGATGAGCGGGTATGGCAATCCGTGGAATACGGTTGGGTGCATCCTATTGAGGAAGTAGGAAATTCTACTACCCCAAAACCTCGCTCTAGATGGTCCAAAGAGGAAATCGAAAGATCTTCTTACAATGGGAAAGGTATGAACGCTTTATTTAATTCTCTTTCCTCGACCGAGTTCACACGAATTTCCGTGTGTGAGACTGCAAAGGAGATTTGGGATATTCTCAAAATTACACATGAGGATACTAATCTAGTAAAAATTCAAAAGCTCCAGATGCTTACAAGTCAATTTGACTCTATTCATATGGATGAGCATGAATTGTTTACTGATTATTACACTAGACTTCAAGATGTAATCAATACATGTGCTAATTTAGGAGAAAAGATCCCGGAGTCGAAAGTTGTAAGAAAAATTGATACTTCGGACTCTTCCGGAACGGTTTAGGGCAAAGGTTGCCGCCATTGAAACCGTTAGTCATCCGGATGAGATGAGAGTAGAGGAATTAGTAGGTGCTTTACAAACTTATGAGATGACTTTTCCTACTAATCAAGTTTCTTCCAAGTCTTCTTCTAAGCTTACAGGTATTGCATTCAAATCAACAAAGGAAGAAGATGGCGAATCGAGTTCCGACGATGAAATCTCTTTTGCCGATTTTGAAGAACAATTGGCGCGGATCACAAAAAAAATTCGTCGAAAGTTTTGGAAGAATCGAACCGATGGATCTTCATCCACGAAACCATCTAAAGGATCATCGGGTTCTAAATCCTCTAATCTCAAAAGCTCTGCAAAACCTTCTAAAGAAAAAGATGAATTCGAAGGGGAAATCCAATGTTATCGATGCAAAGGCTACGGCCATATTTCAACGGATTGTCCTTCTAAGAAATCATACAAAAAGAAGGCTTTGCAAGTGAAAACTTGGGACGATTCTACTTCCAATGAATCGACCTCAAGTAAAGAGGAAAAAGTTGTTGCCTTTCATGCCTCTCAAATTCCCTCTTCTAATTTTTGCTTATCATCTTTAGTTACTGACTCTACTCCTTTGATTTTGTATGAAACATCAACATCCAGCGGAGAGTCATCAAGTGAGGGGGAGTCGGACGAATAAGAACTCGTTGAGGTATATCAATAACTTCTTGCGGAATCTAAGAAGATGGCCAAGCATATCAAGAAGTTGAGGAAGCAACGACTTGAGGTTCAAGACGAGAATCATGCTTTAAAGATAAAACTTCATGATCTCGAGGAGGAACGAGGACCTTTATTCGATAACAATAAAATCCTCCAAGAAAAACTAAACCAATCGGAGACAAACGCTAAATCATATATGGACAAGATTGGTTTTCTAGAAAAACAGTTTGAGGAGATTCATGTCACCAACCAAACTTTGACCAAGCAAGTTCATCAACTTAAATTCGACATACAAAGGCTTTCAACCGGTTCCAAGAAACTTGATTATATGTCCGGATTAGGTCAAACAAGCAAGGTTGGTTTGGGATTTAAAAAGAACCAAACTGTGAAGGCTTCAAGTTCCACAACTAAATTAAAAGGAAGAACTTGTCACCTATGTGGACTTGAAGGACACTTGATGAAGACGTGCCCGAAAAAGAGAAAGAAAAATTCTTCGGCAACTTCATCTACGGAGCGGACTCAACGGAATCAAAAGACACATCAAGTCAAAGGAGTTCACTCAACCCACCAAAGGTCCGAGCCACAACATCAATCATTCAAGTGGATCATTGCGTCACAAAGACCTAAGGTGGACCAACAGTCAAAGCTATCATCTCCCGGCCACAATGAATCAAGACAACCCAAAATCCGACGATTTTGGATTCGGAAAGGTGATATCTTTCCTTGTCTTAAGTTCTAAATAGCTTATGACTGTATGTAACGTTTTGATTGGTTTTCACTTTCATATTTTTCTCAATCTTTGCATTACATGATTTCAATGCTCTTCGTTTTCATGTTTTGTTTTTGAACAAAAGGGTTTTAACGAACGAGTGCATTGAATTTGAAAAGGGTTTACGTACACTCACTCCAATTTAATTTCATATGAATTATCAACTTTACTCCATAATCATAATCTTTGAAGATATTTCATTATAGGAGTTTTTGATAATTATATTCATCAAATTTTAGTAATCATGTGTGATCTTTGGATGCTTAACCTATGTCGGTTGTGTGAGTTCATTGTGATAAACATGAGACAACCGATTGACTAAAATTTGGGATTTAATTCTTTCACATAAGAGATTGCATTTTTTCAAGGGTAATAAACGAATGAAAAAGATGTGGAAAGAGTTACATCCGAAAGGAATGTGAAAACTACCACCACATGTTGGAAAGAGCTGCCACCCCGGTCTCCGGTTTGTGTGTGAAGCTACCACATGTTTAGGATGCTTGAAAAATATTTTTGAAATTTTTAGTTGAAGCATTCGGAGATTTATATTCAAAGTTCTTATTTTGAACAGTCTCCTGGTTGGTATAAGGTGGGATAGTTAAAAAATGATCAAAGAGCCACCCTTAGGTATTTTAGTGCTTATCTCAATTTGAAAGGGTAGAACTCAAAATTGATGTCATTTAGAATTCTCTGTAAGTCATATTTGTAAATCCATTACATCTTGATAGAGTTTGGATCTCAAGATTATTTTTAATGACTTATGTTTGACGAATATAGCATGAAAAACGGTTTATAATGTTTTATCTTTGTTTTTCATGATTTCGGAGTAAATCTTTTTAATTTTTGTGAAATTAATTGGATTGAATGACATCTATGTGAATTCATTGTTTTTCAAAGCACTTAAATGGATTTCTTGATGGTATACAAATCGGTATTTGAAAAGATTTCAAAATTTGGATTTGTTTCAAGAAATTTTTCCTTTTTGGCTCTGGTGTACCGGTACCTGATTTTTAGTACCGGAACCAAGTTTCCGGATCAGAAAACCCAATCCGGATCCCGAACTGAAAATTTTCAGGTTTCACTTGAGTACCGGTACTCCATATTTAGTACCGGAACTAAATTAACGGATCCGGATCAGCTGTGTTTCAATCCGGAACCCGAACGAATGATTTTCAAAATTGTATTGCGTACCGATACTCGACTTTTAGTACCGGTACTCGATCTGGGTTTTCATAAATTCCGGAACTCAAGGTTTTTATTTCACTTCTCCCATTTCAAAACACTCCCTCTCTCTCTCTAAAACATCTCTAAGGGGTTTTTCATCAAGAACAAGAGATTTCTTGCATTGATTTGTAAGTTCTTTCAATTATCTTGCTTCTCTTTGTTTCAAAACCATAGTTTTTAGGTTTTGATGTTTTATTTAGGGATTTTTGAGTAGATCTTTACTCCAACTGAAATCTCTTGCATATATCACCCTTATTTCTTGTTTAGAACATAAATGGTTGCTTTCTATGTATTTAGATTCATGTTTCCATGCTAATTATACTAGAATCTAACATTTACATATGTTCTTGACATTAAAAATTGAAAATTAGGGCTTTCAATGTAAATGGATTTTAAATGTTGAATCATCAAATGTCACATGTTTAGAATGTTTGTTAAACATGTTTAAGCCTTCCTATACGATCAAATCATAGTGCATTGTGTTATTTGCAGGAAATGGTATTTTCGTGGCTTCTTGCACTAGTGATTTTGATGGCCACTGGAAGTGGACGTGGTCGTGGTCATGGAAAGAAAAAGACTACGAAACGATCACGCGATGAGGGTTCGACTAGCTCGGAATCCGAACATTCCTCAGATTATGAGGAAGAATCTGTTAAAGGAAAGGGAAAAGCACCTATGGATTCTAGGAAAAAGAAAGGTGCGGATTCTCCTCCGCGTAGAAGTACCGGTGGACCGGTAATACGCGAGCGCTCTCAAAGGCGATCAAATGTTGATGAAGGTGAACAACATGTGAGTGCAAAACGCCGTGCTATATTTGCAAACCGTACATGCATTGGAGAGCGACACGTTACTTTTAACGAGCTATGTCGTGAAGTGCCAGACTTCGCGAGGCTATTGGAACGAAGTCATATTCAGCCACTTGGTAGAGTTCCACCTTAAATGGGTTTTTGTGTGGAGATCATCAGGGAGTTCTACATGAGAGCTAATATACTTCAAAAAGACCATGACACAGGGGCTTTCGTCATTGAAACGACAGTTAAAGATATCAAGTTTGACATTACTCCAGCAGTAATTGGTGCAAACCTTGGGTTAGCTGTCGATACTTCTGGTCTATATTACACTGATGGTGACTTCCAACATGACACCCATTGGGACATTGTTGTAAACTCTATTTGCAAGTCAGGGACTTATACTAACAGGTCGTATGTTGAATCAAATGACCTAAAACCAGAGTATCATATTCTGTCCTTAATCGTATGCTACAACCTATTGCCCACACTGGGGACCAAAAGGATTCGATGGGATCGACTGCTTCTTCTCTTTTTCCTTGGTCACCCAGAGAGTGCAAGTGGAATTAATGTCAACATTCCATTTCTTATTTGGCAACAATTGGTACATGTCATTGAAGGATCAAGGCAACGTGAACTTCTTCCGTATCCGATTTTGATAACTCGTATTTTGGAAGATCACGGAGTTGACATTTCTTGTGCCAAATATGATTACGGCTTGGGCGCAATTGATGGAATCACCTTAGCCAAGTCGATTAGCACTCTGAAGACTTTTGGGCATACAAAAGGCTATGCAAGTGAAGCGACACCGAGTGCACCGCCTCGCCAAGAATCTCCTGAAACAGATGAGGTAGTAACACTTCAAACATTGCATCGGGATGTTCGCTCATTAAAGAAAAGGATGGAGCAAGGCTTTAAGAAACTTGAGGATGGTTTAAAGAAGATCTTTGATATCCTTGGGTGCAAACATGATGATGTGGTCACTGGAGCAACTGCACCGAGTACATCACATGGACCAACATCACATGATGATGATGATTCAAATGAGGATGAGTGACTCTTTTCTTTCTTGTTTTTGGTTTTTCAGTTTCTTTTCACTTGTTGATGAACAAGAACTCTAATGGTCATGTAACTAAGAACTTATCCTCCTAGTAATTTTTCTTTTGTCTATATTCACTGTTTGACAATTTGTGACAAAAAGGGGGAGAACAGAAATGATGGTCGAATCAAAAGAAAAAGGGGGAGAATGCTCAAGACATGGGGAGATGAATAAGGAAAAGATTGAGGACAACAGCCACAAAACAAAAGAGCCGGAAAAACAAAAGAACCAACTGGACGGATCAAATGTGGGATTTACATTTAATTCTAACGACTAACGTTTGATTTTGTTTGGAGTTTTTGTTTTGCAGGATTTACATCACTTTAAGACTCCAAGTCCTAAGTCATAGAGTATGTTCTAGGACTGTTTGGTTCAAATGTAATTTGTATTTATTGGATCTTTCACGCAAAGAAAATCAATGTTTTGGTGATAACATTGAGTTTCGTTTTTTTTAGTTTAAGATGAGTGACTTGAGCGTTCTTATATATTTTTGGGTTTTGTCACGAAATTGCCAAAGGGGGAGATTGTTACGGTTTTTTGTTGGCATATTTCGTGAGTTGAGTCGGAGTCTAAAGTGATCAAATTGTCAATCAGCATTAGAAGACTCGAAGAAGATTCAACAGGAGCTCAAGATGACACTCAGGTAGGTGATTTAAGTACATTTATAATCATTGGAATCTGGAATTAATTGAAACCCGGTTTAGACTTGGTTTTAGGAACTTGGTTTTTAACTCACAACTTATTTTAAGTTTGGATTCCGGTACTTGGTCTGTTTTGGATAAAGCTTATCTTGGAAAAACCAGTTTTTACATTGAGTACCGGAACCACACTTTGAGTTCCTCAAACCCGACACAGAATTTTCTGTATTTTTCATTGAGTACCGGAACACAATTTTAAGTACCGGAACACAGTAGAAAAATCTGTGTTTTGCACCATTGAGTACCGGAACCCAATATTTAGTACCGGTACACAATGTCATGTCGTGATAAGTTTGCTAAACCGACTCTAATTAGTTTCCAAGGGTTATAAATAGATACTTAGGATTTCTCGATAATAACCGATCAATTCCGAAACACTCGAGAGCAACCCTAGAGGCTAGGTTTTTATCGTTCTTCTCTTTAGCCTCTTTTAGGTCAATTCGACGGTTCTTCCAAGATCTATCTTTTGTCGAATTGATCTAGTCTTTGCTTAGAAATTCCTTCTACGGTTCTTCAATGATAATCTAAGCAAAGGATCACCATCGAAGCCTATATTCTGTATTGGCTGAGTTGCGTCGTGGATTCGACATAGCACCGTGGATTCAGTGTGTTGAAGGCGTTTCGTGGATTCGAAAAGTGTGCTCGTGGATTCGAGTGGCATTCGTGGATTCGAACGTGTGCAGTGGACGTGCAATCGGTGGAGCGCAAGATCCGAAGAAGTTGAAGGAGGGGTTGGAGTCCGTGGAGTCGGTAATCACCTTATTATTCTTCAATTCTTAGTGGATTGTTATTGCGTGTTGGTCCCGTGGTTTTTCTCCTGAATTGGAGTTTCCACGTATATCTCGGTGTGCTGTTCTTATTTTCCACATTGGTTTTTATTTTGCACTGAGATTGGTTTTTGAGTATTACACCTATTCAACCCCCCTCTAGTTGTGTGATAGTACCTATTTAGATCCTTGTGGATCCTATTATATAAAAACCAACAGGAACTATACATGAAAGGCAAAAGAAAATATGTCCAAGGGGAATAAAACCAAAAATTAAAGAGAGTCGTATACATACACACCTCTTCAGTTGGGATCCCAGTTGGAGCCATCTACGAAAAATACATAAATAGACTAATTAAATGTAAGATTAAACAAAAAAAAATAATAGTTAAATTTTAAAAAAATTATAAATAAAAATGAAATTAGGACAAAGGACATATATAACTCTTAGGAAATCTTTTTTATCTTCTCTATATTCCAATTACCCTCTACTTCTTTTAATACATCACTTATATAGGGACTACTCCCTGTATAACCTTATAAAAAAAAAAAAAAAAAAGGGTAGTTTGGAAATATTGCTTTTCCCATATATTTAGTGCTTTGCTCCTCCTCTATACTAAAAAGCGCAATGCTATTTGTGCACCCAGAAAGTGAGTGTAAATCTTACACCTTGCCCATTCAAAAACAAAAAAAATTTCACTAGTCTTATCAATCTTTTTTCTTTTAATATTAAAAAACACTTTTGGATGGATGGGTGGGTTTAAAATTTACACCCTACTATACAACTAGCATTTTTCTGCTAAAATCTGTGAGAAAACTATTACCAGAGAAGATAGAAGTTCTCTCAATGCAAATTTATAACAATTCATAGTATTGAAAAAATAAAGTTTTTGAACACTTGAATTTTAACAATCTTTAAAATATCAAAATAAAATTTGCACTTAAAAACTCATTGTGAGACCTAGTTTGAGATTTCTTCGCCAAAAGCATATGTTTTCATATGTTAGAAAGTTGAAAATATTGAAAGTTGTTTTCAGCTTTCCTTCCCCCAATACTATATGACTGTGGCCCCCTAGTTTAGTATTGTGGTGACTAAAAGCATCTGATTCCATACTTGAAAGGCCCAAAAAATTTGAAAGCGTTTTCATTCTCTCCTTTCCCAGTGCTATTAAATTGTGGTAAAAATCGATGAAGGACGAAAATTGGAAGTGCTTTCGCATTTTTTTTAGCCTTTCAAAGCATAAAAGCAGTTGCTTTTGGCAGCTCAATCCCAAACTAGACCTTATTAGGGAAAATTTGAGGGAGGAAGTTGTGATCCCCATCCACATTCTTTGATTGAGAAAAAAAAAGAACGATCTAGCAAAAAAGATTAAAAGATGAGGCTCACTTTAATTTAACCTAACAATTACTAATCATGCTATTTTTACCTTGAACAAGAAGTGATCCAAATTGCGCTGGACATCTAGGAAGGCGGACCGGACGCGGCGGCGAGCGGGTGCCCAGTCGAGATTCTGCGCCGCCACGAAATTCAGCTCCTCCCCCACCCCTTCCAGATCCTTCTTCTCTTTCACCTCCGACACCACTGCAATCCGAAAAATTGATGATCCCCTCCTTCCATTCATCCCCCATGGTGAAGAAGATGATTTGATTAGGAGGATCCTCCGCCGTCCGATTGGGGACTCGAAGAGATGATTTGATTGTAGCCCTTGGATCTGGATGTGGTGTTGGCGGTGGAGTACCTGGGAATGGGGGATTGCCATTAATGCGTCTACCATGGGACTTTGGAACATGGTGGTGGCGACGACTGTTGTGGCGAATTGATGATTTTGGCTTGTGGTGGATTTGGACAGTCAGGAGGTCTACTAATCAGGGTGCAAAATGGGCATGTGTTAATTCAAAATATAAAATATTTTCTTTCAGGCATCGTATTACTTCCGCTCACATTTTTCTAGACCAAAATAGTTAGGAGGTGGCCCTGCATGGCACGAATCCTGCCCAAAGACATGCCATGCTGAGCTGCATTCTCCGGTACAATGGCCCGGCATGGCACAGATCCAACACGTGGCCTTCATTTGATGGCCCAACACAGTTCTTTGACCCAGATTGGTTCAAGTCATGCAGACTGGCCAAAATCTTTATATTTCTATAGTTAATCATTTAAATTTGATTCTTTTTTCTTTTTGCTATTTTAGAGATAGCAGATTGACCAGAAAAAAAAAAAAAAAAAAAAAAAAAAGAAAATTGATTGTGACAAGAAGAGAAGATATCTGGAAACTGTTTTTTTTTTTTTTTTGGTAAGACAGATAATGCCTGCAAGGAAATGGAATCCAAAAATCAGGCTTCATTGTTTGTATAACTAGGCATGGCTTACGGGACATGAGATGTAAAAGTAGACATTTTGCGAAGAATAAATCTAGAGCATCTAACAAGAGAACAATGCCAAATAAGAATATTACCCACCAAAAGAAAAAACTCTAATTTAAAGCTCTATGTGGTACAACAGTTAAATTTCATCTTCTTTTTTTTCTCACATTCTCTGTAATATTATGCTCTGACAAATGAGAAATCATTTGCAGACCCCATAACTATAGGATCTGTTTAGCAAAAAATAACATAAATTTAGTAAGTAATTTCCTTGTTGATTCCTTGTAAAACGAAAGCAAGAAACCACTAATGTGATTACGTTGAGTAAACCGTTAGGGGCTTCTTCCGACAGCGCTTTTACAAAAGCTTCGCCCATGCAATTATGCAAGCACAAGCAGGATAAGCAACGAGACAAGAACAAGAACATTCACATAACGAGACCGCATAAAGCAGAAGTATCAGAAAAAACGCAACAACTTAATTGCGCTGGCCGCTGAATCATGAAATTTGCTCCAGACCTCTAAAACCATCAATTTTAATTCTACTACTTTTTAAAGAAGAAGTCCTTCGTTCCTTATTGATTCATAGTACATCCTGATTCCTTGCTCAAACATTAAGCTGACGCACATCGTTTCTCTCTTATAATGCGAATTCTTGTTAATCCTAAAATCCAAATTCCTTTTTCTTTTTAATTGGATAGGAGAGAGAGATTTACCTTTGCGTCGTGGCGGCGGAGGCGGGGGCGGCGGCGGCGGCGGGCGTAGTAGGCGATTAGCGTTTCGCCCTTCCACCTTTCATCTTACCATACATAACTTAAAAATATATAATAGGGATTATTCTAGGCCTTGGGAAGGTGGGAAGGGGAGATCGCCATTATTGGGTTAGTAGGAAATGTGGTGGCAGAAACCACTGTTGTCGAATATTGATGATTTTGACTTGCGTTGGTGCCAGGTGTTTTTACTCCCCACTAACTCTCTTAAAAAAAAATAAAAAAATAAAAAAATAAAATAAAATAAAATAAAATTATTCTAAAATTCAACCACTTAAATTTTTATTTATAAAAATAAGGGCTTTTTTTTAAATTGACCCTATAAAAATTTAAATTTTTGAAAATGGCCCTGCAAAATTTATATTTGCAAAAATGGCCCTCTTCCTGCCACGTCAGCGAGCCGGGTCCGCCACGTCAGCTCGCCATAGCCGCTGCTGGGGGCGGGGTGTGTTAGTGAAACACGCAGGTAGAACCTGCGTGTTCTAAACACGCAGGCTCGGCCTGCGTGTTTAAAACACGCAGGCCCAGCCTACGTGTTTAGAACACGCAGGCTGAGCCTGCGTGTTCTATTCAACCACCACACCCAGCCACTGTCCAGAGTGCTCCAATCTTGCGCCGCGAACTCACTTTTCGCCCTGGGAGCTTCCGCCACAGTCTGAAATCACCCGAACCACACTGTAAATATAAAATACACATGATGCAAGAATTTTTTAATTTTTCTATAAATACCTGCGGAGTCAATGCTCGATGTAGAACCTGTACTCTACACTAGTCTGAATAATTTTTTTTTTTCATCATAATTCAACCTGCATGTTTAGTTTGAATATTTTTTTTCATCATAATTCAGCGTGCATTCAACTCTCTAATACACTAGATGTGCTGGTGGATTCTTTTCTTTTAGAAGCTAACAATGAATCTTTGTGTTTAACTAGTGCAAAAAGGAGATCAAATGCAGTGTCTAATATTCTATTTCACCAAGATCTTAAGAATTTAAGAGCAACAATTTTGAAAACAAGAGCACTAATTATGCTAAAAGGTGGACAATATGACTTAGCAGAGCAACTTTGTAGAACTGCGGTCAGCATAAAGGAAAATCATTCAAGAGCTCATCAGAAGAAAATTAAGTAAACAATCTCTTCACAATCACCAAAGCTTTAAACAAATAATAAATGCAAAGTATCCCTATGTTCGGGGTCCGGACTGTAGTACCCTGATCCGGATCCTGAACATATAACATGTCCAGTTTTTGATTTTTATGTAATTAAAAATCCATCCAAGTGTTTCTACACTATAAGAAGTATTTGGATCACCAAATTTATTTAGTTAAACGCACCTGATCATTTTGTATTCTTCTTTCTTGAGATTGAGGTATATGATTCAAGCTCCTTCATCTTCAATCTTCAAGACTTAGCCACTTTCACGAAATACGCTAACACAAATTCCTTAACACGACCCACAAGAGTAAAGTAACCATATCACAAGTATCTCAATCAGCAGGGCTAAATCACGACTATACTCAAAGTGGAAAAAATTCATCCACTAAAGAAACCCCAATCCCCAATCCGATGCAAAAATCAACACCTGGTCAACCGCCCAATATCCGCAGTTGCCGCAACACCCCACAAGCCCACAACCTGGTACAATAACTGACATTCGGTCAATTGCCCAAAATCCATGGTTGCCGTAACACCCTACAAGCACACAATCTAGTACAACCATCCCAGACTCAACAATCTTAGCTACACTATGCCAACCCATGCTCGCAACCCGAGCAACATGAAACCCATGTCTAAGTAAAAGGAGAAAAAAGAAACAAACATGTTTTCTCGTAAGTCAAATCCCAATATGATAGTGTAGCAGTAAAAGATGGTCTATCTAAATGTCCATACAACCATACATTTGTCCTCATGAAAGATAGAAGGAAGTGTATCAAATAGTAGTTCCACATAGGTATAACCAGCATGTCAAGATTACTAGCCAACTACACATGTCCATAATCCAATATCCATAATGAATCATCATAGTGTACCAGTCTCACATAGGTAGGCTAAGGAACAACCAGAATAATATATTCATGCACTATCTATAATGGGGTGGCGAAACAATAAATAGTATGTCGTAAATCACCCTAATAGTCCTAGTGAGTAAGCCGTAAAAAGAGGTGCTCAACAACCCACCTGGAATGCGCAGATCTGAAATTCGATCAGGCTGAAATTTGGCGTGCGCGTTCCCACAGCGACTATGGTCCCAACGAATTCAAAATCTCTCAAAAACTCCTCCCGGATCAACGGTGGCGAGCAAAGTGGTGAAGTACTGTCCAACAATATAGTGCAAAAATTAGCAGGCGCGCTACAATGGCGTAGATGTGAAATCGAGCACAATTTTCGTCCGGGGCCAAAAAGGAAAATGCTCACCTTGATTGTGACAAAAAGTTTCAACTTTCCCTTTCATCGCAAAACTCCAAAATCTCAACGAAAACTGTAACAAGAGCCGAACACCGTGTAAATTTTAGTCCCAGAAATTCTGCATTTTGCTATTTGCGCAACAGTCCCAAAACCTGTAATATTTTACCAATGAAAACTCCTCCAAAAATTCTAGAAAAATCATGGCTATGATTCTTGCGAAGTGTAGATGCAAATTGAGTCCTTAAACTCCCAAATCTGATATCCGTAGGGCGAGAAAAAGCAAGAATACTCCACCGCTGTCCAAAATATTGCCGCAGTAAAAGGAGTCAAAAGATGCCTCAAAAACCCCACCAAAAACTTGAAATAGAGCAAAGTGATCAACACAGAAATCGAAGGCCTACCTCTTATGAACACGCTGCCGCAAAAATCAGCCAAAAACTTCCTCGGGCAGCTCAGGGGAGCCCGCGGACGGAACTGCGATGGAAAAAGCCACCGAAAGAGGAACGTCGAAGTGCGCCGAGTCGCTGAAATCGTCGATGTTGCGGCCTCCAAAAATTCCCAAGATCCTTGGAAGAGTAGAAGACAAGAAGAGGAAGAGCTCTGCCAAAACCCCCACAAAAAAAACTGTAGTGTCATGACGTTCCTTATGCCTTTGAATACCTTTTCTTAATATCGGGTTAATTGGGGAAACTATTCACCGTGTTTTCTCCAATAGACCGGCCTGGACCACGGATATTTTTCTAAGATAGAGCTCGGACATCGGAGAACGGCAAAGCAATCGGATTCGAATTCCGATTTACGGATCTCCCGGAATAGGGGTCAACGCGTTTGCTTTTGAGTAGTGCATCAGAATCCATGCTTTGTGGCCGGCACGCTTTACGAGGCGACCGGGCTGGATCTTTCTATGATCATATATTTATTTTATTATTTTACTTATTTATTCATTTATTCTTTGATACGTGCGTTCAAGAAACGATTGTTATAAAAAGGGATATTTTGGGGTTTCTTACGCTCGAAGGAACCGGAACAAGAAATACCTTAGCCATTTGGAGAGAGAGAGAGAGAGAGAGAGAGAGAGAGAGAGAGAGAAAGAGAGTCTCATTTTCTTGCGATCAACGTGCCGGAGATCGAAGAACGAGGCGTCGCCATCTACGGGAAGCAGATCCGGATTCTCAGCGCCGCGAAGAAAGAAATCGGAGCATCGCCTCCGGTAGATCAAGGTTCGGGTGTCGTCCGAAGGTGCAGGTCAGTTTCCGGAGTTCCGGTCGACGCAGTTTGAGGTGGGTACCGTATCTTGGGAAGGGGTGGCCTTCAGACCTCCCCTACCCGTCTACTGTTTTTACTGGAAACTCTTATAAAAGAATCTGAGAATATTAGGGCTTGTTGTTTATCACCCCAAGAGTAAATGCAAGGTAATTCAACCCCGGGTCACTAAATGAGTCCTTATGCTACATTGGTGCGACTGAGTGTCGCGGGAGGTGTACGGCACAGGTTGACGATGGTTATCCTCATGGAGCTTACACGCACACCAGCGGTTTGGCCACCGTGTCGGTGTACTTTTTCGAAAAGGTGGTCTTATTAGACCTGTGGACCCCACGCGACTATATGCGTGGAGGCCCCCTTGCGGCTATTCGCGGAACTGTATTCTTACAGTGGGGGGTTATTGGCACCAGGTCTTGAGCGGGATGATTTCTTTTGCCTGAGGTCCTTGGACCGACATGGCGGTATTGTGCTGAGTTTTTGGTGAGATTCATTGAGTAGCATGTTGGGGTTGTGGATGCTCAGGGTTACGGTTTGGTTTACTTATTTTCTTAGTTCTCGTACTTTCCTAGCATCTGTTACAGTTTTTTCAGTGACTTACTCATTTCATATATATACTTCTTACTGGTAGTGTCACTGACTTCCCACACTGTGACAGGTCAGGGGAGGGACACGGGACGACGGTGAGGCCGCGACTTAAGGACTTAGCTACTTTCCTTCGTCGACGATTTTATTGTTATTTGTTTTTACTTTCCCGCTTGATCATCTCTAGTTGTTAGTGCTGTGGTGTGAGGTTGTTTGTGGAGGTTGGTACTCTGTGTGGACGTTTCTGATAATTCCTTTTAGATGGGCCATTTTCAAAATAAAGAAAGAGTTTGCGAAAATAGTTTTTCAAAGATTAGGTGCCGTGTGGGCACCGTTTGTAAACCTGTGGTTTTATCCTTTCAGAATATTAGTGGCTCTTTTAATAATGTTGGTATTAAAGGTGTTTGTTTTATTATCTTCATGACTAGCGTGGTTAAAGTGCATTGCTGTATTGGTGACGCCGTACATGTACAAAGGAGACTCCGTCTGTTGAAGAGTAAATTTGTATATGTGGCGGATCTGGCACGTATCGGAGGGTGGGGTTGTTTCCAAAAGAAAATTTTATGCGCATTCTTCCGCTTATTTAAGGCCTCGGGCGTGACAGATTTTATGGTATCAGAGCAAAATGCCTTTAACCATGTTGGTCGGTGTCCAACATCCACAGCATGAAATGCCACTAATTAACAACTAACCAGTGCGTCAAGCGAGTAATAGGTGCGTAGAGCACGAGTGATGTTAGGGGGGGGGGGGGGGGAACGGGGTCCCTAGTGGATCGTAGGTCATGGTGCTAAACCAGTTAAGTTTAGGGTTGACTTGTTTTGCTATGTGTGCACAGATAACGGCCGGATCCGGACATCGATGAGCAACGCCGAAATGGATGCGACTAACCTGACTGGTGCTAAACCTGTTAAGTTTACGGTTGACTTGTTTTGCTATGTGTGCACAGATAACGGCCGGATCCAGACATCGATCAGCAACGCCGAAATGGATGCGACTAACCTGACTGGTGCGGTGAATCTACTCCTTCTACAACAGCTGCATAACATGGCCGGGCAACTGTTGACCCTCACGGAACGCATGTACTCGTTGGCGCAAGACATCGGCGTGACTGAACGCGCTCCCTTTGGTGGGAGGGGCGGACCCTATATGGCACACCTTTTCGGGGACGGCCTAAGGAGCGACACTTTTCGGGTAGTCCCAGCAGCGGGTATGTCCCCCTTTCGAGAGGTGGTTGACAAAGCCACTTGGATAGAGCGGGAACAGGCCATCGCCCGTGCCCGACAGGAGGACCGTGAGCCCAACCGGGGCCAGAAGAGACCTCACCCTTACTCTGGGAAGGGTATTCCCAAGGAAAGCCGACCCTCCAAGCCTCCGAAGACGAAGCAAGGAAACCGGAGTGCGCCGACGAGAGGACAGGGATCAGGGGACAAGCCTTGCGTCATCTGCAGAGGAGCACACTCGGTGACCGTTTGTCCGTGGAGGTGGGGACATTGTTTCGGTTGCGGCAAGCCGGGGCATCTTCGCCCGTATTGCCTTCAGAAGCCGGCAACTTCACCTATCGCACCCCGGCGCAAGGAGAATAGCGCCCCCATCGGTCCGCATGAGGTTCCACACAACGATCCAGTTGAAGATGGCCCAGTTGAAGATGACCCAGTTAAAGATGAACCAGTTGAAGATGGCCCAGTTGAGGATGACCCAACCGAAGCCGACCATGAAGAACCCGGGTGGCACAAAGATGTACAGAGACCTGAAGCGGACGTTTTGGGTGGCCAGCAATAAAGAAGGACATATCGCGAGTCGTGGCGCATTGTCTAGTTTGTCAGCAAGTAAAAGCCGAGCACCAGCGTCGGCGGAGAAACTACAACTACTACCTGTACCTGAGTGGATGTGAGAGCGGAAGCTTTCGAACCGGATTTAGGAGAAGAGACCGAAGCAAAGGTGCGCCTTATCAAGCAACGGTTGCTGACCGCCAGAGTCGGCCGAAAAGCCACACGAATACGAGGCGACGTGCCTTGAAGTTCCAAATGCGGCGGCACGTGTTGCTCCGGGTTTCGCCATCCCAGGGGATTAAACGATTCGGGTTGAGAGGCAAGCCGAACCCGCGATACGTTGGACCTTTTGAAATCTTGGAGCGCATAGGCCAGTAGCATATTGGTTAGCCTTACCGCCGAAGCACGCCCGTGTGCACGACATGTTCCACTTCTCGATATTCCGAAAATACCTCCTTGACCCGTCGCGTGCTCGATATCTCCGCCTTTGAACTTCGGGAGGACCTAAGTTTCGAGGTGGCACCGGTACGGACCTTGCCATGAGAAGTCAAGAAGTTGCGCCATTGGACCTTTTTCCCTAAGTGAAGGAGCTTTGGAGCAACCATGAGGAACGCGAAGCGACTTGGGATTTTGAATCGAAAAAGAGAGAGAGAGCGTCCCCAACTTTTAACGAGGGGCGACTTTAAGTTTCGAGGATGAAACTTCTTTGAAGTAGTGAGTGATGTAGTGTCATGACGTTCCTTATGCCTTTGAATACCTTTTCTTAATATTGGGTTAATTGGGAAAACTATTCACCCTATTTTCTCCAATAGACCGGCCTGGACTACGGGTATTTTTCTAAGATAGAGCTCGAACACCGGAGAACGGCAAAGCAATCGGATTCGAATTCTGATTTACGGATCTCCCGGAATAGGGGCCAACGCGTTTGCTTTTGAGTAGTGCATCAGAATCCGTGCTTTGTGGCCAGCACGCTTTACGAGGCGACCAGGCTGGATCTTTCTATGATCAGATATTTATTTTATTACTTTACTTATTTATTCATTTATTCTTTGATACGTGCGTTCAAGAAATGATTGTTATAAAAAGGGATATTTTGGGGTTTCTTACGCTCGAAGGAACCGAAACAAGAAATACCCTAGCCGTTTGGAGAGAGAGAGAGAGAGAGAGAGAGAGAGAGAGAGTCTCATTTTCTTGCGATCAATGTGCCGGAGACCGAAGAACGAGGCGTCGCCATCTACGGGAAGCGGATCCGGATCCTCAGCGCTGCGAAGAACGAATCGGAGCATCGCCTTAGGTAGATCAAGGTTCGGGTGTCGTCCGAAGGTGCGGGTCAGTTTCCAGAGTTCCGGCCGACGCAGTTTGAGGTGGGTACCATATCTTGGGAAGGGGTGGCCTTCAAACCTCCCCTACCCGTCTACTATTTTTACTGGAAACTCTTACAAAAGAATCTGAGAATGTTAGGGCTTGTTGTTTATCACCCCAAGAGTAAATGCAAGGTAATTCAACCCCGGGTCACTAAATGAGTCCTTATGCTACATTGGTGCGACTGAGTGTCGCGGGAGGTGTACGACACAGGTTGACGATGGTTATGCTCATGGAGCTTACACGCACACCAGCGGTTTGGCTACCGTGTCGGTGTACTTTTCCGGAGAGGTGGTCTGATTAGACCCGTGGACCCCACGCGGCTATATCCGTAGGGGCCCCCTTGCAGCTATTTACGGAACTATATTCTTACAGTAGGGGGTT
Organism: Tillandsia fasciculata; assembly: GCA_029168755.2. Classification (NCBI taxonomy): domain Eukaryota; kingdom Viridiplantae; phylum Streptophyta; class Magnoliopsida; order Poales; family Bromeliaceae; genus Tillandsia; species Tillandsia fasciculata. The sequence goes on from CM054948.1 coordinate 11,682,783, forward strand.
ATTGGCACCAGGTCTTGAGCGAGATGACTTCTTTTGCCTGAGGTCCTTGGACCGACATGGCGGTATTGTGCTGAGTTTTTGGTGAGATTCATTGAGTAGCATGTTGGGGTTGTGGATGCTTGGGGTTACGGTTTGGTTTACTTATTTTCTTAGTTCTCGTACTTTCCTAGCATCCGTTACAGTTTTTTCAGTGTCTTACTCATTTCATATATATACTTCTTACTGGTAGTGTCACTGACTTTCCACACTGTGACAGGTTAGGGGAGGGACACGGGACGACGGTGAGGCCGCGACTTGAGGATTTAGCTACTTTCCTCCGTCGACGATTTTATTGTTATTTGTTTTTACTTTCCCGCTTGATCATCTCTAGTTGTTAGTGCTGTGGTGTGAGGTTGTTTGTGGAGGTTGGTACTATGTGTGGACGTTTCTGATAATTCCTTTTAGATGGGCCGTTTTCAAAATAAAGAAAGAGTTTGCGAAAATAGTTTTTCAAAGATTAGGTGCCGTGTGGGCCCGTTTGTAAACCCGTGGTTTTATCCTTTCAGAATATTAGTGGCCCTTTTAATAATGTTGGTATTAAAGGTGTTTGTTTTATTATCTTCCCGACTAGTGTGGTTAAAGTGCATTGCTGTATTGGTGACGCCGTACATGTACAAAGGAGACTCCGTCTGTTGAGGAGTAAATTTGTATATGTGGCGGGTCTGGCACGTACGGGAGGGTGGAGTTGTTTCCAAAAGAAAAATTTATGCGCATTCTTCCGCTTATACTAACCCCCGAGGTGTGACAAAAACCCTCCAAAAAAGCAAAAAAAATGGGAGAGAATGGCCTATTTATAGGCAAATCCCAAAAATCCCTAAAAGCCCGAGTTTGGGGGACATTTTCGGGCGCCCGAATTATTCGGGTGCCGAACAGCGGACACCGCTCCGCCGATCGCGCAGTGCCTAGATCCTCCCGGGCGCGTCGCATGTCCCGAACATGGGACATAGGGTGCAGGACCACCCGGGCCACGCCGCGTGGCCCGCCGGGCGCCATGTGGCGCCCCCGCGTACGGGCGTCCACCTGCCCGCCTACCCCCGCACGCCCTCTCACCTGCCCCACCTACCCCCACGCCTGTGTGGACCGCGCACGCTGCGCCAGCCAATCTGGGGCCGCCACGTGGCCCCCCACCCCCCCCGCCGGTCCACAACACTCCCGTGCACCAAAACACGCGGTAAACTTCCTGTTGTCCGTTTTTGGGTGTCCGGTCTCAAAAAAATACGTTCAAATAGCCGATTTTGACCATTTTCGCGCGCTGAATCCAAATTCGATGTTCGTTTTGCCAAAATCCACTTCTAAATTTTAACGAAGGCATCCAGAAAGGCACACCTGATCCAAATTTCGCGTTGGGTCCATTTCTTGAGTCTGATTTGTGCGCAACCAACTCTAATAATCAACGAGGGCCTCCACAAGCTGCTGATCAAGCCGGAACTCCTCCAAGGGGATTTGGGTCATCACAAAAAACACAACCAAGAATTTTTCGTAAAAACTAACTTTATTCCATAATTTAAAACTAAAAAGTCCGTGTTATTACTTGTAGGAACCCTAGATCAGTCGAGGTCTCTTCAGCGCCACCACCACTATTCCTCTTCAGGTTTGAAGGCTTGGGGGACCACCTGCCTGACCTCTAGAGCCTCCCCAATGCTTCCTGCATGTTCCTGGCCGGCCGAGTTACCGAAAAAAGGAAGCCCTAACTTCATTTCATTATCATTGGCCAAGCTTAGCCCAGCGCCACCGCCGCCATCTCCAGCTACCGGCAGTGGCCACCGCCGACCTCCCCCATGTCGGGTACAACCTCCCTCAGCCAATGGTCACGCCTCCCAGTCGTCGGAGCAAACACTTCTATTGAGCTTGCTCTAGCTCGACCGCACGAGCCTAGCTCCGACCGCCGTTGCTCCTGGCCGTCAGTTACGACCCTGGTTGGCCTTCTTGCACCCTACTCGATCCCCTCTTGCCTTTGTATGCAACCCTAGGCTCCCTAGACCCGAGCTCAGCCAACTTGGTCCAAGCCGAGCCCGAGTTGCCTTGATTTGGTCGTGGTGGCTCTGGTGACCCTTCCGGCGCCTCCCATACTTCAGGTAAGCAAGCCCCTGCACCTCCTAGACCTCCAAGCATGATGCTTACCCTAACTACCCCGGTTTGGCAGCAGGTAAAAGGGACTCGCAAGTTAGCCCCAATAGCAACTTGTATCTTATTCCGGCATGATCCCTGGTCATCGAGCATACCTCGAACAATGAGCACAGGTCTCAGCAAATCGAGACCTACCAGCTGACATATTTGGTTGAGCCCGAAACCCTTCGGGTTACGATAATAACTCTAAACATGGTTTAATATTAATTATTATGCAATTTATAGATAGGTTAGGGGTCTTAGTACAATTGTAGCCACATGGGCTGCCTCGAGTAGCGTGCATATGATCTCTGGACTAATCGTCCGAGGTCCGATGGCTTTCGTTGGATAAAAATAGGATTACGAATTTGAAATTGGCAAAATCGTCGATTTATCGTCGTTCCGGTGCAGAATCCACGTTCCGAGCATTTTAACTGATCACTATCGATCACAAAGTATCCTTGACAGGTCCCGATTTTGTTTTGGTAGACCTAGTGGCAACAAGTTAGCGTCAGTGACTTCTGGGGCCGAAATCGGTGATTTCGGGTGTTGCTTCGATAAATATTGGACAAGTTAGTATCATATATGCATTGTATCGTTTGTTGCTGCCCGAACGCCTTAAATGGTGTATTCTGAGGCAGAAGATGAAGTTTGGCACGATTTGGTAGCTCCTACGCCTTATACGGACCATTAGTGGTTGTTCGGCAGATTTTCAAAAATTTCGACGAATCTCATGACTTAATGAAAAGTCTGTGTTATAGTGTTTGGTCTTATGTGATTTAGTGGGTTGGGTTTGTGTGAGACCATTTCTAACCCTATGTGTCACGCCCCCGGGGGTTTTTAAGTCAAGCCAAGCGAAAAAGTGCGTGTATAATTTTTTTTTCTTAATAAATGGACATAAACCTCATCCCCGGTGCGTGTCAGACCGCCACATACACAAATTCACTCTGCCAACGGACAGAGTCTCCTTTGTATATGCACGGCATCCCATTTACAACATCAACAATCAACCATCAACCATGCAGTAGGCATACATCACCAATCAGAGAACATTCATTTAGCTACTGTTTTAAAAACCGGTGTCCACCCGACACCTTATTTTCCAAGTAATTCAACCTTTAAAACATTGAAGCGGCATCACCGTTTAGAAAGGATAAAACCAGGGGTTGTAAAACCCGTGCCCACACGGCACTCCGTTTGAGAAAACGTTTTCGAAATCGTTTGGTTTAACATGAAAACATGCCGCATATGAAAACATCACTAAAAGTAGCTAAATCATATGAGTACGTTCCATCCACAGTGCCAACTAGTAAATATCCACATAGTCCACAAGCAAACTAACTAATAAGAGCATAAAGGAAATGAGATAGTTCCAAGAGATCCTGACTACGGTCCTCGTGACGCAGTCTCACCGCCATCCCGGCTAACGCACCTAGTCACACCTGTCACGGAGTGGGTAAAGTCAGTGACAAACAAAGTAGATGTCTAAATATCAACAAGGAATAAAAAGCAAACCGATTACACCGGAACCTTTCGCTAAGTTCTGTTCATAATTAAGCTGGGCACCAATCCCAGAGTACCTGTCGGAGAGACAGAAGTCTTCCCTCGTGCACAACACCTTTTTGATGCTTTTAACCTCTTCACGGGGCTAGTGCGGCACCTATAGCTGCCGTGAAGAGGTCCCCACCCTACACACGTGGGGCACACGGGTCATTTAGACCACTTCTCCGGAAAAGTACACCCATGCGGGGGCCATTCCGCCTGTGTACGTGCAGCATCCGAAAACACCTTGCCGAGATCGGCGTGTATTAAGCACCGCGACCGCAGCCGCAACAGTAGTTATATAAGATAAAATACATTCATGCGAAAGGTTAAACTGTCCATCTATTTTGTTAGACAAATTAAGAATCCTTTTTATGATGATAGATGCACTTACTGCACTTGTTGCACTTATAGCAACTGTACCCACCTTGTTGCGGGAAGATCGGAGCACCTGGATCTTTCACACACTCCCGCTACGCACCCGGACCTAAGAAAAGTCCGCAATGATAGACTATAATCAAAAACGTGTACTAACATCTCAAAATGAAAAAAACCCAATTTACTCTTTTTGACGGAAAAGTCCAACACCGTCCGGTTCGCCGAAAACCGAAACCCCGCGCCGCCGTCGCCGCCCGCCGGAGCCCCGCGCGGCTCGAAACCGCGCGGCGTGGCTCTGCGGGCGGCGCCCGCGTGGGTTTCGGCCCACGCGGCGCGGCGCGGCGCCCGCGCGGGTGCCCCACGCGGCACCCGCGCGGTTGCGGGCCCGCGCGGGTGCCCCGCGCGGCGCCCGTGCGGGTGCCCCGCGAGGCGCCCGCGCGGTTGCCCGCCCGCGCGGGTGCCGCCCGCGCGGCGCCCGCGCGGCGCCCGCGCGGCGCCCGCGCGGTTGCGGGCCCGCGCGGCGGCCGCGCTGCGCCCGCGTGGCGCCCGCGCGGGTACGGCCCGCGCGGTGCCCGCACGGTTCCCTCCGTCGCCGCTCGCGGCGGCGACCATTCGTCCGCGAGGTTCTTCCGCGCGATGCCCTAGCGGCATCGCGCGTCTCCGTCGCCCGTTCCGCGCCCTAGCACGACGACGATGGCGGCGACGGTGACGGAGACGACGGAGAATCTCGAAAACTCAACAAGAGAACGACGGAAAAATCCCGAAAAATTACAAAAAATATTTTACTAACCGAAGATCGACGGGAAGGTCGCCCGGTCGCGTTCTTGCCTTCGGTTCGACGTTCGGGAAGGTCGGGCTCTTTCTCTTTTTCCTTTTCCTTTCTTCCGGCTAGGGTTCCGTCTTTTCCCTTTTCTCTTTCTTTCTCTCCTCACCGGTTAGGGTTTTTATTTTTCTTTCTTTCCTTCTGATAACCGGAATCACTTATATAATCCCCTTTATTTAATTATTTATTTAATTATTTTCCTCTTTATTCATACGTACGTAAAAAGGAAAACCTACAATTATCCGGATATTTATCTCTTAACAAATATCTGATTCCCACGAGATAAAAATCCCACCTTCTAAATCCTAGTCACCGATTATTTAATTTATTTAATTAAATAATCATGGGAAATAAATTCCCAATTTAAATTATCGTCACCGATTAATTAATTCCTTAATTAATTAATCACACGGAGTATCCAAATTTCCTCAGAAAGCGTGTCGGATATTTTACACGAATTCCGATGCGCGCCCTAAGTCACCGCGATCTTAGAAACCCCATTCCGGGAGATCCGTACATCGGAGTCCCGATCCGATCGCACCGTCGGTCTTCATTTTTCGGGCCCTTTGCCAGAAAAATACCCGCACCACGCACCGACCGACTTTTAAATATTAAATAATTTTATTTCACTTAAGGGCTTAAATAATTTACATGTGAGTCAAAAATACACCTAAGGGCCGAATCACTACACTATGATTGTCACGCCCCGGGGTCGGAACTGTGCCCCGGGCTCGCCAACAGATCCGCCGCCCCTACGGGAAGCCCCGTAGAGACGTAGCATCTAACCTGCAAATAAACAACTATACTAGCAGATATCAGAGCTGAAATAGAAAACTAACTATAAACATGAAATAGACAGTCACTCAGGAATAAATACATAGCATCCTCACCTGAATACATAAGAGTCTCTCAGAAAGCGAACATAAAATGTACAACTCAATACCTCACTACATAATCTCTCAAACATGACACAACCAAAATGAACATCAGGGTACCTCTATCACACGCTGAAGCTGAAGGGGGAAAGGGATCTATCTCGCGACTCCCTTACCTCGGTCTTTAGGAGCTGGATCAGCAACTGGTGCAGCAGGAACTGGAGCTAAAGTCCCTGGGGAAAAGACACCACGACGGGTGTGAGAACTACCTCCCATAGTAGTTCTCAGTGGGTGCCGCCAACAAGCCCGACGGTCTGCCCACTAAGTCTACTAGAGGCATAAAGTAACAAAAGGAGTGCTGTATAGAGAAGCTGGAAAGTAAAAATCTACTGCTACTATGCCTCTATCTAAATGCTCTAAGAATAGGACAGAAGATCAATATGCCACTACTGATACTTATCTCAAATCACCCAATCCAAACTGACTGCCACATCGGGTCCAGTCAAACCTGCGCCTACCTACTGCCGTAGGTATGTCCGTAGCTGCCAAAACTGGCTCAGCCAGAGGGACGGTGTCCGTGACTACCAAAACTGGCTCAGCCAGAGGGACACCAGCATCGACAAGCCGCGATAGAAGTATCAGGCCCAACTCCGGAGTGGCACTTGTGGGTAGCGACCCCACCGAGCAAAGTATCCGCGCATCTCTGTCGAGCTCAAATGTGGCTCCTGCAGGTTATGATCCAACACTGTCTGACTCACTAACAGAAAGTCCACACTGTTACTAAGACAATCCCCCAAAGATCCCAGATCCATCATCACTATCACTATCTCAATGAACAACTGATCTACAGACTGCTACCAACTCTACTCGGTCCCCAGACGTGAGTACAATACATCCACAGCTACTAGACCTCCCAACCCACGACTCGGGGAAAACTACTATGTCCAGAATGACAAGAGTAACAAGCAATGTGGGAAATCTAAAGCAATGCATAAATTTAATCCAGATTAAAAATTTACTGTAGTCGTCTGAGCATGATGTATAATACATAATAGATGTGCTAAGTTAGGTTCTCAGGTTGAAAGTGTTCATATATTGCAAGTGTTTCAATGAGGTCATCAGATTTAGCAACTATCAACTGTGGGTACTAACATACAGTGTTTACATAATATTGAGGTTATTTATTAGCATGCATGCAGCTACAGTCATAGAATTAGCGTACAGTCCGTAGATTTTGAAAGCGAGATCACCCACCTGTGTAGGTTTTTATGGATCCACAAGGACCTAAATAGGTACTATCAAACACCTAGAGGGGGGTGAATAGGTGTAATATTTAAAAAACAAATCTCAGTGCAAAAATAAAAACCAATGCGGAAAATAAAAATAGCACACCGAGATTTACGTGGAAACTCCAATCCAGGAGAAAAACCACGGGACCAACACGCAATAACAATCCACTAAGAAAAGAAGAATAACAAGGTGATTACCGACTCCACGGACTCAACCCCTCCTTCAACTTCTTCGGACCTTGCGCTCCACCGATTGCACGTCCACTGCACACGTTCGAATTCACGAACGCCACTCAAATCCACGAGCACACATTTCGAATCCACGAAACGCCTTCAACACATCGAATCCACGATGCTACGTCGAATCCACGACGCAAACTTGGCCGATAGAAATATTGGCTTCGATGGTGATCCTTTGCTTAGATTATCATTGAAGAACCGTAGAAGAAATCTCTAAGCAAAGATTAGATCAATTCGACAAAAGATAGATCTTGGAAGAACCGTCGAATTGACCTAAAAGAGGCTATAAAGAAGAACGGTAAAAACCTAGCCTCTAGGGTTGCTCTCAAGTGTTTTATAAATTGATCGGTCGTTCTTGAGAAACCCTAAGTGTCTATTTATAGTTTAGAAACCTTTGGAAAGAGATAAGCATCAAAAACTGACTTAACAGAAATTTTCCCGCACGACGATCCGGATCGGATTTACGGCGATCCTGACTGTCGTCTTTTTTCAGCAATTCCTGAAAAAACAAGGTTCGGGATCCGGATCGGAATTCTGATCCGGATCGGAACATGAATCCAATCCTGACTGAAACAGGAATCTGATCCTGACTGAAACAGGAATCTGATCCGGATCCTGAACATCCAATTTGTCCAGTTTTTGATTTTTAAGCAATGAAAACTTATCCAAGTGTTTCTAAACTACTCAAATGTATTCGGATCACCAAAATTATTTAGTTAAACATACCTGATCAATCCGAATCCATTTTCCTTAAGATTGATGTATATAATCCACAATTCTTCTACTTCAATCTTCAAGACTCAAAACACTGAGTGTCAACTTGAGCTCTTGTTGAATCTTCTCTAAGTCTTTGATTGCTGATTGACAATTTGATCCCTTTAAGACTCCGACTCAACTCACTGACTTGACTCACGAAATATGCCAACACCAAAAAGCCGTAACAATCTCCCCCTTTGGCAATTTCGTGACAAAACCCAAAAATACATAAAAACGCTCAAGTCACTCATCTTAAACCAAAAAAAACGAAATTCAATGTTATCACCAAAACATTGATTTTCTTTGCGTGAAAGATCCAATAAATACAAAATTACATTTGAACCAAACAGTCCTAGAACATACTCTATGACTTAGGACTTGGAGTCTTAAAGTGATGTAATTCCTGCAAAACAAAACTCCAAACAAAATCAAACGTTAGTCGTTAGAAATTAAAATCCTACATTTGATTCGTCCTTTTGGTTCTTTTGTTTTTCGGCTCTTTCAATCTTTTCTTTATCTCCCCCTATCTTGAGCATCTATAACATGTTCTCCATGTTCTCCATGTTCTCCCCCTGTCTTGAGCATTTATGTTCTCCCCCTTTGTGATACGATCATTATTTTCTGTTCTCCCCCTTTTTGTCACAAATTGTCAAACAGTGAACATACTAGACAAAAGGAAATCACTAACAGCATTAGTTCATAGAGAAAGAGAGATAAAAGCTCAGTTCCGGTATATAACAAAAATGCAGATTGTGTACCGGTACTCGAGAGCAAAAATCAAATAAATTCTTGAAACAAATCCAAATTTTGAAATCTTTCGAATACCGATTTGTATTCCATCAAGAAAACAATTTAAGTGCTTTAAACAATGAATTCACACAGATGCCATTCAATCCAATTAATTTCACAAAATTAAAAAGATTTACTCCTAAATCATGAAAAACAAAGATAAAACATTATAAACAGTTTTTCATGTTATATTCATCAAACACAAGTCATCAAAAATAATCTTGAGATCCAAACTCTATCAAGATGTAACGGATTTACAAAGATGACTTACGGAGATTTTCCAAATGACACCAATTCTGAATTCTACCCTTTCAAATTGAGATAAGCACTAAAATACCTAAGGGTGGCTCTTTGAGCATCTTTTTAACTATCCCACCTTATACCAACCAGGAGATTGTTCAAAATAAGAACTTTGAATTTAAATCTCCGAATGCTTCAACTAAAAATTTCAAAAAAAAATATTTTCCAAGCATCCATAACATGTGGTAGCTTCACACACAAACCGGACGACCGGGGTGGCAGCTCTTTCCTACATGTGGTGGTAGTTTTCACACTCCTTTCGGATGTAACTCTTTCCACATCTTTTACAATTCATTTATTTACCCTTGTAAGAATGCAATCTCTTACGTGAAAGAATTAAATCCCAAATTTTAGTCTATCGGTTGTCTCGCGTTTATCACAATGAATTCACACAACCGAGATAGATTAAGCATCTAAAGATCACACATGATTTCTAAAATTTGATGCTTATAACTATCAAAAACTCCTATAATGAAGTATCTTCAAGATTATGATTATGGAGTAAAGTTGATAATCCATATAAAATTAAATTGGAGTGAATGAACGTGAAACCCTTTTTATTCAATGCACTTGTTCAATAAAAACCCTTTTGTTCAAAAACAAAGTATAAAAACGAAGAGCATTGAAAAACATGTAATGCAAAGATTAAGAAAAATATGAAGGGAAAACCAATCAAAGCATTACATACAGTCATAAGCTATTTAGAACTTAAGACAAGGAAAGATATCACCTTTCCGAATCCAAAATCGCTGGATTTTGGGTTGTCTTGATTCATTGTGCCCGGGGGTTGGTAGCTTTGACTGTTGGTCCACCTTAGGTCTTTGCCTTGCAATGATCCACTTGAATGATTGATGTTGTGGCTCGGACCTTTGGTGGGTTGAGTGAACTCCTTTGACTTGATGTGTCTTTTGATTCCGTTGAGTTCGCTCCGTAGATGAAGTTGCCGAAGAATTTTTCTTTCTCTTTTTCGGGCACGTCTTCACCAAGTGTCCTTCAAGTCCACATAGATGACAAGTTCTTTCTTTCAATTTAGTTGTGGAACTTGAAGCCTTCACAGTTTGGTTCTTTTTAAATCCCAAACCAACCTTGCTTGATTGACCTAATCCGGACATACAATCAAGTTTCTTGGAACCGGTTGAAAGCCTTTGTATGTCGGATTTGAGTTGATGAACTTGCTTGGTCAAAGCTTGGTTGGTGACATGAATTTCTTCAAACTGTTTTCTAGAAAACCAATCTTGTCCATATATGATTTAGCGTTTGTCTCCGATTGGTTTAATTTTCTTGGAGGATTTTATTGTTATCCAATAAACGTCCTTGTTCCTCCTCGAGATCATGAAGTTTGATCTTTAAAGCTTGATTCTCGTCTTGAACCTCAAGTCGTTGCTTCCTCAACTTCTTGATATGCTTGGCCATCTTCTTTGATTCCGCAAGAAGTTGTTGGTATGCCTCAACGAGTTCTTCTTCGTCCGACTCCCCCTCACTTGATGACTCTCCGCCGGATGTTGATGTTTCATGCAAAATCAAAGGAATAGAGTCAGTGACTAAAGATGATAAGCACAAATTAGAAGAGGGAATTTGAGAGGCATGAAAAGCAACAATTTTTTCTTTTTCCTCTTCACTTGAGGTCGATTCATCGAAACTAGAATCGTCCCAAGTTTTTGCTTGCAAAGCCTTCTTTTTGTATGATTTCTTAGAAGGACAATCCGTTGAAATATGGCCGTAGCCTTTGCATCGATAGCATCGGATTTCCCCTTCGAAATCATCTTTTTCTTTTTCTTTAGAAGGTTTTGCAACGCCTTTGAGTTTAGAGGATTTAGAACCCGATGATCCTTTAGATGGTTTCGTGGATGAATATCCATCGGTTCGATTCTTCCAAAATTTCCGACGAAATTTCTTTGTGATCCGCGCCAATTGTTCTTCAAACTCGGCAAAAGAGATTTCATCATCGGAACTCGATTCGTCATCTTCTTCCTTTGTTGATTTGAATGCAATACCTGTAAGCTTAGAAGAAGACTTGGAAGAATTTTGATTAGTAGGAAAAGTCATCTCATAAGTTTGCAAAGCACCTACTAATTCCTCTACACTCATCTCATCCGGATGACTAACGGTTTCAATAGCGGTAACCTTTGCCCTAAACCGTTCCGGAAGAGTCCGAAGTATCTTTCTTACAATTTTCGACTCCGGGATCTTTTCTCCTAAATTAGCACATGTATTAATTACATCTTGAAGTCTAGTGTAATAATCTGTAAACAATTCATGCTCTTCCATATGAATAGAGTCAAATTGACTTGTAAGCATCTGGAGCTTTTGAATTTTTACAAGATTAGTACCCTCATGTGTAATTTTGAGAATATCCCAAATTTCCTTCGCGGTTTCACACGCAGAAATTCGTGTAAACTCAGTCGAGGGAAGAGAATTATATAAAGCGTTCATACCTTTCCCATTGTAAGAAGATCTTTCGATTTCCTCTTTGGACCATCTAGAGCGAGGTTTTGGGGTAGTAGAATTTCCTACTTCCTCAACAGGATGCACCCAACCGTATTCAACGGTTTGCCAAACACGCTCATCAATAGAGATGAGAAAAGCTCTCATCCGCACTTTCCAATATGCATAATTGGTCCCATCAAAAAGAGGAGGTCTAAAAATATTACCACTTTCACCCGACATGATAGATAAACCTAAAACCCGCTCCGATACCAATTGTTGGTTTTTAAGGATCCACAAGGACCTAAATAGGTACTATCAAACACCTAGAGGGGGGTGAATAGGTGTAATATTTAAAAAATAAATCTCAGTGCAAAAATAAAAATCAATGCGGAAAATAAAAATAGCACACCGAGATTTACGTGGAAACTCCAATCCAGGAGAAAAACCACGGGACCAACACGCAATAACAATCCACTAAGAAAAGAAGAATAACAAGGTGATTACCGACTCCACGGACTCAACCCCTCCTTCAACTTCTTCGGACCTTGCGCTCCACCGATTGCACGTCCACTGCACACGTTCGAATTCACGAACGCCACTCGAATCCACGAGCACACGTTTCGAATCCACGAAACGCCTTCAACACATCGAATCCACGATGCTACGTCGAATCCACGACGCAAACTTGGCCGATAGAAATATTGGCTTCGATGGTGATCCTTTGCTTAGATTATCATTGAAGAACCGTAGAAGAAATCTCTAAGCAAAGATTAGATCAATTCGACAAAAGATAGATCTTGGAAGAACCGTCGAATTGACCTAAAAGAGGCTATAAAGAAGAACGGTAAAAACCTAGCCTCTAGGGTTGCTCTCAAGTGTTTTATAAATTGATCGGTCGTTCTTGAGAAACCCTAAGTGTCTATTTATAGTTTAGAAACCTTTGGAAAGAGATAAGCATCAAAAACTGACTTAACAGAAATTTTCCCGCACGACGATCCGGATCGGATTTACGGCGATCCTGACTGTCGTCTTTTTTCAGCAATTCCTGAAAAAACAAGGTTCGGGATCCGGATCGGAATTCTGATCCGGATCGGAACATGAATCCGATCCTGACTGAAACAGGAATCTGATCCTGACTGAAACAGGAATCTGATCCGGATCCTGAACATCCAATTTGTCCAGTTTTTGATTTTTAAGCAATGAAAACTTATCCAAGTGTTTCTAAACTACTCAAATGTATTCGGATCACCAAAATTATTTAGTTAAACGCACCTGATCAATCCGAATCCATTTTCCTTGAGATTGATGTATATGATCCACAATTCTTTAACTTCAATCTTCAAGACTCAAAACACTGAGTGTCAACTTGAGCTCTTGTTGAATCTTCTCTAAGTCTTTGATTGCTGATTGACAATTTGATCCCTTTAAGACTCCGACTCAACTCACTGACTTGACTCACGAAATATGCCAACACCAAAAAGCCGTAACAACCTGAACACGCTAACTGTTCAACACGGAAAACGTAGGTTTACCTCTTGTGAATCCGCTGTCGAAGAAATCGTCCAAAAATATGGTCGGGGTAGCCCGGTAGACCTCCCAGACTAAACTGCGACGAAGATGGGCCTCCAACAGTATAACGTCGCTCCGCACCACAATGCAGGAAACACTGTCGTCGCGGCCTCCAAAAATTCTGAAACTTCACCAGAAGATGCTTAAGAGGGAGAGGAAGAAATCTTATGAAGGGGTCATGGGCTAATTCTCCCGGGAAAGGGCTCCAAAACTCGGCCCAAGGTAGCCTATTTATAGGCTCCAAAGAAAACAACCCAAAAAAGCAAGCCCAAGAATTTCGGGCCCATCTTTTGGGCGCCCGAAGACTTTCGGGCGCCTACAGTGTTGGGCCCGGCACAACACTGTTCACGCCCGAATGTCCCATGTGCTGACACGTGTCCCCCCGAACAGGCAACACCGGTGCAAGGCCAGCCGATGAGCGCCACGTGTCCCGCCAAACAGGAAACAGCGGTGCAAGGCCGCTCGGTGACCGCCACGTGTCCACACTCCGCCCACAGTAAGGCGGTGGCGCCCGCCAATGAGCGGGCGCCACGTGTCCTCCCGGTTGACCCGCCGACCGCGCAACGTGCGTGCCGGTTGCGCGACGTGGGTCGCACGTGCGCACGCTTCCCGAGGCACCTACCGCTCGCCCCGTGCACCGCGCATGCTGCACCCGCCAATCAGGGAGTGACACGTGTCCCTTGCACCCGGTCCACGCCTTCCGCAGGAATTCCGTGGACCGCGCCGCGTGCACCGACCAACCGGAGGCTGCCACGTGTCCCCCGCCTAGTCCATGCACCGCCGTGCTCACCCAGTAGACCGCGCGCCTTGAGCCCGCCAATCAGGCGGTGCCACGTGTCCATGCGCGGGGTCTGTGCACCCCGCCGCGCTGCTCTGTGGACCGCGCACCATAAACTGGCCAATGACAGGCCGCCACGTGGCATCCCGGCGGTCTACGGCCCCTCCCATGCAACAAAAACCACTAAAAACTTCTGGGTGTCCTTTTTGGGCGTTCGGACTCCAAATTAAACAAACAAATAGTCGTTTTCAAGCGTTTTTCCGTACTGAATCCATTTAGGACCTCTGTTTGGCCTAATTCCTTTCAAAAATTTCGGCAAACCCAGCCGAAGGCCAACACAGCAAGTAGAATCACACAGGGTCCATCAGTAGCATCCAATTGATGCACCGTGGGCCAGATACACCAATACTAGGTGTTCTAACAGTGGATTCATCGGAAGAACGCTACATGGGAACTAGGGCCACTACATCCTCCTCCACTAAAAGAAAGTTTCGTTCTCGAAACGAAACAAGGTAAAACAGACGTACCTTAGCCAGAAGTCTCGAAAAGGAAGGGGTAGGCATCTCGCATCTCCGTCTCTAGCTCCCAAGTAGCCTCTCGCTCCTCGTGATTGCTCCAAAGGATCTTCACATAGGGTATTGCCCGGTTGCGTAATTCCCTCACCTCGCGAGCCAGAATCCGCAACGGGCGCTCCTCATAAACCAAGTCCTCGCTGATATCCAAGGATGCGAAGTCAATCACATGAGACGGATCGAACACGTATCTCCTCAAAGCCGAAACGTGGAAGACATCGTGAACACCAGCCAAACGGGGAGGAAGAGCAACTCTATAAGCCATAGGGCCTACCCTCTCAAGTACCTCAAAGGGTCCAATGAAGCGGGGACTAAGCTTCCCACGCACTCCAAACCTCCGGACCCCTTTCGAGGGCGAGACCTTCAGGAAGACATGATCACCAATCTAGAACTCAAGGTCTCGCCGCCGAGTATCTGCATAACTCTCCTGGCGACTCTGGGCCGTCTTAAGGTGCCGATGAATGACTCTGACCTTCTCTTCCGCCTCTAGTAGTAAGTCAGGCCCCAACGTCCTCCTCTCACCCACATCACTCCAATACAGGGGCGACCGACACTTGCGTCCATACAACGCCTCAAACGGAGCCATCTGAATACTCGCTTGATAGTTGTTGTTGTACGCAAACTCAACCAGGGGTAAGTGTCGGTGCCAACCTCCTCCAAAATCCATGACGCACGCACGCAACATATCCTCAAGAGTCTGAATGGTGCGCTCTGACTGACCATCTGTCTGTGGGTGGAATGCAGTGCTGAATCTGAGCTGGGTACCCAAGGCTGACTGTAAGCTCCCCCAGAACCGTGACACGAACCTCGGGTCCCGATCTGAAATAATCGACGCTGGTACTCCATGCAGCCTCACTATCTTATCCAAGTATAACTGTGCCAGGCGCTCCAAGGACCAAGTCATCTGTACAGGCAGGAAATGAGCAGACTTGGTAAGTCTATCAACAATCACCCAGACTGCGTCGGCTCTACTCTGTGATCTCGGCAGCCCCGTCACAAAATCCATAGTGATGTGGTCCCACTTCTACTCGGGAATTGGAAGACTCTGTAACTTGCCAGCAGGGACACGATGCTCTGCTTTAACTTGCTGGCAAGTTAAACACTGAGCTACAAACCTTCCAATATCCCACTTCATTCCGGACCACCAAAAGTGTGCCTTGAGATCCTTATACATCTTAGTACCTCCAGGATGGATGGTATAAGGTGTATAATGGGCCTCTCTCAATATCTGGTCTCTGATCTCTAGATCCGAAGGCACACATACTCGGTCCCTGTACCGCAGTACTCCCGAGCTATCCACTGAAAAATCCCCTCTCTACTCTGTCTGAACCTGTGATCTGATCCTCTCCAAGTGGGGGTTCTCACTCTGTGTCTCCCTGATCCTGTCCAACAGAGTGGGCTGCAAGACCATAGACATAAGCCTAGCAGAGACCCCAGGGGATACAACCTCAATCTGAAGCCGCCTCATCTGCTCTATCAGCTGTGCCTGCAGTGTAATCATCATGCTCAAGCTATGCACTGACCTCCGGCTCAAAGCATCTGCCACCACATTGGCCTTGCCGGGGTGATAAAGGATACTCAGATCGAAATCCTTTAGCAGCTCCAACCACCAGCGTTGCCTCAGGTTCAGCTCCTTTTGGGTGAACAGATACTTTAAGCTTTTATGATCCGTATAGATCTCACAATGCTCACCATAGAGGTAATGCCGCCACAGCTTCAGTGCAAAAACCACAGCTGCAAGCTCCAAGTCATGAGTAGGGTAATTCTTCTCGTAATCCTTTAATTGTCGTGAGGCATAGGCAATTACCCTACCATGCTGTATCAAGACGCATCCCAAATAGCTGTGCGAGGCGTCACTGTAAATCACGAAGCCCTCTCCCATCACCGGCAGTGCAAGAACAGGTGCTGAGATCAACCTCCTCTTCAGCTCCTCGAAACTCTGCTGACACTGCTCGTGTTACGGAATTTGAGTTGGCGTATTTCGTGAAAGTATCAAGTCTTGAAGATTGAAGATGAAAGAAGTTTGGATCATATACCTCAATCTCAAGAAAGAAGAATTCAAAAGGATCAGGTATGTTTAACTAAAGATTTTTGGTGATTCGAATACTTCTTGTAGTGTAGAAACACTTGGAAGAATTTTTTATTGCATAAAAATCAAAAACTGGACATGGGACATGTTCAGGATCCGGATCAGACAGTCCAATCCGGATCCCGAAGGGTGCTTATTCATTGGCAAATCCGATCCGGATCAAAGGCCAATTCCGATCCGGATCCCGAACATGGGATTTTGCTGAAATGTATGAACGATCCGGATCGGCCACTTCAATCCGGATCCCGAACCCTGTTTTTCTGGAATTGTCTATCACGCTACGACGATCCGGATCATAGTAAATCCGATCCGGATCGCCGTCCTGAAAATTTCCAGAAACGGATAGTTTTTTATCCTTATCTTCTTCCAATGGTTTCTAACCTATAAATAGACCCTATTTTCATTTCTAGGGTATCGGAAAATAATAGAAAAATACGACGAAAGAGAAAAATCCACATATAGAGAAGAAAGGAAATCAATAGATTTAATTCTATGTTTCTTCATCTATATTGATTAATTTGATTCTAGGTTTTCCAAACTCAGATTTTGAGTAGAATCAAATTAATGAATACTTAGATGGTATTTCCGATCTATTTCTAATCTAAGTATTCGGCGGATCATCACCACCCAAAAACAACGATTTACCCTAAATCGGCGCGTGGACTCGCGTGGCCTTGTGGATTCAAGGTGCAACCGCTCTCGTGGATTCGGAGCGAGGTACGTTCGTGGATTCGAAGCGTGCTACTGGGTGAAGACCGTGGATTCGGTCGGACGTCGTGGACTCGACGTTGGACGCTGTGGATTCAGCGTTGGGCGCAGATCGTGGATTCGAGAAGCGTCGTGGAGCGAGCGGAGAAGATCTACTAGGAGCGTATGGTAAAAGGTTGAGTCGTCTGTGAGTACGTTATATCACCTTGTACGTGTGTTAATTCTAGTGGATTTCGCCGTGTTATCGGTCCCGTGGTTTTTTACTCCGGTTTGGAGTTTTTCCACGTAAAAATCTTGCGTGTTCATTTATTTTTCCGCATTGGGTTTTATTGCGCAATGATTTTTTGAGTGTTTATTGTTTACACCTATTCACCCCCCTCTAGGTGTTTTTTTCCCTATTTAGATCCATTATTACATAAACCCAACAAGTGGTATCAGAGCGGGAATAGGGTTGTAAACAATGGTTGAAGGTGGAAACATCAACGACCCCCTTTCTTCGATGGAACAAATTATGCGTACTGGAAAGTACGGATGAAAGCCTTTTTAATTTCCATCGACGAAAGGGTGTGGCAATCAATTGAATTAGGATGGTCTAATCCAACTGAAATTATTTCTGATGTTCGCACCTTCAAACCTAGGTCGAAATGGACCAAGGAAGAGATTGATTCATCTTCTTACAATGGCAAAGGAATTAATGCTCTATTTAATGCTTTGTCACAAACAGAGTTCTCTCGCGTCTCGGCATGTGAGACTGCGAAAGAAATCTGGGATGTTCTTCAAGTTACGCATGAGGGAACTAACCTTGTGAAGATTCAGAAACTGCAAATGCTTACGAGCAAGTTTGACTCTATTTCTATGGCAGAAATGAATCTTTCACAGACTATTACACACGATTGCAAGATATCGTAAACTCATGTGCTAACTTGGGAGAGAAGATTCCAGAATTTAAAGTTGTAAGAAAGATATTAAGAACTCTTCCTGAACGATTTCGCCCAAAGGTCGCAGCCATTGAAACAATTAAACACCCGGACGAAATGCGTGTAGAAGAATTAGTTGGCTAATTACAAACTTATGAAATGATATTTCCTACTAACTATTCTTCGGGAAAGGCATCCTCTTCTAAGTCTTCAGGTTATGCATTGAAAATAACAAAGGAAGAAGACGTGGATTCATCCTCCTCAGACGATGACGAGAACCTATCTATGGAGGACTTTGAGAAGCAGCTCGCTCTCTTGACATGGAAGTTTCGCCGCAACTTTCGAAGGGGTAATCCAAGCAAAACTCCATCCTTCGGAAAGTCCAAGAAAGGCAAGGGTTCCTCAAGCTATAAGTCAAGAAAGCAAGAGAACTTCTCAAAGGATAAGAAAAGTTCAGAGGGACAAGTACAATTGTAATAACCGCGGGTTTACTTCCCTTTTTGGTCTTACCTGTGAATTTATTTCGAACCGCGTTTCGGCTAAGGGGTCTGGGGTGCGTTTTTTCTTCGTTGTTTTTGGGCAGGCCGTCGGGGCTCGCGGGTATTTTTTCGAGAATAAAGCCCGCGAAACGAAGACCGGCGGCGCGATCGGATCTGATTTCCGACCCCGGAATCTCCCGGAATAAATTTCTGAAGTTTGTAGCAGCTCGGGTGTTCAGCACGTCTTATTAGAGGTAAACCAGACCCAGGTAATTTAATTTAATCTAATTTAATTTAATTTAATCTAATTTAATTTAATTTAATCTAAACTTAATTTATTTTTGACGTTGGGTTCAGACCCAATTGCGCCAAATCGACTAATTAAGTAAGGGTTGGGGTTTAGGTTTGGGAACCCTATTCCCTCCTCCCTCATTTTGGCGTGCGTTGCCCCGAGCGTGGACGAAGAACGCTCTCCCCCAAACCCTTCCCTTTGATCGGCGTGGAGCATCGCGACGAAGCAACCGAGAGGAGGGAAGAACACCGCACGCTTTCTACCGGAATCGGGCACGCAAGAACGGACGATCCTTCTCCTCTCAACCATCGTCGTCGAAACCGAGGTGAGACGGAGTTTTTTTCAGTTATTTGTCTTTTTGGGGTTCTTGATCGTTCCATCGGCGAGGAGGGAACGCACGCTTTCTCGTTTCGTTTCTTGGTTCGTTTCTTGTGTCGTTCTTGATCCGGGCGAGGGAAGGGAAATCCTTGGAATTGTCGGGGTGGGATTTCCCTTCGTCTCGTGCCGCGAGCGAGGCAATTTCGGGGACCAAACGGGAGGCCGCCGCCGCCGTGGTTAAACGGGAGGCCGCCGCCGCCGTCACCGCGTTCACGGGGTCATCGCCGGAGCCGCCGTGATCGCGGGGTCGCAACCGGAGCCGAAATCACTGTTCACGGAGGGGAGTTCTGGCCGCGGTCCACACAGGCAGTCGTGCACCCGGCGCACGCCATCGAGGCCCGGGGGCGCAGACCAGGCGCACGGGGCTGTGCGCCAGGCCGCGCGGTCCACCGGGCCGGCGTGCACCCGGCGCACGCCATCGCAGCCCGGGGGCGCAGACCCGGCGCACAGGGCTGTGCGCCAGGCCGCGCGGTGCACGCTCTGGGCGTGCACCCGGTCCGCACCGCCACCGCGGGAGGTCGTGGACCCGGCGCGCGCTCCTGGCCATGCGCGGCCCGGCCCAAGACGCCCGCGGTCCACCGCGCCGCGTGCTCCCGGCCCGCGCCCTTGCCGCCCGCCGTCGTGGACCCGGTCCACGCCTGGACCCGTGCACCTGTCTTCAAAAAAAGGGCCCAGGAGCTCCGTTTTTAGCCGTTTCGCCCCGTTTTTGAGTGTTTTAAACCGCGACGATATTTTTAACGAACGGATTTTTGTTGCAGCTGTCCGGGCGCGCGGTGAGGGCATCTTTGTCGGATTTTCCACACGTCTCTTTCTTCGTGTGTGAGGTGGGTTCTATTTCTAAGTCTTGGCTTTTTAATTCATCATGTTGGACGGGGTCAATCGTATGTGTTCCCGGGTTGAGTGTGGTGTTTGGCGTCGACCTCCGACGACCGTTTACTTTAAATATTATATATTATCGTTCCACTTTAAATGCTACCTGTCATCGTTACTTTAGATGTTGCATGCTACCACCTCACTCTAGTCGTTACATGTTACCGCTTTACTTTGATCATACTTGTTAGTAGGGTACTTTGATTACACATGCTACTATCTTGCTCTTGTTTATACATCATGGTTAGTTGGCTCGAGGCTGCAGCGGTTTGGCCACCGCAAGGGTGCGCTTTTCCGGAAAAGCGGTCTGTTGACCCGTGTATACCCACGAGGTGACGTAGTGGGGCCCCTTATTAGTTGTGGGGTTTGAGGCGCCGAGGTGCGAGCGGTGCGACCCGTCGGTTTAGTTGCCCGACGTGGTCGGGTTTTGCAGGTACGGTACGGCCGTCGGTTTAGTTGTCCGACGTGGCCGGGTATAGCAGGACACAGGTGTGCAGGTTATTGTTTCCCTCTTGAGAGGGTGGTTGCCCCGGTTGTCTTCACGGTTTGTTTACTATATTTTCCTGCTCTACTATTATTCGTCACTGACTTCCCACTTTGTGACAGGGTCCAGACGGGGGGGGGGGGAGGTAGGCGACGGTGAGGACGGGGCAGGAGCTTCTGGGTTGCTGGGAACCCTGGACCGTATTGTTTCTTTCATCTTTACATTTCATTTACATTGTAGTTATGTGTGAGGTTCTCGATACCCTCGTGGGGTCGACGTGGATGTCGGTATGGGTTGCATTTAGTTATCCTTTTATGCATTACTATTCCTTTTATTTCTGTTGGCCATTTGAAAAAAAAAAAAAGGCAACACCAAAGAAAAGATTGCGAAAACTGTTTTTAAAATCTAAGTGTCGTGTGGGCACTGGTTTCAAAACCCTGTGGATTTATGGATTGCGAAATGAATTTCAAAACTTGGGTGTCGTGTGGGCACTGTTTCCAAAACCTTGTGGATTTATGCTGATTTCGAAACTCGTTTTCAAAACATAAGTGCCGGGTGGGCGCTCTTTTAAATCTGTGGATTTATCCTTTCCAAATTGATCGGCCATGCGCTTGAATAAATTAGAATGCTGGTTGTATGCTCATGATTGTTGTGATTGAATGGTTGTGTATGTTTGAGATGTGTACTGAACGCTACGCCGTGCATATACAGGGGAGACTCTGTCCGTTTACAGAGAGACCCTGTATGTGCGGCGGGTCTGGGCACACGCCGGGGGAGAGGGGTCTTCTTGACTATCACAAAAAAAAAAAAAAAAAAAAAAAACGTACGACTTTTGCAAACCGTTTCCGCTAAACAAACCCCCGGGGCGTGACAGATTAAGATGGTATCAGAGAGTTCATTCAATCACAACAGTTAATGCCGACATCCGTGGGAATACCTCACTTATCTACAAATGAATGAAATGGGTAGGGCATAGGACTGTAGAACGTGAGTGATCGGGGGGAGGGAAATTGGAGTCTTTTCTCGAGCTAAGTGGTTCGTTGTTGTAGGTAAAGTCTGACGTTGACCCTTGTTGTGTGTGACAGTCATGGTCCGCACCAGATCATCGGCGGGAGACGCCGAGGCAGACACGACAACATCGACGGCCGCGGAGAACCAGCTCCTGCGGCAGCAATTGCGGGAGATGGCGGGGCAATTGGCAACCCTCGCCGATCACGTGCGTCAGTTGACGCACCAGCAGCAGGCCGCGCCAGTGACGGCCGCCCCGGTCCCTCCGCCGGGGCCGACAGCACCGGCCGCGGCATCACCGACAGCGCCACCGCCAGCAGCGACTACGGGACCGGCGCCAGGGACAACTAGCCGGGTTACTCTGGAGGAGACAGTAGTCACGCCTACCCCTACCGTGGCTGCCGCCGCCGCGAGGGAGGGGATGGTGGGGATGACCGAGCTGGACCGGGTGCGGGCCAACTTGAAGGACTTTAAGAAGCACGACCCACCCACGTTCGAAGGGGACACGACTGACCCGTGGGTCATCGAGAAATGGGTGGGGTCGATGGAGAAACTTTTTGAAGACCTACTCATGGAGGATGATGAGCGGGTTCCCCTAGCAGTCCATTGCTTGGAGGGGAACGCCCGCTTGTGGTGGAAGACGGTACGCCCCGATCCTGCTAAGGGTACCGCTTTCCCGTCCTGGGCAACATTCAAGAAGGAGCTGTTCGAGGCCTTCTTCACCAGCAGTGTCAAGAAGAAGTTGGAAGATGACCTGAACCATATCCAGCAGGGAAACCGGACGGTCATGGAGTACCAACGAGAGTTCGTCCGCCTAGCGAACTGCGTCCTGTTCGTCATAAGGGACGAGGCTCACAAGGCGCAACTCTTTGTGGATGGCTTGCGGAGCAATATTTTTGAGGTGGTGCAAGCAGCTGACCTGCACACCTTCCAGAAAGTGGTCGACAGGGCCACTACGGTAGAGCGGGGCTTTGCGGTCACCCGCGCCAGAAGGGAGAACTCGGCGCGGCTGGAGGACAGGAAGCGGCAACAGCAGAACTCGGGAGGAGGCTCTTGGAGTGGGAGCGGAGCCTCCAAACGGTGGAAACCGCAGGCGGGGCCCCGGGGCGCGCCAGCAGGAGGGCCGAGGCCGGGAAATAGGCCGTGTGTCATATGCGGGGGAGGGCACCTGGCGGGAGAGTGCCCCCAAAGAGGCGACCACTGCTTCAGGTGCGGCAAACGGGGGCACTTTCGCCGCAACTGCCCCTTAGGCGGGGGATCTGCATCCTCTGCGGCTTCTACGCCCACGCCACAGCTCTCAGGGCGGGGGAAAGCACCTATGGCGTCGACTTCTAGACCCCCTGCGGCACGGCGCGAGGAGGACAGGCAGCCACAACCAGGCGGGAGGGTTTTCTCAATGACCCGCCAAGAGACAGATCCGCCGGAAGACGCACTTGCAGGTATTACTTCCGTCTCAAATTCCTGTGCTAGAACTTTTTCGACACCGGAGCAACACACTCGTTCATTTCTCGTGATTTCGTTTTAATGCATGACCTCGAGGAGACCCCCCTTCAAAATCCCCTGACGGTTCAAACGGCGGGGGGAACTTTGGAGGCGGCCAGCTTGGTGGCCGCCTGCTCGATTAAGCTGGGGCGACTGGCTTGCCCATGGGATTTGGCGGTAATCCCCTTGAAGGAGTACGACGCGGTGTTGGGCATGGACTGGCTCACGAGGTACCAGGCGCTCATTGACTGTGACAAGCGACAAGTGCGATTGCAAGAACCGGGCTTTCCTGAACATGTGTATATGGCGGGCAAGAGCATCACCTTCCCGGCGGTCATCTCAGCGGCGCGGGCCAGAAGATTGGTAGAGGGTGGTTGCGTAGCCTATTTAGCATCGGTGGATTTGGCTACACGACCCTCGACGACACCTGCAGATATCCCAGTGGTGAAGGACTTCCCCGACGTCTTCCCCGCAGAACTGCCCGGGATGCCTCCAGAGCGGGAGGTGGAGTTCCCTATCGAGCTACTACCAGGCACGCAGCCCATTACGAAGGCACCTTACCGAATGGCCTTCGCAGAGCTGAAGGAGCTTAAGGCACAACTGGAAGACCTCTTGGACAAAGGGTTCATCAGACGAGTGTGTCACCCTGGGGCGCACCGGTACTCTTTGTGAGAAAGAAAGATGGAAGCCTGCGTCTCTGCATTGATTACAGAGGGATAAACAAAGTCACGGTGAAGAATAAGTACCCCCTGCCCAGAATCGACGACCTCTTCGACCAGCTACGGGGAGCGACGGTCTTCTCCAAAATTGACCTGCAATCGGGCTACCACCAACTCCGAGTTCGAAATGCAGACATCCCCAAGACCGCCTTTCGGACTCGGTACGGCCACTACGAGTTTACGGTGATGCCGTTCGGGCTTACGAACGCCCCCGCAGTTTTCATGGACATGATGAACCGGATCTTCAGACCCTTCTTGGATCAGTTCGTGGTAGTCTTCATCGACGACATTCTGATTTACTCCACTACCGACGAGGAGCACGAGGACCATTTGCGAACGATCCTTCAGACCCTCAGAGAGCAGAAGCTGTTCGCTAAACTCAAGAAGTGTGAGTTCTGGCTGCGCGAAGTCGGTTTCCTAGGACATGTGATCTCGGCACAGGGAATCGCCGTGGATCCCAAGAAGGTAGAAGCAGTGGTTGACTGGCAGCCGCCGACGTCGGTGACAGAGGTCCGCAGTTTCCTAGGACTGGCAGGATATTACAGGCGCTTCGTTGAGGGTTTCGCGAAGATTGCTACCCCTTTAAATCGGTTGACCAGAAAAGGGGAGAAGTTCATATGGACGACCAAATGCCAGGAGAGTTTTGAGGAACTCAAGAGGAGATTAACCAGGGCACCAATACTTGTGCTGCCGACACCCGGAGAGGATTATGAAGTGTACTGCGACGCATCAAGGATCGGTCTTGGAGGTGTTCTGATGCAACGGGGGAAAGTGATTGCCTACGCGTCCAGGCAGCTGAAGGATTACGAAAAGAACTACCCGATACACGACTTGGAATTGGCTGCTGTAGTCTTCGTTTTAAAACTGTGGAGGCATTATCTCTTTGGAGTTCACTGTAACGTCTTCTCAGATCATCAAAGTCTTAAGTACATCTTTACCCAAAAAGAATTAAACTTGCGGCAAAGGCGGTGGCTAGAATTATTGAAGGATTACGACCTGTCGATCCAATACCATCCCGGGAAGGCGAACGTGGTGGCAGACGCCTTGAGCAGGAAAGGGCATCAGGAAGGGGCGTCGGAGAGCACGATAACGGAACAGAACCACTTGATCGCGGAGTTCGCACGAATGCAGTTAGAGGTGGTGCCAGCGGGCACGGTTACGCGACTTCTAACCTTGGTGGTCAGGCCGACGTTATTTGAGAAGATCCGGGAGGGACAGCAGACCGACCCACACCTACAGCGCATACGAGACAAGATTCCCCTGGGCCAAGAGAGCGATTTTGCGGTGGAAGACGACGGCACCTTACGGTTCCGCGGACGGATCTGCGTGCCGGGTTCATCAGAGTTGAAGGAGAGATCTTAGCGGAGGCACACCGAGCCCCTTATGCGGCACATCCAGGGGGCACGAAGATGTACAGGGATCTCAAACAGACTTTCTGGTGGCCTAAGTTGAAAGAAGACGTGATGTCACGCCCCGGGGTCGAACTGCGACCCGGGCTCGCCAACAGATCCGCCGTCTGTACGGAAACTGCCGTACAGACGAAGCGTCTAACCTGCAAAGGAGCTCAAAAGCTACACAAGTATCAGAGCTGTAAGGAAGCTAAACATAAAAAGAAGCCGCAAAACACTAAGTGAAAAAGTCCAAGTACATCGGTTCCACTATCTCTCAAATCATAAAGACGAGAACTCCAACAGGTACAAAAGTGGAAACTAAAAAGTACAGGTGACCCTATCACTGACTCCACAGACCCGGGTAGGAACTAGCCGGCCAAGCCCTTACCTCAGTCTGAGACTCCACAAGAGTCGATCCTGGAACGGTCGCCTCAGGAAACCTGTCATCACAGCGTGTGTGAGATCTACTGCCACAGGCAGATCTCAGTGGGTACCGACAGCCAAAACCCGTGGTATGCCACCAAGTGCTGGAGACAGAAACAGATAGATAGATAGATAGATAGATATTTATGCCGGAAAGAATCTACACTATATGTTTAAATGCAATGCAGGGAAAGTTCTCAATCTCTCTCACGGGAGGCCTGGAAATCCTGAACGGCTGTCACCTATAACCTATCAAACAAGAACAGGCTATAGGCATAGCCGCCATAGTTTCCGCTCCCGCACTGGAAATGCTGAACTCTCACATGACATTAAAAGTCATCTCCATTTCATTCAATTAACTACCTGGTAACTCAGCCAGGTGCAAATACCCACCTGGTTGACTCGGCCAAGGGCATTCACTCATCTGGTAACTCAGCCAGTGATATTTATCCATCTGGTAGCTCGGCCAGCGTTATCTACTCATCTGGTAACTCAGCCAGTGGTATTATCCATCTGGTAGCTCGGCCAGTGTTATTTACTCGTCTGGTAACTCAGCCAGTGGTATTCATCCATCTGGTAACTCAGCCAGTGACATTTACTCTCTGGTAACTCAGCCAGTGATATTCGTCCATCTGGTGACTCGGCCAGTGCTCTTCATACCCATCTGGTGACTCGGCCAGTGGTATCTGTCCATCTGGTAACTCAGCCAGTGGTATGCGCTCATCTGGTAACTCAGCCAGTGATTTATACCATCTGGTGACTCGGCCAGTGGTATCTGCCCATCTGGTAACTCAGCCAGTGGTATCCGTCATCTGGTAACTCAGCCAGTGATTCATACCCATCTGGTGACTCGGCCAGTGGTATCTATCCATCTGGTAACTCAGCCAGTGGTGTCTGTTCATCTGGTAGCTCAACCAGTGATTTATACCATCCTGGTGACTCGGCCAGTGGTATCTATCCATCTGGTAACTCAGCCAGTGGTGTCTGATCATCTGGTAGCTCAGCCAGTGATTTATACCCATCTGGGACTCGGCAGTGGTATCTATCCATCTGGTAACTCAGCCAGTGGTGTCTGCTCATCTGGTAGCTCAGCCAGTGATTTATACCCATCTGGTGACTCGGCCAGTGGTATCTACTCCATCTGGTAACTCAGCCCAGTCGTGTCTGCATCTCTGTAGCTCCAGCACAGTGATTTATGCCCATCTGGTGACTCGGCCAGTGGTATCTACCAATCTGGTAACCCAGCCATGTGGGTATCACTCATCTGGTAGCTCAGCCAGTGATTTATACCAATCTGGTGACTCGGCCAGTGGTATCTACCCATCTGGTAACTCAGCAAGTGGTTTATCTGCTCATCTGGTAGCTCAGCCAGATGATTTATACCCATCTGGTGACTCGGCCAGTGGTATCTACCCATCTGGTAACTCAGACACAGTGGTTTACCCTCACATATCACGGCTGTCCAACCGTCAGTGGACAAAGGTATAATGTAAAAAGGGGTTACAATACCTTGCATTCGGAAGTATTATGAGCATACCATACTTCCGGAAGAGAAAACCAACCCACCTGTGAAGAATCCGCCAACACCGGCGCGCAAACGGAGGTCCCGATGCGCATCACACAGCTCCATGCGGCAAATACGCGCCACCGGCCCGTAGAAGCTAACACCATGCCACAACTGTGAGAGGAGGAAGGTAAATCGGAACAGGAAAACTGCGGTCAAAACGCGCAAAACAAAGGCGAAGGAAAAAAAA